>VCAZ01000063.1:147500-747500 GCA_005784505.1 Bagarius yarrelli | reverse complement strand
TTACATATATACTCTATAGCCAAAAGTATGCGAAACTCTATTTATACAAAGTGTGTTTTGGTTGGAGTGGAAGATCTTTGTGAGAAACTGGAACACTGACTGAACACCAGACCTCCTCACCCAGAAACTGCAAGAGAAGAATTAAATGATCGAAACACACACATGAATGTGATGGTTGTTTAAATACATTTTGACAAAGTGTTTTATTTACCATATACTTTATATTTTGATATTATAAAAATAGTCCTATGTTCTCCACTTAAGCTGTGTTATTTTTTTAGTTTATTTGTGATTGTTGTTCGTCAGACCCTATAAACCTGATCCCTATATCACACCTTGTCTGTTGTCATAATTACAGACTGTACGACAGTCAAGACACACACAAGAAGACTCGTCCGAGGTTTTATGCCAAAAATTCATGACATTTTCAGTGAGCATAAATGGTAGTACGTTATATAAAGACCAAGTTAGATAAACTTAAAAAAATTGAGTACAGTCTACATAAAATTAAACATATGTTTTAACCCATTACACTAAAATGATTTTACTCAATAAACTGAGTTTATTTAACAGGCTTTTCAGTGCGTGTACACTATCACGGTTGCTGCATGAGCTTTTACCAGGATCTCACCTACCAGTAGGTGGATATGGATCGACTAAGATGTTTAGCTTCTAATTGTGAAAGACTGCGTAAGCTGCACTGCAATAGACTGTCTTTATGCACAGTGTTCCCACCGAGACCCTAACTGGTAAAAATCTGTTACCAAAGGTGAGTGAATGGTTATTACTATTGCTTAGTTTACTTTGACACATGAAAAGAGTTTTTTCGTGCACTTAGCGTTAACAGTTTAAATATATAAGCAAACATTTTGGTATATTTTTTTAATTGATAGTTTTTCAACCTGTTTCTGAATCTTGTGTTATTAGCAAGATTTATATGCTGTTCAAAAATGGCATATCACACATTCCAGCAGGATTTTACTGTGTCTTTAAGAATTCAGCAGTCGTCAGTTCTCAGATTCCATCACAAAATAATGAAAAATATTTGGTCCACATTTCACCAAAAAAATCTAGTCCTCACTGCAAATCACTGAGGCTTTAAACAAGAATAGATATAGTTCTAGTTCTAGAAATAGTTCTTTTCAAGTAAGATATTTTTAAAAGGGGGTAAAAAGAACCCCAGATGAGGGATTAATAAACTATAACAGAGAGAAAAAAAGAGCGCTTGTTGTCATGACAGCGTTTTTATCATCCATTTCACAGCTGGCTGAAAACAAACCACTGCATGACGCAGCCTTGCGTGAAAAAAAAAAGCATCCAGAAGATGGTGGAGTGAAGCTGTTGCTAGGACAACCGTACCTTCCACACAGTTGGTTGAGAAAAAGGCGATGTTGCGGGTCTCCAGGGGGTTGTCATGGGTGCAGTCAGGTGATCTTGTCTGAGGCTCAGATTCACCCGTCAATGAGGAGTTGTCGACCTAAAATGGCATTAAACATCAATATTATTTAAACACTCTATTAAAATACAGCCATGCTGTGAGGAGGAAACCAGTGAGCTCCAATCAAAGGTTTATAATTACAGTGTGTGTGTGTGTGTGTGTGTGTTTGTATGTGTTTACCTTGCAACCATGAGCAGAGATGATCCTCAGGTCAGCAGGGATCCTGTCTCCTCCTTTCACCTCCACCAGATCTCCAGCTACCACCTCCTCAGCATTAATCTGCAGCTTCTCACCCTCACGGATCACTAACGCTTGCTAACACACAACACACAAACACACACACAATCAGAATGGAAATGTATGACAATAACTTCATAGAACAAAATTTAGCTTTAACTGACAAAAAGAAGAACTTTTGGCAAACGGATGCTGATACCTGGGGCACCATGTTTTTAAAGGACTCCATGATCTTTGAGCTCTTAGCTTCCTGGAAGTAGGAGAAGCAGCCAGTAATGATAACCACAGCAGATAAGACGATGCCCAGGTACAACTGACAAAAAGAAAACACAAGTCCAAATTAAATTAAAAAACATAATATATAAATATAAAAATAATCTATAAAAATGTGTGTGATAACACAACTGAATTATTTTGAAAGTAGTTTAGCAATGCTATCTTATTTTTTCTGTCCATCTGGTGTGTTTGTGTCTCCTTACGTTGTCTCCAGCAGGTTCGTCTTCTGTAGCTGCCTGGATGGCATAAGCCAAGAAGCAAAGGATAGCTCCAATCCACAGCAGAATAGAGAATCCCCCAAAGAGCTGGCGGCAAAACTTAACCCACTCTGGGGTAGTGGGTGGAGGAGTGAGGGCGTTGGGTCCGTCCCGGGCCAAATACTCAGCCGCTTTAGCATTAGTTAAACCCTGGAGAAAAAATGACAGCATGTAAGACCTGTTTGTTATCATATCACATCAACATCCTGTCACATTTAATACCCCAAAACAAGAAAAATGAATGATCCATTAATCATACCTGCACAATGTCCGTGTTATACTTTCGACACACTTCTTCAATGGACATCTTATGCTCTGTCTAATGTATTAAGAAGGGACATAAGAGTGAAAGATATGAGAGAGAAAAAGACAGACAGAAAGGGTTATTGTAAAGGAATTAATCACACTGGGTTTGTATCAGTGACAGAAGGATGTTAGGACATGCTTCAGTCTGATGGAATATTCGTATGTTTAAAATACTTTAGTGAGCCAGGTCCTATTTCTGTTCAGTTACTATGCTTTTTATGCATAGATTACAGAACACAGCGTGTCTTCATGGAGTTTAGGAGTTTTGTGCACATTGTCATGCTGGAACAGGGTTTGCAGTCTTAAGTTTAAAGTGCAGATATAAATCCTAAACAATATGCAAAGACTTCCTAGCCAATTGTATCCTTTCATATTTGTGGCAACAATTTATAGAAGAACCACACATTGGGGTGATGGTCAAGGGTGCAAATAATGTGAACATTATTAATTATTTTGTTAAAGGTTTAATATAAGGATGAGCACTCTGTTTATTTTATTTTAGTTTGTTATAGTTCAGCAGCTGTGTTATGTACTTACCAGTGGCACCTCTTTCTTCAGGTCATCCAAATCTTTTCCTCCCTTTTTCTTGGGAGAATCCTTCTCATCATTGTCTTGCGTGGTGGCCACGCGGTAGCTGTCTGAACGTCCATACTGAGGGGAGAGTTGAAAAAAATGTACATTGAGCCTGGGTAATTTATTAAAGACCTGATCTGAGCGTGCTGATCCCACAGAACACATTAGTGTGCCAGATAATTACCAAGCAAAGATACCTGAGGTTACACACTAAAAATGTACAGCCAGAAAACATGACATAATCATGAGCTTTTTTACATGCAGTACACCAGCTAGTGTGAGAAGGAGGTGCTAATTATACTGTGTGTGTTGGTGTTTTTTGATGCTGATGGGTGAAAAAATCCATAATTAGCGACTTCACTCATTTGCCTGCACTCATTATTTATTGGAACACTGTGATCCAACACAATTGTGTGACACACACACACAAACACTCTGACTGATTGATGATGGTTTGTTGTAAGCGATGGTCGTGTCCTGGTCCTGTATGTCTGACCTGAAATCTGCCCGATCATTTTTATACAGTTTTTTACACATACACACTGTTTCTACATTCTACAGCAGTGAAAAACATTAACACTGGGAGGATCATTATTATCTTACGTAGGACAGCCAAACAGGTTCTAAACATACCGAACAAACCAGTTTATTATACAATGTCACAACAAATCAAGTTTTGCTGCTCTTCTCTCAAACATCTTAAACAAGCTGTGAGGAAAGTTTGATAGTTTTCTTCAATCATATGTCACTTGTAATTATGCCAGTCTGATTATCATGATTGATACAATAAACCCATTGTATAACCTCATAATGTTCAGAACTCAGCACAGAATACTTGAACTCAAATAAGAGCTGTGTAATAAGGTGTTCGATTCCCAGCACCACCAAGTTGCCACTGCTGGGCCCCTCAGCAGGGCTCTTAACCCCAATTTCTGATTTGTATAAAAAAAAGATAAATGTAAGTCGATGTGGTAAAGGGCGTTTTTTTTTCTATTCTATCACCAATGGAGTTTTGGTTCATTGCCGCGTCGCCTCTGGCTTTCTCATTTGGTGACTCTAAATTTACAGATATCAATCAAATTGAATGTTATAATGAATGTTTAAAATTGTCGTTTCTGATGTATTTCTGTAAAGCTGCTTTAAAACAATCCTGATTGTTAAAGGCGCTATATAAATAAAGATGACTTGACTTGACGTCTGCCTAATGCCATTAATGTTAACTATCGCAATATTTTATTCACTATAGTTATCGATATTCTAACCTTTAGTACTGATACATATTCATTGAATCAACATTTTAATCAACCAATCATAACTATCTGATGTAAAAAAAAAAGATTAAAAACTTTAACTTAGTAAATGCTGAAAATTATCTTATTGGCTGAGACTTGAGACTTTACTGACAATAAAAATTCCTAGATTAACATCGGATCACAACATAAAATTAGCCAAACTATATTAAAATAATTTATTGTGGTTCAGAAACAACATTAGTGAATTTAGACTGCTTTGATTTTAATAATCCAAAATAAACGTTAATGAATTTAGATAGTGAATCATAAACAATCACTAATGACCAATTAAAGATATATTTTTATAACCATAAATAAAAAAAATCTATGAATATACTTTTTTTGTATGCAAGCACACATAGCTACATTTTACTGCAGAGACATACATACACACACACACACACACACACGCACACACACACACACACACACACACACACACACACACACTCTATTTTTGGTCACGAAGGCGAGGGAAATGCTCATCTATTAGCTAAACTACACATACATGTTGTATACAATTGTTCAGTACAGGATGCATTGTATTACATTTACTTTTTTAATTTAATGAATACATTTATAATATTACATTTGGGTTTACAAGGAAGAAAAGGTTTAAAAATTTTTTCAAAAACAGTTTGGTTGACACACACTGATGACATAAGATTATGATTGGTTTATTGAAATGTTAATCCAGGACTAACAAAGGATGTTATTCCAGAATCACATTCGACATTTTATCTGTCAATACCTACCTTACTTGATCCTAGCTGTCAGTAGATCTATGGCTGGATCAACTCAGTCTTAACCTGTTTATATATATATATATATATATATATATATATATATATATATATATATATATATATATATATATATCAGTACAGTACAGTGAGATTCTGCTCATAAAGCTGTGCTTAGAGTGAGGAGTCAGTTGTGATACTGGAATGAACAGAGGCAGCAGGTAAGCCGAGTGTACTCTTTACTCAAGCTGTCTTTGTAAATGCAAAGACAGCTTGTTGACAGCTAGAGCCGTATGTAAACCCAGACATGCAAAAACCCTGGTCACCGCTTTACCTGTTCTCCTTCCTTAGACCACTTCTGGTAGGTATCAACCACTCCACACCGGTAAACCGCCTACAGACATCTGCCATTTTAAAGATGCCTTGGTACGGTTATTAGACACCACAATTCTGACTGTCCTTTTGCTGCCCGATATATCACACCCCTCACAGGAGCCAGAACGAGATGATAAATCTTATTTCCACTGGCACTGTTTATTAAGGTTATTGCTCTTTACTGCGTGTCCATGAAGGTGTGTAATGTTGGTAAATTTCTTGAATTAGGGCTTTCATACATCAAAACTGCAACTATGATGTCATAAATACTCAAATTTTAATTATAAACAAACAAACAAACAAATAAATATTTTTTAAATAAAATTATTAATATATATGTAGTGTAATTCTTGCCTTATAAAACAAATGATTACATAACAGAGGTTGGTCGATAATTTAGTGTATAGAATGTTCCTTTTCACAAAGCTTGCCTACAGTTTTATGGGAGCTGCCTGATTGGCTTCCCTTCTTGTTGCGTCAGAGCTGGAATCTCCTTTTGCCACCTGAGCGCTCATCACAGCGAGCTGCCCCAGCTCTCCATACCCACAGGGTGAGCCTGCCTGAAGGTCATCACCATCCTCATCTTCCCCTCCCTTTTCCTTCTACTCTGTCCCTCTGTTTCATTTCTACGAAAACAAAAAACCCTGTAATGTATCTTCTAACTGACCTTCAGCAATACCATGGTTAATTACCAACATTTTTAGACACACACATACACGCACATATTTGGATAATCAGTAGAGCAATTTGACTAACCCAGTCGAATTGATTAGATATTTGATAATGTCTGGATGTCAAAGTGATAATGTCTTGCAAAAATGCAAGGCTGATTTCTAGACAACCCCCTGAATCAGTAACCATGTTGAAACTGGTGAGGCGTCCATCTTGAAGCACCTCTCGCCCGTTTCTTCCTGCGTCGCAAATCCAGTGCGCAGATTGTATAAATATAGAAATCTCCTCATATAAGACATCTACAAACATCATAAATAAAAGCTTTGACTTTGTGTTGCTATATAGTATTACGTCATATTATTTTAGGCAGGAGTCTGAAAAATGTTCATTTTATATGCTAAACGCACATCTGCGCCTCTGGACTGATGTTTCCAGATGTACTTGATTGACACGTCAACACGCAAATCTAGTGAAAATGAATTAAACATATATTGTATATGCTTATATTTAGGCTGTTACAGCCGGTTCAGATCAGTGACGTATTTGCTTGTAGAATGTCGGCTAGAGATCTGAATAAGCGGCGCTTTCCGTTTTTTTTTTTCTCTTTAACCGCATCGCAACGCACAAACCCGCACATTTCAGACAGGTTTGACGCAAACCATGAAATACAGGCTTCCTTTAATTTAAAATTGTATTTTTATCCAAATAAACAGTGATTAATAAGCTCTTTAACATTACCCGATGCTGGGGTTTAAATCTCTTTATAATAACCTGGGATTATTTGAGAGGTTACACTTGCCTTTTTCCATGAGCTAAGAAAAGGGCGTGGAGGAGCCGAGACAACCAAATGACACAATCCGAAATGATGGTGAAATACAACCAATAAAATATAGAGAAAATATCTTACCCCCATTTTAAGCGGTGGTCAAGGCGTTTATTTTCAGGAGTAAAGATGAGCAGAGAGAGAGAGGAGAGAAAACCCTTCAGACAAGCGGATTCTGAAAAAAAGATCAATTAAAGGGGCAACCCATTCCTTAAATCGTGTATAATAACAGAAAGGGGTAAATTCACGAAGAGAATTCCCTTAAACACACGAGAACATTGGATGGTTTGTATTATATTTCTATAAGTCGAGAAGACAGAAGAACGCGGCGCAGAAGGTAGAGCGCTGAAACAGGCGCGAGCCCTGCTGCTGACAATGAACAGCCGAAACTCTACTGCTGTGAACCTCCGCCGCACGCACCGCATCACAGAGCACTCCGCGCAGAAAAAAAACAGGATGGCAACCAGGTTGCTAAAGAACAAACTAAAATATGCTAATATTTACAATATTTGAGAAAGAGATACAGAAATTTTACACAGTCTGAGTTTTTAGAATGTCTTTAGAAAGTATTATTCCATTATTTCTTCACAGACGGAAGAGACACAAACACTGTTCCAGCATGGCAATGCCTCTATGCACAAAGCCTCTTAGCTCTGTGTTCTGATTGAACTGGTAAAAACTTACTGAAAACCTCTGGGATGAAATGGAACACCGACTGCACCCCAGACTTTAGTGTCTAATCTCAACAAAACTATTGTGACTGAATGATCAAATCCCCACAGGCACACAGTCTAGTGCAAAACCTGTCCAGAAAAATGGGGGTTACTATAGGAGGAAGAGTGTTAGTGGGATAGAATGTTTGAAACACAAATGTATAGGATGGATGTGTCCCAATACTTTTGATTATATAGTGTATCTACACCAAATGTCAAAGTATATGCTCACACGGCTCTCATAACCATATGTGCCTTTTTAAACAGTGGCAGAAAAAACTTGAAGAAGAAACCTTGAGCAGAACCAGACTTAAGGTTGAACCCATCCTCACCTGGGAACAGCAGTGTGTGTTTATGGATCAAGTCTTGCCTACATCTGTCTTTATCCGACCAAAACTGTGGTCACTGTCAAATCCAGTGAAGTTTCTAAGTTGATAACAGGCTTAACACTAATTTCTTTTTGCTGAAGCATCAAACGTCCAGTGATGCTCAACAACAGAGACGGTTCTACAATTTCATCCTTAAAGGTGGTTTAGCTGTCACTACTGTTAGTCACGTCTCATTTTTATTATTATGAACCAGTATTACTGTTAGCTAGCTCGTTTAAAAAAATATAGACTGTGTATTTAAGAAATGTATAATTGCATGACAGTTAACAAAAGCTCAATTGCTTTATTTTGCAAAGCGTGATGATAATTATTAACTACAGTATGGAGAATTACATTGTCTCACAACGTATTACCTTGTCTTGTGCTGGGCTCTGTATATGGATAGCTAGTCCGTACACACCGTTATTACACTGTATACTTAAAAAAATAAATTTTGGTAGTTGATAGATTTTTTTGGTGGGGGAGGGGTGAAATGACAGACAGGGAGGCTAAAGTGCCCCAAAAAGGGTCTAGAACTGCCCCTGTTCATCAATGCGGGTTTATTCCAGTTTAATGAAACAATGAGGCTGCTCTTCAATCCAGCACTTGTTTATAGGGAGTGAAAGGATCAGGCAGTTCTATTGTACATGTCTTTTGTGGATTTTGTGAAAGTGTATAATTGTGTGCTACCATTTCTGTTGGAGGTATATGGGGTAATGTATTCAATTCAAACAGGGTGAGGCTCATGTCCACAGATTCTTGTCTCAAAAAAAACCCAGAATAGCCCAAAATGGGGGACTGGAGGTTACATCTGTTTTTTGCATATGCTGATATTCTCCTGTATTTACCTTTGTATAAAATTTATGACCACTCATTTATGTCCTATAGGATTTTGAGTTGGGGAAAAAATTATTAATTTAGACGCCTTTATCCAATACAAAAATTGTTTAATGGGCGACACTGAAAAAACCTTTTCAAAATGTTTTTTTAACCGTCAAGTGTGAAGTATTTAAGAAAGAGTCTTTATTCATCTGTCCAAAACGGCTAGTGACTTGTTGGTTCTGACATTGCTATAGGAAGTTCATACCACCATCCAGGGGTGGATTAAGGTGGTCAGGGGCTACTAGGCTGACCTTTGTGTGAGCACCCCCCCCCCCAACTTTACTGGAAAATTGTATTTATTGCAATACATGGATTACCTGCAAATAGTAACGTGAACTGGCATACACACACATAGTTTTCTCTATATACCCTCAAGTGGTGGACCACAGTAAGAAAATTACCACTACTCCACGTTGGAAAATTGAACATTAAAAACAAAATCACAGTGCAGTTACAATGATTTGCCACTACCGTTGCTTAGTTAAATATAATTTAGAATTTATAGAAACATGGAGAATGGAGAATGTGTGCCTGTAGATGTGACAGGAAACACACCTCAGCTATCCAGAGCAAGACATGAGCCCATGGTCACAGCAAGCAGGAGTAAGTTAGTGTTTACATTTTTAATAAGAAAAAGTCCAGTGTTTAATCAGTCCTGCCACATCAAGTCATGAAACTTACAACCACTTCTTACAACACTTCTTGTCTTGGAAGAAAACACCAACTGCTATGACTGGCTAACAGTTTTGCATTTTCAAAAAAATGATTCCAGATGAACAAGGAATTTGGACCCCTACCACACCCATTCCACACCGAACTTACTATTACATTACTGCTAGTAAAGTTACTACTAATAAAAAAGGTCTCTGAGAGCCACCAAAGTGTATGGGCCCTTAGAATCTTCCTAACGTACACACCCCGCATTAGTGGCAATGCTAGCCAGGTATTTTTTTTATAGCAAATAGCCTCTTATGTGTAAAAGATCAAAGAAATTTAGATTTCTCAGTTTATGACCTCTTTAAAAGGAAACTTAATAGGAAGAAGAGGGTGGGGTGACAGTGAAATTATTAGCTGATATGCAGCATAAAACACATATGCAGCACTTTTCTAGAGTACCATATTGAATGAATATTACAAACAGCATGCAAGAAATTATTATAGGAATTATTATGTTCATTCACAGTTTTGCATTAATTTGAGGTAGGCATCAGGTCTAGGCATCTGGTTTCTATGTTTTTATGATGTTCAAATTAGATTTTTTTGCAACTGATTTCTATTACATGAGTTATAAGTTTCTTCTTTTTCTTTTACTAAGACTATTATTGCCACCAATTTAGTAAACGGTTTAATTATCTATCTGACTAACCACACTCGAACTAATAATACACATTTGCAGTTAGAAGAGCCAAAAATATTTAACAAGGCCTATGAGGGGTCTTGTGTGTATTGGTTTGCCACAGAGAGCTTTAGAAGAATCCATTAATACACATGTCTGTTTCTCTGTCACAGTTATTGATCTTGTGCAGTCACAATGCTCTCCACTATAAGATATCCATCCTGCACATCAATCTCTCTCTTTTTCTGGGAGCTCCTTTATTTTTTCTGACATGTTTAGTCTTTTTGGTTTTCTCTCTGTTTTTCACATTAATATGTGTGCAATCCTGCCTGATGAGATCAATATGAGCAGGTCACAGGATAAGGACATCTGCCAAACCTAAATGTAAATGTAGCTTTTATTAAAATAATAATAAATGCATGATTATCAGCTGTTTTCCCCCCAAATTCAGATTTTGTTACCAATTTGTTTTTTATGAATAAAATAATGTTAAATATTTTGTCATTTTGTTTGTTTAATGGGATTTTTTTATACATAGAGAATGATTTTGCATGCGAGGCCAGGAAACTCACTGTCTCTTTAAGGCTCAGCTGACTGGGACAGCCAATAAGCAGAAAGATGATGAGCTGGGATGACATTGCAAATGACCTTGCTAAGAAGAAAATGAGAGGATGGAGGAAAGTGAGGAAGAAGGCAACGTATAGAAAAAGCAAGAAAAAGGAAAACCCATGAAGGGATGTCTTAAACTGATCAGCAGCATTAAATGATGGGTCCTGGGCTACCCACAATTTCCTTTCTCTCATACATATTATATATATTATCATGGGATGATACAAAATATGGTGATATGTGTGTGTATTCCACATATTTGTTTGTTACATCCTCGAACATTCTACCATAATATTAAGGATTACTTAACAAAAATTATAAAGAGAATTAGAAGGTGGAGAGAGAGAGGGAGGCATGAAAAAAAGAGGAGTGGTCCAGTTCTTTCATTTAAAAGTCAGCAGCACTGTCAACACACATCCACTGGCCAACAGGGTCAATGTCAAAGCCAGAACATTAAACATCAGCTCACAGTATGTTATTGCTGTTAGACAGCTTCCATCTCTCACTTATGTACTAATTTTTCTTTTCATTCATTCATCTTCTATACCCGCTTTTTCCCTAATTCGGGGTTCTGGGGATCTGCTGGAGCATATTGTTTCTTTCAGTGTCTCATTAAAAGATATTCGTCAGAGCTATTTTAATTACCAAGCTTTCAAATTTTTGCCATCGAAATTCGAAAATTATGTTTAGCAGTTTTTCTATAAATGAACCCTAAAATAAAAGAGTGGGTGTATGTGCATGTATATACAGTATTTATGTGTAGGGAGAAAGACAGATAGAGAGCGAGAGAAGGAAAGAGAGAAAGAGAGAGCGGGATCAAGGACACTGAGGCAGAATAAGGCATGGTTTAATTTTAGAAAACAAGCCATTCATGATCAGATGCCAATCTGATCTACAAATAACTTTGGATGAGTCTATCACACCCACCTGCACCTCAACAGCTGTAGGGGGATGGAGGGGACCGTTTAGAGGTGTGCAGCAGGAGGGGGGTAGTTGCTAGGCGACTACATCCTGTGAGGCTAATCATGTGACTGTAGCTAACTGGCTGAAAATGCAGTATTATTCACAAAACGAAAGTGAACATGTTCTAAAACAACAAATTATAATACTTTACTCAGTATAATGCATTTTGAGCAAGTCATGCTAATGAAATTGCTATAATATCAGTTTGGAACAGTTTTCTGGATGGAAAAGGTGCACAACTACCCACAGAATGATTAACTAGTTGTAGTTTGAGCCAGAATTCTATCATTGATCTGTCAGAATTTTAGGCTCAAGTACAAAACATTTGCAGAAATTTAACTGAATAACACTAAACACACAGAAGCCGTCTATACACAAAATATTTAACAGCAAGGTAATTAACCATAACAGTTTTCCGTATAGAAAATAACCACAAAAGCTGTATAAGTAGTATATCCACTAGTCCTGCAGCTTCTGAGATTAATCTTTAAACCTGAAGGATCACTGTGTGGCTCTAGTAGCAGAGTAACAGAGAGCTGAACATCCTGGGCTGTTGATTAATTCTTGCTTCATGCGTGACTCATGTTGTTTCCTAGACACCAGTCAGAATGATAGCTTGTTTTTTCAGTCTCCCTCGTTGATCAGGAGCACTGTGAGAGTTCACCTTGAGAGCACTGCAGCTAGATCTTTATCTAATCAATGAAATGCTGTTGGCTTTTTTCCTCATTGATTGCTGTATGTTTTGCCCCAGATTTGAGTCCCACTACACTCCAACTGTGATTTAAGGCTCAATAAAACTGTTCCCTAAAAACCTGAATACAATTGATAATTATAGGTTAAAATGGTATTGACCTATTAAATATCAATAAGCTGTGTTTTTGTTGTTTTTATTTAAATAAAAGCTCTTAGATTCTATGATGACATATTTTACATAGGTGGGGGCAGTTGAGGGGTAAATACATTAGTTAAGATGTGCTAATTAAGATCTGTTAGTTTTCTATTATCTAAAAGCTGATTGGTTTGTTTATTCGTGTCTTTTCAACTAGTGAATTGTAGAAAGATTTTTTAAAATTAATTTACTGTCATAAACTAATCATTACTAAATATTTCTTTAAGAAAAAAAAACGAAGTTTGAGGAATGAATGTGTGAGAGATTGTATGTCTGCGTAATCGAGTAAAAATTAAATAAAAATGAGCTTTAGAATTAAACAGATCTGGCCAGATGAAATTCTGCTTCAGCAATTGGATGATAGTCAGACTCACCGAGTACCCGGATTGGCTGAAGTAAACAACATGTTGCTATGCTGTTTTTATATGGATGGTTTATTGATGCTGTCTGTGCAGGTTTAAGGGGGAGGAGATGGAGCAGAGTAAAGCAATGTCTAATGAGACTATGGAGAAATTAATCAAAGAAATTTAGTTTATTTTTGTAAATTTTCTCAGATCAGAACTTTTCTATACTGAGAGTGAGACGTTAGGAACTCGGCTCATTTCCACAAAATGCATCCTTATGAATATCGTTCCTGAAACGTCTAAATTGCCAATAAAAGTGAGTGTGTGTGTGTTTGTGTGTGGTGACCTGTCCAGGGTGTACCCCTCCTGCCTTTTGCCCTTTCAGAGACGGCTGGGATAGACTCCAGCAGATCCCAGTGCCCTGAGTTAGGAAGAAAGTGGGTATAGAAGATGAATGAATGTGCATAGATAAATGGTTCTGTAAAAACATTATTATGGATATAAATATACAGAAAACAAAACACAATTTTAATAAAGCTTGGAGACAATATCACAATGTCCTAAATATAAGTATATTAGATTAGATTAGATTAGATTAGATTCAACTTTATTGTCATTGTGCAAGGTACATGTACAGAGCCAATGAAATGCAGTTAGCATCTAACCAGAAGTGCATAAGTGGCTTATTTACAATAAATATCAGTGTAATAAATAGGGTATGGGGATGATAATTACAGAGGTGGGGGTAAATAATGTACAGAAGTATATGGATAGAGTATGGAGGTGTAACAATAGCTAGTATTAGATTGTACAAAGATGCATATGATAGGTAGTGCAAAGTACTGTATAGATTGATATAGATAGATATAGTATAGATTGTATAGATTGTATAGATTGTGCAAGATGCATAATGATAAGGTAGTGCAAAGTACAGAAGTGGCAGTGCAGTAGTAATTAGTAATGTATATCAGCTGTTCAGTGCAGAAACAGCCACAGGAAAGAAGCTGTTTTTCAGTCTGTTTGTGCGGCTCTGAGGCATCGGTAGCGTCTGCCTGATGGGAGGAGAGTGAACAGTCCGTGGTTGGGGTGAGAGGGATCTTTGATTATGCCTCTCGCCCTTTGCAGACAGCGTTTTTTTGTGTATATTGTCCAGGGTGGGTAGCTGAGTGCCGATGATTCGTTGGGCGGTTTTCACCACCCTCTGAAGGGCTGTGCGGTCTGAAGCAGTGCAGCTGCTGTACCATACTGAGATGCAGTTTGTGAGGATGCTCTCGATGGTACTGCAGTAAAAGTTCTCCAATATCCTGTTGCTGAGATGGGACTTTTTAAGTCTCCTCAGGAAATATAGGCGCTGTTGTGCCTTTTTTTACCAGGAAAGAAGAGTTCAGAGACCAGGTGAGATCCTCAGAGATGTGGATTCCTAGGAACTTGAAGTTAGGTACACGCTCAACAGCCGCTCCGTTGATGTGTGTATTGGAGGATGAGTGTGATTGCTAGCTCGTCTGAAATCCACAATGACCTCCTTTGTCTTCTTGGTGTTGAGTTCCAGGTTATTGTCCTCACACCATGCTGCCAGGTGCTGGATCTCCTCCCTGTAGGCCGTCTCATCGTTACCTCTGATCAGGCCTACCACCGTGGTGTCATCTGCGAACTTGACAATGCTGTTTGACGCATAGACACAGGCACGCAATCATATAGGTGAAAAATATGTGTGTGTATATATAAAAATATAAAGTGTGTGTGTGTTAAAACTGTGCACACACTGTTCACGTGCTCACCACTGCTGCGCATGTGCGATAGTGTTGTCTCAGCAGCTTAGTACAATATTACTATGTAAAAATTTCAACAGGTGTAACTGCATTCATGTTTAGGGCCGATGTAAATGCTTAGTAATTATCTGGCTACTTCCTTCAAATAAACGTTGAAGTTGAAGAAGCTGAAGTGAGAGGAAAGCTAGTGTTTTTTTATTTACACTACTGAGGATGTTGTCAGTGAGTGATTGGTTTTCTTTTGTCTTATTTTAGTAAGTCCTTCTTCATGTTTAGTCTAATGTTGGTTCGAGCTTCCTTTCCAAAAGGCAAAAAAGGCTTTGGATTTTCACTGTCTCAGGGGCTAAAGGTCAGACACTGTTTACATTAACAGCATTTGGCAGTCACCCTTATCCAGAGTGACTTACATTTATCTCTTTTATACAACTGAGCAATTTGGGGTTACAGGCCTCACTCAGGGGCCCAGTGCTGGTGGCTTGATGCTGCTGGGAATTGAACCCTGGTCTTTTTGGTATCAGTCCAACACCTTTTACCACTAAGCCACCACTTTACAACAAGTAAAGCTTTAACAAATGCTCATAAAGCTCTCCAATAACAATTATGGTGTGGAAGGACATCTTCAGATAATGATGGATGCAATGCTGAGTAACCAGTAAAAAAAAAAAACCTAACATTCCCATGTGAAAGATTACTAGTGGAATAAATGACACTTGAGACTGTAGTTACAGTTGTCCCACCACTAGAGGTCAATGATGGTCAGACAACAGGTAAACCACAGCTTTTCATCAAACCACAGATTTTGCTTCAAGGTCATTAGAATATGTGAATTTAGTTTTTACTCTTAAGAGTATGTTAATCTCATGAATATATTTTTTCAACTGTTTTTGTTTTTTATTACTGACTGTTTCTGACTGTTCATTTCTTACTTATTTTGTGAAACATTTATGTTCAATCGATATTGTTTATACAGTTTCAACAGTGTTTATACTGTTCTTTAAATTTGTTACATTAAATGGAAATTTTGTCTGATTTGATAATAATTTATGATATATTACCAGCTAAGCAGGAATATACTTTGAAACTGAACTTCAGAACTTTTTAACTTCAGTACATTGCTTTTATTTAAGTCTAAGCAGTGTAACAGTATTTGTACTTATGGCGGTATAAATGTAAGTCACTCTGGATAAGAACAACGGTACCATTTTCTATGTTGACTTTTTTGGGCTTTGGTCAAAAGTTGTCTGCATAGATGCTGTATTCTATAAATATCCTGGAGTGCTATTATAAATATAACTGTGTATAAATAAAATGTAAAGTATTCCAAAATCCATGATAAAATATCTTTATTATAGAAAGCACGTAGATCTCTCTCACCCTTAAAAATAACATTATAATTAGAGTTGTTCTAGATTTAATAATGCTACAATATTATATCATACTCTGTATTAGTATCCTATCACATAAATCCTAATGTAATGCTTTCACATTATTATTTATAGTATTATATAATCACTCAGATCAGTGTAAAAAAGGGGTACATTTCAGACAGATGTCAATTAGCCCTTTGCATTTTTGTTACCTTTCAGTAAAATTCAGTAAATGAATAATCAAAATGAATGAAGATAAAGACTGGTTTAAAAAAAAAAATCATAAATATTTAACATAATGCAACAAAAAAGTGTATTATATTTATTTAAATAATTATTTAGACCTAAAATGCCACAAAGGCAAACATTCACACATATAAACAGATAAAATTTCATTAAAAAAAAACACCCAAAATGAAACTATAAATGGCGTATAGTAATTTACAGAAAGATTTTACAAATTTTACAAAAAAAGTGTCTCAGCAAATCTAGAATCAGAAAAAAAAAGTTTCTAAATGCCTGTCACAACCTCAGAAAGAAGAAAACTCCAGAAAGAAACTCAATGGAAACCGCCAATTAGTCCGTGTAAAGCCTCTGTACTTCATCTAATGCTAAGTAAATTATTCTGTGTGTCAGGTGTGAGTTATTGCTGCCTGGCTCCCTCTGCTGGAGGTGTGATGGTACATACACTAACAGAGAAAAACTCCCTATATAGTTTCAACACATTACATTTCACTGTACAGCAATTGCGCACATTTACTAATTGCTTCTTTTTTTTTCAAAATATTTCAATTTGTTCTAACATTTTTTTTCTTTCTTGTTGCACAAGTTTATTTTAACTGCAACACATTTTACAAATTGTCTAACTTTTCTAAAAAATATACAACATTTTTATTAATTCACTCTTGATGTAAATGCTAGCCTTGGATAAAAACCTCTACAATATAGACTAGCTTATAAGGAGGAGAGCAGGAAACTGAAACTGCTTAGACTGTATAATATTATTACACCCATGCTATTACAAATTAAAATCTACTACTGCATTCCCTTACTAAACTATTCTTTACTTGAACACTACACAATATAGTATTTTTTTGTAAGAGTAATGTTTCTTAAATCTTATTAAACACTATTCCATTTGGTTGCTCTCTCCATTTTACTGTGATGTTTCCATGATTACTGAGCATCATCTTAATCTGAAAAACAGAAAATAAGGTTTATTAGTAAATATTGCATGTTTAAAACTTTATTAAATAAGGTGCAAACTGAACACTATATAACAGCAGAAGATGAGACCCACGTGATCCAAGATGGCCGCCTTAAGTGCAGGATCATTTACATCTTCGTTGGACTGGACCTTTATTTTTGCAATTTGTTGTTGTCCTGTGATTTCTGAAGGTGGAAATTTGCAGACACACAAAATTTATATAAAATATAAACTATAAAGAAATATATAAAATATAAACTATTAAAGTTGAGACTTATCTTACCTGCATAACAGAAAAATGGTTTGATACTTGAGCACACTTCATCTAAAGCCTGACCATTTAAAAGACAAACACAGTTTTCATCTTTCAGAGCATTATCAGGTTGACCGACTGCCCAGGTAATAGTGGTGAAATTTGTCTGGTCTGACCACTTCCAGCTGTCTCTGGACAGACCAATCCAAGTGTGCCCAAAGATCTTCGCCGATACAAGAAAGAGATCAATGCTGTTTGTTATTTTTGCCAGGTCTGTATGATGCTGTCTGCAGTAGCTCTGAGCTTGAGACCATGTCATATAAGCAGAGATATAAATAAAGCTGCTGCTGCCAGTGTATTGTCCTGTGGGGATTTAAAAAAACTTAGACAGGACTAACAAAATGTAAGAACAGCAAGCAGCAGAACAAAAGCATGCAGCAGAAATATTTACAGGAAAAGTTAAGTCAAAAGTAGGGCTGTGTGTTGGCAAGGGTCTCACGATATGATACATATCTACATATCACAATACAATCCACCAAGCTTCCACTGCTGGGCCACTGAGCAAGGCCCTTAACCCCTAATTGCTCTGTTGTACAAATAAGATAAATGTACCTTGTCCTGCATGTATCTACCTTGTCAGATTTTCCTACCGTAGCGCAAAATGACAAATATATCCTATGGTTCGTCCTACCTTATTGAAAAAAATCCTACTGTGAGTTCCTGCTTTGCGTCTGTAACTACGTAAAATAGTTCAGTGAAACTTCCTCATCATATAGTTTTACCGATATGAAATAAACGGTAAAAATGATTTTACAGTGCTAAATAGCTTGTCAGAATTTTCTGCAAGTATAAAATAAACAGGTAAGATGATTGAATTTAAATCTTTAGCGCCAGACAAATGTTAAAAACAAACCCTGCAGGTGATAATATAAATTTGAAATAAGATTAGTTACTAAAATCTTTATTGATCATGCTGAATAATATAAAAAAGAGAACAGTAAAAGTTTTAATTTTTACAACACATGCGTTTTAAATGTTATTTCTTTATCAATATCAGTCTAAAGCGTTGCACTGCATGTCGTATTATGTATGATTTAGTATGTGACAAATACATTTTGATTTTGATCAAACAGAGGCTCACAATACAAATCAGGCAAACAGTAATTATTAATAGAAAAAATGATCAAATAAGACCACATAGTGCTGCAGATTTTTATTTAGTTTAATAGATACAGATACAGGTTTATAAATTATTTAAAAAAATAATTTTATTCCCCACACTTTAAAAATGTTCCAGCTATTGCAGCTCTCACATGGTACCTAAAAATAAAAGAGATAAATAAATGAGTAAATCAGTGAATCTAATGCAATGTAGAATGTAAAAAAATACTTATTCTAAACCTTAATATAATATTATAATATATATAATATAATATCATTTAGTATCAGTGCGCAAAGAAAAAAAAGTTGTTAAAATTAAAGTTATAGGTAAATTGTTTCCGCTCTAGTCTCACTAATGCACCTGACTCTGGCACAATGTTTCATGCATCAGCGACACAAGCTAACCCTTAAAAAAACAAAATTCTCCGGAGAGCTTTTCCAGGAAGGAAAGAGCAAACGATGGGACAGCAGGAGGGGCACAAACTGCCAACAAAAAGAAAACTGCATTAACATGCATGAAACTGCCGTGGAAAAATTTTCACCCATGAAACTGGTCCCTGGTACAAAAAGGTTGGGGACTTACCCGGCTAAGTTACCAGGCTAATTAATTGCTACCACATGTTAGTTTCTAACATAAATGGTTGTTCTGACTGGTTTGCCTAATTGACCAATCCTGCATTAAGAGAGGTTATAGGACCGCCTACCTTATTTACATACAAACACAATACACAAATGCAAAAATCAAGCAGGTTTCCGTTGCCACAGTTGCCACCAGCTTGCTCATTAGGGACAAACTTACACTTTTTTATTCTTACTGCATTAACTGTGTAAAGCTGCTTTGGGAAAATTGTTTATTGTTTTAAGCGCTTATTTAAATCAAAATGAATCGAAATGAGAAATAAATAATTGTAGAAATGCATAAGTAGATGTAAAAATGTAGGGGAAGTGGATTAAGGTGTTGGACTGCTACTTGGTGGATCAGGGTTTGATTCCCAGAACCACCCATTTACCACTGCTGGGCCCCTGAGCAAGGCCCTTGACCCCCGAATGCTCAGTTGTATAAAAGAGATAAAGGTAAGTCGTGAATGCTGCTGATGTAAATCATATCAAACTAAAAATGAAAAAACTACAGCAATAAATAAACGTAGTTTAATACAGAAGGTACAGAAAAAGCACAACTAAAAATGACATTTTTGATAAATTATTTATTTATTTATTCATTCATTCATTTATTTATTCATTTCCATTTTTTCTTGCATGTTAATGTCATGCATGTAAATACAATTCATGTATTTATTTATTTATACTTAAGGCATTTTTTTTTGCCATTGCTGGAAAGAGAAATAATAAATGAACATAATTTAAATGTACAATAATTACCTTTTGGGTTGAATTTGAGGGCATATCTGTGAAGGACTTTTCATACCCTGATGAGTATGAGCCCAATGACAGGAGATTAAACAGTGTTTTCCACTTATCTTCCATACCTGTTACAAAATGCAAAAAAAAAAATTAAATATCAATAAACAGAAAAAAATTAGGAAAAAATTTATATTTTACAGTAAGCAATCAAATTATTTTAAAAAAGTTCATTCATTAATGATTTATACCTGTACCGTATCTACATTAGCCTGAATTATTCATTAAAATGCTAACAAAGATAATTACTGGCACTAGCTGGCTTCGTAATGTCACCAGAAACTGTTCTTATTACTGTTAGTTAAAAACTAACAAAGATAGTCAAAAACATACCTTACTTTAGGAAATCCTTGCAGAAGTAGTAAAAATTATAGGCTTCCCGTTCATCATAACAAAAACGACACAATATTGATGTGAGCACGCACAGTAAACCCTGGTAGGAAAATCTGACTGGTAGGAAAATGTCAGGACATCGGAGCCCCCCCATGCCATGCTTTCTTTTGAGACAGTGGCTGTATGTGTCATCAATGACACATCCTGAGGAGGAGGTCGTTTGACACGCACTGAGAGTTTTAGTTAAACATTAATGTAAATATAAATCAGTTTAAAACATATTTCAAATATGTATTTAAATACAACATAAATACACTATCGAAAAAAAAATCGTGATAGCTTTATCAATTTGTTTACACAGCCCTAGTTGAAAGCATGTCCAAATTCACACATTAAGTCTTCCGAAGCACTAAGATGGTCCTTAAAACACAGCAAATTGTGCATTTTGTTAAAAGAAAAAAAGTGATACAAAATATAAGATGATCTACGCAGTTTATAGATGTAAACAACTTGAACTACAGCAATATATGGTTTTTCTAAGGCAAACTTTCAGGTTAAAAATTAACATGTTTCTTTCTTACCATCATAGCAGACAAAAGGAAAGAGTTCTGAGCATGTATTATCAAACCAAGTCATCAGATTCATTGTAGCACAAGTCTCAGTTGCGAAAGAGTTGTCGGGGTTTGTGAAAAACCATTTTACATAACTTCCCAATGGCTCATTTCCTATTGACCAGCGCCAGCTGTTGACATCATTGTAAAGTCCAATCCAAGCACTGACAAGCAGGTTTTTACTCAGTGCTAGGTTTTGAATTTGGTCCAGTTCATACTGGTATTCAATGGTAGCCAGGTCGGCGTATGTGGCCCTGCAGTAAGCCTGAGCATCAGATCCTGTCTTGGCCGCTTGAATCAGATAAAACTTACGTATGACAGCCGAGGCGATAGGGACAACTCCTGTAAAGCAAAGATTTGATGTGCTGCATCACATGAGTATGTTTCAAACTCTTTCTCTCTCTCTCTCTCTCTCTCTCTCTCTCTCTCACACTCCTGCACACACACACAAACTCACTCACCTGTGAAAAGCAGGAATAGAAACAGATGCTGTTTCATCACTGATGTGTTCCTAATGTAACTGTTAAAAGTATATAAATGCAAAACAAACTTTTTAGCAGATAAATCAACAATTCCAAACCAACCTACTTCTTCAGTAAATTATTAAACTGAACAATTACACCATTTTTTAGCTAGATGAAGTCAAATAACAGCCATCTACAGGTTTTTATTAACTTGAAACCCAAGAACAAATGTGATACACCCACTACCTCAAAAGATATATTTATAGGAATATTTTGACAAAAATGGCCAGCTGCAGGACAGTTTAAGTGGTTTATTGAAGGGCTTCCTGAAAGATCTAAAAATAGATTTTAAAAAAACTAAGATGAGAATAGGATAAGGACCCAAAGGTCTGCATGTCCTGCTTGGTGCAGGTAGCAAACCAGGCTAAGATGCCTTCTGAATGGTGCAGGTGCAAAAGTTTTTTGCCACTCTAAAGGACAGTTTTTGATTATTTAGGCTAATGAGAATACTAACAAACTTTTAATTTCAAACTTTTATAAATTATTTATTTTATTGTAAATACAGCCAAAAATCAAACATGGTGGTAGAAGTAGAGCTGCAAAAGGATTGTTTTGGACAGGTAAATTGAGTGGCAATGACCTTTATGAAGTGTCTAATCCGAACAGATGCAAATGCAGACGGTTTGCATCTAAGCAAATGACAGTGAGACAATAGAGTACAGAATTTAGCAAAGTGTTAGTGTGCAGACATTTTAAAAATATTTAACTATTTGGGTGACGACTCGGTGGCATACTGGCGCAGCCAAAGCTACGGCTTCGGCTTCGGCTAAGGCTAAAGCTAAGGTTAACCCACCGGAGCATGGCCACTACGCTTCATGTGCCAAATAGATTTGCCCTCCTCAGTGAAGCACCCACTGAGAAACCTGAAGGTACTCTGGTTATTGGAGGTTCTATAGTGAGGCAAGTGAAATTAGCTAGGTATCTAGGGGTGCCAGTGGCAGTAGTTAGATGTATTCCAGGAGCCAGAGCACCGGACATAGCAGATAATCTTAGGGCTGTAGGCCAACATAGGTTTTTAAAGATAGTGGTTCATGCTGGTGCTAATGATATACGCCTTCGACAGTTGGAAACTAGTAAGGCTCACTTCATAGTGGTATTTAGACTAGCGAAGGCGATGTCCGATGTCGTAGTATGCTCTGGCCCCATACCAAGGCGACGTGGTGACATAGCTTACAGCAGGTTATGGTCATTGAACCGCTGGATGTCCAGGTGGTGCTCCATTGTGGGCTACATTGAGAATTGGAAAACTTTTGAGGGCAAAGCTGGCCTGTTAGGACGGGACGGTGTCTATCCCACTCTGGAAGGACCCGCTCTCCTTTCTTGTAACATAGACTAGTTAATCGTTGACTACCCAGAGCCCAATCCCAAGCCTAATCCGACTGTCTGCTAGCTGCACAGAGTCGTCACTCAGGGTTTATAATATTGAGACTGTGTCTGTTCCCCGAGGTAAACTATATAAATATAGAAAAAACCCAAAAGTTTGCTTCAGTAATTTAATTAATATAGATATCCGTAATTCTGAGAATACTGAACACACAGCCTGCACTTCTGATCTGAAGCTAGGATTGTTGAACATTAGATCTCTTACTTCTAAAGCTCTTATTAATGTTCTGGTTAGCTCTGGTTAATGAAATGATCTCAGATCTGGATTTTGACATTCTGTGTTTAACAGAAACATGAACTAAACCGAAATGAATAGCATTTAATGAAGCTCGTCCTCCAGCATTCAGCTGCATACATCAGCCTTGCCCAACTGGCAGAAGAGGAGGCATCACAGTTATTTATAATAATAATTTAACTATCGTACAGAAACATGGACAAAATTTTAATTCATTCGAAGCTGATGATTGACCCGCTGAGAACAGCATTTATGTCTTTACTCGACTCAGTGGGAGTAAATCAGTGTGTAATAGGACCCACTCATAAAGCAGGTCACACATTAGATTTAATATTATCTTTCAGAATAAGTATAAGTTATATAGTAACAACTCCTCAGTGCGAAATTATTTCTGATCGCCATCTTATATCATTTAAAATGCGTCATACTAATAATGCACACATAGCGCCGCGTTACCGTTTTAAACGTACACTTACATCAACCATCTTCCAGAATTGTCTTCTGTCATTGGATCTCCGTCTGATCCAGCAGACGACTGAATACATAGATGTTGCATTCCGCTATACGTTAGATAACGTGGCTCCAGTTAAAAGAAAAATTATTAAAGATTAGAAACTCGCTCCTCGGTATAATGAACACACGCGCTCTTTAAAACAGAGCGCCCGTAAACTAGAACGTAAATGGTGCCAAACTAGAGTGCTGGTTTTTCAGGCAGCATGGAAAGAGGGAATCCTAGCTTATAAAAAAGCTCATAGTGTAACTAGATCAACGTATCTTTCTAACCTTATTGAAAATAATAAAAATAATCCTAGATTTCTATTTAACACCGTTGCCAAATTAACTAGGAATAAGATGACCTCAGAAACCTGCACCATAACTGCGTGCAGCAGTAAGGATTTGATGAACTTTTTTGATAATAAAATTGCAAACTTTAGGCAGAAAATTCACGCTTTAAATCCAGACCTTTCGAATGATTCTGATGATCAACTAACCGCATCAGATCAGAATTTAGAAAATTTTACTCCTCTGTGTTCAACTTGTGTATTAGATCCTATACCAACACACTTTCTTAAGCAGATAATACCAGCAGTATCAGAACCCCTGTTGAATATAGTTAACTCTTCACTCAGCAGTGGGTATGTTCCCAAATCTTTTAAATTAGCAGTTATTAAACCTTTAATTAAGAAACCTGACCTCGACCACAATGAGCTGTCGAACTACAGGCCGATATCTAACCTTCCGTTTATCTCCAAAATCCTAGAGAAGGTAGTAGCGCAGCAGCTATGTTCATATTTACAAAGAAATAACATACACGATCTTCCATCAGGATTCAGGCCTCTTTACAGCACAGAGACAGCACTGGTCAAAGTAGCTAATGACCTCTTACTGGCATCCGATCAAGGCTGTGTTTCGTTACTTATATTACTTGACCTTAGTGCGGCTTTCGACACCATAGATCACGATATTCTTCTTCACAGATTAGAAAAATTAGTAGGAATTAAAGGAACAGCTCTTGCGTGGCTCAGGTCCTATTTAACCGATCGTTACCAGTTTGTAGATTTAAATTGTGATTATTCTGCGTGCTCCCTTGTAAAGTTCCACAGGGCTCGATTTTAGGCCCACTTCTTTTCTCTTTACATGCTGTCTCTAGGAAACATAATTCGCAAGCATGATATCAGTTTCCACTGTTATGCTGATGACACACAGTTATACGTCTCATCAAGGCCTGATGCGAATGGCCACTTTAATAAAGCTGAGCAAAGTGTGAAAGAAATAAGGGATTGGATGTTATGCAATTGCAACCTCTTGCTTAACCCTGACAAGACGGAGGTTCTGGTTCTAGGACCACAGGTAGCTAAAAGTAAGCTTCCTGATCACACCTTAAACCTAGACAGTCTTTCTGTTTCACCGAGTGCAACAGTAAAAGATCTGGGTGTGATTATAGACTCCAATCTCTCATTTGAAGCCCATGTCGACAATATTACCAGGATAGCATTCTGTCATCTTAGAAATATCGCTAAAATAAGGAATATCTTGCCACTTAATGATGCAGAAAAATTAGTTCATGCGTTTATCACATCCAGGCTGGATTATTGTAACGCTTCTGGATGTTCAACTAGGTTCATTAATAAACTTCAGTTAGTTCAGAATGCAGCAGCGAGAGACCTTACTAAAACTAAAATATATGAGTACATCATACTGGTCTTATCCACACTGCATTGGCTGCCAGTAAGATACCACATTGATTACTACTTTTAACATATAAAGCTCTAAATGGTCTCGAGCCACAGTACCTAAGTGAACTTCTAGTGTCTTACGTTCCGCCACGCCTACTTTGATCAAAGGATGCAGGCTGCCTGTCAGTACCGCGCATTATAACTACAGCAGGGGGCAGAGCCTTTTCGTACAGAGCCCCAAAGCTATGGAATAGCCTCCCTATGTATGTTTGAGAATTAGACACAGTCTCAGTGTTTAAGTCCAGGTTAAAAACTTATTTATTTAATCAAGCATTTTGTATTGATTCCCCTTAGATAAAGGAGCAGATCCGGGGGACTCATGGGTGTTAAGTATTATGGTGATCTGGTATGTTGAGATGCTGTCTTCCCCTCTCTTATTGATCACGGTGTTGATGATGAGAGCGGCTGGTGGCTTAACATATCAGGCAGTCCTCATGTCTGCGTTTCCCTCTGGTTCTCCTTTTAGTTATGCTGACCTAGTTAGTCTTGCCAGAGTCCATCCTTGCACTCTACATTATTCACTAAATCACTCCAAACCATGTGATTACATTGTCACTTAACTGTTTTCCTTCTTTTTTGTTTTCCTTTTCCTCTCTTTCTCACTGTTGAGCTACATATGCCACTCCGCCATAAAAGACGTTACAGCTGTTCTTAAGGACTAATGATTTAAGTTGCACACACACACACACACACACACACAATGTAACCACTCAATTCCTGCTACCTGTTTTTCACCCAGATGAGGATGGGTTCTCTGTTGAGTCTGGTTCCTCTCAAGGTTTCTTCCTATTTCCATCTCAGGGAGTTTTTTTCCTTTCCTTTTTTTTCCTTAAAAATGCAACAGAACTGATTTCTGTTGCATTTTTATCTTAATTTCTTCGATTGTGTAAAGCTGCTTTGTGATAATCACCATTGTAAAAAGCGCTATACAAATAAAATTGAATTAAAAAAATTTAATTTAACTATTTTTAAACAGTTATTCTGAATCTTCATAAGCGGTTTTCTATAGAGATTTAGGGTATATTGACATTGAAATAAGATCTTAACACTCAGCCTGATCAAAGAGTAAAATAAATGAATTGGACTTGAGTAAAGATTACTCTGTACATAGTGAAAGCTGTACTTATACTTTACTCTGCTTGTAAATTAAACAAAGACGAAATTAAAACCGCAGCTTGGTGTGTAGCTATATAACCTCAATATGCACTCCTATTTCAGTAAACTGGAAACCTGCCGCTGTTTCAAAGTGTACAGAAGTCAGCTGAAACTGAGATCACAATTGTGATGGCTAATTCTCAAATCTCTAAACAAATTTCCATGCATCAGTATTTAGCTACACAATCACTTGCATACATCCGCCTCGTATCACTCATCTCTCCCTGTCTTTTAGTCACACCCTACAGTTTGACATCGTGGTATAATGAGCCCACTCTCGCAGCACGGAAAATGAAGTGCTACAGAAAAGCGATAAAAATAAAAGAAACTCTTGAAAGAAAACATAAACAACCCCAGGTTATTATTCAATACAAAAACTGCTCAAAATAAAGCATCAACATTTCCCAACAGCACAGCAGTAATAATGATACTATTCACACATTATACTGTTCTATTACTATTATACACATATTATATATTCACATACTATTTACAAGATCTATACTATTAAAGATAAAATTGTAACCATGCAGCCGCATCAGCACTATAGATCCACTGAGGAACAATTCCACCCATTCTCTACTAAAGGAGAGAAGAATTTTATAAACCTATTGAACCTAAACCAACAACATGTATGTTAGACCCTATTCCAACTAAGCTCCTACAAGAGGTGATGCCAGAAGTCATAGGTCCGCATTTGAATATTATTAATTTGGCATTGTCATTAAGATACGTCATTAAGATATGTTCCTAAAACCCTCAAACTTCAAAAGCCTCTCAATAAAAAACCCCAAAGACCTCAAAGATCAAGTTAATTACAGACAGTAAATTACAGACACAAAATATACAGAAAATGGCCAAAACATGCATTTGTTAAAAAAAATAACTATGTAAATATATACATTTTACTATACAATATATATATATATATATATATATATATATATATATATATATATATATATATATATATATATATATATATATATATATATATATATATGGGCACATTCAGAAATTTTTCACTGTCACTGTAATAAAACAAAAATCACAGCTACATTTCAAAAGCCATGGTCAGTCGCAATGCCTGCTTGATATAATGACCAATGTTAATTTTTTTCTTAATACACATCATGTTTGAGCTTTTGTAAAAAAAAGGAGGGTTGAGCTTTTGTGAATGAGTCTGTAAGCAGGGGCAGCGTGCGCAATTTTGGCCTTCATGAACCCCCTGACACATAAAGCTGCTGCTGTTGATACTAATAAAACAGATCTCTGTGGACTAACTCCCCTTTTTCTTAGCGGCGCCTCTGTCTGTAAGGTTAGATACAACATATATTTAACATTAATTTAAAATATATTTTGGCCAGTATTTTTTTACTGTGTGAAACAATTCTGACAGATTATTAAAAAAAGGAATAAAAATGAACAGCATGCAGGTAAAGGGTAACTGAGGGTAAAGGGTATCTTTGAAACCTCCTAAAAGAACAAGAAACTGAAAAACTACATGAAAATTGTGCAGTTGTGTTTTGCTGTTATTAAGTAAACTACATAGCAAACATGTTGTAATTAAATAATAAAAAGGTACCTGAAATT
Source organism: Bagarius yarrelli (assembly GCA_005784505.1). Classification (NCBI taxonomy): domain Eukaryota; kingdom Metazoa; phylum Chordata; class Actinopteri; order Siluriformes; family Sisoridae; genus Bagarius; species Bagarius yarrelli. The sequence goes on along the minus strand of VCAZ01000063.1, from coordinate 719,157 downwards.
TAGAGGATGAAATTGATCTTGTTCCTGTGACCTTCAGGCTCCTTGGTCAAAGTGACTTGGCTATTTCTCTTCTTTTGTAATACACCTGGCTTGATTTACTTATTTTTTACTAAAAGGACTATTAAAAGCAGATGTAAATGGCATCTCTTCACACTTAAGCTGATTAAAAAACAGCATGTCCAGCTGTAGGAAAAGAGGGAACAAGAGTTTAAATGGGTTTATTGAGGAGTGCCTGAAAAGAAGAAAAAGGGCAATAATTTTTTTCTCACCTACTATTGTCTTCTATATCAATCAGTTTAATCAATACAACCAACATTATTTTTTCCCTTTTCCTAAGAGATTATTCATAGCAGATGTAAATAACTTTAGATCTATAGGGAGGAAGTAAAACAGGTTGTGGAGCTCATTAAGTTGTTTTTGCATTATTTACTTATGGCCAGGACAATTACTTCATTTTAAGTCTGCTGCTGAGATGCCATTTTAGGAACAGCTTAATTGTTCACCTGAAACTTCTTTATTGTTTGTTTATTTTAAAAAGGGTGATACAATAATTCGTTACACAACAAAAGGAATAAAACCTTAAAATCTCTGGCTTTTCCTGTTCATTTGGAAAAGAAAGGTGCCTAAATTTATTTATTTAATTCTTTTTTTGAGGATAAGACATTGAGACACACCAAAGGTCATATATGTACATATTGTTGATTTGGAAAATAATTATGCAGTAAGAGATGAACCACAGGACAAAAACTTTTGAACAAATAAACAAATTTTCTGACTGTAGTTAAGACTCACTGCAGCATTTAAGACTAAATAGAGCTTGTGTAGCTCCTACTGCTTACTACTTTATTTTACTGTTTATTCTCTATGGCACATGGAGTGCTGGATTGTCTATTATTTTAGTCTTTGTGTCCAAACAACAACTATGGCAGTAGTAGAAAACAAGCCTTGGTACAGCAAGATCGGGTGAATAAAACATGATAACCTGATTGTTATATAGAGCGTCCAATAACAAGACTGCAGATCTAAGTAATTCAAGAGGAAAGCATTACAGCCCACCTCAGAAGGCACTACTCCCAAAGTGCCAACCAGCAACACAACCTTCACTGGGGTTCCAGCTTCTGTGGCAAAATGCTCTCTTCAACTAGAAGCCAAACCTCTGGTCTGGAAGTAGGCATGCCGTGGGACCCAATTCCCAAACTAAAAAAAAACATTATTTACAGTTTGGGCTATTGTTACTCATAGTAAACATAGTTGTACCAAGACTGATCTTTTCACTGCTAGAGACTCAAAGCACACTGTACACCAATCTACATAAAGTGTCAGCTAAATGCCTTAAATGTAAGACAAGGTTTGTAGTGGGTTTATAATCGGGCCATTAATGTCAGAACAGCAGAGTCACTGGCCGTCTTCAAGAGGCGTTTGAAAATTCATCTCTTTCTTAAATACCTTGCTCTTGACGTTTAAAAAAAATGCTACTCTTTCAGCGTTTTTTTGTTGTTGTTACACTGTTCAGTATTGAGCTGTGATGTGACTTAATGATGTGACTTTAATGATGTGACTTAAAGCACTTTTGTACGTCGCTCTGGACAAGAGCGTCTGCAAAATGCTGTAAATGTAAATGTAAAGTAAACCTTATATGATGGAACCTTATACGGGGGAAAGTGGTGGCTCATTGTTAAGGTGTTGGATTACCCCCAATTGCTCAGTTGTATAATAAGGAATATTGTAAGTCGCTCTGGATAAGGGCGTCTGCCAAATGCTGCAAATGTAAATGTAAATGTAAATGATGATGTTAGGTAATGTTTTGATGTTATGACGATGTTACATTCTAATACGGACAACAGAAAATAAGCAGGTGATCAGAAAACAGATTTTAGTAGACTAGGATAAAAATAGAAAATCTGCATGTCCTGCTTGTTGCATGTACCAAACCAGGTTGAGATGCCTTACATCAGGATGCTCTGAATGATACAGGTGCAAAAGTTTCATTGTTTTTGGTTATGCAGGCACCCAAAAAGCAAACATTGTCTTTGAAGTAGAGCTACAAAAGTAAAGGTTTTGGAAAGGTAAATTGAATTGTATTTTAATGTTAAGGTCAAACTGACCTTTAGGAAGTGTCCAGTCAAACAGATGCAAATGCAACCAGTTTGCATTTAAGCAAATAACAGTAAGACAGAGTACAGAACTGAGAGCGCTGTTCCTCTTCTTTTGTAAAAAAAACCCCCAAAACAATAATGCATTATTCCATCCCATTAAACACACACCATAATAAAATTATTCCGTCAGTTGTGTGTTAACATGTTTGTGTAATGTTATTTGTGAAGCAGACTAAAGTTGTTAAGCTTGTCTGTGATTGGCTGTAGAAACACAGGAAAAATTGGTGCTGTTCATGCAAAGCAGATCCTGACCTCCTTATTTGTTATCTATATATATATATATATATATAGATAGATAACAAATATATATAAGTGGAAATTAATGACAGATTCAGTTTTTGTCTTTGAGTTTAACTTTGGTTGCATCTACAGCCTGAGTATTTTCAGCATCAGCATGGTACTACTGTGTTTAGACCAGTGGTCGGCAACCCATGGCTCTGCAGCCGCATGTAGCTCTTTCATCCCTCAGCTGCGGCTCCCTGTGGCTTTAAAAAAAATGAATAGTAAGCATTTTATTCATATTTATTTTATCTCAATTCACTTTTTCAAATAATTATGAATCTTGTATCATTAAAATAAAATGTGTTTACTTGTGTGTCGCTTAAAATATGGAATGCCACCCCCCACACTTATATGAACATATAAGTATACATACTTTCGATCTTCAGATCTACATACGTATGTGAGCAGGTCAGAACCAGTATCAATTATATAAAAAACAAACATCGTTCACGCCTCACTGACGACAACTTACAATCCTGTGTGAAATGTACGTGACGTCTTATAGCCCTGATGCGGAGACGCTGTGTGCTGAGCTTCAGAAGCAAAAATCACATTAACCATCTAAAATAAATATTTAATTATATTGTTAATTATTGTATATTGTGTTATTATATAGCCTGTCATTTTGCAAATAAATATTTTACATTGTTCAGTAAAATAGTTGAAAACTGACTGCGCAATAAAAAGATGACGGCACACAGGAGCGGACTAATTTTTGGTTCGCAATTCTGGTTTGCTGCTGGTGGATTAATTAAGTACGACTTTATAATAAATTAATACAAGAATGACTTAAATAAACATTGCTAATTTTATGAGACCGTATACTTCATCCCAGCATTTTTCCAGAGCTAAAAATTTCTTTTGCTGCATGCAGACAAACGTTTCGCTGTAGTAGTTTGTTAATATTGTAAATAACAAACACATTTTTTTTTTATACATAGCATAAAGATAAAATTTGATATATGCAGTGTTCTCTACATTTTAGATGTCAAAAAAATCATTGTGGCATCTTATGTATTATTTTTTTGTAGGAAACTGGCTCAAATGGCTCTTTGAGTGTTAAAGGTTACCGTCCCCTGGTTTAAACTGTCTAAATGTTAGTGATGGCTTAGTGATTAAGGTGTTGGACTAATACCAAAAAGACCAGGGTTTATTTTAAATAATTTCAATAAATATTTTGCCAGCGGCTTTGTTTTACTTCTGTAGCCCTCGCTATATATTTCCCCATGTTTATGAGGTCTCTCGCTAAGAGACGGAAACACATCAGCTGCATATTATCGACGTCAGTACACGATCTGTATAACTGAAAATAAAACACGACTGCCCCCTACTGGTAAAGTACTAATGTTGCGGCACATCGCCGGGTTTATAATGACCACATCTGTAAAACAACGTAATTTTAGTTTCAATTTTATTAATTGTGCAACCTACAAAATAGCCTAAGGTAGACATACTGAAAAAAGAAAAACAATGCTATAAGATGAAATGATTGTTTAGTTTTTTGCTTTCTACCCCATTATGGCCGGATTTACACTGCATTTATCAAGTGACCCAATTCCGATTTTTTCCTCCAGTGTGGCACTGGATATGGACAGACGACCATGTAAGCACACATTCAGATCGGCTTCGGGCCTCATTCGTATGTGGGATGAAATCGGATATGTGTGTTAGCATCTGCCATGTAAGCAAACAGATTCACAATCTCACATATGTGTGTTATCTATGCACAACCTTACATATGTGTTAGCTAAACTTAATTTGTACAAACACACACACACACACACACACACACACACACACACACAGAGAAAAAAACCCCAGAAAAACCTTTACTATAACATTACATAAATATTGAACAAATACAGAAATAAATAACATTAAGCATAACTAGTAAATAAATTGTGTTAACAAATAATAAACACATCTGACTAACAGTCACCAGCACACAACAGTTAAACAAAATGCGATTCAACAAAAAAAGGGTGAAAATATATATGGGTGTAGGAGCGCCTGATAAACACAAGAGAGCGCACTTCCGGCAAAACCCCTCTCGTTTGGCGTTCCCCAGTCGTTTTGAGCCCTAGACAGTTGTCGGAGCTGGGGGTAAGGACCCAACAGTGACTGACTTGCTCAAGCGTGGTTGACTTGCAGGGGGGCTTAAGGTGTTTTGCGTCTTCAGTAGCACCTTAACCATTTGAGCCACTGAAACACGGAGGGTTAAGGACCCAACACTTGCTCGCCATCCCACTTGTGGCTTTATTATTATAATAAGTGGTTAATATATAATAATAATAATAATAATAATAACTAATATAATATAATAATAATAATAATAATAATAATAAGTGTGCAATAATTGTGGTTTGACTCAACGATCACGGTTGACCAAATAATTGGGATCAGATGATTATTCAATAAGTGTGACAGCCTTATTTGCTTGCATCACCATGCACAAACATCATAGTTTACAGCATGCTTTACCCAGTGCCTTACCTTAAACCAATTATTGGTATACTAAGGTATGAGGTATTTTGGTATGTTTAAGCCACATGAACACGGTATGTATCAATTTAAATACTTACAGGTTTATGGTACTCTTCAGTTGAATCTAATGAAAACCAGAACTTTCCCTCCTATGTGGTGTGCATTATCTTGCTGAAGTAGAGCAGTGCCATCGAAGAAACGCATTGCAATAAAGGGGGATGGTATGCAAAAATGTTTAGGTTGTTGGTATGTGTCAAAATAATGTCTACATAAATGCATTCAAGACCATCAGGTAAGAACACATCACACCTGACTGTTTAAATGTGTGAACCCCACCCCAGGACATGTATAAGTATATTCAATTCATTGTGCAAGGTACATGTACAGAGCCAATGAAATGCATTTTTTGCATATCCCATCTTAGTGACTTGGGGTCAGAGCGCAGGGTCAGCTATGATACAGCGCCCCTGGAGCAGGAGGGGTTAAGGGTCTTGCTCAAGGACCCAACAGTGGTTGACTTGCCAGAGGTGGGGCTTGAACCCAGGTGTTTCTGGTTTTCAGATCAATACCCAGCACTTTAACCATTGTGCCACTGTAATAAGATAAATATTGCTGTCCACAGCCAGGGGTATTAATGTAATTACTGAGCGTATAAAATCATATAATAATGAGAAAGTAAATTTTAAAAATCAGTTGTTCTAGTTGATTTATGAAGGAAATACACAGATTGAGACTCAGCTAATCATCTGCATGAGCCTGCCATGATGGGGTAAAGGGGGCACAGAAAAGAAGCATTCAGTTCACTATTAAATAAGCTTAGTAAGTGTTAGTCACTGATATTTGGTTTATTAAAAGCTTATGTAAAGAAGGACAAAGGGACAGATTTTGCCTAAGGCAATTTGTCTAGAGTAAGGCAAATAAGTTTACCTCAAGTTCCCCACAAAATTAGAAAATAGACCTTAAAAAACATGTTGCAAAATACAAACCACTAATGATTTACCTCTACCATTTTATCCAAATCTCGACACTCGAGATGTGAACATTAAATAAGTAGAGCTGCTTTGTGACACAAAATCAAGGTGTTGCATTACTTTTCACAGCCATTTGTTTTTTTCACGAGGGCATTTGCATCTTTGTTATCACTTTTCTGTCTGTGCACGCTGGATGGTTGGTTGATGTCCTGATCTCAAATGTGTCAAAAATACTTTTGCAAACAGCCTATTTCGAGAGGCATCAAAAAGCTACTATTTCAATCTCAAGTGTTCATTAAAAACGTAAGTAAGCCATCTTCACACTTTAACTAAGGCTCATTGCAAGGTTCTGGTCAAAAAAACATAATGTGAAATGGTGGAAAACATTGAAAAAAACCATGGTCAAAAACGGTCTTAACGAGCCTTTTTTGCAGGTTCTAAAGCCTTTTGATGGTAAATGTCAAAGCATCTGGCTGTTTTGTTTGCATATGTGCATGTGCATCTATTATAAATGTTGAAAAGTATATTAATTTTTTAGAGCAACATATGCTTCCTTCCAGACAATGTCTATTTCAGGAAAGTTATTTTTTCTTATAAATGTTGGACAATGGCAAAACCACATACTGCAAACCACATATACTATAGGCCATCGTAAGGAACCTAGAGGAGTCCTGCTAAGGAACCTGGAGAAAGGAGGGGTAGACCCCGATGCTGTTCAAAAATGTATCGCTCAGGACCCCCGAAGAGACAGCCAGAGCAATCGGCTGTTACTGCGTTAGTAGCTCTCCGGCCTGAGAGGCACCTGGACTGGAGGAGAGATCACCTGTGTCCTCACAGGGACCTACGTAGTGGACAGGTACAGGTAGTGGCACAAGGAAAATGGGGCACAGAAAATGGGGCCTTCACAGCAACTGTAATTCTATGTCTATGTGAATATCTCGTTCCCAATTCATTTTAATGCAGCTTAATTTCCTAAAGCTAACGAGACACTGCATATCACCAGCTTCCCTGTTTTGCTAAATGCAAGCTTTCTTTCTTTCACTCTGTACGTAATTATGTTCAACTCTATGTACCTGAAACCATTACTGAACAGTGTTTGTGGTGTGAATTATTTTGCTGAATTATACCACTGCCATTAATGGAACACAATGGAAAAAAATTGGAGACTTGGTATTTAAAAATGTTCAGGTTGATGCTATGCGTTACAACAACATTCACATGAATGCAGTCAGATTCATCAAGTCAGAACATTTCAGATTTAAACCTGACTGATTGAAATGTATGATACAAACATCATCTCATGATGTCTGCCTCCGTAATGAGATAAACATTGCTATCCACATATTGTTATTGCTGACAGTATGTAAGCCTCTTATAATGAAATAAAGAAGAAAATTGCTAAGAAAGTAAAAACCTCAGAAATAGACTAGGGTTCTAAAGGTCAACAGCAGACAAACCCTGTCCAGGTCCAGCTGATTTATTAAGGAAATACACAGACTGGGACCCAGCAAATTATTTGCATGAGCCTGACATCAATCCTGATTCTTTTTTGAATAATACTCCTTTTACTTACTATTGCTGGTGCTACTTATGGCCCAACAGATTCTATTCATAAACCTGCTGAATGGATATTTTCCAACATGTCAGCTGCATCCTAATACAGACCAGCAGTGCTTCTGTTTGCTGATGCTCTATGAAGTCCAGCTAATGGAGAATTACTCGGTGGCAGGTTCAGTGGTAGACGACCCCCCTCTTTTTTCTTTCTTTCCATTTCTTTACAGTTTGTCTCTTATTCTGAAGCCCTGGTCCTTGGATTTCCCTACATCTTTCTTGGTCTGTGTGTCAATCAGTGAAATTTGATTTATTAAAAGAAGGACAAAAGGGACAGAGTTTGCATAGGCCAATTTGACTAAAGTAAGGCAAATAAGCTCTACATGAATAAAATACATAACAAAAGAAATAAATAATAAAAATTGTTCAGTTAATATTTTCAGTTTTTCAGTTAATATGTTATTTACCTTCACACATTTTTAGTTGAAACAAATATTTCAGAATAATATAAGATGTGTTAAACTCCATGCTGCAAAAGGCCCAGGGGACAGAATCCTTACTATTAAAAATATATGTATTTTTTTAATATGTAATGTGATGGTGTTGGCCTGTTAATCAAAAGATGTCAGTTCACTTTCCAGTAATACCAAGCTGACACTGCGAAATCATTCTTAAAATACTCACTAAAAGCAAATATAAAAAAGCTTAATGTCTTCAGTCCTCTTTTTTTTAGAACCAAATAAAGGAGGAGTAAACGATTTGCATTCAGTCAACAGCTCTATTAGATAAGAAACAGTAACTCAGTCAGTCAGATACTACATAACTACAGAATCTCCAAAAGGACTTCACGTTCTGCACATTTCAGGTGGGTTTTAATACTTTAGTAAAAGTAACTCCAGTTAACTTAACAAGGGAAATGTTTTTTAGAGTTTGACATCAATTCTTTAGTAAATTTGCTGAAGATTGCCGAAAATAGGTATCTGATCTTAATCTAATCTCAACCACATTTCTTTTTAGTGGGTTTTAACATGTCAGTGATGGAGCGGTGTCTGTTTGCACTTCTGTTATTCACAGGTAAGTGAAATATAAAGCAAAGGATGCAGGCCACCTCTATTAGCAAGAATTTTATTTTTAGGGATCTGATTAAACTTGAATTTCTCAAAAGGTTTTGAGATTTTGAGAGCTGTAGCAGGCACAAATTTGAAACGAAGTGACTGTGCATAAAAGTGTAAAAATTCTCAGTTGTATGGTACTGAAATGTATGGTATTTATATGTTCTATTGTAAATAAAATATTGGCTTATTTGATTTATAAGTCTTTTGATTTATATTTTAAATGCATATGCGGATATATAATACATTTAAAAAAAGGTAAAATCATACTTAATAACTTTAATAAAAAAATTATTTTATCTTTAAAACTCTCCTCCACAGGTGTCGACCCTCTTATCCTGTCTGTCCCTTATAGGTACTACCTGATCCAGCGAGGGAAAAACTGGAACGATGCTCGTGCTTATTGCCAGGCAGAATACATTGACCTGGCTATTACCAGAAACGCTGAAGACATGGTTCAACTTCAGAATAAGGCACAGACACAACAGTTCAGTTCCAGTGCTTGGATTGCACTGTACATAGAAACAGACCCCTGGTACTGGTCCATGGGAACTGAACACGTAGGAAGTGTGAGGATGTGGAGATTGAACCAGCCTGACAACTGGCAAGGAAACGAAGCATGTGGTGCACTAGTTGGGAGTGATTGGCTTGATAGACCATGTACTGACCAAAACAATTTCATATGCTTTAATGGTAAGGACCATAATTTGTTTTGTCAGTAATAAAGGTTACTCTAACCAAAAAAAACCTGCATTAGGCAGTGTGCTGTCAGTGTTCTAGGTACAATGTAACTGCTCGAAGTATAGACCTTCTTACAGGCAAAATGTAGTCCTATATGACCTACGAGAATAATGTTTTTCTACAATTGTAAACATCCTACATGTGGAAAAAACCTGTGTCTGTGTAGATGAGACTGGTACTGCAGATTTCCTGGTTCCATAGTTCCGAACATTTGTCACATACACTGTGTTTTCTGTTTATTGTGTGCTTTTCTTTTTTTCCATATCTGTATTATCTGTCAGTCTCGAAACCTGGAACAATACTTGCCTTTACCAAAAAGAATCCAGGTTAAATCTCAGTTTAAAACTTAATTTTTTGCTTGTTTCTATCTGTGATTTTTATGCTAAGTTTACTGTATAGTAATGTTTACTGGTTGATTAGTGTGTTAGAGCATTTGTAATTGCAATTCTGGGAACCAGGTTCAAGCCCAGGTTAAGCACCAAATTTCTCTTAAGTCACTAAAACTATGCTGTTGCATTAGAGCAATGTTAGCCCATTATGTAATCAAGTGGTAATGTTTTTATTTTTACAGAAAACAAAACAGGCAATCAGAGGTACATTTATGTCTCAATTCCTAAGACATGGTCTGCGGCTCAGGCTTACTGCCGAACATACCATACAGATCTGGCGAGTTCTAGAAATGCAATGGAGAACACAGTTCTAGCAGGACTACAAAATAGCTTTACTTGGTTTGGTCTCTACAGTGAATCCTGGAAATGGACAAACCAAAGCAACTTCTTAGCCTTCAGCTGGATACCTGGAAAACCTGATAACGCTGGGGGGACAGAAAACTGTGGTTATGTCAATAACGGTCAGGTTGGTGATGCAATGTGCTCGGACATCAAGCCTTTCTTCTGTTACACAAGTGAGAGTTTTATTTATGTTTTTTTAATTTAAAACCTGCCTTTAGAATTAAAAGCTTAGTGTTTATATTTGCATGTTTCTTATCTTTTTAACATTTAGTACCCACTAAAAAACAAATAATAATGAGAGTGAAAGTTCGGTCCAGTCAGGATGTGAACGATCCTCAAGTAAAAGCGGCCATTTTGGAGCAGGTGAGTCTTATCCTCCTCAAGACTCTTAGATTACATTCTCCTTCTCGTTACTGCAGCCTAGATCGTAGTCTTCATTAAGTATGACTCTGTATTATTAAGTAATTGAAGTTCTTCTTTTTTTAGATCAAGAAGAAAATTACTGATTTTGGGATTGCAGACTATATCACAAGTAAATGGAAAGAGCAGCCAGATGGAAAGGTGTTTTACAAGAAAGAATATAATGTACAGAAATAAAGGGACAATATCTCTGTGGTTCAAATTAAAATATAAAAATGTATATGTTAGTGTAAGTTTATTCTGGGTAGGGGTGGAAATCATACTTAAAATTTACTGAAATGAAAGTTTGGATAATGTATGTACTGTATATCTTACTTAAATAAAAATAACATTGATAAAGGTACCAAAAGTTACAAATCAAATGGTTACCTGAATTTATGTAAATAAGATAAAAATCTGATTTATGAAATCACTCAACCAAACATGTAAAAAGATGTTAGGTTTAAATCAATTCCTTATTGTTTTTGAGAAACCATCTTTAAGTAAACATGCTACTTATGTGCTTTATTTATGCCACAAAGTTTATCGATGAATTAATTGGAGATAAAATAACAACCGATAAAGAACCAATATTTAATATTATCCTAGGCCATGCATGCAGTCTGGTGATTATCAGTGGTTAGCACTTTTGCCTCACAGCAAGAAGGTTCAATTCCCCGTCAGGGGTCTTTCTGCGTGGAGTTTCCATGTTCTCCCAGTGCTTGCGTAGGTTTACTCCGGGTTCACCGGTTTCCTCCCACAGTCCAAAAACATGTATGTTAGGTTGATTGGTGATTATAAATTTCCTATAGGAGTGAGTGTGAGTGTGTGTGTGTGTGTGTGTGGCCCTGTGATGGACCGGTGACCTGTCCAGGGTGTCCCCCTCCTGCCTTTCAGAGATGGCTGGGATAGACTCCAGCAGATCCCAGTGACCCTGAATTAGGGAATAAGCGGGTATAGAAGATGAATTAATAAAAAAATTAACATTATTTTAAATACATTTATGTACAATAACTTAATTCCAGACTAAAATTAAATGCTGACCTGACCAATTAATCAATTCTTTTCCAGTTTATTATTAAATGATGGCAAAGAAAAAACTAATTTACACAAATTTTTATTATGGTTCTATTTCTGAAGCATAGTTTTTAGTTTTCATTTATTTGTCTACGAAGTTGCTTTGTTTAAAATGTTGTGGATAAGCTAAGATGTTTTGGGGGCTTTTTTGTTATTGTAGTAAACAAGTAATGTAAGCCAGTCTTTAAATAATCTTAAATATTTATAATCTCACTTCAAATAATAATTCTGAGATCTCTAATCTTGTATAACTCATTTACGTTTACATCATTATAGCAGATTTTCTTTCCACAAGCAATGTACCTATAATGGTACTCTATTTCACAAGCAAAGAGCAACTTTTTTATTTTTAACGTCAAATTCCAGGTATTTGAGAAAGTGGTATGTCTTTAATCACATTGTAAAGGCAGCCAGTAGCTGTTCTGACAATGATGGGAAGTTCATTTCACCATCTTGGTGCCAGAACAGAAAAAAAATCTCAAGGCAGTTTGTGGATCTGAGAGAGCGCGGTACAATGCAATAATAGTGATAATAGATCATAAAGAGACTTTCATAAGTTTTTCTCATTGTAAGCATTAATAAATAATTATAGTGCATAAAGTGGTAGTGGTAGTGCAGTGGTTAAGGGGCTGGACTTGAAGACCCGGGTTTGATTCCCAGCACCACCAATCCACCACCGCTGGACCCCTGAGCAAGGCCCCTAACCCCCCAATTTGCTCAGTTGTATAACAGGAAATAATGTAAGTTGCTTTGGATAAGGGCATCTGCTAAATGTAAAATAATCTAATTATTTTTTTCCTCTTTCGTGTTTTTCCTTCTTCGTACTGTCACTGAAATAGCCTAATGTCTTTTTATTTCGCTGGTAAACAATGTATAGTCCAAAAAGCTCCCTAAATAAATGTTATTATTTACAGCTGGACAATTTTAAACGCAGTTAAATAAAGTTAAAAGAATGATCTGCTTCAGAAATGAAATAAAATATTGTTCTTAAAATAATTTTGTTTTTTGAATAAGAAATTATGGGAAATTATGTAATACATTAGAAAGCAATGATACAGCAGCTCAATCTGATCCTCTTTTTACTTTAGCCAGAGCTGGAGCAACCTTGTTATAATCAGAAATTACCCAAACATTATGACAATTTTAAGTTGTCCATGTTTAATTTAATAATAAAATATTGCCCTTTAGTTTTCATTTTATTCAAATTTTAAAAAAAGACAAATGAATGCAGTTTTCTCTCTGTCTTATTTGTTTATGTGAATTTGGTAATACCTGCTTGTCACGACAAGCACAGAAAACCATTTGCTACCAGATAAACAGTGCAAAGCATCCCTAATTCTCGGTAGGTATTATTCGCAGATTCAGGGTACACACATCCTCACACTTCCAGATTTCTTCCGGACCACCGAAGACATACTGACTTCTGGATTTGAAGATTATGCCACACTTCTGAAAATGTTTTCGAGCATCTTCAAAATCTTTCGGAGGTATTAAGACATCCTCTTTGTGAGCAAAAAAAGACATTATGCCTCTTTATAAGAAAAGATGTTAAAAAAACTTTTCATAAGATAACTTGCTATTAATTAGATATTATTATACACAAGTTCTGAAACTTGCTTCTAATTAATAAAAATGTGTATGAAAATGTACGGCAAGATGCTCTTATCCAGAACAATTTACATTTATTTCTTTTATACAAGTGAGTAATTAATAAAACAAGTGTTATTAACAAAAAGTGTCAGTAGGAATATATATATATATATATATATATATATATATATATATATATATATATATATATATATATACTGTATGTGTGTTACATGCACAGAGAAACAGAGACCTGCTCTCACCATCATCAAACCTACTGAGAGACTAAATCCAGTACAACCTGCTGCAATTAATGAGACAACACCGCCACCTTGTGGAAACTTGGCAATTTCAAATAAAGCCACAAAACATTTTTGTACAAATGTTTGTGTGCTTGTACAGTTGATTAACATTATTCTCTCTTTGTTAATATTGCTCTCTCTCTCTCTCTCTCTCTCTCTCTCTCTCTCTCTCTCTCTCTTCTCTCTCTGTATATACACATATATGCGTTATCTATGTGTTACCTTTTAGCAACACCACACACTATTTTTTAATATAAAAAAAATAATAAACACGGCCTCACAGCCCTGTTTGGTCTAAATTCAACAGCAACAAACAAACCTACCACATCTGCTACACACACAGCAGACATAAGCATCCAAATTAAAACCACTTTAGAGAAGCGTGTCCACGAAATGGCTGTCCAACAAACATTATTATTTGATGACTACAATAAATATATAAACAAATGTCGCAATACCTTTAAAACAAAATCATATCTTATATTTCAACAGCAGCTAGTCAGATAGTCTGGTTTTGCTGCAAATAATAAAACAACAGCACCACCTTGTGGAAATTTAAGATTGAACATTTTCAGTAAATCCACGAAGATTTTTTTAAAACACTCACTGTGCATATAAAGTTGTTTAATTTAATGAACTTTTTCTCAGGCTTTTTTAAAATTGAAATAGCTGAACAACGATTGTTGTATTACATATCATCTTAATTATTAAAAGTACATGAAGCAACTTATATAAAAGTTTAGGAGCAATAATGTCTACAGCACCACAGATACTGAATTTACCTATAGCGACAATTTTGTAAATTAGCACAAATTGTTTGATCTAAATTCAGAAATCAAAGCAACTCGTAGTCGGCGGGATTTGGACCTACACGGCCCTGACCTCTTCATACAACGCCAGCATTGCTGCAGCGTATAACAGTGCGCAGTGCTCAGGTCAAACCTACAACAAATTAAAAAACAAAGTAATGCTCGATTTAATAATCAGAAACAGCAAACAAATTTTGCAGACTTTTAGTTATAAATAAAAAATATAATATGAAATACCAGAATTTCACTATGTTGTCCATTATAGTGTTTTATTATTTTAGTAGTATCCTTATCTAATGCAATACACAACGTGTATTAGTGAGTGAAGTGAGAGTAAAGGAAACAACGTAAGATAGCAAGTAAAGTCATGTGGCTTTTAGAGGTTTATGTGATAGTAAAGAGCTTTTTAAAGAGGCCTAGTGACCCTGACCCGGTGGCTACCCCCCCCCCCCATCAGAGAAAGATGGTTGTCTCTTTCACCTGCACTCAAGCACACATTAACCCAGCCTGACATACACACAAAAACACGCCCTATAAAGTTTGTTGCCATTCTCACTCTCCAGAAGCAGCGAAAGCCTAATTGCCCCTGGACTCCAGCACTTAGGTTTGGAAATCTTTTGAGTGCGAAGCAGGGCATCACAAGGGCATCACTGATTATGACAGAGCTGCTATACTAAATACTTTGACCCACCACAGAGGTCAGCTGACTATCACACCCTTATCACACACTTTACACCTGACTGGACAGGGAAGCCAGACGGAGTGTGTACACTTCTAAAAATCAATTTCAAACCTAAACAGTTCAAATGAAACGATTTGATTGAGGTTTTGTCTTTAGACCTTTGGTCAGACAATTTACATTGTGTGGTTAAGGTGGTGTGTTTGCATGATTCTGGGTATGTGTGTCACAGGATTTACAGCATTTGGCAAACACCCTCATCCAGAGCAACTTACAATATTCCTTGTTATACAACTGAGGGTTAAGGGCCTTGCTCAGGGGTCCAGCAGTGGTGGCTTGCCAGAGCTGGGAATCAAACCCATGACCTTCAGGTTGGTAATGCAACACCTTAACCATGAGCCACCTATAATTTAGCAAATGTAATCAGACAGGCTCATGCATGACACTTGCACATTTGTCACACTTGCCAGTTTCAAATAAGAAAAAAATTCTGCTAGACATGATTCTTAGCGTGTATGATTACAGTTTAATATAGATGCACCTATAGAGCTCTGTCACTCCAGTTCTGATTATTAAGGTCCCCTTTATTTTATAAGATAGATAATAAAACTAAATCACACTATGGGCCTGTCACCCTTATACAGTACAGAGCAACTTACATTTATCTTCCTCGTACAACTAAGTATAACGTATTTGTCAAAAAATGGTATAAGAACTAGCAATCCTGAAATGTATATATCTATCTGTGATAAAAACACGAAAAACGCAAAAAGGAGAAGAAAAGTGATAAAATGATCTTTAATTGATTTAGTTTGATTGATCACAATTAACTTGTTAGGTGATCTAAACACCATTATTCCTAGTTTTATTATGAATTTAACTAAAGATTTAACTACAGATTTCTTTGGTGATTTTAAGATAAACAACACACTATTCATCAAATTGTAGTCAGAATTTCAATAATATTACCAAATGTGCTTCTTAGGTGATACAAAAACACAAAAAATCCCAAAATGACCACAAAATTCTAACATTTTATAAACCTCTGTTGCATACATGACTGGCTTCAAATGTGTCAGCCCTTCCTATCACTGCTCCCCTTTTACAAGAAGGTGAATAATACTGGTTATGTTGTAAAGCACCATGCCAACACTAATAACAGTCTAACAATATTTGTGCAATAACATGTCAATGCCGATAGACAGGAGCATGAAAAATTGATTTTCAATGTTGAGAAGGTGTAACTGCCTTGTTTGCACAGTGGGTGGGGGGTTCCTCAAGACCCAGTTTCAGAACTACTTCTTTCAAGCTACACTGATAACAAAAGCGTGAGTTTTTTATTTTTAATTCCCCTTTTTTTACAATATTGTTTATCCTAGTGATGGTACATCCCAACTGTGATGCCATCAAGGGCGAGGAACAGCCGTAGATCATTTTGACAGATGACATACTGGAGATTTATGGAATATTTGCTTTTACTTCAAAACCTTTCACTAGTTAAAATCTGCATTGGCAGGCATCAAATGCTCTTAGAAACACTTGATGGGCCAGGCACTAAAGAACTCTTGGCACACTATAACTATTCTATTGTTATCA
The DNA here is from genome assembly GCA_005784505.1 of Bagarius yarrelli. Lineage (NCBI taxonomy): Eukaryota > Metazoa > Chordata > Actinopteri > Siluriformes > Sisoridae > Bagarius > Bagarius yarrelli. The sequence continues at coordinate 702,677 of VCAZ01000063.1, read as the reverse complement.
TATACCTTTTTTCATTTGTCCTTTCCATAGCACTATTTTTTTACTATTAATGGTGTAATTATTAGCACTCTGAACTCTAAACCCAGTGATCTGCGTTCACATCTTGGTGGTTAATCTGGTAGAAAGCTCACTAAGCATGCAGTAGTTATGCCAGTTATTTATTTTGCAGTCTTTCTTAATTTTTCCTATTAAGGACTACAAAAGGTACAACTTTATTCATCTTTCTTCTAAACTGAACCAAATGTTTTATATTCTTCAGGGTTAACTATACAGTCTGTATACAGTCTAATAGTGAAGACCATATCCTGCTCACATTGTGATGTATTTAGGCAAATTGTGATTTTTCTTTACATTTACTGCCATCATTTGACAGACACTCTTATCTAGAGCAACTGGGGGTTAAGGGTCACAGCTGACATTTGGAATTTAAATCCCTTAAATAAATCAACACATATTTTGGCATCAGTCTTTGTTTGTAAACAGAGACGTATGTTAGAAGTAATTTTTGGTTTATGATTGTAGTTAAGGTAATGTGTAGCCTGTTTGTTTGCTATGTCCAGTCTGGTTGTGGCAATCTTATTGTCCCTGTCTCTGTCTGATCTCTGATCTCTGTTTGACCGCCAGGTGGAAGGTCACAGGGCATGTTCACATCTACACCGTCTCTTTAATTTCAGCCTTCATAGCTGATGAAATTTTCTCCCTCCACTCTCCCTCTTTCTCATTCTCTCAGCCTGCCGTTCTGCGTCCTTCATCACATCTCTTTCTCTTTCACCCTCCCTTCTCCTCTGTCATCACTAAGACCCTAGTGTCTCTCTGGAACACCCCCACCCTATTTCCCATCCTGTCTTAGAGGCTATCAGAGTCATCAGGAACTCCATCAGCAGCCATATACATCACACGGCAGCTCTGGACCAATCAAAACCCCTTTGACAAACGCACAACCCACCAACCCTTCCGAGGACAGAGGCTCGTTCTGTGATGACTAACCCCTTTAGAACTGTTGTAGATTTTGGTTTACACACACAAACTTGATGCAATCATGATCTTTTAACGAGTAGTTGCAGAAACTGAAGTTTTCCTAGCCAACTCATATTCTATTCAGGACAGGACATATGTCGTTACTGGAAAGTACAGTTAGAAAGAAATAAATCAAGGCTTTAATGTGTCATCAAAATGCTTTTTCTTGATAATGACGAAGAACAAGAACCTGCTTAAGGAGGGCAATAAAAGCAAATAAAGATTGCAGAAGTCGAAGTGTTTTCTCTGGTGGCACGACATGCACTATATCAGTCAGAAATTTCCTAAATTGCGCCATATTCCCATCAACTACATATCAACCGTGCTAGCACGAAGAGCATCTCATTTTTATTACCTTCACAAAACATCTTAAATTCTGGCACAAATTATAATACATTTTACACTGACGACTATATAAGTAAGTTGTAAATAATTTTTAAATGGGTTACTCTTGTTTGGACCTTGATGTGTGTCCAACCTAGTGTCCTTTCTGACACAAGCCTCACCTTCCTGATGTGGTATCACCTTTCAGAGGGTCTCACGGTCAAAGTTCAGCTATTACTGCTCCCCACTCAGCTCCTGACAGGGCTGCTAGGGGTCAGGCCGAGTCGGCCGATAACGCAGGCGACGGCGGGGCAGGAACCGTCATCACTTTTCTGTTGAGCATCAGTGGCCTAGGGCAGTTTGGATGCCCCTTTGCCCATACGGATCCTCTCCCTGTCATACATGACCCTATGAACTATTAGCTGTTTGGTCATAAACAGTCTAAAGTTTTCCTCTCATGCAATCTCAACCTTGATAAGGAAATGTTTTAGATTAGAATTTATTTTTTTAAAGAGTTTGTATAAAAACAGGAAAGGTATATTTAAACCTTACGAAACCTTAAAACAATTGACTGATTTATTATAAATGTATTGTATTCTCCAGTAAATTCACTCCACTGAATGTTGTGAGATGCTATAACAATATTACATTTCTAAATAGTAATAGATTGTTTGATTTAGGAAACATCCAGTTGCTTTTGGATGGGATTTACTGGTTAACATGTTAGTTTTCTGATCACTGAATAAAATGTTTGATAACCAACTGTTAAATTGTAATATAATTAAATATTCACATACTTGGAAAAATGATTTCTAGGTAGAATTTCTTTATTATATCCCAAAACTGACGAACTCCAACTTTATATTTTCTGTAACAGGTTTACTTCAACACACTCATTTTGATATGCCTTTATTCCTATAGGAACTCAGTTTTCTGGAGATAAAGAGAAGGAAATTCCTTTTGTTTAATGGGAAATGCCCCTGAAACACTGTTATCAAATTAAAAACTGAAGCCTACAAGTAACTTTTAAAAAACACAGAAAACCTACCAATAATTGAAAACAAGAAACTTTTAATAATTCTTAAAAAAACAGTTCTTAGCTTAGTATTTGTGCTCATCATTGTTTCACAATTTCTATCTTTTTGTAAATAACATAAATACAAACTCATCAAACAAAAAAAACTGACCGTCTCATGTCTGACATCATGCAGGCAACTGAAGTGAAAACATGAACCCATGTTGCTATATGACTTGCATGACTGGCCTGATAACGCAGAGGTCCAGCCCTGATCTTTAGCTACAGTTTAATTTGGCCTCTAGGGTCAAGGAGGGGTCGAGCCCACCGTAATGACTTCCTCCTAATAATAGTTTGATATATGGACTCTGTGATACGCTTTGCTGTTGACCAGCATGTCACCCCATCGGGTTCTGGGTTGACATGCAGGTCGAAGAGGCAAAACTCGGGGCGAATAAACTAACGCCTGCTCTTGACATCTCATGCCTTCTGATTTCAGCCAGAAACACCAGTTGCGATGACCTACAATGATAATAATGATTAATGTATTGGGCATTTCTTTTTTCTTTTCATTTCATAGAAACCAAATGTAAAATGCAAAAAGAAAAGTAAGAAAAAAATGTACGTTAATTACTTAACATTAATCAATAAATGCTCAAAAATGATGTCATTATTATAGAAGCAAAAAAATTCAACAGTTCCCAAAAGCATGCTGGTGATTTTGCCTCATTGCTGAAGTCCATCTTATTATTAAACAGAACAATGTGGCTCTTGATAGGCGACTTCCTGCCACCTCTGAAATACTCATTAATGTCCACATGCACACAAAAACACGCACACACACTTATGGCGACGCACAAACAGTCAGATATTTCCTCAGCCAGCACAACTCTTATGAGTAGTGGTCTGGTGTGTGACATCATGCTTGTAAAGTTTTATCACTTCTGTGTTCAAGCGTACATGTCTGTGTGTGTATATACAGTGTGTGTGTGTGTGTGTGTGTGTGTGTGTGTGTGTGTGCGCTGTTGCATCGTGCTTGTGGGCAGACAGAAAGAGAGACACTGGATGAAGACTCATCACTCTGGCAGCTTGACTATTTACCAAGCGTGTGATTACCCCCTATATCGTGGTGTTAATGAGAGAGCCAGGCAGAAGAAGAAAGAGAGAGAGTGTGTAACAGATACTAATGAGGTCATATGAACACAAAGCAGATGGTTGCGTTTCCCATAAGCGCCATAAGACAAAAGAGTGATCGAAAGATATTTCTCTCTCTCTCTCTCTCTCTCTCTCCTTTTCAGTTAAGATTAGGTTAGGAACCTCACTGGACTGGGAGAGGATGAGAATGTAAATATGACATGATGAGATGCATGTGGGTTAAGTTACTGGGCAGAATGCGTTTGGGTGTCTAGAAGGGAGCAAAATGACATCTCTCTCTCTCTCTCTCTCTCTCTCTCTGTCTCTCTCTCCTTCTCTCCATCTCACAGAGGTCAGGCTTGATTTGGTTGTGTGACTCAGGGTACCTGTTAAATGATTTCTGTTTATTCCTGTTTTTTTTCACGTCAAATATGCTCACACACACACACACACACACACACACACACACACACACACACACACACACACATCACACACACACACACACACACACACACACACACCTGCAACCACTTACAGGCTATAACGCACCACATGTTATCCACAGCTGTAGAGAAAGCCAGCCACATCCTTCTCCTCTTCCGGAAAAACAATGGCGGTGGCGGCCTGAGAACGCTGTGCTGGAGAGGCAGGTGCAGAGACTAAGTGAGAGAGGACGGAAGAGAGAGAAAGGGAAGGAGAGGGGGAACAGTGGATCTACTTCCTTTACCAAACACACAGATGGAGAACAAACGGCTTTGTGAGGACACGCTGGTCAATATGTTGTGTGAGGCTTTAGGGCTCAGTCTTCGCACGGGACAAAAATAAAATGTGTGGGACAGACGCTGGCAGTAGAGCAGTTTATATACAAGCTTTAATCACAGGAGAGGAGTGGCAAATAGTAACATTTTAATGATTAATCTTTATTAATTAGTTAGTGTTATTACTTTTGACATGTCACACAAGCCTTCTTTTTTTTTCTTAAAAGACTTCTTTTAAAAGTCACGGAAAAAAAATGAATATAATAAAAAAAAAAAAACACTGTGAGCAGTGAATGCAGTAAGAGTCAATCATTAGTAAGTCCCATACATTTTAGCATGACAAGGCCCCTGTGAAAAAAACCCCTGGGCTCCATAAAGGCATGCTGTGTTCTGGTTGAACTGCACCCTTCCAACCCAACATTAAATGGCTCAGTTATTTTTTAATGCAATTTTACAATAATGTTACAATAGCATCATAATACAATAGCACAATAACATTAATGTTGACATTGGTAAAATGTATTTCTAGATAAGTATGGTGATCTATGCGTATATGGTTATTTTAAAAGAATATAATTAAGAATTGAATGCACATGAAAAATGCAAACGAGTAACAATCAGGCTTCAGCAAAAGAAATATTGCACTGAAAACTCTCAATAAACAAATACATCTGTCCTGAAAAACATCTGTCCTGTCAAACGACTGGTTGTTTCGTATTATAGTCATGTTTGTGTTACTCCACCCACACAGTTCTCCAAATCCACATATATCAACCTGAGATTATTATTAAATCATAAACGTTCAGGATGTGCGAACGACAATGTTGGCACTTTTCAGGATTTATCAACTGTCTTTTGCATAAAACAACTAGAAATGAGGAACTAGAGAGGAAGTTGGTGGTAGGATTTGATTTGCATGTTAAATTTGTGAATTTTATTTTAATTTGATTTGCATATAAATGAATGTGGATTTAATATTTTATCTGGCATAAGAAACATTGAGCAAGCAGGTTAAAAAGAGGTCATGTTGTAGAGCAAATACGCTGAACAATACAAATGCACCCTTTACTGTGAAAATAACAATAAAACAATTAAAACACTTGCAATGGCTGCCTATTCACACGCATCTATCAGAATTTTAGAACAATTCTATTGGAGAAAGTATTGAAAAGCTAGAGGAAGTCAAAGGAGACAGGAAAAGAGAAAACAAATATACAGTCAGCTTAAAAAGATCTCCACTACTATGATGATATTAATCAAAGTAAGAGTCAGGGAATCGGGGCTGAGAGAGAAGGGTGGAGAGGAGGTGGGTTTGTGTGGGAAGTCCAGCACTTCCTGGTTTGTTTATACTTCTCACACACTTTTCTTCCTGTGAGGCCTGAATTTAGATTTCCTCTTCCATTGATGCTATTTTTAAAGCTGTTTTTAACCCTTGTTTCTGGTCTGATGTTGTTCTGTGTGTGTGTGTGTGTGTGTGTGTGTGTAGGAGACAAAGCAATAGAGAAAGGAAAAGGAGGTATAAAGTGGATAGCAAATTCAAAAGAAAGCCTCACACTGCATATATATATATTTATAATGTGTGTGTGTGTGTGTATGGCTGATAAATGCACATTTAATGCTGCTAAAGCCTTTTACTACTTGAGATATTTACTACCATCTGGCAGTGTGCTGTTTCCAGATTTCCGAAACTTTCCTTTATTCTTATGATATCTTTCTCTCTCTCTCTCTCTCTCTCTCTCTCTCTCTCTCTCTCTCTCACTGTCTGTTCCTTTGTTTCTTTAAACACACAAACACGTAAAAGAGTCTTTTGCATACACCCTTGGGCATTACAGAACCGTCTTCCTGCTTGTAAGATGCATGTATCTGTTTGTGCGTGTATATCCACCTTTCGAAACATCTCTGTTCCTGTTTGCCACTGTTTTGCTCAGCAGTCTGACAATCCTCGGATCCCCTGCGATGGTCCATCCTTTGACAGGTGTTGATAGGTTTAATCAGTGGATGTAAAATGTGTTTTTTTTTGTAAACTACATAAAAAAAACAGTAAACAGTAAACAGTATTTGTGCATGTAAAATATAAATTGTTGTCTTGAATCAAAGAGCATATGTGTCAACTCCTGCTTCATCCAGCAGACTACATATTAGAGAGACAGGCAGACAAAAGAGAGATGTTTTCTGTCCTGTGAAGTCAAACATCCTTTAACCAGCCAGTTTGTGCTGCAACGATTTTGTGGTTTTAGAAAGCACTTCATCTGGGCAGATGTTCATGTTAACGATCATTTTCTGCTTCTTTTAAGAACATAAATGCGTTATTGAAGAGGGGTTGTGGCTTGCTTGGAGGAAAAAAAATGAAAGCAGACACAGTGCACCTTCCAAAACCGCATGGTCTGCAAGTCAAATTAAAGGTTATTTTCACTCTTATTTAGTCGAGCTGTTCTTTATGTCTATTAACCGTCAGTCGAACAACGAGAATGAACAGAGTGACCGCCGAGCGGCCTTGCGACTCCTCACCTCATCTCTTCGCACTCTAATTACCGGCCTGGATGTTTGTATGTCTGGAGGATCCTCCAGCGACAAAACAAAAAGCCACAACAAAAGTTGTCCCTCTTCATTTTCCATGGAGCTCTGATGTTATTTATAGGATTGTTTATTAGTCACCAGAGAGCAAGAAGAAAAAAGAAAGAAAGAAAGAAAGAAAGAAAGAAAGAAAGAATGAGACTAAGAGATGGCATGGATTATGCGTGATGGTTATAGCAACATAGTCATGCGTTGAAACAATATACCGGACTGTTTCATCTGAGTACTGACAATGTCTCTGACGATTTTGCAACACAATTAACTGGACCCACCTGAGGCTTGATCATGGGCACTTGTTGACATCTATTCCGAAAGCTCTTGTTCGCTTGCGCTGACTCAGAGCCACTTTGCACACAAACATATATTTATAGTAAACACCAGACTTACACAAAAAACAAGAAGAATTTGTTGAAGTTCTTTTTTGTTTTGGCTATCAAATGCTCCATTGATAGTTGTCAAAGCGAAACTGTGTGAAATGAGCGAGCCCAAACAAACTGAAGGGTTATGACAGCATAAATTCACAACAACAAAAGGCAAAGCTTGTGTGTCATTCTAAAAAAGGGCTTTTCTGGAAATACCAATAACCACCGAGGCTAACCTCAGAGTGCACGTCATTCCCTTAATGTGTCGGGGGTTTACTCGTTCACAAGAACAAAAAAAAATTCACATCCACATGCAACATGCATTTTGAGTTTGACTTGCAGGCATAGAAAGTCGTTCTTGTACAATTAAGCTTCTTTTAATTACATCAGACTGAAAAAAATGCATTGGGCACGTTGATAAAATCTGGGCTGCTTTTTTATACAACTGACGGGTGTTTTAGTTTGAGTGTATTAAGTGTATAATATGTAAAATATGTATGTGTCAATGTGTCAATAATACAGACAGTAGTGCAGTTCAGACAATAAGGTTCAGGGTGTACGTGCTGACGTTGTACTTTTTAAGCAATAGCATTATTATTATTAACAAAGTAGGACTCCTACCTGTGAAGAAAAGATGATTTAAAGGCATTTTGCAAGTAAGTTGGTAATATGAGAATTAAGTTAAACAAGCAAGCTAACACAAGACACCAAGCAGTAAAGATTTTGCTGTGTCAGTGGGGTTGGCAGGGCAATCAAGAATGATCAAAAACTCCATGAAATTATAAATGCTGCATACGGTCCTTGTCACACTTCTATCAATGTGGTGGACGAATTTGCAGGCATTTTGCTTAATGCGGTAAAAATTAAAAATGCACTGGATAAAGTATGTGGCTGTCATTAAATCGGCACTTCTGCCACACTTTAAAGAAGACCTTATCGAGTACATCGGTCAGCTTCCCCCACAAGTTCACCAGTACATGTCTAGGGTTTATAGACCTGACAGATGCAGGTGCATTTTTGTTGCCTTTCTATCTAAGATTAGGCTGCAGATCAACAACATGATAAACATTGCCACAGATGGTGCCAACAAAATAGTTGAAAAGCATCATTCAATTTTCACCCTACTTAGACAAATGCAACCAAACCTACATCGTATTAGCTGTGTTTGTTATGCACTCGACAATGTTGCAAATAAAGCAATGCAGGATCTTCGGAGCAACATGGAATACACGCTTAAATAAACCTACAACTGGTTTGCTCATTCAGCAGTATGTTTGTAAAACTGTATATCAGACAATAAATAACAGGGGTTACTCTTACAATGCACGTTGGCTTGCAACAAGGCTTTAGGTACAGAACAATGTACTCTACCAAACAGCCTTTAAAAGAGATGTGCAATGACAAAACCAACATTTATTACATGTATTATCTTTGATGAAAATGCTGTGCATAAATGCTTTCAGATAAAAACAGAAGACACTCTTAGTGTGTTTAGTAATCTGGACAGACTGTACATGGCAACTGTTAGACGCATCCTCAGACTGTGCACTTTAGGCTTTAATCTTGACTGTCCAGCATATTCCTATCGCCTGGAAGGTAGGTAGGTACAGTAAGTCCACCCGACACAAGAATTCAGAATAGAATTGCATTAAATTTCTTGCAGAAGTTGTAAGGCAGTACCAGTTGAGCTTATCAGCTTTAATGGAAATGTTGTGTAGACTGGAACTCCTGTATCCAAAATCTGTGATGTCCCTCATAATAGGCCAGGACTTAAGGCCTTGCCAGTTAATCTTTTTTCATGTCTAATTGGCACATTGGAATCTCAATGGAGGAGTGTGCCATTAGCAGGCTTCTCTGATGATCAGGCCAATGTCAAGTTTTGGTTGAAATTTGAACTGTTCAAAGATGCAGAAGGAAATAAATATTTCCAGGAATTGGCCCAAGGTGCAATAAGACACCTTGGTTGTTCTGCTGGTGTCCAAAGCCCATGTCACTGTTGAAATATGACACTAGAACTCGCATGAGATTACAGCTACTATCCAGCATCATGTATGTGCGTACTGGCCTGGTCAAAAATAACTGGACCTCTGCAAATATCACCCCTCCCTGGCAGTTACTAGAACAATTTATATCAATGATGTATTAATCAGGCTGTGACTGTATAAAGTTTTGTTAGGCCTATATATCAAGAAAGATGTTCTCTAGTTCTCCACAGTTGTGTTTATATGCTGTTCTCTTTGTTAAGGCATTATATACAAAAGTGTCTTTTTTATAATTATATATAATAGCCCAATATTTATTTATATTATTTATTTTATATAAAATGTAATTAATACATTTTGTGTGACTGGCAGAGTTGCATATGTCTGTATCTAAAAAGCGACTTTGTAAATAACCCATGTTTTGGGCTCTTATTGCGTGCTCTTATTTATGTTCCGCCATTTGAAATAGAGTATATCAATATATATATATATGGTTATTTTTCAGTTTGAACACTTTGCATTTTTATTTTAATTAAGTAGGTTTCACATTGTAAAAGCTAATCCAATCTGGCAACACTGCTTTCAGGGTGCGGTACAGCAGACATGCCGTGATTCAACAAGAACAGCGAAAGCAAAGCTGTGTTTATTTTCCATGTTAAGTAACAGGAATGAGTGTGTGCTTTAGGGATGAGTGTGAGTTAATAGACAGGGAGTGTTTCCCATTGTCCATACATGTGTTTCAGTTGTGTTACTTTGTGTGAAACATTTTTTTAGTCTTGAGGTAACCAAATGTGCCAGATACCCGTCATCATTCCTTCATTCCATCAGCAACTCCTTTTTCGAACACACAAAAAAGAAGTAATGGCAGGAAGGAAAACATTTTCTGTTAGAAAAAAAGAATAGGCTATTTTACCAATTCTCTTTCCCTGACTGCAATTCTTTATCTACTTCCTTACACCTCATTATTGTCGTCACTAGCGTTTCTCCTCTACCGAAAAACGTTGCTTGCTCACTTTTCTTTGGAAGCGTTTTCCCAAAATTCATTTACATATTCATTCTCTCTTTTATTTCCCTCCATTTATTCCATATTACTCAGTCCATCCTTTTCCTCATAACCCAACTGCTTATCCTGTCTTGCAGCTAAGACCACCAGGCAGAAGGCCGAGGCACTGTCTGCTATGAATCAGCTACTATCGTTGCTTATAATGCTCACTGATTTATTGCTATTAGTGAATTCTGCATGTTTTAACTATGGAGGCTGTGATACCCTGGTTGTAAGAAGTTCCTTGTCATCCTTGTATATTCTCGTATTTCAACCTTGCTTGTGAAAGTCAAAAGAAATGTTAGTCATTATTTTCAGTCAGGAGAAATAGAGTGTAGGAAAAGCCAACCAACAAACATGAGCATAGACCAAACACATGACTGGCCCACACAGGGATGTGAGTGTTTACAGTGGCGCGAGAAAATTTCAGAGCTGTTTACAGAACGACGAAGGAACTCAGACAATGAATCCAGCCAAGTTTTGTTATTATTTGTCGGATAACGTCTACATTGACATCAGTTTTTTTCCTGTTAATCAAGAGCCTTTCGAGAGTCCAAGAAGGCAAGTCCAAAAGGCGGAGTTATGTGGTGTTAAGAAAGGCCACCATGAATCATCGTTTTTAGTGCTTACCATTTTTTCAAAAAACATTCTCACTTTCAAAATTAACTTTGCTTTATTTAACAGGCGTAAGAAGACAAAATGGCATCTTCGTTGATTGAGTAGTCCAGCCTCAATCATTGAATTAAATTAATAAGCAATAAAGTCGATGGAGTGGGTTGTTGTATAAGGGGGTGGGGGTTGAGGTAACGATTCTGATGAGGTTATAAAAATAACACACTTGTCAGCTCATCACCTTCAACGGACAATGACAGAGGGCGTGCCACAAAGATTCATCATTTTTCCTTGTGGGAAATCAAAGAGTCAAGTCATAGCTTTGCTAGGGCTAATATTGAACTTGGCGTGAACACTCGTGCACACAGACACACACACACACACACACACACAAACTAACTGGCAGTTATATTGTTGATGACTGCAATAGTAATATGTCTGAAAGTATGGCAGGCTTCAACTGAACTCGTTGATGGGAACAGTTTTGGAGATACACTCTCAGAGGAGCTGAAGAAACGAATAAACACACACTCACACACACACGCTCTTTCTACTACATTGCCTTGCTTTGCTTCCCCACAATGAAACACACTTGTTTCCTGTAAGTGTGTTATTCACAATTTCCTTCCTTTTGGCAAATAGACCATTAAATTGATGCTAGACTCCATCACACATTTACACACACAAACACACACACACACACACACACACACATGAACATGTACACACATGCCCAGTCTGTCTCTGAACAAATGCAGGCTTGTAATGTACAATCATTACCTCAAACAGAAACAAAAGATGACACACACGCCAGTTATTTCAACACCGCTGGCTTAATCTGTTTTTAAATCACAAAGTCAACTGCGATGTAAAAAGTAAAAGGCAAAGGGTGAAGTTAAAGTAAAGAAAATAGAAAAACCCAGGGACTGGATGTTGTTGACATTTTAAACTCCTTTGGTTTTATCCAAAAAGCCTTTACTAACCCAAACACACCACTCACCATCTTTGAGTTATGTTCAATATTTGCTGAAATGTGATTGAAGGAGTGTGTTAGTGACACCTTCTTTTGAGTAGTGCAGAAACATTAAAAGCATGGAGCAGAAAGAGTGGCCTATGTGCGTGAGAGGGAATAACAGAAAAAGGAAGAAAACGCTGAGAGAAAGGGAGAGAAAGATGGACGAAAAAAGAGAGAATGAAAAAGAGATTGCGGAAGAGAGTAGACTTTCCTGTTTAATGACGATGGCCCTCTATGACGAAAGAGAGCTAATATTAGCCTATAGAGTAAACAGCTCCAAGGACTGCACAGATACTGTAATCAAAGTCTGACTTCCGGAGAATTGTGGCCAATTACAGCACCAGGAGACAGAAATACAAGTGAGTTGAGCGAGAGAGGCAGACAGAGACAGAGGGAGAGAAAGACAAACCTTTAATTTAAAACAGTGTAATACTGAGGCAGATACAGAACTTAAAAGGTCATGCTAATGACAGGAGAAGCGCTAATAGAGACCAATGCCCGGAAAGTCAGTGATGGGCAAGTGACAGCATAAAGTGACAGTCAAAACAGCCAGACTCACTGGCACCCAGGAATACACTATATTCAATGAGTCAAGCTTGCTAATTCATGGCCATAAACATGCTTTAAACAAACACACTTAAGCAGCAGAACAAAAAGACACACGCTGCGCTCGTCAGGCCAGCCTCCCAATCAGCATTCCACATCTCAGACAGAAATGCTAGCACTTTTTATTGATGTGATGGGCCTAGATAAATGTTTGAGTGCTCAAGGGAGGAGTGCATGAGGTTGTGGAAATGATAGGTTACGAAGCACGCAATGCATTCAGCTAAAAATCATGAGGCTATGACGTGTAGACGGAGTGACAGACGATGTGACAGTACTTGACTACCCTTGCATATGTTCGGTAAACAGAATGAAAGAAACATTTGTAGTAGAAAACGGTAAAACATGTGACCACACTGTATGCTTGGAGGAACTTCACTTGTGATCTTATGGTTTCATGGGATAATCTGTCAACAATATTTACATTAAAGTTTGAGGAATGGATTCAGGTTCTGAAATAAAATTAGAATGTTAACTGTATTAGTATTTATGCTAGAAGTTGGGCTAAAATTAAATCAATCTATCTATCTATCTATCTATCTATCTATCTATCTGTCTGTTTTTCTATCTATCTATCTATCTATCTATCTATCTATCTATCTATCTATCTATCTATCTATCTATCTATCTATCTATCTGTCTGTTTTTCTATCTATCTATCTATCTATCTATCTATCTATCTATCTATCTATCTATCTATCTATCTATCTATCTATCTATCTATCTAAATGTGACTAATAACATGAGTTAAGTTGAATGAAAATTAAAAAAAATAGGAAAGTGGTGGCTAAGTGGTTAAGGTGTTGGTCTGATACCTAGAAGACTGTGGTTTGATTTCCAGCACCACCAAGTCAGCACTGTTGGGCCCCTGAACAAGGCCCTTAACCCCAATTGCTCAGTTGTATAAATGAGGTAAATGTAAGGGCATCTGCCAAATACTGTGAATGTAAATGTAAAAATGTTTAATTTAATTTTAATTTAAACATTTAATTTCCTTTTGATATGCGCATGATTTTATTCAAATTAAATTACAATTTTATTTATTCTAAAACATACTCATTTTATATATTTTATATGTCCCTGAGCTGTTAGTTTATACAGTATCCTAATAAAGCTAGTATAAAGGTGTAGTTATGTCTTTAGTACTGTGATTATTCTAGTATTGGAGTTCTTTGATCTATAATACCCATGTGTATAATATAATAAAATATAAACTATTATATTTTAACCCACAGTTAATAATCAGAAAATAATCACCCGATTGCCCTGTTACATCACGCTCTCTGTCGAACAGGATCTAATCTAATGTAATTAAACTATATATAATATATCATATCATACAATATCTTTAATATAATATTTATTTATTATTACCAAATATTCATTGTTTTGTTAATAATATTATATCTACATTTACAGCATTTGGCAAACACTCTTATCCAACGCGACTTTATCCTATTTATACAACTAATTAATTTTAAGCATTTTTGCAATTAAGAAGCATTTTACTACTTATTTTATCTTAACACTTCTGTGAGCACCGAGAATTTGCAATTAGAAGGAACCTGACAACCAAACTTTTAGAGATAAAAAAAAACTTTTTTCAGTGCACCTACTGATTTATATCAATTTACTGAAGTTATTACTTAATTAAATAATTGACACAGATGATCATTCAGTTTATTACTGTATAAAAAATGTCGTTACAATGTTATACAGTGTTTAAATGCCTTTTTATTTGTAACTTGGAAAAACGAAAATCTATTCTAGACATTCACTAGTTCACTCAATTATTTTTCCCCCCTCAAACAAACACACACACACACACACACACACACACACACACACACACACACACACACACACAATGAAGTAGAATAAAGTAAGACCTTAGGATGTAAGACTTTTTGATGTTCCACTGACACACTGACCCTGCAGTCAAACCTTACAGCTTAATAGGCCCCAAACACACACACACACACACACACACACACACACACACACACACACACACACACACACACACACACATGAACACACAGACACTGAACCCTTCCATTATCTGTTTCCGACCAAGTAGTCTAGTCTCTTGCGTCGCCTGGCTGATATCAGTGCTGTGTATCAGTATCTAAAGTGTTTGTGTTTGGATCCTATGTGTGTGTGTGCGTGTGTGTGTAAGAAGGAAGCAAGACTGAGGTAAACTATATTTTGTCTCTCCTCAGCAAAGGCTACGTCGTCTGCGAGGTGCTTTTGATTGCCGGGGCTTTGATGTGTGGACGGAAGTGTTTGGGACGGAGGAGGAAGGCAGTGACGGGAGGGGCGATAGGGGACAACACCAGCAATTTGGGCTACAGGTGTGCCCGTTGTTTTTCTGGAGAGACGCCAGCTTCAAAAAAGAAAAAGACAGCAAGAGCGAGAGAGAAAAGCGAGCCAGAGAGAGAGAGACAGAGAGAGAGAGAGAGAAGTGCTGCTGATGAAAGAGGGTCTCTCTTTAATTGTACAGTCAAGAGAAAGACACAACAAATAAAGATGACAGAACTTTCTAGTGGCTTTCTTTAAAAATGTGTGTTTCTCACCACAACAGTGGGATAAAAGGTCCAAAAAGTCAAAAAAAGAGTTTGATAAAAGTAATAGCATAGATGTTGGTCTTGCTAATCAAAATCAATTCAAAATAAATTGATTTTGATTAGCTAGTGAGTATAAAGTAAAATTTAAATAATGTCAGGATATATTTTTGTATCTCCACAATAATATTTTTATTGCTTCACTTTAAAGCTATTAATAGATATGTTATTGTACCTCCCACATCTATTGATTAGCTTCACTAAAGACACACATTAGAACAAACATGCTTAAGTTTGAGATAAAATGCTACATTTCCTGCTTACATTTTTTAAACTGACTTTTAAAAGGCTTTGTATAAATACTACTTTAATTAGTTTTAATAAAACCTTTGTCATGTTCCTAAATAAAACTTTTCTTTCTATGATCTGTTATTAGCATAAAATGATTAGCTTATATGACTCTCGACATCAGCATTTAAATTGAAAATTACTATTAGCAAACATGGTTTACAAGAGTCAGTGTTTTTAAACACAAGAAATAATGACATTTAAATAATTATTAAAGGTGAAAATTAAATAATTATAAATACAGTATATAAAAAATAGATCCACATGTTAGCATAAATAAATATTAAGATATTTATCTATGCTAACGTGGATAAATAAATATTAAGATATTGCAATTTCTAAAAATATAAACTTATTTTTTAATTGTTAAGGCATGACGCAGCACATTTTTAGTATTTGATCTTTGCATAAATTAGTAATTTATTTTGAAGTGATGTCTTTAAAAAGTAAAAGTAAGCAAAATTTTTTAGACAAAAATGCACACATACACTGAACATACACTAAAACCGTATAAAACAGTATTTATACTACAACTCACATTGCCCAGTGATTTATTCTTACTTTATTTGTAAAAGAAACATTTGAATAATAAGTAAATGAATTAGTGTTTGAATAAATACATACATACTGTAACATACAGTTTTAATTTTTTATTTAAGATTAGATCAAAAGTAATCTCGCGAGACTTTTTCGTCTCAGTGTCAAGAACTTGCTACGTTTGTATTAAGTTTACAAAAAAGACTTTGATTCTAGATTCTTAAAATGCTCCTCATGAACATGCTAATCCTACAACTTCTTTGTACAGTAAATTGTGTTACGAGTACATTTTCAGTTAGTAAGTCATGTGACCGTAATAAAGAAGAAGGATAGCAGGTTTACACTCAAGTTTGATGTCAACAAAAAAAGACAGTACACTTGACTTGTTGCTTTACTCAGAGAGTTTGTGGCTCTTAATCATGCCGTCACCGTGCTGTTGGAAACACTGTGTGTGTCATCTCTCCTGGACAGTCACATGAAGGTGGGCTGGATAATTTGCTGATTCTCATTTTTTTTTTTGTTTCCCAGAAATGCGATCTCATATCTTTGTAAACAAATCACAGGATCTGTGCACAAGAAATCTAGCTTATTCCATTTAATTACAACATAAAATTCATTCATTCATTTATACATCTTCTATACTTATTCCCTAATACGGGGTCACGGGAATCTGCTGGAGATTATTCCTGCCATCTATAAAAGGGCAAAAAACGCAGTAGGGGTACACCCTGGACAGGTCACCAGTCCATAACATAAATTATGCTACATATTTTTTAAATATTTTAAAATTATTCTTCAGTTTATTTTTATTAATGCCGGGTTTCACCATAACCATCATGTAATGTAATGCACAGATAGTTGACGAATTAAAAAAAAACCCATCAATGTGATTTCTAATGTGTTTCTTAGCTTAACTTATGCCAATGTTTGTTCTAGCTCTTATAAAAGTCTTGTCTTTAACTGCGTGGGCCAAATGAGTACAATAGCAGGTTTAATCCTTCTGTTTCTGTAAGCAAAACACAGACATACTCCGAGCTTAAAACGAGAACAGCAACAGGGCGACAAATCCTGATGGGCTTTACAGCTTAACAGCCAGACTGCGTGCGCAGGGCTGATTTTTTAGGGCGTAGGCGTAGGGCAGTTCCACTGTGTCATTCTAGGGGATTTATCAAAGAGAAAGGCCACGACATCCTCCTGTCTGTATCTCATAACAGAATGGAAAAGACACCCACTTATTACCTTATATGCTTTTTGAAAGGTAATCAGAACTGCACTGTTGATCAAATTTGCTTGAATATTTTCCAGAAATATGTTTAAGTCACTGAAGAGCGTAAGCTTTACTCAGTTTCATCCACATATATATATTTTTTTTATCACATTTTTAATTTCCGTAATGTTTGCCGCTGGTGACAGACCAACAACGTGTCTGTGTGTGAGTGGAAACTGTCCTGATCGAGACCACATCTTCTTTTTCATGAAGTAGCTGTGCTAAATTAGGTTGATGTGCTTATAATTACACACAAACCAAGAAACAAAACAAGAGAGTTATGAAATGTAGGAATGACTCATGAGTTTTCATGCTCAGGCAGTGTGAGGAGAGATAAAACTCACTGTCTAACATTGAAGCAGACTGCTTTTAAATCCTTAAGTTTGGGTTGTATTGTATTGTATAGCCATTACTGTGTATGAATTACTATGTATTGTTAAATGAGTGATTCATTGTATGTGTGTGAGAGGTATATACACTGTAATTAGACATTAATGATGATAACTACAACCAAATACATTTCAATGATTACCAGCTAAACCCACACCTTAATATCGTTTCACTAACCTGGAAACCTGTGACGAAGCAAAAAAAATATGAAGGGAAATTAAACCTCACAATCCAAGTAGCATTATAAAGATAAACATTCTCCACCCAGATACTCATAATTAATTAGCATGGAATGTTTGCTGCCTGAAATGCCTGCTGATAAATAAACATGTTTCTAAGATTAAGGACACTCCTATTTTGTCCACAAAACCTTCAAAACAAATACTTGGGTAATGATGCTGCCTGGAGAAGATTTTTTTTTTTATGCCAAATATTAGATGCATGACAACAAACACGACGACTTAATTAATGCGTGTTATAAAAAGTTGTCGATTTTTTTTTTTTTTTTATAACACTAGATTGAACAGAAGTTCTGATTAAAAGGATGCAATGCTGCTTATTTAATAGGTTATTGTTTCCATGGCAACAGTGTACAATATGAATTTGTATAGTGGAAGATTTATGCTGAAATTATCGACATGTTCACGTTTTCTGTCTAAAACATTTTTAAATGAGTGTCCAGTGTCAGCACAGTTGTTACATTAAAAAAAGTGAAGTTGTAGCTTCCAGAACATCTTCAGGACAGAAAATATTGACTATGTTGTCTGTTAACGTCATACTTCTTTTGTATTTTAATATATTATATGTAATAGGAATTTTATTTACATTCATTACAACCATTTGTTTAAGTGTGCATCAAATCTTTTACAATATACAGTGACTAGATATCAGCCAATCACATCGCAGCAGCAATCAGTGTATAAGATTATACAGACAAGGTCAAGACAAGGTTAAAAAAGAATGCCGGATGTTGATAAACATAGGTGTTGGTTTGGGAGAAAAAAAAATCCACTGAGGAACAGTTTTTTAAGCAGAAAAGCCTTGATGATGAGGAAGTTCATAGGAGATTGGTTAAACCGATTAGAGGTGACAGCAAGCGTAAGATAACTCAGATAGCCAGAATTAGTTTCAATCCGTCAGGCGAGAGCAGAAATCTGAAGGTAAACCAAACTGGATAAATTAAAATGTATTATTCCTAATACAATAAAATATAATAAACAAAAAAATTAAACAATAAAAATATTCCCAATGTTTTAGTCAAGAAATCTGCGTGAATGAAAAGATGTACAAATGTTTATTGTCTATTTATTTATTTATTTATTTATCTTTACCTCTATTTTGTTAATTTACTTGATAGTCATTTTAAATTATACACACACATATATACTGTATATCCAATAAGTGTTTACAATACAGTTACAATAAGTATTGAACATATTATGAAAGGCATTTTTCTTTGGAAGTGTGTCATCATCCAGATTTAATCCCTGTCTGGAAAACAGGCTTGTTCACCCACACAAAATTCTGAATTGCAAGCACAAGTGAATCAGAGGGTAATTCCACCTGGAAATAAGCCCAGTTCAGGTACTATAACAGGTACACCAGAAGTTTTGCCCTTATCTGAAAAAAATAAGTGAAACAAATCTCTTAGTGCTTATAAAGTGAAATTTATGCTCCACAAAGCGTGGGAAGCGTGTCAGATTTCACAGCTTAAAATTGATTACAGAACACTTATTAAATAACTATTATGAGCATGAAACATTTTTATATCGTATCACATTTAATTACAGTCTTAAGTTTTACAATTCGGATTTGAGAAGCAACCAAGAAGGAAACAACAAATATCTCTAATTCCACCGTTTTTTACAGGATCTCTCCTCCCCCCCCCCCCCCCCCCCCAATATCACCTGACTGTTCTTCAGCCCATGATTCCTCTGTGACTCATGTTTGATAGCTGGAAACAAACTCAGTTAGTGGAATGAGCTGGGCCCAGTCCGAGACACTGGGACTTTCCAGTAAAGCAAAGCTTTCGTTCATATAGACTGACCCATGCAAATATTTGTCTGTGTAAAAAACATTTTTAAAGATTAAACCCAAACGTCACTCTTTAATGATCTTGTGTTGTACTGTTGAACTCAGCTATATGCTTTAATAAGATGTAAGATGTATAATTATTTTATTTGTTAAGATTTTAGTATTTACCGCACATCCTTTAGTTATATTAAGGGATATTCGAATAAAAAAAACAAAAACATGTCAGGACATGCTGGTATAGGAAACTGAAGATTGTTTAGTATTTTATTTACACACCATAATATTTTTTTTCATTATATTTTATTCCATTATATTTCTTCCTTACTGAAACATGCTTCACCCAAAATACTAAAAATTCAGTTTAACGGGCTTCGGGTTTCAGTAGATTCATCTAAAATGTATAAAAAGATTAAAGCTACTGTAACTCCATATTTTAAATAAATAATTATCATTTATATGTCTTTATATAAATAATTATTCTAGTAATTTCATCATTTATAATAATAAGATATGTTTATATTGCAAAACAAAACCCAAAAGAATCATTAATTTAGTCCATCTTGGTCCAAAATTATTTAATAACAAAATTTTATATTTACATGTCAGATTTTTTTGCCCTATAAAAAAGCAATTTACAGACTGTAATAAATTACAGTTAATCTACTTAATCTTGTACAACAGTACAATGACTAAAAGTATTCTATCCTATTCTATTCTAAATGTCTGAAGAAAACACTCGGAAATGAAGAGTACCAAATCCTTCACACTTAAAGTAGTGTTTTAATACAATATCTGACTGGTTGCTTTAATCTAGATTCAATGCTGAGTCATAGATTCAAGCCAAATTTTTTTTTTTTTTTGCTGAAGCCTCGGGCCAATAGTTTATTCGTTACCCCCACAGGTAAAGGGAATGATCTATCTTCCCATTTCACCTAGTGACAGTTCATTAAATAGCTCAGAACCCAGACTGCTAGATCAGAAGTTGTTTGCATTATGCAAAAGCTTTTTGGCAGATCTTTTGTAAAACTGATCCTGGTCTTGTAAAAGGGAGAAAGGGGGGGGGATCTCTCTTCATGAATAAGATTTATGTTAAGAAAAACAGGTACCACAGCCTGAGATAACAGAGCCACCATTACAGAATCACCTAGAATGGATTGTAGAGAACTTTTTTATAGAAGACGCTATATATGATGTCTCCCCAGCTTTCACTGGAGTTCTAAGAAAAACAATGGTGACACAAAATTATTTAAAAATTCTGTAGATTCATAATTTTAGGGTAGGTAAAATTATCACATAAGTAGCAAAAGCTTTTCTGCTTGTTATATCAAAACCTTGGCTTCCACCGATGCCAAATCTAAGCCCACTCTTTTCCTGATACAAATCTTATATTTTTAAGGGGTTTTTCTTTGAATTTTGTAGTACAATGCCTGCTCCCCTTTTGCTTTCTGCCTCTACCTGTTGCCCCCTGTTCCTCCCTCCGTCGTGGTGGGTGGTCTGTGCTCCTCCCTGCTTCCTGGCGACAAGCTTCTGGGGGCAGTTACAGGACTTCCTCCTCCCCCTCACTTCCCGTGGAGCCCCTCTTGAAAGAACTGTAAAGCACCCACACAAACACATATGAGGCGATGTTTCTTCCTCTAGCATTTGGGGTTAACCACGAGCCCTTAATATGGCCCCCACTCATTCTTTTAATGCTGCCACCCCAAAAACCTGATACAGGACGCTGTCTTAGAAGACACATGTGGAGTTTTTACGTCTTATGCCATGTGGTTTCATGTCCCTCACCCAGGCCTGTCTTGCTCTGGCTTCCACTCTCACCCAGGACATTAATAATGTTTGGCACACAACTGGCCTGATGGCACGGATAACGAATGCGGCAGAGGAAACTTTTCAGATAAGCTGTTGACATCAATTTAGGCTATAGACAGTAAATATAAAGAATGTGGTCGGATGACGCATTTAGACTGTTTAGCCATTTTAATAGAGGAAATATGCCCAAGCATTACCAATGCCAGATGAAAGTGCCATGTGTCACGTCCCAAACAAGTCGCAAAGAGGATGTTTACAAGTTAGCTATGATAAAGCAACACAACAAACTGTAAATACATGAAAAAATTGTTTCAGGATACAAACAACAAAAAACTAATGACATCTTGCCGTCAGTAACTTTAAACCCAAACAAATAGAAATAAATATCCAAATCAATCTGAATTAGCTAGATCTGGATAGCGGTTTGGACAGTTACACACATGATGCCTCAAGCTGGAGACATGAACGACGTCTGAAGCAGACAGGTTTTTCAAGTGATTTTTAAAAAATAGGTTTTGAATATTGGCCTAATTATTACAAGCGCTTTTTTTTAAGTTGTGCTGGTAAACCAGACACACTTCCGACAGGGAGAAAGTGGGTTTGCAGAAGTAGTGTTTTTACAAACATTAGTCAATCTTAATGATTTCAAGAACAATAAAAGCTGACGTGGTTTTATGTCCATGATTACTTCACAAGCCATGGGAAACGTAATGATCTTTGCACTTAGTGTTAGCACTTAGCATCAATATAACTTATACGATAGAATCTGAGCAATAGTTGAAGCTGAAAAAAAATTGTTTGTATTTGTGCTCTATTTGTTTTATTGTGGAAAATGTGCAAACGCATAAGTCAAGTGTTTGGCATGTTCGTAAGTCTGGTTTAAAACTTCTCCTTTTTCCAGCTTCAGCAAAAAGCGTGGGAGGAAACAGAAAAGAATCAGACTATCTACGAGATGGCGTGAATGTGATGTCAGAAGTGAGTTCCGTATTTTTCACACGAACAAGCCTTGTCTGAGAACCGTCTAGTGAACTGACAACACTATTTTCCCAATCAATACATTTCCATCAATTACTTCAGACAAAAAAAAATTTAATTAATCAATTAATGATTGTTTGAGTCAACCAATTCATTATATTACAGCTCTTGATTCATTCTAATTGTTTAGAAGGTCAACATTTGGTACTAATGCATGTTTATTATTCCTACATTAACAACTTACTCTTGGACTTTTATGGCACACAAATGTTATCATTCATTATTTAAAAATATAATGTTTTTAGCAATTACAATTAAAGCAAGCTGTATATGAAATCATTTGTCATGTTGTAGAACTAAAAAGGACCTGGTGTCTTCTTTCACATTTTGTAACTTATTTATTCATACACAAACATATATTACATTGAACTATAAGGAAAAGAGCAGTTTAATGCTTAATTCCGATTGGTCAGGTATTTTGGAGGCGTTTTATTCAACAAGCTGGTTTATATTCATGCATTTTTATGAGAATTCCTTTTAGAACTGTGACATTTTTTTTTTACATTTTTTTTTATTTGTGCATTTTCTCTGACAGGTTTATATTCATACATTTTGTACTAATATGTTACTCTTTCTTCAGTAAAAATGTACATGAGCGCATGTATAGATTGGTGATATAGTGGAATTACTCATGAGCACAGAAAGGAATCTCCAGTGCAACAATCAAATGTAAAGCTGTATATCTTTATATTTTCTGGCGCAGGAAGCAAAATACAAACACGGTATATAGATCCAAACCTACAGGTGCTCCAGGACACTGTGAAGCATTACAGTAGACTAAGAATTTATATGCATTCCTTGGAAAAAAAATAACTTTTTATTTTCACTGACATGCATCACAGCGCCCCTTCCTGCTTCTCTTTCATCAGTAACTTATGAAACTGGTGTAATTCTTGTGTTATTAAGATTTAAGCTGTAAGAGACATCATTAAATTTGCAAATTGTCATAATAGTCAAAGTCTTTGCAAGCCTACAAGCCATTTTTCCCCCTTATTTTATATGTTTATACTTGAAATGCTACTCTTTTTATTGTAATGTCCGTTAAGCTGTTACACATACACCTTTAACATCCCCATTTATAAACCATTTCGATTTTTATTAATACCCCATTTGGCATAACAGTCTCAAGGTAGTCAAAACAATGCAACAGTGACATGCGTAGGCCTTATTTTTTTATCTAACGAAAACCTGTTGTGAAATAAAACATGAAGTGAAAATGTGAGAAAGTAAATATTGAGCCTTGTCCCACTGATACACAGGAAAAGTTCACAAGGCTGTGGTTAAATCAAGGAAGCGAGAGTTGTCGTTCGTCAGTAAAATGCTGACGAGGGTTGAATTCATTTTGTTTGGGCTCTGGTCCAAATATAGGCAAATATAGGAATATAACTGTAGCAGAGTTTTAAAAATTGAATACATTTAATCAGTTTTATCACAAATTATTTCATTAATGCATTACCATTATTTCTGTCTTTTGTTTTTTTTCAAGTGACAAGGTGGCCTACATTTTTACTATTGTTAATACAGGAAGTAAAACATTCCATCGGGTTTTCTTTATTTTAAATGCTGTTAGCTGAAGTTACTGTTTCATCTATAAGCATACATATTTTTCCATAACAACAGGAAAATTATAATGTTCTCTTTAATATTATTAAGGAATGACATCCTTTTTTATAATTACAGTGAACTATTTATATCCCTAACTTAGCAGCTAAAGGAAGTCATACATTTTTTTGCCTCTAATTATTATATATATTTTTTTACATTCTTAAATTAGTCATCTCACAGAGAAAATCCAATCCTCTTTTGCAAAAATGCCAGAAAGCCTAAAGTTTTATATTTGACTGTTATGAAGTTCTGATCCTGGAGACTTTTTCTTACAACGAGAAAAGAAAAGGCACTATAAATAAAGCTTTATCGTGCTATATCACATAATTCTTACCTGTACATTTTTTACATAAAAGTTTTTTGTATTCTTACAAAAAATGGCTAAAATCTTAATTTTGATATTTAAGAGGTGCATTCTGAAGATTTTATTCTCAGTTTGTCTGTCTTTGTGTACTTTGTCATCATAAAAACAGCATAATTTCCAAATTCCAAACTATTCGCCAACGTTTTTCTCCCCGCAAGAATCACAGACCTTCCGATGCATTATAAATATCCTATTAGTCATTTTCATGTATGGAAAAAACATCCGAGCGTCACTAAGAACCACATGTGCTGTTTCTTTTGACTACTCATGTCCTCTTTTCGTTTTGACCATACTGACATGTCAAATGATAAAAAGAAAAGAACAATGTCAAAAAATGTGAATGGTCAACTGATCAACTGTCCAGTTCACTTTTGCTTGTGTGTGTGTGTGTGTTTGTGTTTGTATGGATAATATAGGTAGCAATACAATCATACGAACAACGGTGAACTGATTAGTGCAGTATATATTCGTTAAGATTACTTGGCTTTGGCAATACATAGATTTGGCCATGTGTTGCCTTTATTCCGAGTATATCTGTGTGTATGGTTGGGTGTTGGGGGATTTTTGGGGTGGTTTACCCATCTGTTGCACCCTTTCACATTGAGCAGTTTAAACTTAAGCTTGAGAGCACCATGAAAGCACACACTCATATCAAAAAAGCCACTTCAGCCAAATCTGTCATGCAGTTACCCCACATGTAATTATATGATATTGCTATTTACGCTAATGTAACTACTTTTAATAAGAATTTACTTGGTTGTAACCTTCACAACGCTGTGTTTCCGATAAGAATTTACGATACCTTTCCCATTATACATGCGGAAATACAGTGAATTTTCCTAAATTTGGTTTTAGTCACACAATTTAAATTAACATGCAGTGTAAATTCTACGGGTGGGAAACAGCCCATTGGGATGACGTGCGAGACATAGGGATGTTGCATCTTCGTGATGATTTTCTCAGCAATGCAGTGGAAGAGCTTTCCCAGCAGGCTGTACTCACAGTTGATGATCAGCATTGAGAAATCTTCGAAATTTTGGCCCCTGCAGCGCCGATCAGCTGTTACCCAACATGCCAAGGGGAACTGAAAGCCGAACTCTTCCGAAAGACAACCAAGCGGACGAAAGCCAAAATTAAATCCCATATCTTAAATCAAAACTTCACACAAACATTGAATTAGGACAGCTTTTTTACCGTATCATGCAAGTCATGTCATGCTTTGATCAATGAACCGCTTTATGCACGCTGACACTGCTACACACATTCCAAATTATGAATTTCCACAAAAATATATTACAAAGTAGATAACCGCATGCTCATGAAATTGGTTTCAGGTGCTTGGTCAGGTGGCCAAATCATTGATGTATTCTTTTGGGATTCTGGGAAAAAACTTCAACATGAAAAGCTTGGCCTGAAAGTAATAAAAATGTCCCTCATTTCTGCTTCAGGTAATGTTACATGTTTGATGTATTGAACACTTAAAATATATAGAATGTTCCTTCTGTTAGGTAAAATGTCACACTGTCAATAGTTTTAATTCGTTTCAATGTGTTGTGGAGTTTAGAATAATAACATGAGTTCCAAACACACTTTCTTCAGTGTATCTTTTTCTTTCTTCAGTAATTCAGTTTTACATTTCAGCTCTTTAAGGTTAGTCGATGCATTACAGCTATCAGTTTGTAACTGTTTAAGACCTCACATTTACAATTGAGCAATTAAGGGCCTTGCTTAAGGGGCCAGCAATTGCAGCCTGGCAGTGTTTCTATTCATTAAGACAACTGCTGAGTAGGTATTAGTAAATAATTTACTATTAAGTAGGTCATCTGATATTACCGCATTCAAAAATGACTCAAACATTTTTTCCTTAAGATTGAATTAATTATATGTTTTCAGTTATGCAATTATTTCAGTAAAACATCTGATTGTTGTGTATCATAGTTAACAATCTAACTGCCTATATGTATGTATATTTATAGAATTACATTTCATTCTATAAAATATTTGTACTAGATATTTTCTTAAAACATGCAAATTGTGACCCTCTGGCTATGTCCCCGGAGTTCATTGCCTGGAGTGACTTGGCATGGGAAAATCTTAATTGTAATTGCTCTATTTGCCTTCCATTCTATCCCTTGTGTTTTGTGACCTCAAGCTTGTATGCCAAACTGGATAAATTAACTGCTTTTCCACACATCCACGTTGAGAACTGTTGCATTTAGTTCTCATTTAAATTCACCCACTAGCAAAACTGTGTTTTTAAAGATTCATTTGCATCTGAGTTTGGGTCGTGTTTGCATAAGTCAGGATTAAGTGGTTGGAGTAACCTATATTCTCTAATATATTCCATATTATATAACCAAAAGTAAAAAACAACCAAGCCTTTATACAGACAAAGTGTTCTGAATCTTTCTATTCCTGAATATCGCAAATAAGGTAAAACAAATCCAGAGCGTAAACTATAGGATGCCTTAGCTTTTGCTAAGATGTGTTACTTGTCAGCCTTAATTACTTTATAGCTTTGTTGGTAATTATTGTATAGCCTTATTTTCACCATGTCTTGCTTGTAATAATTTTCATTTACATTTACGGCATTTGGCAGACGCTCTTAACCACTTTTATACAACTGAGCAATTAGGGGCTAAGAGCCTTATTTAGATGTAAATATCTCACTGCATTTTGATGAGAATGAAAATGTTTACATGCAAATTATAATACAAAATCTAGTTCAGTCACCAATTATTAGAAATATTTAAGGGTCCTATTAGATCATAACAGCCATCTCTACCATCACTATCATTAATACACAAACGGAAGGTCATCTTTTTAAAGATCACTGCTCCATTTAGCCATTTTATACAAACAAAAAGGGCTGTTCTTGTATATATATAAAAAATACAATATACAATACAACATCTTTTCACAGTACAACCTATGTAACATCAGCCAATAGCTAGATCTTATAGCTACTTAATTAATGGAGGGAAGCTTATAAACGTGTGTACCTGTGTAAACTTTACGTAAATAATCTTTGTATGCCAAATCATGCAAAAATAAGTGTGTTGGATGTATATTACTGTATATCCTGTTGTCCCTGAAAGAGGAGATTAGTTTTATTGTATATCATTTATGCCTTTAGTTGTAGTAAAGAAACCGAATCTAACTGTGCATCCCAGAACCTAAATGTTGAACCCAGGGGAACTTTAGAACATTATTTGTTATTACTGTGCATATCAGCCAAAAATATTAACTAATACTCCAGACAACAAAATAAAACATCAAAAGTAAAGTTTGCCACAGGCTACAGATTTACTAAAACAGAAGAACTTAAGGTATGTTTAGGTTTAATTAACAAAAATAACTGGAGATCTAAATTAATTTTTAGGTATAGCTAAGTATTTTTGGCTAGGAGAATAACCTATGATTAATTCATTCTTAATAGCTTAAAATCTTGTCTATGAGTAGAAATAGAAGGACAAGTAACAGACGATCAGCCTAAACTAGTTATCAGTCAAGCTTTGATAACAGGAATTAGCATAATTCAAAATTATATCATAAAGTAAAATTTAAATTTAGCATCAATCCTCAATTCCTAGAGTAAAAATATTTGCTGCTAAAAAGATAGTCTCCTTTTGAAAAAAAAACTGAAAAAAAAACTATATTTATAATCGTGTAACAGCAAGCCATTATTACAATCTGTTCATTTCATGTGTAAGATGTGTATGAGAATATTTTATCAATTTCTCACACAATTTCTGACAAATCAGATTTACACCAATGCTGTGTAATACCTGCACATGTATTATCATGTACTGCATACATTGATCATTTGTATCTTGTTAAGACTTAATTATATCACATATTTGCTTACAGAGACTGATTGTGTAGGTAAATACAAAGACACACTACATAAGTTAATACCTGTACAAATATCAATACATAACTTAACTATTATAATACAATGCAACATGATACCAATATTACATTTTCTTATAGAAACTGACCTTTTTCCAACTTTTTTTCCAATTGTATTATAATTCTGGTATATTAGAAGATTTATCTAACTGTATATGTAATATACATATATTGTAATATATGAGTTTTCTAGTTTTTATGTTGTTTTTAAGTGCTAATTTTTAAAATTATAATTAGATGCTTTAGCCTACTTTTACTAAACCCATGCCATTATCTATATACCATTTATAATTTACGCTCCATTAGAGACTTTAAACACAAAAAATACATGCAAAAATTATAAATAATTTCTCCAGCATCCATCTATCCATTATTATTTTGATATTACCAGTTTAAAGGTGTAAAGCTCATGGGCGCACATATTCCCCAGGGTGTTCCAGCTATGATCAGTGAACCATATTTGACTCAATAGAGCCTCTGCGACTTGGCAGGATTGTGTTCCTGCGGTGAAAAACTCTCTCCTCTCATATCACCCACCTATTTTATTCCCTCTCACTGCCTTTTCAGTCTTGCCCTCTTTCCATCAACGACTTGCGATGGATGAGTCTTATTGAAAAAGAGCAGAAGACAAACAGATATAGAGTTACTCTTCTGATTCAGGGTCGAGTTTGAATTTCCTTTATTGGTTTTCTCAGCTCTAATTAGGCACCGCGTCCTAATGGCTCCATGTGAAATGAGATGAAAGCTAACACTGTCATCCTCTTGGTTTACAAGCCGTTCTTTCAGTGAGGGTGGCGGTGGTGTGTGAGCCAAACATTGGACATGACAAGGATGAGCAGTTATGGTCATTTTAAGGGAATACGTCACCCAGAAAAGCTAACAGGACTAACAGTGAATAGCAGCTTATAGGAACCAGTTAGCATGACCCAATACCATATGTCAAGTTTGCAGTAAAGCTTTTACTGTTGGAAGACTTCAAAAATAACATTCATTTAGAAGAAATACATTTTAAGTAGTCTATTTAAAGTACATCTCTACCTCAAGCAATACTGAGCTTTTCTTAGAGCACAAATTCAGGAAATTAGTGATAGTTGGATTTTTTCCTCAGAACCTTATTTCTTAATTAGACAACTAGTTATTTTTGTAATGTTATTGCTAAAATTAACAATGTAATGGTATGTTTTGTTTTCGCAAAAAACCCTAATGTTAAGTAAATGTTGAAAATTTTTACCAATGCCAAATACTTGTTAGCTTATAAACAATTAGCTGGCTGGTTCTTTTAGATGCGGAGGTATTTATAAATGATGCATATGTCCTTGTTCAACATTAACAGGAATATGGAGATGGCATTAATAGTTATTTTTTTGTTTTTGTTTCACTTTGTTTGTTAAATAATTTTAAAGTTAAATTATTTGACGTTATTATTTGACGTTACTGTAGTTACGCTGCTTTAAACACACCATCCTCCTGCTGAACGATTTCCATTTGATAGCCAACACATCAGTGCAGTATCTCTGTGGTATAAACAGGCTGCTGTCTGACTTTAACCTGAAGGTTATCTAAAGAAGAAAAGAGTGTTGCTCCATCTGCCAGCACCTCACACCTCCGTCACACCCTGCATGAAAAATTCAGGCCTATCGATTTCACATAATGATGGCCAAATCGCTCTCTCATCATCGGTAACCTCTGTGGTAAGGTGAGAGGGAGAGAGAGTGTGATTGGCAGAGCAACAGGTGTGCGTGTAAGTGTGTGTTCTAGAGAATTTGGATCGTTTTAAAACAGGGTGGATAATGTTGTTAGATGTTAAGTCTGACTCTGTGAGCCAGGATTATTCAGTGGATGGATAAGTGGCTAAATGTGTGCTTGAGACTGGGAACCTGCCCCGTAGATAAACGTTTGCGAGGCTTTGGTCAAGACCCCTTCGCCTACATAAGCCATAACACAGTGGCATTACCTGATAAATGTGTTTACTCAGCTCTGCTTGCGCAATGACAAAGGCGTTATCCAAGAAAAAACAAAGACACGAGAAAATTTCTCAAGTAAATGCGCAAGTATGTTTGATGGCATTCATAATAATATGATATGACTATTGTATCAGAATTATAGCACTGAAGTGCTAAAAATGGACCAGAAGATGTTTCTTCAATCTTCAATCTTCAATTTGTCAGTAAAAATCAAGAATTTAGGCTTTTAGTGTCAAGCTACAGGAAAGGCTGTGTGTTAAGTTGGTTTTGTTTCCTATTTCTTATTAATATAAGAGTAAATTAATAATTTTATAAATAATTTATTTATTAAAAATATAAATAATTTTATTGCAACCAAACTGAGTGCCATTTCTTATAGGCAATGTAAACTCACACACACACACAGACAAAAAAAAAAATGTAATATTTTTTTTGTAGTGCAATGTCCTGCCTAGGGTGTGTCATTTCTTTTATTATGTATGATATGTGTACCAACTATAGAAGTATTATTATCATGACTCTATATTTTTTTTACTTTGCTAGTTCTTACACTTGACCACAACAAATAATCATGTGATTTTACAGAGAATATAGTAATGCTAGCTAAGTGATTTGCATTTCACTAATCAACTAAAACAACTTTAGCTATTCAGCAATTTCTCTGTTTAGTTTCGCAAATAAAAAAGTCTAGTTTCACATAAAGAAACTTTTGTATGTTGATTCCTGTTGTCGATTTAGCTTCCATTTGAGATAGCTGTAGCATTATTCACAAGAATACCTTTATGTTACAAAAGATACTCCACATAATTCTTACTTGTCTATTCAATTGTAAAGCCAATAAAAAGAAGAACAGACACATTTTTCCACTGTCAAAGGACTCCTACTTCAAGCTTTTATTTTAGTCAGCACACACTTTGAGCAAATCACTTTGAGGAAGAACTATTCCAAGAGTCGCGCTTCTCATTTCTTTCCTCTTTTTCTCTTTTTCATGCCCTCTTCTCTCCCGTCCTTCCCTTCTCTATGGGTACGTGTGCGGCGCGAGGCCTGTGAGTAACTGCTCGAAGGAGGACTGAAAGTTAGTCACCTCTTAGGCATCACTTCCCCCTCACTGACTGAAAAATAAAAAAAAGGAAGCGCTTTCTTCCTCTCCGCAACCCTGTCCTTCTCCTTTCTCTGACGCTCGGCCTCCAAGAAACAATAGCCTCCTCCAGAAGCTGACGTTTTTTAATATTGGAGAAGCACAGATCAAAGGCGTGCGTGTAACATGAGAAAGCTGAGGGTCCACGGGCGGCCAGCAAACAGCCACACGCCTTCAATGCAGTTCTTTATAATGAAGAGAGAGAAACAGAGAGTGTGCATGTGTGTGTGTGGTGCGGGACAAAATAAGAGAGACTTCAAAGTGGCATGTCTCAGTCTTCACTGACTCATTGAGAAAGGGATGTGATGGGGGTGTGCACCCTTGATTTCTCATGAGATACTGAAGGTGGCATCACAAAGATACCATTTAGTGTGTGTGTGTGTGTGAGAGAGAGAGAGAGAGAGAGAGAGAGAGAGAGAGACAGATAATGTGAGAATAAGTGTGTGCACATGATTTTATATCACGATTGGGATCCCAATGCTCAATAGGAATAGGAATATCTGACAGATTTAATGTTAGTGGCATGTGTGTGTGTGTGTGTGTGTGTTTCTGAGGAAGTGTGAGAGTGTTAATATGTTTGGTAGCAGGAATTAACAGCACAGCATCAGAATATGAGTAGGATTTGTGGTAGAGAGAATGAGAGATCAGAGCGAGTGAGACAGAATGAGAGAAAGATACACACATGGCTATCAATGGAAAGCCCCCAAATTACCCGGCCACAACAGGATGTTAAGTCAACAATGGCTAAGAAAATTGGATTGTTCCGACATACACTGGCAGATGTAAATGTGGGAAAAAACATTTTTATTTTGGTGATGAAAAATGTTCAATATGGCTGCTGTGAAAAAGGACCCGCTTAGTTCAAACGTGCTTCTTAATAATAATTTTAAATTTATTATGAACTGTTAGTGTTAATGTTAGATAAAATTAATATGGGAAACAATATAAGGAAAAACTAATAAAAAACATAGATAGATAGATAGATAGATAGATAGACAGACTGACAGACAAATAAATTCTTAGTTAGATAGATAAACAGACACAGACGGACAGATAGATAGATAGATAGATAGATAGATAGATAGATAGATAGATAGATAGATAGAATTTGTTATATAAACATATATAAATATAAAAAAGCCTTAACTTAATTTTTTTTTTAGTACAAAAAATAAATCAGGTAAAATAAATTTCTAAAATGTTTTCTTTTCATCTATAAAGTTATTTATATGGAATGAAGGATCTTGGGTTTAATTCCTAGGACTGTCAAGCTGCTACTGTTGGGCCCCTGAGCAAGGCCCTTAAACCCTCAACTACTCACCTATAAAAATTACCAACAGCATTCAGCGGAATTACTTTTATTAATCCAGCAAAGCACTCATTTTAACAATAGTTTCTCTCTTTTTTTTCCTAAAAAACAACTTGTACATTATTAAAAAGCTGATATATCCCACTGCTGTGTTATAAATGGCTGAGACTGGAGACTTTCATAATAAATGCTAAATAAATACAATAAATACTTTCATAAAAAACACAATTATATACAATATAAATAAATTATTTATTATAAGCATTAGAATAAATGAAGCGGGTTTTTACTATTAGAACTATACATTAGTTTGGAGTGTAACTCTTTATTTTAATTGAGTTCCCCAGTAACTTGCTTTTGCACCATTTCCCTCGCACAGATTTGAGTATTCTTTTGCTCTCTGCTTACTCTGAATCTCATTTCTCCAAAACTATTTAACGCTCTATGTTATTATTCAATGTTGCCATGTCTGCTAAAACAGCTGCTAGTCACTCATCACCAGTGCTGGATTCTATTCAGGGCTCGGGTTGCCTCTGAGGACGACGGTCCGCATTACCCTGTTAATCTGTCTGTGCCACGGGTGTGACGTTTGTGCTTATTCAGGCCCTGCTGCCAGGCTCGTGTGGAGGATTAGAAGCTACGATTTGGGGTCAAAAGGTTTTTGTGAGCACTTATTTCATCTAGGCTGTAATGTTGGCTCTACAGTAGGTGTGACACCAGGGATCGGGTTCGACTGTTTGGACAGGAGCTGCCCCAAAATGTCAGGAATCCAAGCGGCAGGAGGCGTCTTGTCATGCTCTGACCCTGAAAAAACTACTGTCAGTGTCAGTTGTTGCAAAGGCCATTATGGTTTTTTTTAGGAAGGTGGCCAAGGTGCCACAAAAGGGAAGGCTTGAGTCTGTGTGTGTGTGTGTGTGTGTGTTTCTCTTTTGCTTTGGTGGGCCCTTAATTGAGCTGTGTGGGTGTTCTCTCATTAGCACCTTTCATAAAGCCACCTCAGAGTGTGTATCGTTTCGTTTCTTAGTTTTTCGAATTAGCTTTGTGGGAAATACTCAGCAGTTCATCCAGCTGAGACTGGGAACAGAGAAGCGATAATTTAATAAAGAAACACACTAATGCAAACTGCATGCCAGTTAAACATGCGTCAAGTGAGAGTGTAAAGTCACTTGCATTTAAAACCTCGCACTCATTCAAGCACCCACTCAATGACACAGGCACACTCACTCACTCACTCACTCA
This sequence comes from Bagarius yarrelli, assembly GCA_005784505.1. Taxonomy (NCBI): domain Eukaryota; kingdom Metazoa; phylum Chordata; class Actinopteri; order Siluriformes; family Sisoridae; genus Bagarius; species Bagarius yarrelli. Next base: position 668,724 of record VCAZ01000063.1, on the reverse strand, counting down.
CTGACACATTCAGTTCCACACATACTTACTCACTCATTCACTCACACACTCACTCACATATTTACTCATTTACTAACTCACACAAACTTATTTACTTACTTACTCACTCACTCACTCACTCACTAACTCACTGACACATTCACTTCCACAAATACTTACTCACTCAGTCACTCACACACTCACCCACATATTTACTCATTCACTAACTCACACAAACTCATTTACTTACTTACTCACTCAAAAACACATACTCACCCATTCACACATCTTCATACTTTCATTTACACACATACTCACTGACTCATTCACTCACTCACACAGATACTCATTTACTCACTCACTGACTGTCGCACATACTCATTTATTTACTCACTTACTCACATACAAATATACCCACATAATTATTTACTCACTCACTCACTCACTCTAACAGATAATCATTTACTCACTCACTGTCACACATGCTTATTTACTTACTCACTTACTCACTCACACACATATAGTCACATACTTATTTACTTATTCACACACTCACTCACAAATACTTATTCACTCACTCACTCACTCACTCACTCACTCACACATATTATTTACTTTCATTTACTCACTCACTAACACACATGATTACTCGCATTCACTCACTCCCTCAATCACCCACTCACTAGCATCTATATTAAAAAGCCATTCTTATGCTAGCTGCGATAAGTTCACAGCATTTTTCTGGTGTGTTTTATTATTTGTCATGTGTGTTCAGGAACTGTGATGGTGGTAGCACTGACAACACAGGGAACAGTTGTGGAAATTGTGAGCAGATACAATGATGAAAAACGTCCATTTAATGATAATATAAGTCACTTAGAGCAGGTTTTGAATGTTGGAATTCCTCACATGAAGAGAATCTGCACACACCTGCATACACCTTAACTGTGTGTCTCTCTGTGGGTGGGTGGGTGTTTTGGAGGTTATGTGGATGTGTGTCACATCGCGGTATGTGTGGTACTGAGTTTTGTTGTGTTATAGTGTGTGTTATAGTGTGTTATAGGGTGCAGGTTTAGCCCTGGGCTGCGGAGACGGACTGCAGCAGGTGTTTCTCAGGTTACACAGCAGCCAGAGGTGAAAGGTTTATAGCACTAAAGTGAAGAAAAGTGAAAGTTATCACAGAACAAAACATAAGGTAAAACATCTCAGCCTGGAACATTAACTACATTCATTCATATCATTTAGTTTCATTTTTAATATTAGCCAAGTAACAAGCCTTTTATTATATTCTGTTTAGATATTTACATTATAGCAAACAAATACAGCAAACCAAAACACCTGAATACAATAAATCTTATTATTTTCATTAAAACAAATAAATCCACAGGGACCAGTGTTAATAATGCCTTGTGGATATTATGTTTGAGGTGGTCAATTAGGGGAAAATTAAGATTTAACATTATTCATAAATAATGTCAAATAATAAAACAAATACATTTATGTCAGATTTATTTGTCTCTGTAATGTTTATTTCTTTGCATGCCATGTGTTTGTTACTATCATAATTAAAAAAAGGATCTTATTCTAGCTGATTTACATTTAGGATTTTTTTAGGACTATTATTTTGTGTCTGTTTAGTGTAACATGAGAGCTGCTAAAGCAGAACAGAAACAGAACAGAACAAAAATGTTAAAAAGTGAATAAATAAAGTCAGTGGTCCGGTACACTTTGTTCCTCAAGAAAGGAACAATAAAAATGTAACTTCAAGGGAAATAACAGCAGTGATTAAGAATTAGTTTAATTGGCCATAAAAAATTGGCCTCTTTGTGCCATAAAATCTCTTTCCGAACTCATCAATTAAATATTTAACACAAATCACATTTTTAAAGTGAACGCTTTAGTGAAACTATAGTACATATACTGTATGTAGTAGGTTAAAAATTACATATAGCAGTTTAATTATAGTCAAACTTTCCAGAAAGCTCCGAATCTTTTTTAGTTTATAGAGTAAAAATTATACATTTCTAAATAAATAAATGAATAAAATAAAACTTCACACCTTAGAAATGTGTGTAAAACTTTTTTAGAAAAAAGAAAAAAGATCTATTTAAATATGGTCCCAAAATTATTAGTAAGGCTACACACACACACACACATTATTTTTTTTTTATCTTTATTCCCTTTCATCTCATGATTTTCTTCTTATAACAAAAAAATCATTACCGATAAAAATAAAAAAAAGAAGCTAGCAACAGTCACTAAGTCACTGGTTTATTGAGTTTCAGACAAATGTTAACTGAGGCTATAATGACTGAAGGAGTGGGTGGGCTAAACGTGTTAGTTTTTACACTTTTACATAACCCCATTTCTCTGGAAAATCCAATTAAGCTTGGAATGAATAAATGAATTAGGAGGTTTTGGTTAATACACACAGTTTAAACAAAATTTAACATCTATATTTATTAACTTAGTTCCCTTTTCTGAACCGATAACATAAACACATTAAAAAAGAATTAATTCCAGATTACAATTAAACTGGAAACACATTTTTTAAGATATTCCATGAAATCGAAAAAAAATTAAAAATCATTATTCCATTCCTTATTCCTTTTCTGCTCTAAGAACATTCTTCAGAAGTGTTACCTGAACACTGTTAACCTGAAATATTATCCACAAATTTCATATTCATCAACAAACTGTGTTTAGATTTCCAGAGGATTATAATAAAATAAAAAGAAGGGTCCCATATCCACTTTGTCCTTTTTCAATGAATCTGTAATTTTGTTAGAAAAAAATCATTATAATGTCATTTATTTTCTTTGCTATTATGATAGAAGCTATTATGATAAATAATCATAAATTGTCTTTTTAAAAACTCAATTCTGCTAATTATTGTAGAATTATTATAGCATTATTATGGTGAAATGTGAGTTATAAAGTTGAAATAACAAAATTTCATAAGCTTAAACAACTGAATCACCCACAGACAAATGTAAAGAAAACCTCGGCATGAAACAGCACAACAATTGCTTCTGCCATAGTTTTTATTGAATGTCAATGACTCTGTGTGAGTGTACATAGTTCTGCTATATCCTCAGCATGTCGTCTCTGGGTGGCTGTTCCACCAGGCCTCTGTGCTGCATGTTGCTCAGTAAGTACACTGTTTACCCGGTACAGCCGAAGTGCTCGTAAATAAGCCTGCATGACAGGCGGAGATGAAAGCCTGCTTCTGTCGTCTGTTCTCCGCCAACCTCTTATTAAAAGGCTTTTACATGTAAACAGCCCAAAGAGGTGTGCTTGTAAAACACAAGTCACCCGGCCTTGCCTTTCTTTGGCTTTCTCTGCACTTCTTTGTTTCTGGCTTGCTTATTTTTGTTCGCTGTCGTGACTTTCGGCATGTTGTAATGTTTGCTTTGCAAGGATTCGGGTTAAAGATATGGCCGGTGTGCTCTTAACCGACACAACCTTGTTAAATGAATTCATACCACAAAAGCACAATAATAAAAATGTAGGAAAAATATGAAAAGTGCGTATACGGTATAATATATAAAAATATCAGGATTTTAAACAAAATGTTAATATGTAATTGTGAGCATGAGTAGTGACCTTTGGTGGGCCCCCTCATAGAGACCTTTGGAACTACAGTCTAAACTAGATTTACTTACAATTTAAAGACATTTAGGGTAGAATGCTCTTTAAAAAGGGTGTGTCGCTAAACACCAGTGTTATGGGATTGATTTTCAGCTCAAGTATCAAATATGGGATTGAATCTTGGAATTCTGCTTTAAATCCGATCTACACATCCTTGAGTTAATTTAGTAAGTTTTCTTTCTGGGCATATGTGAATCACATTGTACAACACAGACTATTACAGGAAAAAGACCTGTTTTGCCTACTTAATTGCCTATTATAATTTTTTTTTTATTACAGATCTCTTAACTCTTAACATTAAAACAACTTCTTTCTATCAGATTTTCATAGTAAAATTGTATTTAAATTTCTGGCATTTTAGCAGACACCCTTATCCAGAGTGACTTATTTTTATCTCATTTAATTATCTAACTGAGCAGGATCTTGCTCAGGGGACCAGCAGTGGCTGCTTGGGTGGTGCTGGGAATTGAACCCACAATCTTCTGATCAGCACCATAAAGACTGAGTAAGTGCTTTTTTTTTTTTTTTTACCTGTTTTGCATCTGACTTTTTTTCGGAAGCATGAAAATTGCGGTTGTTTTTTTCTTTCTCTCATTTTGGTTCTCAGTAATTTTAATAGATGAGAGAGTAAGAATATTTATAGCTACTTTGAAGTAAGTGGCACGAAGAGTTACACAAGATTAAACATAACCACTAATGGATGAAAATTATTGGACAAATTAAATTGTTAGCAATTTCCTGTAAATAAAAATAATTAATGACTGGTTGGTGTATCGGTTCTTTGTGGTCTTATTACCAGTTAATTGTACCATTTATCTAGTGAAAAAAATAAATAAACTGATGCTGTTTTCAAGAGCAGAAGTGACAAGTGAGTGGTTGTGGTTGTGGATCGATATTCTGGTGATGTAATATATACACTTAACTCTAAAGTAACGTTTTAAATAAGAGTTCATGCCAAATGATGAGACATAAAGATGTAAATTTCTGGGTTTGTCTTCTCGACCCATAATGCTAAAACTATTTTATAAACTTCACTTACGGCTATTAATTACGTTAAGTTTGACATTTAATAATTAAACTCTCATTTGATTTATGAAGCAAACCATTCCAACAATGTTGATTTAACATAATTGATCTGTTCTATGAGTGCTCTTAAAAATGAAGCAAGTACAATAAAAGTTATTATACTGCACTTACACTCGATGTGAAATGTATGCTTACTTTTAAACCAAACACAACGCTGCCTGCTTGCGGCACAGCTTTTTTTTACTGCGATTTTAGGTACTTATTAGGTTTTATTGAGAAAAGCTTTTATTCTGTCAATCATGACTCAACTTTCGGTGAAAAAAAAAACGTGTGTGCTTGTCTCCTCACTTTTCTATTTCTCTGAACGTCGACCTTTCACTCACTCGCTCCCTGTAAACTCTCCTCTCTTTCTAACTGTTTTTAACCTTAAGCTGCAAATGTTGCTCAGGAATTTGTCATTCAAGCCATTCATTTGATAAAGAAAGCAGTGACACTCGGTAAACAGGTTTCCAGAAAACTACAGAAAGACCAAAATGAGCCACTTTGCATCTTGGCTTGTTTCACACAAGCAATAAAACGGGAAAAAAAGAAAAGGTCTAGTATGCCTTCGGCTTTATGCAAAATACTTTGGCTAGTTAAAGAAATATTATTAAAAAAATATATTTTGCACCTTTTTTCTAACATGAAAGATTCAAGTTTAAGATAGCAATCTCTCAGTGAGCACATTTTTTTTTCTCCAGCATCTCGGAAAAGCAAAGAAAAGGGTTGTTTGATGTTTTGGGGTAAGCAAATAAGCGGGAAATTAATATTGAGACGGTTCAGTATTTCTGTTGGAATGATTAAATTCGTTAAAGGATGTGTGGAAGAAGAGTTTCAGGCATTCTTCCAGTTTTTTTAAATTTATTGACTGTTTCATCAAGTTGTTCTTGTCTGGGGTTTTATCAGATGTAGTAGCTCGTTTGTCTCTTGCTGCTACCTTTCTTTTGTTTCAGATGACAATAGAGTGCTGAGGAGCAGGGAAGCTGGATGGAGGTGGAGGATGTGAGGAAGGTGGCGTCAGAGCTTTATAAACCTCGGCTCAGGTAAATGATGCCTTTCTCCAAGGGTTTTGTTTAGGGGGGTTGGGGCTATGAAAGGTTTCTGAGGCCCTGACCTTTCACTGAAGCGCTGAACCTATTCCAACAACAACACACACACACCTTTACACATAGCAACAGAAACACACTCTCAAAGAGTAAGACACTGAATATTAGCAGGATTTTGTATTTAACTAGACCATCATGATGATTTAGTGCACATATTGTGTGTTCAGTTCCAGTCATCGGTGTGTTTGTATGTGTTTGATCCGAATTACCATGAAAGGGAAAGCACCCGTTCACTCACCTGTTTTGACCCCCAGCTACATTCCTTGCTCCTTTACCTCTTTTGCTTCCTTTGAGCAGATGTGTTAACCTTTCAAACCAGGGGTCATGAGTCTGCTTTGAACACAGTACCTGTGCGTCTGTGTGTATGTGTGTGTGTTTGTGAGAGAGAGGATCTGTATCAATCTATGAGCAGTGCCATAATGTCATGTGTATTTTAGAGGGGCGTGTGTGTATAAGGAGGCAAGCTGGTGCCTTTTTGTCACAGCATAATGAATGTAACTTGTGTGTGTGTTTAAGGTGAGATCGTCAGCAGATGAACTGATTGTAATCTGAAGTCTTTAACCCTCAAATATTTGGTTGCAGGGGGAAAAAGTGAGGCTCTTCCTCTTTCCTCTTTTTGACCCCCGGCCACAACGAGGTCATCGAGCATTCAGGTGTGTTTGGCATTAAGAGCGTATGAATGCATTGCAAAGATTGTGTGTTCCTGCATGTGTGTCTAAAGGACAAGCCCATTATGTGGTGGGGCTTTAACCTTTGGTTTAAGTATGATACGTGATGCCTGTTTAACAAGCACAGGAAACAGATAATGGAAACAGAGAGGGTCGGATGAGGAGGACACGACACACCTGCAGTTGAAACGATGTGATCAATGTTATCACTTCCTTTATACAAGTTTCAGCATTACCACAGTGTGTTCAATATAAGCATTTTATATAACATGGAGTACAAAACAAGTAGGAGGGCACTGTGTATTTTTCCTGAAGGAAAAAACACTCAAATGACTTCTACAATTAATCTAGAACCTCAGTTTTATAATATATTTTGTAAACACAGAGTTAGTTAGTTATATAATAAACAGAGTTGCTGTTGGCACCATTAAGGTGACTCCTTTCCTAACAGCAGAACAACCTGAATTGTTTTATTGCTTCTAGGCCCTTAACCCCTCAACTGCTTGGTTAGATATAATAATAGCGATAACTGAAAGTTGTTCCAGATAAGGGCGTCTGCCAAATGTGAATGTTTGTTAAAGGCCATGATCAGGGGCCCAGCAGTGGCAGCTTGGTGGTACTGAGAATTGACCCCTGTACCTAATATAATTATTAACAATAAAAAGAGGAAAACAAAAGCATATTACAAAAACTGCTGTTATAAAAATGAAGAAACTGAAAAGAAAAATGAAGTCCTTATTAACCAGGACTGAAATTCCGGCAATAAACTGAACATATTCTATAGTGTAGTGCATGTGTAAAATAAGTTGATTTTATTTATTCTATTTTTTTTTTACTTAGTTATGTTGACAGAAGAAAAAGAGTGAAGTGCAATAAATGAATGGGCCTAATGGATGCAATGGTGGGAGGAAGAGGTGGAGGAAAAGAAAAGAGAGGTGCTCTTTAAACAAACAAGGTGACAAGAGACTGATGGGTCAACAGATAGTGGTTTATTCTACGTTTCTGAGAGTATTTTTCTGCCTGTGAGTGCAAGTGTAAATCATAATGCCTCAATAATAAATGACAAAAAAGAATGAAATACCATTAACACCGTTTCCAAATGTCTCCTATTTTATTTAAGTGTTTGTTACTCTTTATGCGGAAGTGAATGCGTGCTGGCGTCTTATCTAAATGGAATCTGAGGTTTGCTGTTTATCTAGCTGAAGGCTGGGGTGTGGTAGCCCCCATTATGGCGGCTTTGTCATGCTAACCTGTAGCTCATTGCTGGGTGTCCCTCCTGGCTCACCACTGGGCCTTGGACCCATTGTGTGTATCCTGCTCTCCGCAGGACTGTGTCTACACTGCCCAGCAGGGGCAGGCTGGGGGGCATGGCTGTCTGCGTCAGGCCTCCAGGCTTTTTTTTTGACCTTGCCTGCTCTGTGGGGGAGCCCCATTAGATCTATAATTAACCGCCTCCCCCCCTTGCCACCCACCCTCACTCAGAAAACCCACTGTCGGCCCCAAGCGTTTTCTATCATACACCACCAGGATTCACCTTCCCCTCTTAATTCTTCATGCGTCCCTGAATATCCCAGGAAGGGAGAGCATTTACATTTATTTAGGTCTTATGTACACATTACATCTTCTATTCTATGTTTTATATTTCTGTTTAATAAAATAACAATATGCAGGTGTGTATGCAAATACACATAAATAAAATGTAAACCTAAACCTAAATTTAAAGCACTTTATTTTTGAGTTTCTCTAAAAAGAGGTAAAATTTGTATCTCTAACATAGGGTGAAATCATTCATTATGTTTCTAGAAATGTATGCAAAGCACTGTTGAACACTGACAGGTTAAGAGGTCTTATGGTAGCTGGAAAAATCTTTCCAAATCATCTTATGAGAACATTGCCCCAATACAGTGTTACTCAACCACCACCTTGCTGGAGCTTTAATGTGGCCCAGACAAACACGGTTTCCGTCACTATAGAGTGGGCGTGCTATCACCATATCAATCTTGTTTTTTTGCCCTTGGTCAGAGTCACTAGCCTTTCTCCACTTCCCCAAAGTCTTCCCATAGCCGATGTGCTAAAGTAAATCTGTGTGAGTTCTAACATTGCCTTAGTCATGTGTTTCCTTTAGCAATACCAGCCTTTAATAGAATACCAGCTACACAGAAATCCACATTGTACATATACAGCCACTACTTCTTTATGTGTAAAACTGAGTGAGGAAGATGGTCAGACGTTTAAGCTCCTAAGATTCTGGAGTACACTGTCTGTGGAGGAACACCAGAGGAAGTGTGTGTGTGTGCTCTGGGCCCTTTGGGACGTTGATTAACTCCATTGTGCTAATCATACGCCCCCATAATGAAAGGTGTGGTCTTAACCCCTCCTACTCTCCATGGGGCATAGGGTGGAATTTGTTCTGCAGATTCAAAAAAGGGATTTGAAAAGGGTGCAGACACTAAAACATATGTCTCCAGCAAGAAAGCCATAACACTCATTCAGCCACAGTGGCAGTGTTGCAGGTCTCCGTCCTGTTCATGCTGACTTTATGATGACCCAGAGGCGTTCTGCAGACGGTGCTGGTCAATAAGTAGCAGAAAGAGGCAAAGAGTTAGCTGTTGTGAAAACTTGGTGGAAAAGCCTACCTATTGTGTAATAATATGAAGATATTTGCACAGGATTAAACACCTTCTCATGTTTCATCAGTTACTCTTTTGCCCTTTTGACCTGTCACCCCAGCCTGCTCCTTTTTTGTGCTCCTACACACTTCTTTCACCTTTATTTACACTCTACTCTTACCCAAACCTTATGTGCCCAGGTCCTCAACCCCCTGGCGGTCTCCACCTCTTGCTGTCCCACCCTCGGGCACACTCTTAGCTCTGATGGATTAGGGGACAGAGTGGCTCTATCCTGAGGGCTCCATGCAAACCATCACACATTGATTCACCTATTTGTTTGCCCCAATGTCCCCTGTCTTAATACACCCTGAAGAGTGATGAGAAGGTCAGTGTCCATCTGAGTGTTAAGTGTGTCAGAAAAGCCTCTTTCACAAAATTATTCATTATCATTTATTTAAAAACTCAAATGTGGCTTTATCCTAAGGGCTGCATGCAAAGCATCACACAGTGATTTAGCCACTTATTTGCTTTCATTTCCTGTCTTACTACATTATGAAAAGTGATAAGAGGGTCAGTGTCCATCTAATAGTTAAGAAGGTCAGGAATACCTTAAATAATTATTTAGAATCATTCGTTTTAAAATTCAAATGTGTCTCAGTACATGTCTGTCTCAAATAGAATAATCTCATTCGCGTACTGATAATAAACCCAGCCTTCTATTCATTATACTAAATAATAGATAATGTTGTTTGGTAACTTTTTGGACTAGTTCTGTAAAGAGGGGACAATTTTAAGTTTTCAGGAAGGATGTAAAGTGTGGTTTCCTTGCCTCCTGCAGATGGATTCAACTAAGACCGTTTATTGTGGAGTAACATTTGAATCCAGATGTTAGACAACAGGAGTAAAAGATGAAGCAAGTCACTGTATAGAAATATAGAAAGGTTAAAAAAACGTCAAGATTTCTTTTTACCTTTGGAGAAACTGCTAATTGTTGGGTGTTTGTTCCCGTGGTGCCTGTCCTGGGAAATCATAAGAAGCTGTAATAAAAGGGACATACTTGGCTAACTACCCCTCCATATACCACTTTGCCCCTTGGGAATGCTGAAACGACAGTAGACAGGACAGGTAGGATATGTTATCTGAATTCCTGATAATATTCTTTTATGTAGAATGGTTATGAGAATTTGGAAATATAATATGTCATGGCTATAAACACACACACCAACGGAGGACAATTGGAAGTGTTTCTCAGTCTGCCAGGCTTGTAGATGGTGGAACATTAACTGATATTGCTTGAGGTGTAATTGTGTGGTGTATTTGCCATTAACTAGGTGGTGTCCAGTAGGCTGTGTTTGCTTCTTGTTGGTTATCAGAGCTGTCTGTGCTGTTATACCTTTTTTTATGAGCTCTGTGGAATTTACAGTGGAGCCACTAAGGATGGTCCCCCTTCACTCAGCTTTGTCACTCTCTCCCTTCTTATCTTCCCTCTTTCAGTCGCCAAGCTCTCGCTGTCTCTGAGGCTGTTTTTACGGCCTGATCTGCTCCCTGCTGGGGGGGACAGCTTGTCCCAGTCTGGGTCCACCCTGTCTTCCAGAGCTGTGATTGTCCGGCACTAATCGGCAGAGGATTACGACCCCTTTACTGCTCTCCTGGGCTACTGTCAATGCAGTTCATCAATCAATCAACAAGCTAGTTGATCTACTGAATCAATGAATCTTCCAGTCTGCCAGAAGACAGGGTGTAATTTAAGGTGTTTACACACAGTGGGGACTTGAATATTGTTCAGGAAATGCACTCAATTTGCCAGTAAGGGAATCTTGCTTGACCAGATGCATAATTACAGTATTCTTTGTAGAGACGTAGACGTCCTGTCTGCTTATGTGGCAATTGAACACTGTTTGTACAAAAACCAAGCATATAGCATATAAAAAAGGGACTTACAATACCAGTTTCCATTCACTGTTTTTTAATCGTCTCAGTAAAATTTGTATTAGAAAAGTAATAAATAAACAGAAGAAGAGTCAGTTCCAAGCAGGCCCCGACCTTGGAACCCATGGCTAATTTAAAAAGGAAATGCCTAAGGAACGAGCAAAAGATGGTATCATACAAACAGCAAGCGTGGGAACCAGAGAAAAAAGAAAAATCCCCAGACAGAAATTTCAAAGAAAAGAATCATAATGATGATCTTCCTTGCTGCGGATGTTCCCTTTTCAAATACAGTTCACTTTCTTTCTTCCTTATTTCATTATCACCCTCTAAAGTATCCCCCCTCCCTTTCTATCCAGTCCTCAGGTCATTTAAGTCACTGGGCCCTCAGGTAAAGCATGACCCCCTTCCCCCTACTGCTCAAACCTAGATTCCTCCATTAGTGCCGATTTATCCACTGCCCCCCTCTTGCTGCCTCAGGCTCCAGCTGTGGCGTTTATTTGGGGTTTGTTTGGAGAAAGGACCCTCTTAACATCCCACTCAGTGCAAACAAAGTGACATCTGATTTATTGAAATTAGCAATGAAGGAAATGCGCTTTTATAAATTAACTGCCTCCATCTTTCTCAAGTCCTTTATCACCAGCCCTGGCTTGTGCTTAGGATTCCATCTGATCCATATTAATTTGTCATGCAGAGTGATGGACAAAAACGAACACACACACTCACACTTTTTACCTGTGTATAGAGATCATCAGGTGCCATTGCAATAGTCTGTGAAACAGCTTTAGCCTAGCTCATGGTCACCATTCTCTCTTTAAGCTCTAAACCTCTTAACAGCTTAGCTCCTCTTTATCAGCCTCCCTTTCTGTCTTGGCCTTATCTCAATCTCTTTCTCTCATTTTCAGCCCTCGGGGTGCTGAAAAGACACAACGTGCAACCACAGAACATTCCCATTCCCAATGCTGTTATCAGTGAGATCGAAAGGTGAAAAGACTTTCCTTAAATGGAACAAATCACCTCTATTTACAAGGTACACTTGCCAAACTAGGACCCAAAACATTTTTTTATCATTATTTCACTTGACTCAAGTATGTTAAATCAACTGTGTCTGAATTTTCACATTTTATTTAAAAAAAAAAAATAAAAGGATAAAAATGAAAAGATAGGATGCCATTCCATCCACTGCAATGGACTGGCATCCCATCTAAAGTATAACCCAATACAGTGTTTGTAAATAATAGTGTCCAGATTTCTGTTTCACATAATAGTCCATTACTTTACAATCCAATCTTTAAGTTGCATTTTCACTGGAGAACCAGATGTTTGTGAATAGTCTGAAGCTCCAGGAACATCTTAGTTACTTTTTTTTTGCAAATGTTCTCAATGTATTTTCTTCTATAGGGTAAGTGAAAGGTTAACAGGCGTACGACTTAAACTACAGGAACCTTTTTCAGGAACATAGGAACTTTTCTATAAATAATCATTTCTGTAATAAATCTGTGAGTGTTTACTAGATCCAAGGAGGTTCTTAGTTTTTCTACAGAAACTGCATAGTTCTCACTTGTCTTAAGAGGTATACGAAGGTTATAATGCACCACGGTGCAGATTAAAGATAATAAACCCTACAAATGTGAACACAAATAAGGAACACAGGAATAAACTGGAACAGAAGTGTTTTACACTTACAATCTTTTCCTGTTCTGTTTGTCCACTTTCACACACATGTATACAGCATGTGTGTATACAGCATGTGTGTATAAACGTCGGAACAATGAAGATAGATCGGATGTGCTCAGGGTTGGGGTGCGTAGGTGAAGTGAAGCTGCTTGGATTACGTTGGGTTTAATCAAGGAAGGCCTTGTGCTGGAAAAATTTGTGGCCACCTTCTCTAATTCATCTGTCCAAGCTACGTCCTTGGGCTGTCTCACACACTAATGAAACAGTTCACATCCAGTGAAGGCCAACAAGACCTGAGACATCACTCTCTTCTTCTCTATACTTCTTTTAGCATTTAGTCTGTCTTTTTTTTAATTGTGTCCTTTCTACTCACCATTTTTATTAAAAACTCTCTTGTAAATGATTTTGAAAGGGTTTCTTTAAAAAAAAAAAAACTTTCAAGGAGGATAAAAAGTGATTGGAGGAGAGAAAGGTAGTAGTGACAGGGCAAAAAAAGATTTCCCCAGGGAGCAGTTTTTGCCTTGATGTACTCCTCAGGGAAGACAACCCCTCCCCAACACACATACACACACACACACACACTTTGCTTGAGTCAGTTGAGTGAGCTTGATAACTGTGGCCCCTTCTGTTGCAACCTAATCAGAGCTCAAGACGCTCCTTTATTTAATTAAGGGTAATTAGCAACTGTCAAATAGCAAATGGGGTACATTGTCCAAGAAAAGGTTGAAGATTTAGTACTGGAGCTTAATATGTAACCACAGTGGTGCAAATAAACATTTTTTGCTTTTACTTAAGTCAGGATCAATTGTTAGATAGCAATAAACAGCCTGATCAGGAAACTCAGAGTGTTGGACAGAAAGTGTGTGTGTGTGTGTGTGTGAGAGAGAGGCAGAGAGTGTGTATCCTAGCTGGTGAAAGGAGTCTGTAAAAAATGTGTAAACTCAGTGGAACTTGATCAGTGATATCAGTACTTGTCTTCATCCAATTTATTGCTCAGGTGTGTGTGTTTTTATGTGTTTGTGGGTCTGTGCTTGACCTCCTTGTGACAGCTGAGATACAAATGAAACATTAGTCATGTTTGTGTCAACCTGCAGCCTTCATCATGGCAGGAAAATGTCTATAGCAGGAGATGGGGCAATCAAATAAAGTGCACACATGCCTACATGGCTGTGCATGTGCGTGTGTGTGTGTATGAGCATACACACGGATGCGTGCAGGTTAAAAGCAATGCTGACACATGCATGGTTTCGTGAGTTGCTCAGTTGCCGGAATGATTCTAAAATACCAGTTAGGAAAGTCACAAAGAGTCCCTGCAGTTTATAATCATTCACAACACACACACACACACACACCAGACACACACTACACACAATCTGGTAGCAATCGATTCTCTTCAGCAGCTGTTGTTAAGACAGGTGTCTTCCCCACATTTGCCTCATACATAAAAAGAATTACAGGAATTCCTGCCGGCTCAAAGCTTTAATGTTTCTCCCTTTCTGTTGCGTCGCTTCGTTCTTTCTGACTTTCTGTCTCCTGTCTCACCTTGAGAGCTGGATATTGTTTCAGCTTTTACTGCCTCTAAAAGTGGCACGGTGCTCTGGAGACCTTTAACCTGTATGTTAGGAATAGAGTCACAGTCAGGGGTCAGGTAGTGCGGAGCTATTGTGTGTGTGTGTGTGTGTGTGTGTGTATGCAAGGAGGGCTAATCCTTAACTCTTTTCAGATTCAGCTTTGTTAAAGGTCAAAGAAAAGTTTTCAGCATTTAGTTGACTTACACTTGTACTCATGTCTTTATTTCAATATTATTTAAATGATTTAGGCAAAATGATCAAAAACGAAACAATGAGAGCCGTTGTACAGAATGTTAGCATGGCTACGCTGCTAATATCATAGCTACTACAGCAAACTAATAAGTGTGATATTACTGTTACACAAGAGTTCTATTAACAACTGATAAATATTAAGAAACTAATATTATACACACAAAGTGGCCAAATATTCTGGCTCTAAAATATTTGCTCCATGGATGTTTAATTGATCTACTGGTTAAGCCACATACCAGTACAGAGATATAAAATTTCTGTCATAACACACACCTCATTTCATAATATCTAGATCGGATGATCCCTGTTTTAAAAGTTATGCAATAAATAACATATTTGTTAAAGTATGTGTGTGTTTGTGCGTGTGTGTGTGGCTTCTACAGGATTACCTAGCAGACGGGTGGCCCTGAAAGTTGATCCCTGCTGTGGCGAATAATAGTTAAAAAAGAAAGACGGACACAGAAGGAGTGTAAGGCTGTGTGTGTGTGCTTGAAAAAAAACAACAGTGACTGAAATGTAGCAGCTTTCACTGGCCTTAAACAGTGTGTGTGTACGGGTGGGAAAGAGGGAGTGGGCTAAACGTGTTGAGTTACCTAGCGCAAGAGTAAGAAAAGGTTCAAGATAAACAATAGCGGCCGTTAAAGGTTCAAGACAAGAGTGTGTGGCGAGTGTGTTGTGTGACCCCTGACCTTTCAGCTGTTGCTTTGCTTGCTTTCCGCACGCCGCCGGCTGACAGGTGCCACTCTAATGTTTGGCAGCTTGGGATGGCTGGAGTGACTTCACAAGGACAGGGTCATACATAACACACGCAAATGTACACACACATACACACACACACACACAAACATATACACGCATACATGAACACTTTCTTTACGTGTTGTCACAGGCTTAGCAACACATGCTAAAAATACAAAGGAAAGCAGGTGTTCGTGTTCTGAAAACTTTCAACCTTTATCATCCGCGAAGTGTTACGTAAAGCAAAGGGAGGGTGTGGAAGTGTTTCCGTGAGCACGCACATGTACACACACTTTTTGGCAGGCATCCAGTGAATACTACAGCCCTGAGTGATAACATTATCACTCTCACCTACCGATACTGCCAATAAATGTGTAGGATTTCAATCCTTCAGTACACCAGCGCTGCTAAATACACAATTGCGATTGTAGAACCACTGAATTAACAAGAGTCTTGGGCTTTAAAACTATTTACAGGTTCTATAGATGTGTTTTTCTGTAATACTCAATAAGACTTTGTCTATAATAACAACTTCATAATTCAAACAACAAAAAACATAAAAGATAATAATACACATCAAACTGAAAAAATAAAAATAGATCTACCCTTTTTGTTACGCCTCATTATCATCATTGTCTTGCTGACAAGCAAGATATGAACTGTAGGGCAGGACCGGTTCAACCTGAGACAAAGGCTGCACACTTCCCTACTGTGTAGTATGATAAAAAAAACAATAAGTAATACTCATCGTATTCCAAGGAGCACATACACATAGCGCAAATGTAGTATTTATTTAAGTAGTATGCGATTTCAGACACAGCCGAGAATTTGGTCTCTCAAACAACCCATCTTTACAATTGTGCTGAGCAGGACATCATTTCACTGTATCGAAACCTGAGGCAGGACAGGAGTAAATAGTATAACAACACATCACGGTGCTCTCCTGCCAGCCAACAGCAGGAATCTGAGGCGATAGTCGGACCCAGAACAATTAAATGCAATAAGGGGGAAGTGGTAGTGCAGTGATTAATGTGTTGGACTGCTAGCTGCTAGCTAGTTCGATTACCATAACCACCAAGCTGCCACTGTTGAGCCCGTGAGCAAGGCCCTTAACCTCCAATTGCTTAGCCGTATATAGGAGATGAATGTAAGGGACCCCCTTAAAATAAATATAAACTTCACATCTCCATACAGATGTTCTGCAGCTGTTTGCAATATCTGTTTTCATCCCTGTGATTGTGCTGTTAATATAAAAGAAATTTAAAAAGTTGAGCTGCCAGAAAATTAGCATCATCAGAATCAAAACTTCAAACTTTTCTGTGTGTGTGTGTGTGTGTCCTGTGATGTGTGTGTTCCAGTCTGTGTGTTTGTGTCAAAAAAAAATCTATTTGTAAATTCAGCTGCTGGTGGCACTCGGGCAGCTGCTGGACAACATACACACGTCTCCGAGATGCTGTTATTGCAGGAGAGCTTTGGTTATTGTGTGGGGTAGTGACTGGGGGCTTTGTGTGAGTGTGTCTGTGTGTGTGTGGCAATGTCTTTGACAACTTTACTTGGCTATTGTAGTAATCATCTGACCATAAGTATTATATTATGAGTAATGGCAATGACGAAAACATTGTTCTCAAGAAAAAAGAAATCTGTACCTAAAATCTGATAAAAGACAGTACACCAAATAACCACTGCTGGGCCCCAGAGCAAGGCTCTTTAATTGCTTATTTGTATAAATGCGATGAATGTAAGTCGCTCTGTATAAGGGCTTTTGTCGTATGCTGTAAGTGTAAACGTGTGTGTGTATGTGTGTGTGTTATAGAGAAAGAGGTCAATGCTTCTTCAGAACTTTGTTATAGTGAGTCACTCTAATGATTGCAGGTTTGGCTCTGTGACTTCCTGTGTTATTAGGCATTGGCTTGGTGTGTGTGTGTGTGTGTGTGTGTGTGTGTTTGGTGGTGTGTGTATGTGTGTAAGAGTGGCGTCGCATTGCCTCTTAGGGAGGCGTGTGAGTCATTCAGGTAAAGGTGTTTTTCAAACAGAGTTACAGTGGCCAGTCAAGCGGTCTCCAGATTTGTTTGCCTTGGGTTGTCGTCTTCCAGAAAAATCAACAGAGAGATTAAAGTTTGAAGTGTGTGTTTTGTGTTTCTGTGTGTGTGTGTGTGTGCTTTTCACCTTTCTGTAGTTTTTGGTTTTCAGTTGTCACAGCTGAATATAAATATGAGGGGTTATTGTGTACTTATGCATGTTCTCTCTCTCTCTCTCTCTCTCTCTCTCTCTCTATCTCCCTCTCTTTCTGTGTGTGTGTGATTCAGTGGTGGTAGATGAGTCTTAGAAAGATTGGGACATCCGCCCTTCCCTGTCCTGCGGGTGTAGTGTCTGTGTGAGTGTGTGTGTCTCAGCAGTGTAGTAATTACAGGCCTAATGTCGACGTTCAACAAATTAGAGGATCACACACTGCTCTCTCTCTCTCTCTCTCTCTCTCGCTCTCTTTCTCTCACATTCGCTCTCTATTGATCACTCTCTTGTTCTATTATTCTTACTAATTATCCCTCTCTTTCTCTCATTCTCTTTTCTACTCCTATTCTCATTCTTTCTTTCTATTATTCTTTCTCTCATTCACCCTCTTTCTCTTATTTACTCTCATTCTCTCTCACACTCTTTTACTCTCTCTCTCTCTCTCCCTTATTCCATCTCCCTCTTTCTCTCTCTCTCGCTGTTGAAAAGTACAAATATTTTAGTCTCTCATAAATTATATTTTTCTAACTCTTCCATATGTACAGATAGTGTTTAAATGTTCTGTGTGTCCAGTTTAAAAGCAAGGTGTGTCTGTTTTGAATCTAAAAGTTGTTCATTTTACTATTCATCTATACATCCATCCATCCATCCATCCATCCCTCCATCCCTCATTTATTCATTTTCTGTATCACTTATTTGAAAAGACAACAGACCCACCAAAAACTCTAAACTCACAAGGTTTACATGTGAACTCTGGACAGAAGATGGAATCGAACCCCAACCTTAGAGGCGTAAAGCAACAATAGTAACACTAAATCTTCCTATCTTCCTATCCTTTCTTCCTATCTCATCTCAGGGAGTTTTTCCTTGCCACCGTCGCCCCCGGATTGCTCATCAGGTGATTTTTTGTTTCATTTTATCTCATAATTTCTTCAATTGTGTAAAGCTGCTTTGTGACAATCACCTGTGTAAAAAGCGCTAAACAAATAAAACTGAATTGAATTGAATTGAATTAAATCATGTGTACAAAGAAAAACACAAAAAATATACAATCCATATGGATTAGGGTAAAAGTTCTTTGGGTTTAAATCCAAATATAGATTTAAATATGAAGAGATTTAACTAGACACCTCATATGAAGGCCCTGGTCTGGTTTGGGTTTAGTTTACGTCCAGCAGTTTTTAATCTGGCGCAGTAGGACAAACATTCCTCACTTACAGACATTTTTTCAGACAGACAAACTGCTTTCTGTCCTCTTTACCCTTTTTCTGGTGTTCCGGCCTTTTATGTGATTCCTGCTTTTGCCTTATAGCTCTGTTGTGGTCTGTCTGGTTTGGGAAAAGCAAAAAAAAACAGCAGGAATGTGAGTTGATGAGGAAGGAGAGAGTCATCACTCCTAGCGCCTGCGCTGCTAACAAGTTGGAGTATCCAGACACAGACACACACACACACACATTCTGTACTACACTAGCTATAATTAGTGCTGTGGAATGTAGTGACATAAGAGAGATGACTACATCGAGTTGGCTTCCATCTTTCAATTCGGAAAGGGAAAGGAAGAAAGAGAATAATAATCTCATTAGAGAAATAAATAGCTAATCATCGAGAATTTTATCAAACAAAAAAGACAATCTGTAAAAATTTGGAATGCTGCCATTTTTCTCTCAGCATGTAGCACTTGGTTAGGCATGAACCCTGCCAGCGAATGTTGGATGCCCGTAATTGGGGCAGTGACCCAGTGAGGTCATACACAGGACACACAGGGTTCGACAAAAGGAGGGGGTAAGAGGGTATGGGGGTGTATCAACATGCTGGATTGTTCATGTCGGCCACTCCGGATGCACTTGCACACTGACGGATAAAGCCTATTTGTCTTCATGCAACAGGCGAGCTTCTATCTACTTCCTGCAAATATTTACAAATCGTGGCTTAATCAGCCGAAGACGTCGCCACTGCTGCATTCAGAGCGGAGTGGACGACATCCAGCCTGAGAGACAAATTAGCTTTGCAGCATCAGGCCAACCTTAAACTCTGTGGATGATAAATAATGATGATAAATAAGAATCAGTCTAATAAACTTGATACAGAATCATGAATAAAAAGACCTGAGCCTTTTAAGGACCACATGACGTGTGTAGATCCACATGATATGCACATAGAAAAATAACTGCAAGTTTAGCAAAATTTATCGGTGACAGGAACCTTTAAACAACCAAAATTCCAGGTTAAAAAGAGAAAAGAAGGAAGAAAAAGTGGCATGTTTTCCTTTAATGCTTCAATAAGAATTTTTTCAAAATAAATGAGTTAAACATGTTGAGGTTGTGGACAGTACGCTGCTTTAAAACAGGCAAAGACATAGAAAGAGGCGGAGAGAGAGAGAGAGAGAGAGAGAGAGAGAGAGAGAGAGAGAGAGAGACCATCATGTTGTCACTGTGGGGATGGGGGGCATTCATGCTAATTGGGGCAGAAAGGCAGTCTGTATGAGAGACTTGATGCTTCCACGCACAATAGAACTACGTGAGACTCTTCAAAAGAGTCAAAAACATTCTGAATGTTAAGTAAAAGAAATAAATAATCAGTAAATATTCTGACATCATAAAAATATAACAGTGTTATTGATTAAAATGAGTTATTAAAATAAACATCCAGCAAATCGTTTAAATTTTATTGACATTTTTATAAGCTATGATTATTTTTTTTTATAAAATTTTGATGAACTGAACCAAGTTTTTTTTAAAGCTTTTCTTTAATGAAATGTATAGAAATGTACAATGTCAGTTGTGTCACTTATTCTTGTTTAATATATCAGCTATATAAAAATATTATTAACATAATATTATATAATTAGATTAACAAGTATGGTTTTAATTTAGTAACGTTAACTGCTCCTACTCATTTGTGAGAAAAAAAACTATTAAGTAAATCTACTGAATCCGCTGAATAATAAAATTACTCACACAACTCAATTAAGCTTTTCTTAAAGAATAAATCATTAATCAATGAGATGACCTGCTGTTAGGTGATCTGGCGGGCACGTGTCTGACCCGTAAGCACGTGGCGTACATGCGTGTGTGTGTGTGTGTGCGAGCAGTGATTGAGTGTCACTCATTAGGGGCCACCAGTAGGTTAAATAGGCTCATTGTCCCTCTGATGCTGATTAAGCAGGGACTCCAGGATGGCGGGGTCTCCGCTCTTCTCTCCTGTCATATTCATCCAAGATGTAATTTGTCACCCGGTTTGCAGTCGAATCGTTGCCCAGGATGTTCTTTGAGAAGCTTAGGGAGAATAAAGGCAGACTTCGTGTCTCGGTCTAATTTACGTTCATGCTCCTTGTAATGTAAAAATCAATAATTTTAATTCTGTCTGTGTGTCAGGCTGCTGCTCTCCAGCTGGCAGTTATAGTGCAAATCAGGCTTCATATGCTTAATCAGATCAAACAGGATGAGGACGGTTAATCTGTCTGTTAACGACTCTTGTTAGCGCTAATAACTGGCACCTACGCTACCATACATTTATAAGAGCATTACACAGGCAGAACTGGCAGCGCGTTTCTTTTTGCACAGATTAGAAAAATTGTCCGAATGTATAAATAAAAACCCATCAAAAATAAATGCATTATTTTTTTTCTTTAGAGTATAGTTGTAACATATAGTATAATAGTTGTAACGTTTAAAAAATGTAACAACCAGGGCCTGATTTAGGCATGGGCAGGGGCCCACCCAAATGTCTGTCTTGCCCACCATATCAAAATGTATCTAAATCTATCTAAATACTATCTATCTATCTATCTATCTATCTATCTATCTATCTATCTATCTATCTATCTATCTATCTATCTATCCATCCATCCATCCATCCATCCATCCATCCATCCACATACTTAAAAATATTACTTGAATATTTAATTTGATAATATTTCAGTTGCCCAAACTTCACTCTAACTTTCAATAGATTATAATATTGCCTGAATTTGTGCTTATTAGTTCCAGATATTAGTCATTCTGAACATTAAAAATACTCCTTCTTTAAACATATTTGTGTTTATATTGAGTAAATATTTATTTCCTAAATCAAACCCAGGTAACAATATTAGTACAACAACATTTTTGCTATTCCATCATTTAATTTTACAGAGTATCTATCTCCTCAACCCCACCACCAAAAATTGCCCACCTGGGATATTTTTCTGCCCACCCTTCTATGGTTAGAAAGAACCGGGCCTGGTAACAACCAACCTCCTTTGATGGCAATGGCATTTCTGCTATTCTCAGATTTTTTAGCATGTCAATAGTGGGTTTATAAAGATGGGGAAGGGTTTATGGAAAGCCATATAAAAAGTTTGCTTTGGGTTCACTTAATTTTAGCTTTTTGGCAGACACCCATTTCAGCAGGGTTAGGGTTAAGGGCTTGGTTCAGAGGCCCAGCAGTGGGGTCAAAGCCCAGAAGTTTCTAATCAACAGTCTGACAACTTAACCACTGTTAAAATGTTCTTACACATTTCTCTCTAACACTCAAACACACAATGCAACTCGATCATCCTGTTCGCTGGCTCAGGTGGGATTTGATAGAGAACATTGCAGCAGTTTCTTTCCTGATGAAACATCTCATACATCTATTATCTAGCGAAAGCTTTCATAAAAGAGGCAGGTTGTAACACAAACCCAGTGACCTCGAAACATATGAAAGTGAAATTGTTTTATTGCACTTCTGCTCTCTTCTTCGGGTTGCTTCATCGCGATTGAGCCGATAAGGTCTCGGAAAGCAAGGACACCTTCCCCTGTTCACACACAGATAAAGAGAAAGGTGGACGGATCGTGTTGCGCGAGACACAATGCTAATAGGAAGTCTACAGTAGAGCTTTAAAAAAGTGCATGGACCCCTAGTTTAGTGGTTTCCTCTAAGTTGTTGCTTTATTATCTGTGAGGCAGGTGTTATTTTGTTTCTGCTGATTCTTATGGATAGACACACACACACACACACACACACACACACACTGCAGCGCTGGGCTGTGTTGGCGTGTGGCGCGTGGAAGAGCTGAATACTTGGCAGCTTTTGCTAAAGTTTCTGGCAGCAGGCCAAACCAAATATTTCTTCTGGATGCGAGCATACTCATACAAGTGCACAGAGCCACAGGGCTTCCCTGTTTTTCTGTGTGTGTGTGTGTGTGTGTGTGTGTGTGTGTGTGTGTGTGTGTGTGAGAGGGAGTTTCTATTTGCAAAACGGCAAATGAAAAGAAAAAGAAATGTAAAACATGTTTGGATGTTGAAGTGGGTGATTAAAAAATTGTGTGTTTTGTATTTAACCACACCAGGTTTTAGGAGGATGTATGTCTGCTTGTTCATCCCAAACCTGAATCTAATGAACTCTTTGTCATCTTAATCTTTTTCTCATTCTCTGTGTGTGTGAGTGTGAGTGTGTGTGTGTGTGTAAACTTTTTTTATGGAAATTATGAACTAGAACAAGCATTAAATAAATGTGCTACTAAAAGAGATCAACTCTCTCTCTTTTGCTGTGTGTGTGTGTGTGTGTGTGTGCGTACATTTTTATAGGACAAGTATTATAATAACTGTGCTACTAAAGCAGATTTATTGCAGGGGGTGTGTGTGGGAAGGGGTTGTAGGTTGTAGGTATCATTGATTAGCTTTGCATCAGACACTCTTGGATTTATTTTACTGTCACAAAGCCTCTTAATGCATGTGGACCATTTTACGCACTGTTATTAATGATTTATTAAAATCTACAAATGCAAAACTTTGAATAAATTGACTCTCCTCTAAATGAGCGGTGTTATGACTGCAGTATCCATTCCATTCAGAAACTACACTTTGTGCAGGAAAAACACAGAAAACACCCCAAATACTGAAAATAAATGCGACCAAATCGCCACAAAGCCACTTTTCAAAACCGTCTCATTTGCGTAAAATTCTTATTAGTTAAAGGGAAATTAAAGTCTTATTAAACCGCTAAATTTGACTGTTAAATGCACAGAAATTCACCCAAAATGTGAGTTTTATTAATCGGATATTTTAGTATTTGCTGCAACATAAAATTTAGATTTTAAGTTTTGTTTTCTTTTAATTTAAGAAGTTTAATTTATTTATTTGTCTTACGTAAATAATCAATAAATGATATTTACTGATCAATTAACGGATCGGGTTCGTTTCGTTTTTAAAGCCTAGTGTGTGAAAAAAAAACCTTTTGTTTTTATATTTATTAATTGATTAATTTATTTATTCTGAATTGAATTTTGATCATGTCGCAGCTCCTGTACTGTCGCTCTTTGCAGTTTTACTCGTGTGCTGATTAAATTAATTTATTAAAAAGGCAAAAAAATAAAATAAAATCTCCTGGTTTTATTTATTTATTTTTTTAACTTAGAAAAAAAAAAGAAAACCTTTTTAGATCGGATCTTTTTTCCCCCGCGTTATTTCCGTTTTTCTAACCTGTTTATAATGCATGTCTCATCTACAGGTTTTTCTTAGGTTTACTTTTATGGCGAACTCGGGGAAAAGTTTGCGCTGTTAATTAGTAAGTGTTAGACTTCATTACAGCGCGCTGGGTGGGGATGTGTGTGTGTGTGTTATCCTGCAGCTTCCCACTGGACCATAGTCTTCTTCTAAAGCTCTATAATAAATAGCGAGTTGCTGCATCGGGTTCAGACTCGTCCTGGATTTAAGACTTTTATGGAAATACGGACAGGTAAGAGTTTTAGCGGTGTTTTCTTATTTGCTTATTTTTGGGTGTTGCTCGTTAATCCTTATTTATATGCTTATTGTCTGTTTGATTTGACTGAATCCGATAGCATTTGCTCTTATCGTCCACAGGGGGAACAAAGTGTAGGTAAATAGGTGCGCATGTGCTTTTTGGGTGATGAAACCAGCTTTTGCGCGTTCGTTTCTAAACGCGCGCGTTCATGTGATTAAAGTTCAGAGGTCCGTCTAACTTTCCCCTTTCCGACTCTTTTATCGATTCTGATAATTAAAAAAACAGCTTATTTGTGCGTGTTTGAGAAATCAGACTCTTTTAGTTCTATAATAAACCCACCCAAAAGAGATTTGTATTTTCTCCTACACGCGCTATTAAATCGAACCAATTTTGTGAAAAAATGTATTTATTAGCTTTTCCTTATTGATTTGTGAAGTGTGTGCGTGGGTGTGCAGGTACGCACGGATACGTGAGCGGGTGGGTGTGTGTGTGTATGTGTGAGAGAGAGAGACTGGTTGATGCAATATTATCTAAAGTTTTTTTTCTATCGACGCCTAGTGTGTGTGTGTGTGTGTGTGTGTGTGAAGAAACAAGTGAACCTTTAGGGCTTTACCTTAAAAGATAAGGTAGTCTTCGTTTTCATGTAAAAGACATACTGTACATTAAAATGCCAGTGTTTGTCCACGTGACCAGTTGTACATCTGGTTGTGCGGACAGAAATTCTAATGTAAAGGACCACATCTGCATCTTACGTTATTATACAGCAGGTTGGACACTGAGCTCAGGGAACACATATGTCCATCATCATCATGTTTATTTTACATGCAGTGGTAATAAATTCGGAATCCTTGTATAATAACCACATGTGCCAGTGTGTTTACTGGATACTGACCAATCAGGAAAAGGCTGATTTGGAGAAAAACAGATTCTAATGTTAGCTAATGTGATGATAAAGTCAATGAGTGCTGTCCTTTTCACTCAGGCGCTGGACTTTGCCAAATATTTTGTGTTTGTTTGTGTGTGTTTGTGTGTTTTACGTGACATCAAAGCTTACAATGCAGCCTTTTTAAGGTCCAAGAATTCTGTAAAAAGGTTTTTATTTAAACCGAGCCTTGTTTATCATCATAAAAATAAGTCCTGAGGAAAAAGA
The DNA here is from genome assembly GCA_005784505.1 of Bagarius yarrelli. Lineage (NCBI taxonomy): Eukaryota > Metazoa > Chordata > Actinopteri > Siluriformes > Sisoridae > Bagarius > Bagarius yarrelli. The sequence continues at coordinate 643,398 of VCAZ01000063.1, read as the reverse complement.
AGACTATCTTTTGTGACAAAATAACCATCATGCCAATAGATTGTGTTTTGAACAATAGTAGGCAGTCCCAGGTGTACAGATTTCCCTGAAAATAAAATAAGTGAAATACACATACAATTAAATAAGGTGGAAACTCCGGTAAGTGATAAATAGAAGAAAACTGGACAAAACATGGATATCGTCTAAGCCTGACCAGGACAGTGCGCCCAGATGGCAGACATGGATTGGCAGGATTATTAATTAAAACTGAAGCTTTAGCTTTCCAAACGATGATAAAAACTGGGGAGGGGGCTGGGTTTCAGAGGGTAGCCGTCCTCACGTAAAGCATGTGTGAAGCTAAACGCACACAGATATTACGCTACCATTGTGGATTAACTTTCCCAGAACAATGGACATTTCCCCCACTTATCTACTCATGCACACACACACACACACACACACACACAGGTTGGATTCAATCCCCCCCACCCCCTATTCCAGAGCCAACACCTCAACCTTATCCTGAGCTAATATGAAGAACGAAAGATTGTGTTAAACTTGAGTGCTTGAACTTTTATTTTGTGATAACATACAGTTGTAAATGTGTTTGGAAAAGGAGGGATGTGTGGTCTGGGCATGTTGGGGACTGTTTGCTTGCAGGGGGTTGGTTAAAATAAAAATGCAAATAATCCAGTTGAGATATTTGAATGTATGGAGTCAAATGGGCACTTTTTTATGAAGATCATAAGATACAGATGGGATGTGGTTTGCCCACCGGCAAATAGACTGCTCTAATGGAATAAAGGTGTTACTTTTTTTTTAAACATAAATAAAACATTTCTACCAGATACCGATGCGCCAACCCTCACTTCATGGTGTCTTTCTTTTTTATTCTGTCACTCACCCTCTCACCTGTGCTCGGAGCCCTACAGCCAAAGCCCAGCAGTGGGTTTGATAGCGACCCTCTGAAAAACTAACAAAGCTGCTGGAATCCTTCTGTCGCTTTTGTTTGGCTCCTTTCTTCCCTCGCAGGCATGTAGGCCACATTAAAACCCACTACAGAGGCCAAAAAAAGCCCCATTTGAATTTGACTTCAGAGTTGAAAGACCCCTCCTTCACCCCCAGCCTACGCTTTCCTTTATGACATGGGCAAAAAAGAGAGAGAGAGAAAAAGAGAAAGGTATACCAAATGGTAGTAGGAGTTTGTGATGACGATAATGCTGGAAACTCCACAAACTCCACTCCTTGCCAGATTGTTCCCAGTCCCAGAATCCAGACCACATGGCAGTTTTTAGAGGAAGCGCTCATTTTTTGTTCAAAATTCTCAAAGCTTTGTTGTTGTTCCTTCTCTGTGGCTTGTTATTGAGTCAGGGCCCAGCTGGAGGCCAGATTCGGGTCGAGGCTGGAGGAAGAGACGGCCCTGCAGGGCCTCGATCTTTTGGGTCGTCCGTCGCCAGGAAGTAGGAGGCAGCAAACGAGCGAATGATGTGGTCAGATCTTTGTCACCAGCAGCGCTTGGGTGGGTTCTTGTGTATGTGTGCAGGGATGTGTGTTTTCATCTAAGTGTGTTTCAGGCTCAAGCATCATGTACATTTCTTAAGCGTCTCTTGCCTTAACCAGGCCAGTTTTCTCTTTTTCACCACTCTTCCTCAAACAGATGGGAAGATGTTTGAGGCGTCTAGAGGATTTCCAGGTTTTATTTAAACGAAAAAGCATGCAGAGCTTTGGGAAAAGTTTTATAGTAGCAGGACATCAGAGATTTGTTCTGTCTGCTGTTTGGACTTAGCTCTTTTTTGTGGGAATAAATCTGTACTCTTTCATGTGAAGCCATGATTAGGACTGTGTACAAAGCTTTACTTCAGTCGCTTCACTGTGTAACAGTTTTACATCCTTCCCTTTAATAATTATGGTTCTGAATACTGTCTCCATTCTGATCAAACTGCATGGTGTAGCAGAGTCAGAGGCAGAATGTAGCACCCCCTAGGGGATAGTTGAAAGGTTCCAAAAGCTGTGGAACAGGAGGAGGAGGAGGAGGAGGAGGTGTGAGGAGAAACACAGCCTTCAATCTGCAGTTCCGCTCTTAGTAAACAGCAACAGGTTATTGAGTCACTGGCGCAGGATGTCCTTCCTTCTCAGGAAGAGAGCCAAAGGAAGAGGGATCAACACCTCCCTCCTCCTCTCTTCTTCTTAAACAGACAATCTCTCATCAGCTTTTTGTCTGGGGCTTGATTTAATATGCCTCAGTAGATATGAGCAAGACATGTATGAAATTTCTCTATACTTTCTCCAGTAAATAGATGTTATAAATTCTGGATTATTTTTTCTCCCTGCAATGCAAGTGACATGATCTTGGAGGGCAGAAAGAGAGAGAGAGAGTGAGAGAGAGAAAGAAAGAGAATAGAGACAGAGAGTAAAGAAGGGAGAAAGGAGGGGAGGAAGGGTGGAGGAAAAAGTGGGTGGAGCCACAGCTTCAACAAGTCAGAAAGAAACATGCTCAGGCAGTTAGTCAAACTCGAGACACTCACAGGAGAACACAGTCGCCATCTGGACTAGCGGCTGGACAAGAGAGGGAACAAGGGTGATTTGCACCTGTCCCACAAATACACTCTTTTCTGCCGCACACACACACGCACACACACACACATACACATACACAAGCACACTCAGGGGAGAGATCAGACAGCTCTATGTGCGGCTGGAACCAAAGTCTGTCGGTGAGTGAAACTGCTTGGCTGTTTTTCTAGTTTGCTTTAAGTTGAAAAATCAAGGCACTGGTGGTGCTTTTTTTTATTTATTGTTTTTATAATTTATCTTCTCTCAATCATTTAGTTTTTAAAGCTTTAACAAAATAAATGCCATTAAAATTAATTATTATTTTTCTCCTATTTGTTTAGTTATTTGTGTTCTCTTCAATTTGCATTTCAGTTAGCACACTGTTCCTTTTAGCCTGTTTAGGACTGCAAATCGAAATCATTAATTTGGTTTATTTGTAAGACTGATAAAAAAATATTGCTGGAAAAACTGTTTTGTCTTTTTGCTTTTTTTACTTAAAAAAAAAATGTTACGTTAAAAATACGTTAAAAGTATTTTTACAATATTTTAAATTTTTTTTTAATTCTCTAATCGAATCCTTAAAATTTACATATATTAAACTACTATAAATATCTGTAAATATTTTAAATTTTTGTTATGTTTATTATATTAAATATCAAATTGCAGAACAGCTTTACTGTAATTAGAGAAAAGTAACTCAATTCTTCAGTTCAACTCGTCAGGAAGAAAAACAAAAAAGAAAAATAGAAAAAAATTTACTTGCCTAGTTTGTGTGTTCAATTTCTCGGTTTCAATCTTAGTTTTGATCTTGCAGCTGTCCTACACAGAGAATTAAATGACAGCTTGCAGGATTTGTGTCTTTTTACCTTTTGACTCATGGAAATAGGATTTTATTGATAGATAATTTAAACGGCTGATAAAATGTTATATTAATTATTATACATTTTTTCTTTTTTTTTATTATTTATTAAATATTTTAAACACATATTAAAAATGTTATTAAACAGGGTTTCTATTATTATTAAGATCTTTCCGTAACAGATTCTGCTGAGCGGGACAGGGTGTCTCTGCTCAGCCTGTGTGTGGGACTATCTTGGGTGGGAAATGTTTGAAGCTTGTTTGTGCTGCTGTGGCCCCTTTTTGGAAAAAAAGTTGTGATTCTTCCGCTTTTGTTCTACTATACAAAAACACACACACACACACACACACACACACACACACACACACACACACACCACACACACACACACACACACACACAGTTATTCCCTGGGATGTTTTATAGACTCTGACGCTTTACAACTCCGATTCCATTTTTAGCTCCATTCAGACGCAGACGCAACTTCCTTCCCCTGTCGTCCTTGTCTGTGAGGTGTTTTGTCATGAATTGGCTGTGATGGCAAAAAAGTACGAAAAAGGGGAATTAAAACTTAAATTAAGGTGTAAATAGAGACAATAAATGCTGTGTGTAAAGTCTGTTTTTATTTTACATAGAATTCTTGTGTGTGTGTTTGTGATGTTTATTATTATTCTCTATAAAAGTTTGCTGTAATAATGTTTAGCCTATTAGATTAGATTTTAGATGATTTCGTCAAATTGTGTACATTTGTACGATTTTTTTTTTATTGTTTTCCTTTTAATTAAATTTCAAAAGTAACAGAAGAATTTTCACTTACTCTAATAATTTTATCTTTTTTTTTAAATCCCCTCTGTCTTTCTCTCAGGCCGCCTCTCAGCATAGTTCTGTCATGTTGACCACTGAGAGTGCTCCGAACACCGCCGACCAGGTGGACCCAAAGATGACCGTCGAGGACGCTGACATGTCCAAGTGGACGGAAGCTGAGTTTGAAGAGAAGTGCACGTACATAGTAAAGGACCACATGTGGGACGGAGCAGACAAGCCGGCTATTCCCCGCGCTCAGACCTCACTGCCGAGAAACCTGGCATTTCGATATGCTTCTGATTCCAAAGAGGTACGGTTGTGATGACTCAATGATGCATCACACGCTAGTAGACTGACAAATACATTGCCTGCAGCACGACGTTCGGGTTTGTTGTGTCAGATTCATGCGTAGTACTGTATACACCATCTGCTTCTAAGTCTAAGGACCTATTATTAGTGTTACGGCTCAAACTGACGCAAATGTGTAAAATTATCAGCCTAAGACAAACCCAAAAAATCTGTGCTTTAAATATCAAAACTCTTTCTTTAACTTTGTTTCATTCATCACATCGATCGTCTGTTATCATGGACAGACAGTGAAGTCTGTAGTAGCGACAATGCACAAATTTCCCCCTTGATTTGAAGTAAGGAAACCTTTGAACACCTCAAAACCGCTGTCCTCAGATCGGCCGCATAGATTTTTTTTTGGTCTTATCTAGCCCACAAAATAAAGGGAAAATATAGGGGGGAAAAGAGAGTGCAGATAAAAGAGAAGGTGGAAAAACTGGTAAGAAGGTGCTGGCGAGAAGCTCAGGAGCCGAGCTAAATCTCTGTTAATGAGTTATCAAAAAGACAGCCTAATCTCCCCACTGAAACACGACTTTGCTGTAGACTTTCGAGAAATGTGAGGGGATTTCCTACTGCTTTATCCACATGGCTGTTTGTGTTTCGTAGTGTATATGGAAGAAAGGTGGGGGGGGGATGTCGAGGGGCAGTTTGAAGAGCGGATCTTGGTCGAGGAGATTAGATTGAAGTCTGGCTGTTGTAATCCAGAAAGGCCAGACAGCACCGCTTTGCACCATCTGCCTTTGGGCTTTTTTTGATGCCATTTTCCTCAAAGGAAGAAGCGCAAGCTGTAATCGTAGGTGTAGATTTATGCTTTGAGGGTTGTAGTAGCGTTTGATGTGGTGAGCATAGAGAGCTGGTAATGAGCACAGGAGGGAGGGTCGAGGCACTTAATGAGAGGTGAGAGAGGACAAATGAGACATCTTTTTTTCAAGCTTAAATGGATGTAAAGACAGAGTCTGGTTGACCCCTAACTTCCTAAAGCTGTCAAAAAAGTTTTTTTAACAATTACTGACTGCATCTTTTGAGATGATGATGTTAGATGTTTGGCTCCTCTTCATGTATTTCTTTTAATTGATTTCACCCATCCTCGTAAATGCCTTGTAAACCTCCTCATAAATCACACTTGACTGTTAAATAGCATGCCAAAATTTAATGTTGGATTTTCTCCTGACCTTTTTTTTCTCCACAAGGTGATTGGCGTTGTAAGCCGTGAGTACATACCAAAAGGAACTCGCTTTGGCCCTCTAGTGGGTGAAAGTTACACAGCAGAGGATGTCCACAAAAACGCCAACAGGAAGTACTTCTGGAGGGTGAGTTGTTATTCTTTTTTTTTTTTTGCTTCACTTTCAGTAAAGGGGGAGCAAAGAAAACACAAGAGAGTAAAAATACATGCGAACAGGTCACTTCCTGTTTCACTGACTTCCTGTGTGACATAACATGTGCACTATGTATGTGAAAGCAGAGCTTGCTTCTAAAAAATATGCTGAGTTAGCGTGTGGTGTTTTGAGAACCACCTCTTTTGTCTGCGGAGTAAGAGAGTAGAAAAATAATTTTGTCTTGTGTCATCTGGTTTTGACTGTGCTGTTTCTCAACGCCAACAGAGAGCAAATGAATTGACGGCGTAATAAGTAACTTAAGGTCGATGCATTTTGACACAGGAAGATGTCAATAAGCTGCATCACAAAGTTTGGCTTTTTGAAACCACTGCCTTTGTCACCAAGCCACTGCCAGTAAAGCATGAGATGCACTCGCGCTCTCTTCCCTGCCTGTGGCTTTCAGCTGTAGCATAGAGATGTCGTCATGGTGAATGGCGAGTCATCCTTGTGCGAGCCATACCATAACCGTAAATTTATTTATTTTTGCTCAGAATTGTTTTTGGTCTTAAGACCACAGAGATCCCCGTGCGGAAAGATGCTACAATTTACCTGCTAAAAAACACACATTGATCTTTCCTACATTACTGGAGATTGGTGTAGTACTGACATGAGGGCGGTTTGTATTGGGGGTGGGATAGTACAGTAAAATGTGTAGCAGAAACATAATATTGGTGTCACCGAAGAAAGCATTGCTGCTGATGTCAAGTCTTCCTGGAAATGGTGAATTTAGTACAAATAAGACTACATTACCCCAAACCAATCTGTTCCACTTCATGAGCCTGAGAGTGTAAGCGAGGGTGTGTGCATCTGCGAGTGTGTATGAGTGAGAGAGACATGCAGATTCAACATGAGAGTGTGAGTATTGGTGGGGGTGTGCTTTACTGAGTCATTGTGGCTTTTATAAGAGATAGTAGCATTAGTGGCTCCCACTTGTCTGTCTGTTCATCTCAAGGGCAATCGTTCAGATTACATCGGGGAACAAAGAAAAGCTAATGCTGGATATAAAAATCATTTGCCACTCGCTTGTGTTTGATCGCTAAAGCCTTGCTTTTCATCTTCTTTTTTTAATCAGATTTATGCAGAAGGACAGTTCCATCACTTTGTAGATGGCCTGGATGAGGAGAAGAGCAACTGGATGCGCTATGTAAATCCGGCCCACTCACAGCTGGAACAGAACCTGGCCGCTTGCCAGAACGGCATGAACATTTACTTCTACACGGTGAAGGCCATTCCTGCTGACCAGGAACTGCTGGTGTGGTACTGTGCTGACTTTGCACACCGTCTCAACTACCCTCCCTCAGAAGATCTTATGATGCAAAAGCTTAGTAAGTGGAACCAAATAAAGCCTTAATACAGTATAATGATGGTTAAGTTGTTTGTATTGGTCCTGGGGATATTTTCCTGTCCCGTCTTACTTCACTATGAACTAAGAGGAAGTGTTTTGACTCAGTCAGAGTCTGTCATTATCATACCAACAGTACATGCTCTTATCCCTTTCATCTCTTCTAAAAACACAGAATTCCTTGGGGTTTTTTTGTAATGTTTCTGGCACAGTAATGTTGCGTGTAATTACACAGAGAACGATGCTTTTGGCCATCATCTCTTCTTAGACACTTGTTCAACAAAAAAGCTTACTCCACACACTCAATCTGTTATTGCTCAACCAGCACTAAAAGTTTTAAAGGACAATCTATTGTGTTGTAAGATACAGAAATAGAGAGATACTGCAAACAAGAGAGAGAAAGAAAGAGAGAGAGAGAGAGAGAGAGAGAGAGAGAGGGGCATAGAGAAGAAGGAAGACAATGCTCAGGTGTGGTGGGAACAGATCAGTCTCGGTGACTCCGCTCCCCTGGGTCATGCGCATACCCTCAGGGTATAGGAGTCTGGTCTCCCTCTGTGAACTCCATGCACACACACACACACACACACACACACACACACAAACACAAAGTAGTATATAATTAGGCTTTCTGACCTACCTGCTACCTGAGAAAGTAAGAGCAATCTCTTTATCTGTTGCTGTCTCCCAAAACCATAGCATGAACATTTGTATAGCCACTGCACATATGACTCAGTATAATGGAATGGACCGAGATGACTGGCAGGGCCTCCCACATGGGATTGATTTAAAAAAGCTTGAGCTGTCTAATTCTATAGTTCACTAAACGTCTTCTGCTTTCTGAAGTAAATTGCTGCTTCAGCCAAGCATACTTCTAAAGCTCTTCAACCAGTCCGTAAGTCTCCTTCACACACATGCATACACAAGGGAAGTGCAGACAGATCTTTGGCGCAACTCCATAATTTATTTGGCACTTTAAAAGAGAGGCAAAGAGAGAAAAGGAGAGAGAAAAAAATGCCCCATTGACTACTTGAACTTCCTGGCGGCAGGGCTGTGCTGACAGATTGATATCAGTTGGGATTGCTTCCCTGTTTGTTTTGCACAAGTTCTCTGGGGAGGACTAGGAAATGGTGCTATCTGTGTAAGAGAATTGGAAGGGGGAGGTTACTGATAACCTCTAACTGCGTTTACACATTGCTCATGGAGCAGAAGAATGGGCGCTAGTTGAAGAAAGAGATTTTTTTAGAAGGATACCCATTTTGTAAACCAGAGCAGAAAAGACTTTGCTAAACTATATGTAAAGGTCACAGAAATGGTAGCAGGAAGTGATTATTTATTTCCTCTTCAAAGGGTGGTTCTTCAAGTGCTGCAAAAAGTGTAGCAAAGAAATAAAATAGAATCCATTCTTTCATTGCAAAGATTCTGTAATTAAACCTGGATAAGATAAAGTCTTTATTTACAACCTTTAAACATCCTCATCCTTAGCAAGACGTTCTTCAACAATAATCAAAAAGTTATAGTTTTGAGCTGAGAAACAAAAACGTTTAATTTGTTTTAAAAACAGTAATAATCTTTTCATCTTTTGAGGTGTGTGAGGTAAGTAGGTTGAAGGCTTTGTGGCTTCCTATTAGAAGGAAACTTTCAATCATTTGCTGCCACATCCATTAGATAGTATCAGTGCTTTGAGCAGAATCCAGCCTACTCCACCACCCTGGCTGGGATCTGCTGTCATGCCCTACATCCTGTGCGCAGCCCCTACCTTAGAATAATCAGTCAACCTGTCTCCCCTAATTGAACGACTAGGCTACTTTGTGTTTTGAACCTTCTTTGCTTTGGGAAGATCTATGAGCCTTTTAACAATGGATATCCTGTAGTAGTAAGGCAGTAGTGTGGGGAGGAGCCCATTATCTCACCTAGTCCAGGAAATAAAGACTGTATGGTTTATTTTCTGGTAGCGGATAATGATGTCTTTAAGATATATGTGTGACAGGGTCAGCAAAGGAACTCATTAAAATAATGATGTCAAAAATGCTTTGGAGTCTGACATGCTACTTTTATGTGTGCCTACAGAGCAGGTGTCAGAAGAAAAACCTGAAGAGAGACCTGTGAAGAGAGAGCATACTGTCTCAGAAATCCTTAAAGACACATGGCGTGAACCAGCAAGACCACTGCCCACACGTCTGCACTGCCCTGTCAGCCCTGACAGACCTATCTACCCCCGTGTAATCTACCCTATCCGCCCACAGCCTTACCCTAAGAAGGATATCATAAAATCCAGTTCAGTTTGTTTTGCCACTCGCTCACCTGCACTGTCCTCAGCCACCCCCAGCCCATCAGCACGCAGCAGCCCTGAAACTAGTCCAGGAAGCAGTCCCACCCCGGCAGATTCTAGGGATTCTCTGCCATTCTACAGTGGCAGTCTAAGTCACTATCCAGGCTATTCCCCACCTAAACCCCTTCCCTCATTCTACCCCAACCCACATTACCTTTTTTCTCCCTACTCTATGAGTGGAACACCACCAGTTGGAAGTGTGTTCTCTCGCATGTACCCCCTTTACAACAGCTTACTGACTCCCCACATGTCCCTTCCACACACCATGCTTCCACCTGAGGGAGGACGTCATTTTCTGCTTCCACCCCACAGGGACTTTCTGCTTCCACCACCCAAAAGTGCCTTCTCAAGGGCAACGACCCCAAAAGACAAACCCCTGCATGGACACCCTCATGCCCCTGTCAGCGGTTCTCCCACAGCTGGTTCTGCTGTCTCTGTCGATCAGCAGCCTGCCAATCCAACCTCAGCCCAGCCAAGCAGCCGCCGTTTAGATGAAGAGGCAATCAATCTCAGCAAGATGAAGCGAGGCCCTGCAGGTTATAAAACATTACCCTACCCTCTGAAAAAACAGAATGGCAAAATAAAGTATGAGTGCAATGTATGCAGCAAGACTTTCGGACAGCTCTCAAACCTTAAGGTAAAAACCCAACCCTAGCTCTATTTCTTTCAGTTTTACACACATACATCTCCTGTTATGAATAGGACACTGTTTATAACCTAGCTCTCCATGCACTATTTTCAGGTGCACCTGCGTGTCCATAGTGGTGAGCGTCCTTTTAAGTGTCAGACATGCAATAAGGGCTTTACTCAGCTGGCCCACCTGCAGAAGCACTACCTGGTCCATACAGGAGAGAAGCCCCATGAATGCCAGGTAAGATTAATTTTCTCTTAAGTTAACAGCTGTGTTAAAAGGTTCTTTTCCAGTACTAAAACTTCTTGTTCTGTTTCAACAGGTATGCCACAAGCGTTTCAGCAGCACAAGTAATCTGAAGACCCATCTAAGGCTGCACTCAGGTGAGAAGCCTTATCAGTGCAAGCTCTGCCCAGCTAAGTTTACACAGTTTGTCCACCTCAAACTACACAAACGGCTGCACACACGTGAGCGCCCTCACAAGTGTCCACATTGTCAGCGCAACTACATCCACTGCTGCAGCTTGCGTCTCCACCTTAAGGGCTACTGCTTGGCTGCTATGCCTTCCCCCCACTGCAGCCTTGATGAACTGAACCGCATTAATGAGGAGATTGAGCGCTTTGACATCAGTGACAATGCTGACCGGTTGGAGGAGATTGAGGGTGTGGATGTTGAGAGGCTGGTGGAAAAGCAGATCTTCAGTATGATTTGCCGAGAAATGGACCTCAAGGTGTCATACCATAAAGGGAGCACTGGAGGAGATTTGCTTCCTCCATCACATTCATCTAGCACCTACAGCCTGTATGAGCCAAGCAGCGAAACATCGGTTATCAAACTGCTACCTGTAAAGGTCAAACAAGAGACTGTGGAGGCAATGGAATCTTAGCCTCAGCTGTAGGACAGACACTCACTAACACATGCTGAATCTTAGCATTGTTGGTTCGCACAGGTGTACACAATCCTTCTCAGAAAGGGACAGGTTTGCTTTCAGGGATTCACCATACTCAGGGCTAATAGACACTGTTCCAGGCCAATAGTGGTCCAGTGTGTCCTACATTTTCATTAGAGACAATCATCTATTTCCTTATTTCATAATAATATTATTTGTTGACATTATTGTTATTGTTATTATTTTTGCTATTGTTATTACTTAATAATATTTGGTTCAGCTTGTTATGCAGCCTTCTTAATTTATTGTCAATGTTTACAATGATTGGGTAATTCATTGTAATTCACTGTTCTGTGTGTTTTCTATTGTCACTCTTTTGTACATAGTTTGTCCCAGCCTGTGTTGGTTGGTTGTTTGCCCTTTGATTGTGATGAACTAATGAGTACCAGATTCGAGGAGCTTGCCTTGATTCAGGGTCTTTTGTATTTTAATGCAGATTATTTTTAAAGTAGCTCTTTTCAGAAACGCTGTTGTACTACAACCATAACAGAATTTTGACAATGCCACCTTTACCACGTCTTAAATGCTCGGGCGGGGGAAGGGGGGAGGAGGGGGTTAGGAAAATTTAAGGGTAGGGGATTTGCTTTCGATTATTCCATAAGCCTGTCCCTAACTACTAATGAGCACTCCTCGTGTAACACAAAAAGGGCATTTTGTATTCTTTCAACACGTTACCTCAAACTGTGAGTGTGTGTCGTAGGCTGTGACTGTATTCAGAAGGAAGTCAAAGGCATATATGATATTTATTGTTTTTCTACTTGAAGAAGAAACCAAATGGCCCTTGAGTCGAGGTCTATATGTGGTCCGAAAAAAACAAAAAAAAAACAAAACAGAAGCCTGGTAGCATGTAGCACACTGGCTATGAAGCTGAGAGTACTTGCTAATTTATTGGAGCAAGGGGTTGGAAGGGTGGGAAAGGTCTGGAATACTGAGCTAGATACCAAAGTCCACTTAAAGAGCAGTGAGTGTTTATAGTACTATTAGTCGCTCTTTAGATGTTGTCTGTTCTACAGATTTTTGTTGTTTGACCTTTTTATACTCATGGATGGCACAAATCAAAGTGCCTTAATCCTGATATGCACTGGTTTATCCTCAGTTGTTTTTTTTTCTGTACATTTTGTATTCACATTTTGAGGGTCATTGTTTTGATGTTTTGATGACTTTCTTTTCCTGAGGCACAGACGTGTGCTGTAAAGCAGTAGCATATCTTAATTTCTGTTCTGAAATGACCAAAGTTTTCCCCATATCTTCAGCTTTAAACGAAATGTATACAAATGAGAACGCAAAAAGAACTCTGTCACTCTGTTTACATACAGGTTTACATAGTTATTTAAATGCAACTTGTTTCAACTGTAAATTATATAAATGTTCACTGACATAATAAAATGGTCTGTTTTGTCATTTAAAAAATATAAATGATTATATATAAAACTATATAATACAATTAATATCTTCATGTATCATCAATTATAAATTCCCTAAATGAAAATATTCTCACAACCCGATTAAATCTAAAGGACAAATCCCAATCGATATGATTTAAATGTGTAATTTTAGCTTTATTTCGAGTCAATTTGCAACTTAGTTTGATTTGATATCACTGAAATGATGAATAGAATTCAGCGAATTAGTCATTATTTTCAATTTGCTTTGTGCTGACACATGCTTCTTTTTTTCCAATATTTTACTATTATTACTGGGGAAATGAAACATTTACATATTTACACAGAAGATTCCACTGCCTTATTAATCATGACCAAAAATGAGACAAACTGACATCTAATTTTAGGCTTAATGATTTAAGAACAAGAAACAAGTCTCCAGTGTCAGCAAATTTTGTTCATGTCTGTGGTACATTTGCGAACAGGTTTTCATTCACTGGAATTCTGGAAATCTTTAGTAGAAAACATGACCTGGAGCATTTTTTTGTTGGACAGGATTGTGCAGCGATGACTGTTTATAGCTACTATGACGTAAGTGACAACAGGAACTAAGCTAGATGTTCCACAACAAAACAAAACTTAAAACACTTGTCTAAAACAAAACTAAAAAAAAAGAAACTTTGAAAAAAAAAACTGTCCTAAAACAGCTTAACAGTCTGACACATTCTTTAATAGCTGAACATTAGGAGAGAATTAACTTTACAGCTTGCAGGTGTTTGTTGATTACTTTTCGATTACAGTAAACACTCAATACTTTAAGTGTTAATTAGATACAGAATATAAATGGATATAAAAAAAAAAAAATTAAACAACAATGCCAGTTGGTTCACATTTTCAACATCACAAGGTGATACTTGTTCCCACATCCACCATTAGCTTTTTGAGACAAACATTTTTTTTTTTTTTTTGGGAAAGAATGCTCGTCTTTCAGGGTGCCTGAGAAATTTCCGGAAAACAGCCACTGCGAATGGCACTTACGGTAAACAGACGTTGCACCAAAGAATTTTTAAACACTGAATGACACAGTACAATCAACAGTGACTCAAGAAGACCCAGGGGGCCTTTCTGTAATGAACCGCCCATGCATCCCATCAGGCCTGAAGTGTGGCCATACACATTAAAGAAGAAACAGATGGGAAACAGGCCCAAACACTTAGGGGGACCTCAGGACATCCGTCCCCAACAAAGGCCTTGCATTTATATGGGCCAGTATAAATTAATCATAAAGGCTGTTTTTTTAGAACAAAACCAATTTAAACCATCAGTTTATGAAATAAGAGAACAAAAGCAGGTTCTTGAATGGATGTTCCAGTTTAAAGAAACAGTTTAGTCTAAAGTTCTAAATCATCTCAAAGGTTAGTCAATCAAACAAAAGATCTATGTTTATTTAGAAAAAAAAGCTTCTGTTCTTTATGTTGTTAATAATATCAATAGCTACCAAATTAACACTACCAAATTTAGTGAATGTGCAGATTTGAGGGTAAATTAGATTTTTGTACAAAAACACAGGTCTGTTTAAAATATAACACACCAAACTAAAAAAACCTTCCAATAGCTGAGTCAGATTTTTGTAAGCAAACCTGTAAAACTAATGGCCTGTCAGTGCTTTTTTCTCAAATTAAGAATTTTACTGCACATTTATTAGTCAATATCTGTTTTTCTGAGCAACTACTGAACACAGCAATTTCTAAAACATAAAATTTAGTCTGGAGGAGCAAATTGTAGCAAGGTTTCTTATGAGCTAGTTGTAAAGTAAAAATGTTTGCTGATAAATGTGATCTACGTGTTATGCAAATTTCAAGCAAAAACTGACCCATAGATCATTCTCTCCTGTTTATTTTGTATATTCAGTCACATTTGGTACGCAACGCAAACATTTTGTGTAGCTTACACTTGTTTGGTCTTCGTACGAGTGAGTTTTTCCTTTTAAAATACAGTATGTTTTCCTCAGGTTTGAGGTACACAATGGCCCCCATGAAGTATAAGTATTAGTGGCACTGACGGTTGACAAAGTAAAAAAAAAAGCTCCTGTTACTTACACAAGAAAATGTATGCAGTTAACAGATTATAAAAATGTGCAGCCTCGCAGAAAAGAATATATCTGTAAAAAAAAAAAAAAAAAACATCTTCTGAATCAAATTCTGTGTAAATTCACAGGACTTATGTGTCAGGGTACAATTTATGAGTGATAATAGGCTTTCCTAATTTCCTGCCAGCAGCAACAGCAGCGGCAATAGCATGACTCAGTAAAACCACCACCACCATCGACAAGAAACACGTGCTCTTTCAAATACCAGCATTTCTTTTTAAATAAGGCGAACGTTATTTACTGTAATGGAGATGTCCTGGAGGATGTTTTTGAAGTAAAATTCTCGAATGGTTCACAACACAGGGCTGGCTTTGGTGCGTGTTTCAGGAGAATAATGATGACAAACCTTATTATTCCGATGGCTCATGACTGTTCCAAACATGTAGCGGTTTTACATTTAGCCCTAAAATTACTTTCAATTACCCTTTAACAGATTGCAGTTGTTTTGTTTTTTTCTGGTTGGGGAATTCAGATTCTTCCATTTTCATCTATGCCAAGTCTTGTGTTAGTTCATTGTACAACAAATTATAGTCTTCCTTTATTTCACAGCCAGCCAGGAGCCACAAACCACAAGTCCAGCCTGCTTAACAGGCAAACAATTACATACAAACAATTACATTACAAACACATACTCATACACTCCCTCCTTCACACACAATCAATGCAATAAGTGTTTATTTTGACCAGAGGCTATACTGTTTTCGTTGTCCAGCTGCACAAGGAACAGATCCGAAGAAATGAGAGCGATGACTACTCCCGAGTAAAAGACCAGGGCCTAAACAAAGAGCACAGCAAATTGTAAGGACCCGAATGAAGAGGCCTCTTGGTCCTGTCCTCTCTTCCAAGTGATCACAGTATCTTAGAGCCCCTCAGCACCTGCCAATTAGGGGCCCAGGTTAATGACAGGTTAGCTCTGGCCAAGTAGTAGGGAGGAGGGGTGGTGGTGAAAATGAGAGGGCCTCAAAAAAGGAGAAGGGAGAGTTTTGCTGTTTGTGTCTTAGTTGTCCAACCCCCATTACGCTACTTATATCCAGGTGTCGATGAAGAGGGGAGAGAGCGACAGAGGGCAGAGAAGAAAGTTCTTCTTCTAACACATCATATAAGTTCACATGACTGGGTTATGGACTTCCTGGCATCTCTATTTTGCTTTTGCACTCTGAAATTAGTGACAACTCACAGGGTGAAGGCACACATACACACAGGGTGACCTGAGGCCTACTTAATCGCTACGTGAACTTCAAAGAGTGCTTGTGGGATAAAAGCGCAATAAGTCTCAGCACTCACGCAGGAAGAAGCAGGGCGGGTCGAGAAAAGGCACGGTGCAGAACGTACGGACACCTACGAGAGCAAAGAGGAATGACAGAGAGAGGAGGGGAAGGAGGAGACAACAACCTCTGATCTCCTTCAGTGACGGCTTTACTGGGATGAAAGAGCATTACTTAATGAACTTATGTCGAGGACCTTTGTTGTCCATTACAGTGTAAAAAAAAAATAAAAAAAAGGAACTACACTTACACACCGCTTACATAAACACTCATCAACTAAAACTGGAAGGAAAAACCCTTCTCATTTTTTCCCACGGGATGACAAAATGAATACTGATTTAATGACTAATGTAAAGTAATGAAAGATGAACCAGTTTGTATTTGACTACAATAACATGGACAAGAAATGTTTTTTTTTTTTTTTTTTTACCGATACACATTTCTTCACGAATAATGCAGCAAAGTGTCTAAGATTCAGACATAAGTCAGTGTTTTATTGGTGATGCTGTTTCACATGTTCACCATTAAGTAGGAATAGACGAGGTGGATGTATATAGTAATAACGCATTGCACGATTTACACGCAAGTATTTAAAGAGACAAAAATGATTTAAATGATGGATTTTGCTAAATAGGTTGTGCTTATAAATTTAAGTTTAGATAATCAAAAACCCACAGAACCTCCACCTTACAGTGTTTTACGGTGATTAAATATCTCATTTGATGAGATGGTAATACAATCTTTGCAATTACTTATAGACCTAAAGATAATGAGCTTTAGGTCGTAACTAAATGTTTCCTTTAAGCTTTCCTTAGCCATTTTATCAGACGTAGATATAAATAAATAAAATCTTGATAAGGTCAAAACCTTGTTGTTAACTGCCTTTTAATTATAACTGCAATTGATCTTTATCTTGACATGTTCTAGGATTCATTGCAGGACCAAAGAGACTTTTGTCTTGTGTACAGGAGAGACAAACGGTCTTAAACCAGAGCAACAAGTCTGTTTAGTAATACACAGATATTTAAGGAATTTTGGGGGGCATAATTAAAGCCAGCAAGCATCAGACACTGGCTATGACATGGCGGAGATACATTTCTTCAAGTTGAATTAGCAAATAGTCATTTTGTTTTAAAAATATCTGTAAAAAATTAAATGCTTTATAAATACCTAACCCTTAATCTTAGGCATTTTTACCCCAAACCTCAGCATTAAAGATGCCGACAATTTATTTTTCGTTACAAAATATTGTTTTAATCATATATTAAGCAATTTAAGTAGCAAAAAGAGCAAAAGCAAGCCACAGCATGAAAAAGGGGAAACATTAATTCAATCGCATTTGTTCTAAAAGAATGTGAAGATTTCAGTATTCATATTTTAGTAGATTAATTACAAACAATTAAGTGCACACATCTGGAGACCAACTACAAACAAACAAAAGTTCAGATTTTAAATGTCTTCCAGTCAGCTTGTGAGAGGTGACCCGGTGTGGTTTGAAGTATTTACTCTCCCATGTGTCTGAGAGTGTACACTCACTTATTCCTATAAGCGAATAATCGCTTTCAGCTGTTAATCGTCTGCTATCCGCTCTAACCTCCTCCGTCACGTCCGATCCAAACGAAATAAAACACAAACAAATGTTGCCAGCCTAAACAGTTCAGTCTAGAGACTGTATAAAGAGTTGTTTAAATATTCTGCTGTATCAGCTGTAATGTATTACATTTTCATAAATCTCTATGTGAACTAAATCATGCTGCAGTCTACGTAAAGGACATCTGGAGTTAACTGCACCAGAAGAGCATGATCAAGTCGATATTGTCTCTATATTTCTACGATGATCTAACAGTTTGAACTGAGTTGATCATTCAAGTAAATCATTAGTTTAAATGATATTTGCCAGTTCACAGCTGAGTAATGAAAACAAACAAACAAAAAACCTGGTGAACATTTGATAAACTCTAATAGTACAATTTACAAATTTAACACCTCCTTGCTGTTGACCCCTTGTGCAAAGCCTAAAACGAACGGTAATAACTTTTCACCCCTGGGATAGAAATTACTGAGAATTAACTGAGAATCAAATAATTAGTATGTTAGTTGGCTGCTGTAAATACTGCAAATTGTGCACTGAGGTACATCCTTATGTTGTAGAATCACAGGTGCCCCTGGGAAAATGATGTTGGAGCTTAATTTATATTTGTCTATATGACATTAATAGAACAGAGGATGGATAGATATGAGTATTCTAAGCATCTGGGACCAGCTAAAACAAATAATTAAGGACAATATTAGACACTTATCTCCATCACATTATGTGTATTGCTGCATTTTATACACATATACATGGAAGAATGTTGCCTAGCTAATAAATTTATAATTATAATTCTAAATTATAATTTATTCTCTAATGCTAGACTGCATGTTAGTGAATGGTTACAATGTTATTATTATTATTATAATAACAGAAAGGCTACATTCTTAAAGTCAAACCTTAATATTTATGCTGATTCATTTAACGGTTAAATGCTGAAATCATAATTTTATTAAGAGCATCGTGTTAAAACAAAGACTAGTGATGGTTGTCTGATCAAATCCAAAGCTCTGGCTTTTTTGACCCAGGGGTACATGTCACTCAGCAAAACAAGGACGAATGCATACCAGGGATGTAAAATGGTTACCAAGTTTGGTGTGGAAAAAATTAAATAAGGGAAAAAACCCCCAAAAAAAGAATTAGCGACATTTTGGGGCACACTGCAGTAACAAGGAGACCAAGTAGTTACAT
Source organism: Bagarius yarrelli (assembly GCA_005784505.1). Classification (NCBI taxonomy): domain Eukaryota; kingdom Metazoa; phylum Chordata; class Actinopteri; order Siluriformes; family Sisoridae; genus Bagarius; species Bagarius yarrelli. The sequence continues at coordinate 624,650 of VCAZ01000063.1, read as the reverse complement.
ACAAATACCAAGGTAATAACACTTTGATATTAAGACAGCAAACGGTGTAATTTGTGTCCCTATAGCATGCATACAGAAAGGGCAATATTTCCAGTCCATCTTGTAGCAGTTGGCATGGCGGGTCCGGTCAGGTTAGCCAGTGTGAATGTACAATGTGTAAGAGAGTGAGTGAAAAGTTTCTTTCTGAATGATGGGAGCTGCAAAGTCGTCCTGCGGTCACGTGGGCAGTTCATGATTTAGTCATTCGGCGCCGGGGCAACGCAGATGTGAAGAAAATTGTCTGGATGACTCAGGTGCTCGCTGAGCCACTGGATGGGGGTCTCGAACAGTGGCTCAATGCCGTGTATCAACACTTGGTATTTCTTTGGAACATCTAATATGGGGAGACAGAAACAGAGAGAGAGAGAGAGTTGTTGGATGAACAAATGAACTGTGGGTGACTTATCAGCCGGTCGGTCACTAAAGTGTCCATTTTCCTGCTGGGAAATCCATCCATCATTTTGTCTGCAAAACATGAGGGCACTCAGGGGTTCAGAAGGTCAGAGACAAACATGTCCCTCTGTGCTCCAGCGAGTCCTTGCATGCTTATTTTTTTAAAACACCAAAAGCAAACCAATGTCATTTTCAACATTTTATAAAAATTTTCATCATTTTAAATAATGTGTTTCCTCCACTAAAAGCTGAAAAAAAAAACCCCTGATAATTTGTCTGTTCACATGGTTAACCTCATGAATAGCTTCTATGAGCTGGAAATTTTACAAAGGCATCTGTCCCTAAATCATTTTTCACTTACGATGATCAGCACTGAGCTCATACTGGAAAGTTGAGGGTGAATGCTGGAGGCAGGAACATTGGCCCGCTGACCTACAGCGAAGAGGTGGGGTTAAGTAGCTAATGCAGCAGGGGGAGAGCAAAAATGCCAGCTCAGCCACCAACGCGTTCACTGGATGACCACCTTCTCCTGACCCCAACTGTGATGTGCTACAGCTTGAACTGACTTGGCCTGAGGTCTGCACAACATTCTCCACAACAGTTTCCATTAGGGCTTTTGGTAACTAACACCACCTTAAAAATTCTACATAAGCATTCTAGAGAAACTGTTGGACTGAACAGTTCAATATGTTACAAACTGTAATGGTGATCGAATCTGCTAAAAATCCACAATTATTTTTAACACCCTCTAGTAATTTTTGATCCACACAGAAAAACAACAATTTTCATGAAATAAAGCCTTAACTTTAAATCTTAAAGAATCTTTTTTTTTTTTACCATTTTTTGAGTGATGTGTTGAATAGCATTAGTATTCTGCCACTGTTTCTTTTTCTGGATTAATTACAGGGTAACCGATAAATCAAGCATAGTTACATATTAATTTTTTCTGCCCTATTTTGATGGTAAATGAACGGATAAAAAAAGATGTCACCTACAAAACCACACTCAGTAGTTTGGTATAATCAGTAAGGGTGTATAAAGAAGCATTATTACAAAGATATATTATGACAATTTATTGAAACACTATGCGTCATGTTATAAATTCACAATTTCATCTTATCAGCTTGTTTCCATTCACGGTGTTTAAGCTATGTTAGAAAAATATATGGCAATATTGATATTGATATTGGGTCCAGAGGATGAATGCTTAATTATATTTAATGTATGTTGAGTCACCCAAAATGCTGAACATGTTGGCTATTGACTGTTTTATGGCCTGTAATTAACACCTACACACACACTCAACCAGACACATACACACACATCGTGCTTGGTAATCAGTCTCCATCCATCAACCTGTGACAACTTTTAGCTATAAGCCATGCATTGGGCCAGGGGTTAACGCTGGGGCACAGAGAGCGAGAACAACGGAAGAGACACACAGGATAAAGCTGGTGTCAGACTCTGAGGCCACACCCTATCATCCACTCATACCAAACTTCTATTTGTTGTAAAGTGAGGGGCGGAGTTCTAGCTACTCGTTATGACTAACAGCCTAACCGTTTTAATTCTAATGCTGGTGCAAAGCTAAAATGCATGTAGACATCATATCAAGATAATCGCGATAAAGGCGGTTTGACCGTTGAACATGGTCCCAACACTTAGAAAAGTTAAACAGAAGTAAAACAACGAACTCCGAAACAATGTTATTTAATTATTTACAATGATGTTTTTTCCAGATATGTTATCAAAAAAAAAAAAAAACAGCAAAAAATACAACATCTATCTAAAATAAGCTGGACTAATTCCACAAATGATTCCAAACAGATTCCTTTTCAGACAAAAAAAAAAATTTTCACAGGAAGATTAACATAATGCCAAACCACAATACCTGAAAACAGAGAGTAAAAGTTGAAGGGCGGTGTAACAACTTTTCTCTTGTAGTTAACCCTCATATTTTCTCTTTCGGGGGTGGGTGTCTTCCCTTCAATCATTCTCAGTATGAGACTTTGGGGGAATTCACTGACAGTAAAGAAACAACACATACAGTGGATCCTAAAGTGAGCACAGACACCCACAACTGTGTCTACACATAACACTTCCATCCATATCTTATTCACTGACCATTTTAAAGTTTCATTGTGGATTTATATTGAAGGAATGACATTACCGATGTGAAACCAGTTCTAAGGTGAAATAAATGTGTTTAACATGACAGAACTTAGTAAATACGAAAGCAAACTGTGATTTATGTCATTTGTCAAATTCTCTTCATCAGTCAACTTCATCAGGCAAGTGTCAGATTTTTGGCGTTTGTTTGCGTTAGTATATACAGATTGCAAACCATTTACCTTTAGCTATTGCTTTTTCTGGTCCAAATCATGGTGGATCCAAAAACTAGTTTGTAGAAGGAAGGCTGGAATTTCACATAGGGGGAAATAAATGCAACCAAATCATTAAGTTTTCTGGAGGTGGAAGAAACCACACATCCCAGAGAAGACACAGACAACCCGGGATTCATAACTAACATTAAAAGGGACCTTGGAGCTGTGAGCTGTGCTAATCGCTACCCGTGACTCCTGATTTTTATGATTGCGTTGTAATATTTATTTATATAACAATATATACGCCAAGCACTGTGTTATTCACGGCGTATGAAACCATAGACAGACCGAGACAGACACACGTACTAATTTACATTGCACCGCTAGCGCAAGCTAGCATGCATGATAAGAGCATGTAAAGGCGCTACAAGCCCAAATGAAAATCTTAAAGACGTTCAGTGTTTGGACCATTTGACTCGTTGCTGACCATAACCCTGCGTAGATCTTTTAACGGCCGAGTAAGAAACTGCATATTTGTTATGGTTGCTGTGATTGTTTTGTGAATGCGATTAATTGAACATTCCAAGTTAATATATAAATCGGACTTTATTAATACTAAGTTAGTCACCCATTTTGGTGCTAGTATTGGTCTTACAGCCTTCCAAAAACATTTAGTTGGCTTAAAAAGAAATGCGCTCAAGATCACAATCAGGTCAATGCATATTAAGTCATCAGAACTACCAGCTACCAGTTTCTTTTCTACACACCCTGATACCAGTAACATAACCCAATAAATATGGGTTCGCTGTATTAGTAAAAATTGACTAGGTAACTATTTCCTCATTCTGCAAATACAGATAAGGTTTGAGATTTTCACAACACCTATTGACTGTGTTTATGCAGCAAGTGACTGGTGACACCTCCAAACAGGAAACCGTAAAAACCCGCAGGGAGGGATGTGGCATTGGTGGCCCATTTACTGTACAAATGGAGGACTATAGTCACACAGCGTCACACTAGAGCCAAATACACACACACAAAAAAAAAAAAAAAATCGGGTAATCTTATACCTGGAATGCACTGACAAGAACCAACACCTGTGGTTCTACTGAACAGCCCTACTACTTGTTTATCGAGGGTTTCTTGCTTACAAGACAAGGCATAATGGAACTGAAACCTGAAGTCATGGAGTACAGGGTACAGAGATGAACTGGCAACACAAAATGAGATAATCTGGAAGTGAGTACGTCATGGTTACTCCTTCAGGGTTTTGCAGGGAGAACATTGCCATTTTGGAGTAAACAGTCATTTTGTCTCTGAAGAAATTTTTACATTTTGAATGAGATTAAGTGTGAAGGTTAAAAGCGCAGTGGACACTAGAATAAAAGTGAAATAGTATTTTACATGACTGAAACCAAGTCTGCGGAAAAGGTTCCACATAGCCAAAAAATTCACACTTACTTAAACTGTGAATATTTCTTAAAACAGGATTATTTCTTTTCTGACTATTTTTGCTGATTACATCTATTCGTACAGGGGGAGGGGGGAGGGTGTAAAGGTATAGTTATTCTATGAAAGTTGCTGAAAATATTTCCTAAAAAATATATTATGGTCTTACATGTCAAATTTGAACATTTGGGAAAACATCAAATTATTTAAAAGCTATATAAAGATAATTATATAAACTGTCTCTTTAAGCTATTGCCGAGTACTGAAGGCTATTCACTCAATAAACAATCCCTAAATCATAGATGAAAGTTTAACTGTGCTCTCTAGTTGTGCCTTGAGGTTGCTGGTCAAACATTACAATGTTGTTGTTCAAGCATGGCCAACACTTTTTGTTCAAACCACAACTCCTTATTTCTGCCTATTTTACATGGCCCAAGGAATCGAGCTGTACAAGACGAGCACACACACACACACACAGTGTCTGTGATGGAACGCTAGAGAACCCGCATTTCTCAACAAATTTGTCGGGTTTTTTCCAGCCGGTGAAGCTTAAAAGTGACCCTTTTCCATTGCTACGTTCGGAGACGATCAGCAGCACTCTGCACGGCGAACTGGAATGCCCCATCTCTGTCACACACACACTCAGCCTGAAAGATCTAAAATACTGTCTTATTGTGCTGTGAAGATCAGCAGTTCAGTAGTGATGCAGGCTGTGGAGTGGTGGGTGGGCCAGCTGTAGGTTTCCTCACTAACAGCGTGGGCTGATGTGAAGGTTTAATGGGCGGGGGCTTTTTTTTGAGCAAATCATTTATTTGAAATAATACCACCACTGCTCAGCTTCTAAGACGAGGGTTAAAAATATTTCAAATTATAAAAAAAAAAAAACAACAAAAAAAAAACCATCTTTCACTCTTCCAACTGACTTATCAAGCGTGGGGATTTCTCAAAGATCGGCTTGTTGACGCTTTAAGATCTCATATGCAGAAAAGCGTAGGAGACAGTGCACTCGGTTGCATGTCTCTGCTTATCCACTTAAAACTGCTTACAGCCAAATAAATAGAGTGCTCTTTTGTGTCGGACGCCAGATGCTAATTAACAGCAATTGTTGATCCTAGCATTGGTGGGCGAAGAGCATTCTTGGCCCTGTCTTGCCGCTTTCTTTGTGGGAATCCCCAGCTAAATTAGCCCAGCGTGTTGTACCAAGTCATCCTTGAGGTTTAGCTGACATCAAAGCTTTTCCATGAACCATACATATATATAAAAACGGACGGGAAAAGATCGGATAACCACCTATCACCAGAAAATGCAGCTTCACTCCTAAAGATTTACATCTATTAGACATACGAGTCATAGAACTCAGAACTTTTTTCCCCCCTGATCTAAACACATCATTTATCTGCACCCTCTATGTCAACATGGAAGTAAAGGAACCCAAACAAAAAGCAAAGGCACTTTCACTTGAATGCTATTGCGAGGAAAAATAGTGTGTGTGTGTGTATATGTGTGTGCGCGCATGTCTATAATGGTCCCTTTACTTTCATGCGGCGTCTTAGATAAGAGGACAATGGCAGTGAGGAACACAGGACCCGCAGGTAGAACAGCCTGCATGGTGGAACACATTGGACTTCCTCTAAGGAGAAAGGCACAAAGCTCCTGTTTTGGCTGTGACTCTTATTCATAGCTTCTAAACTCTTGTTTTTTGGTTTCTTTGTTTTCTTCTTCGGTCACCCTGTTTGTCACGAATGTCTATAATCTTGGATTAAATCTATGAAGGGCTGTTGCACAATAAAAAGGATAACGCTTTATAGGGATTCTTTGAACTTCCTCTCAAACAAAACATCTTAGAAAACAAGACATTTACCATCAAACATCAATGTTTGTGTGCAACTGTGATGACTTACCTTCCTGGCATACGGCAGCAGGGACCATCTCTTTGAGCAGATCTCCCAGGGTGAGAGCATGGCGTTCGGAAGAAACAGGACGGAACAGCTTCTGAATGAACGGTCTGTCACTCAGCGTCTACAGCAGACATACATATAGGTGATTGTGAACTGCAGAGGTTTTTAGCAATTCTTCATACATCAATAGATCCTAATAAGCCATGTGCTACTGGGAAAAACCAGCAGCAAGATAATGACAATATTATAAGATAACTAGGGTGTCCAAACTCGGCCCTGAAGGGCTGATGTCCTGCAGTTTAGCTTTAACCCTAATCAGACACACTTGAACCAATTATCACAATCTTGCTAGGTACACTTAAAACTTAGAGGTAAGTGTGTTGAGCCAAGTTGGAGCTAAACTCGTCAGGACACTGAACTCTTTAGCCCTCCAGGACTGAGTTTGGACACCCCTGCCCGATACGGTTCTTTGTGCTCTCTTTTAGTTCCTTAGTGCAAACATTGACCGTAAATCAATACTTCGGACTCCTCTTTTATCCAGGAAAGGAATAGCTGTCGAAAGGTTTGATAAAAATAAAACTGAGGTGTTGTGAAAATGTTTAGCAAGTAATGACTGACTGGTGGTATAAGAAAAGAGCAGCAACAGATGATTTGAATGTGGAGAAAAGTTACAGCTCAGTTTTGTGTACAAAAACCTCAATTAAAACTTACTACTTTCTGAATTATTTTATATTTCAGCTAACAGAGCGTGTATTAATTTTATTCATTAGAGCATCACTAATCATTTGACAGTTTTAGTATTAAAGGCAAATATTCTGTCAATAATTACTTACCCTATATATCTACTTTTTGATAGTAAGCCAATAAAAAAAAGGTTGTTTAGAGACAAAATAGGCTATTAAAAAAATAGTACAGAAATGAACTGGCAACACAAAATGTTGGTGTCCACCTGAGTTATGCGCCACTGTCGATTATTCACTGACGCTCGACTCGCATTGACAGGTAAAAATCAGATCTGTCTGCTTAATGCAGGTATCTGATTTATATCTGATTTATTTCCACACACAAAAGAAGCCTAAAACCTACCTAGAAATATCAGAATTCTATCAGTCATATCCAATCTGTGACCCATTGTAGAAAAAAATCGGAATTGTTACATGAGGTGTAAAAGAGAGTGTTCAATATACTGTTAAAATATCTAAACGATACAGAATTACGGCGCAGTAACCACCAACAGCAGGTTTACCAACCGCAATTAAACATCGAAGATATTTTTCGTTTTAATTTTGTTTTCTTTGCGCAAAATATAGTCTCGTAGCTTTGATAATATAATAGTTGAACCACTGATGTCAGAAATGCCACTGTTGGTCTTTAAACATGATCGTTGCCTTAAATGAAGATCCAGAATATAGTTAATTTTATTGCTTGCTTAAAAGCAACATGACAGGCTGTACAGTACAGTACAGTGTTTCCAGCTCTGACAGTTTACCCTTATATAACAGAGTGCCACAAACACTGGAAGTCGGAACGAAAGAGGCAAATATTTGACACAACCATTAAATAACATTTAGTCCGATTTAATGCAAAATAGCATTTAAAAAAAGGAAATAAAACTTCACACGCGTTTTGTTTTCATGTTTACACTCCATCACCAGCAGCTAAAGAAGTGTATTCCGGTTTCAAAGTCAGTAAATCCATTTCACAGTGTGTTGCTTCCCATTATTTGGCAAGTCATAGTGGAAAATGATTATTTGTGGATTCGTAATCACACAATTGTGCCAGATTCGCCCCCGGCTACAGACTGAGCGGGAAGCCGGGGATCCCCACATCATTGTGGCGGTGTGTGTGTGTTATCCAGCTTCATGTTAGTACTGTATAGTGACTAAACAGTGTCTAGCAATATTTCAGTGAGAATCAAGTTTATCATGTGTTGTGAACACACCAGTAGTCCTTCAAAAAAACGATACAGCATAGCAACAAAAAATAATAAATGAATGAAACAAAAAGCAATATGTGGATAAATATAAGGATAGAAATGCAAAAGTAAACACTAAACCAAGTATAAAACTGATCCGTCTGTAAAGGCAGATTTTACATCAGTTATAAAAATTTGTATGATCACTAGAAAAAAAAAGATTTGCATACACAGGATACATTTCCATTTTAATTAGTTTTTCAGTTAGCAGGACTAAATATTGAACTGAACTTTCTGACAGCTGGCTTGAATTACACTCTGTGTTTATTTGCATTTAAAACATCATTGTGAAACCAATTGTGAATTAGGGAGTCTGGTTGGAGTCTGTGCAAGGTCCTGCCTTTTGAACTCCAAGCCGTTCAGGGTTCGGTTGTTCTTGCTGGTTTCACATGGAGTCAGTGACCGACAATGTCAAACAGCAGGTTGACTAACAATACAAGGCAACGAGGCGAAATAGTGTGAAAAGGAAACCCGGTGACACGGATGACTCAGGTGTTGCATCTGTAACTAAAATCCCTGAGCTCCAGGAAGAGAAGGTGGCTTAGGATGCGTCGTTGCGAGATCGCCTTACCAGAAAACCTGACTCACCATGCAAGCTAGCGGCAACTTGCGTGCGATTAACTTTAGGGCATGAGCGGAGAGAGTGCGATAAGTGACAGCTACTTTGATGCATTTTTAAAAAGCCACAATCAATTATTAAGAGGCGATACCGGCACAGGGGCCTATTAATAATAATGAGAAGTGTGATACTGTGTGTGCAGACACTTTCTTTTCAGTTCCCAGACACATAAGCTGGCAAGCAACCGCTTGGGCAAGAAAGCATTGTTAGTCTTTATTCGAACCCAAAGTGCGTTCAAGGGTGGGCTTTAAAAGCTGACATTTAGTTTCCTGAGGAAAGTTTTAGCTTTTGGTTTGAAAATTCATCTAAAGAAGTGGAATGAGTCAGGGCTATTCCTGGTAGCCTAGTTACTCTTCAGCCTAAAATAAATTCTAAATTTAATATAAGGAAGAAAACAAATACATATTTTACTTCATTTAACTGTTTACCATCGAGAGACAATTTTCAACCAAAGTTCAAAGTCACAGATCAAAAAGATCTCAGTTAGCTGAGAAATTTAAGCCATTCTGGATAAAGGTGTCTTCCAAATACTGTAAATGTAAACACAAAGTTATATAAATACGGTGTTGGACTCCTAACCCAAGGTTTATGGGTTCGACTCCCGGCTCCACCACTGTGAGCCACAGCTTGTCCAAGGCCCACAACCTAATTGTATAAATGCCTTGAATTTACAGTACTTTGTAGGTTTTTTTTCAGGTATTTTGTGTTATATATGAATTTAATGATTCCTCGTAACTGGAATGATGTCAGAATACTTAGAAACAATGTTGTAAAAATGTTTTTTTTTTTTTGTCATAAAAACAGAAAGACGATGAGATGAGATGAGAAATATTTAACACAAACCCCTGGCCTGCTACACTTGCAACAGCAACAGCAACTGGTTCTACCTGCTCATAGCAAGTTTAACAAACTTAAGTAACAAACCCAAGTGTAGTGTACAGGTTCTCAATATTATAAGAAAGTGGGTTCCACAATCCACTCTTCGATCATTTAATGTGCTCTTTTGCACACCGAAGAGGAAAACTAAAAAGCAAACAAACAACAGATGTCCTGAATTAAATGCCGACTTTTTAGACAGAAATGTTTATTCCTGGCTTAAACAAATACATCAGGAAGGATTTCCAATGTAATAAATACTACAACTTAGCTTTTCTCTTTGCCAATGACAAACTACAAAAATACAGCTGAGAGCACCATCTACTGGTAAAGTGCGTACTGCAGCGTGCAAATTCAATTCAGCAGAACATCAGACATAATTGCACAAATACATAGTAGAGAGGACAAATGACCATCAGTGCAAATTACCTGGTATATCCTGAAAGGAATATAGCGAAAGCCGCCTTCGTCAGTTGGATATTCCATTAGTTTGCGGTTCATGGCCCAGAACTGGTCAAATTTATCTGTAGAAGACCGCAATTCCACTCAGTTACTTAACAAAATAGGAAAACACCAAAATCATTAAATCTCCATATTTACAGGATTTTATGGTTGAGCAACTGCATTTCTGTTCATTTAGATAAATAAAACAGCAGGTTCATGTTATCGAATGGATTGAATACAGTGGTGCCTTGACTTTTTTTTTTTTTTTTTAATTCTTTCCGTAATTCTTTCCGAATTTCACATAACTCAAATCGATTTTGCTATTAATTCGTTCCGGGTCCCTGAAAAACAACGCTTTTTTTGTTAATTGTTTTTACAAAAGAAAAATATACTTATAAATAACGAATATTGTATAAAAAAAAAAACATACAATAGAATATACTGCAATAAACTGGTTTTATTAAGTATAATGTACAGCATTTGCCTTGGAGACTAGCCATTGAGTGAGACACGGGAAGCTGGGCGGATGTTACAGCATTTACTGTGGTGTTTAAAAGTTAAAAAAAAACAAAAAAAAACCCCAAAAACTTGTTATTTGTGACACTCATAAGTCAAGGTACCACTGTATTACTATACAATATTATTAATTAAAATAAGTGTGTACAGGAGCAATTTATTTTATCTTATATTACAAGTATTTGCCATTTATTATTAATTAAAAGTAGGACTGTGTACTGGCAAGGACCTCTTTATATGATGCATATCAGGATATCTGGGTCACAATACATCATGAGATATTGTAATACAATACACATTACAATACTGGCATTGCAACACAATACTACAGTAGCAGAGAAGGAAGTCGTTTGACTAACACTGAGAACTTTAATTAAATATTAACAAACGTAAATCAGATTAAAAAGTAATATAAATATGTATCAATACTAGAGGTTCGAATATCGATACGCTATTGTGAAATAAAATATCACGATAGTTACTTGTATTAATATTTTGAAACAGCCCTAATTAAAGGCATCATACTTTATTATCAATTTTATCAATGTTTATAGTTGTGGAACGACCACAGAGTAAGTAATTGCTTCTCCTTCCAACATAAGAAATCAAAAAGCCATTCATCCCCAAGACTTTTATCTTTACTTTTATTTTTAAGCCATAGTTAAGCACTGACTGACAGATTTACAATAATATGTACATAATTTAGCCAATTACAGTCAGCTCCCCTTTCAGATATCCAGTCATAGAAAGTGGAATTAAATAAACTTTTTGATCAATCATTAATAAAGTAAAGTAAAAAAAAGTAGTAAATATAAACTGGGGAACTTGCTGAGAATTTTGTTAGACTACATTAATCAATGAATGCAAAAAAAGAAGAAACTTTCCCCCCCCCCAACGGCCATCCGGACCCTTAATCGGTATCCCTAGGATTATTAGACTTTCTCCTGGACCTACCAATCCAACACTACCTCAATAGACTATAGGACTTCTCATAGGACACTCTCTCTACTCTTGCACACACACACACACACACACAATAACATGCAGTTGACCTGGACAATCTTCCCACATTCCTCTACCTATTTAGATATTTGCATGGTTTATTATGTTTATATATCTTGTCTTGTGCTTGACTTTTCTTGTTTATCATTTTTTAAGCAGTCAGTCGTAAAGAGCAGTTCACTGCATCTGGTACTATGTATGATTTTTGTCTGTGGGAAATGAACTTTCCCGTCCAACCAGTAAGACGGTTGTATTCTGAAACTCTATTCAGCCCTTTCACTTTCCACAGTGAGTATTTTTATTTCAAATTAGATAGCAAGCTGTTTCTGTTCTCTTTCAGACGTCTTGCTTTAGCACTAATAGTCTCGCTTTGAAGTTTCGACAGTGCTGGTTTCCGTTTCATTAAGTGAAAAAAGTGAAAAAACGATTTTCTGCTGTATATTTTCTCAAAAGCAATGTAAATAATGCAACCGTTAAAATGTCTCACCGTTCTGCAGACCCATCCACAGCTGCTTGTGGTCTTTTTTCTGCATGTCGTTGATGACTTGGCCCTTGTGCTTTAACGCGTCTGCTTCTTTAATGGTGGACATAAAATGGGCCTCTATCGCTGTGCTCGAGGGGCAGCGGAGCAAGTCTCGGTCGGGAAAATGCTGCGTTACATACGTCATAACGGTATCGATTACTTGGCAGTTGATTTAGAGAAAAAGAAATTATGGACTAGTGTTGGCAGATCACACACCTTGAAGTGCACAGTGATGCTCCAGGGAAGAGCCGTATTGGAAGCGTGGAGATCGAATAAAACTCCAATGGGATAATGCCTATAAAAAACAAAACCAATCAAATCACCAAATAAAGGAAAAACAATATAAATAATATAATAAAAAGTTAACATGTTTGTCACTAAATGATTTTGTGACACACCTGTAAAAATCTTTGTTATAAATCCATAAATCAAGAATTTTTTGTAACGTTTTTTTTTTTTAAATAAACAAATTATATGATGCTAAGAATCCATTTTTACCATTTCAGAGGCGTTCCTTCATACTCAAACCACATCTCCTCCACATCTTCAGCTTTTACCACTTTCAGAAAGTGTTTCTTGACCTTGTCGGTCACCAGCATCAGATAACTGACCCTGGGAAGGAGAAGCTGGAGAAAAAAACCCCACAATTATTCCACTGGCTAGAGGATAAACTTAAAAATAGTCAAGTCAACTCACCGTTATTTCTATACACATTTTAACAATAAAGATTGTGTCGAAGCAGCTTTACGGAATCAAACAAGACAATAGAGAACAAAAACTCAAGTTTAATTAATATCTGTGAATTAGTCCCCGAATAATAGTCCTAATTATCGATTTTTCAATCTCAGCGCTTGTGATTCTTACATAAAACGGTTCTGCTTCTCGCTCGGTCACTTCATCTGGATGAAGCGCAAAACACGCCGGTATCCGGCCGAACCACACGTCCCGTAGTACATCTTTGTCATCTGCCATTACCGCAGCCCTCCAGGTGACACATATGATAGGATCAGGTTTAACACTGTAGAGGAAAAAAAACAACAACAACATGTTAAAATACTCTCAATGCTTTACATGCGGTGCATCATCACAAACTGTGGAGTGTGAACAGATGCTGCTTTACTACTTTATTATATTAGATGATTATTTTTACCATTACATCATGTTTACCATTGTGTAAATATTGTGACAGCTTCATTTACAGTTTTTTACAGTCCTGAAAATTGTCTAATTGTCATCCAGTTTAACAGCTTAATTAAGTCAACTCCTTTAATCAACTAAAACACACAACTGCCTATTTAGACAATAAATAAAGGACAAAATGGTTTCCTACTTGGAATATAAATAAAATAACCAGTCGTGTTATTACGCAAAATATTATGCATCCATCTAATAACTCTAATTTTACTTATGGCAACTTCACCTGTAAAACTAGGATAAAAAAACCTCTGAAATTGTTAGAATTAACGTTAAAAAAATACCGAATTAAGCTAAGCTAGTTGAAGCTAATTAGCGTTAGCTTTGGCAAGTTACCTTCAACAGTTTTTTCCCGCGACCCTCATTTAATTACAACCAGTGGGAAAATATACTAAAATCCAGAAACATCGTTATTTAAAATTATTTACACAAAATATTTTACTTAACAACAAACACCGAACAACTCAGCTGTCCCGAAAAAGGTTTAACTAGGCTAAACTACAGAAAAGCAACGAAAGCTAGCAACACTGGCAGCGAAGTGCCAAGTTACACAATCTGTCCCGAATTGCTAGATGTCCCCTATACATGTGCACTACATAGGGTGCGTTAAAGGTAAGTGCTTAACATAATACGTAGGCTCATAAGCATCAATTTGGGATTTTGCCTTAGTTTCGTTTTTTTCCTTCTTCTTCGTTAGCTCGTTGGTAACGTGTAAACAAGATGAATGCAATTCTTCCACCTAGCGGATAATATCTGAAACTGCACATTGTTCAATGTAAAATACATATAGCACAAGTATTTCATTAATAGATTCATTTATTCATTCTTTCGTTCATTCGTTCATCCGTCCATTCATTTGCTCTTCTCCAGTAATTTTGTCAGAATAAACGTTTGCTTGATGAGAACTGTGACTCAATTCAATTAGTCATATTATTTGACTCACGTTAATAAACAGGACTCTTTGTTCTCAAAAATGGCTCTCTTTTTTTTTAATTATATCTCATACACCTTCACCGCATTTTGGTAGACGCCCTCATCCAGAGTGACTTACATTTTCTTTATTTATACAATTGAGCAATTAGGGGTAACGTTCCATGCTCAGGGGTCCAGCAATAGTAACTTTCTAATCAATCCCACAATCTTTCGGTTAGCAGTGAAACGTAAATTGGAAAAAAACGAAAGGAAAAAAAATATTTCCGCTGTAAAATGATCAACTTGATAATGAGATATGCAGTTACATAAAATGTCCACAAGAGGGAGCACTAGGCTCACAAAAAACTGCAGCCTGGTTTTGACTTGATACCGGACATGGGTTTTTATTTGATACAAGAAAATTTTTAAGTTTTCTTCATTAAATTTTAATGATACTACTGGTATTACTAAAAATAAAAATAAGAAGAAAAAAAAAGAAGAAGAAGTAAGAAGAAGGAGAAAAAAAAAGTAGAAAAGGAACACATTTGGTTCAGATTTGGATCTCACTTTAAATTTGTTTAAAATGTATGTTTTTTTTTTATATATATCCCATCCTCTCTCTCTCTCTCTATATCTCTCTCCCTCTCTCTCTCTCCTCCCTCTCTCTCTCATCTCCTCTCCCTCTCCATCTCTCTCTCTCTCTCTCCCGTCTCTCTCTCTCTCTCTCTCTCATCTCTCTCTCTCTCTCGCTCTCTCTCTCTCTCTCTCTCTCTCTCTCTCTCTCTCTCTCTCTCTCTCTCTCTCTCTCTCTCTTTCTCTCTCTTTCTCTCTGTATGTATGTGTGTGATCCATTTGTTATGATATTTAAAGGTCTTGCCATTAAAGTTGACAGCTCACATTTTGGCTCTGAGACACCTTTATATTCCATAACTCAAAAAATGTTTCTCCAGTGATTATAACCCTGGGGTATTTCCTGCGGCTGATGGAGTCATGTCTGCTGCTGCATCTATGTGGAGATTCCATCTGTCTGTCTGCCTGTCTGTCTGTTTGTCTGTCAGCCTTTATCGTAGTCAAACACTAATTCACGTAGCGATTGCTACGAGGAAAAACTCCATCTGCAAAGCTCATTGTGGCTTGGATCACACTTCAGTCATACTCAAGAAAAAGTAAAAGAGACAGACAGAGAGAGAGAGAGAGAGAGAGAGAGAGAAAGGAAAGAAAGGGTGGAGAAAAAGAGACCGAGAGAAAGAGAGACAGACAAAGAGAGACAGAGAGGGACAAGAGAGAAAAAGTGGGAAAGAGAGACAGAGAGAGGCAAACAAGAGAAAAGGGGGAAAGACAGAGAAAGAGAGACAGATGGAAAGAAAAGACAGAAAAAAGGGGGAGAGAAAGAGAGACTGATACAAGGAAAAGAGAAAAAAGGGGGAAGAAAGAGAGACAGAGAGAGACAAAAGAGAGAAAAGGGGGAAAGAAAGAGTAAGAGACAGATAGAAAGAAAAAAGAGAAAAAGTGGAAAAGAAAGAGGGAGAGAGAAAAGAGAGAAAAGGGGGAAAGACAGAGAAAGAGAGACAGATGGAAAGAAAAGAGAAAAAAGGGGGAGAGAAAGAGAGACTGCTACAAAGAAAAGTGAAAAAAGTGGAAAAGAAAGAGAGACAGAGAATGGCAAACAAGAGAAAAGGGGGAAAGAAGCAGTAAGACAGACAGATAGAAAGAAAAGAGAAAAAAGTGGAAAAGAAAGAGAGACAGAGAGAAAAACAAGAGAAAAGGGGGAAAGACAGAGAAGAGAGGCAAATAGAAAAGAGAGAAAAAAGGGAGAGAAAGAGAGACAGAGAGAGAGGGACAGAGAAAGGTGTGTGTGTGTGTGTGTGTACTACGTATTCTACTATGTGAACTAGTCCCTATGGGGTAATGAGTCATTTGAGGGTTTGACACTTCACTGCTCCTGTTCCTCATAGACTCCCCCAAATTTGTCACAGATTTTTTTTTTAATCTACCCACAAAATAACATAAGCCATTTTTTTCAAATAAGTAACAACAATCCTTTAAAAAATAATTACAAATTAAAAATTTATTGGGGAAGCGGTGGCTCATGGTTTGATTCCCGGCACCACTGTTGGGCCCCTGAACAAGGCTATTAACCCCCCCCCCATTCGCTCAGTTGTATAAATGAGATAAATGTAAGTCGCTCTGGATAAAAGCATCTGCCAAATGCTGCAAATGTAAATTAAAAAAAACGACATAGCTGACTGGAGCACGTTATCTTTCTGCCCTATCTTAACTCATTATCGATATATCTATAGATGCTAACATAGCCAGCTAAGACCAGAAACCCCTGGGTTCAAGCCCCACCTCCGGTAAGTCAACCACTGTTGGGTCCTTGAGCAAGACCCTTAACCCTTCCTGCTCCAGGGGCGCTGTATCATAGCTGACCCTGCGCTCTGACCCCAACTTACTAAGATGGGATATGTGAAAAATGCATTTCATTGGCTCTGTACATGTACCTTGCACAATGAATTGAATATACTTATACTATACTTATACTTAACTAGCCACCAAAGCTAACACCATCACCAACAAAGCTAACACCATCACCATAAACATATTTTAAATCAATATATTTTACAAAAGAAATTGGCATCACAGCTAACAAATCACAGCTAGCAAATAGCTAGCTAGCTATGTTTGTTAACATTTTCAACAGCAAATTACTGATGTTAAGTTTAATAGTTAATATAACTAGCTTGCTAACTTGCTACTTGTTTGGGTTTTTTTTATAACTAGGAAAAATTAGTGTAGGAAACAAAGAAAAATTGGATACAGAAAATAGACTGTGTTTTCCAGAGGACCTTTTTGAGCATTGTTTTCTTTTAGGCTAGCTTAAACAGATAGCTAGGCTACAACTTTTAGAGACATTTTAAAAGATTCCGTATTTTAACACATTTAGCCTGAGACTTTATGTTATGTTTATTAAATATTTTTGATAAATGTGCTTTTTTCCTTTTTCTTTATACTGATCTGGATTATAAAAACGCATGTGAGAAACGGCGTGTCTGGAACACATAGCTCTGTTTATTACACTCTGGCCTGGTGTGGAACGACTATCGCTAATCCTCGGGATCTTACAGTGCTGACAGAATTGTGTCCACATCCAGAGGTAGAAGAACGTGCAACTCTCAAGGCATTTTATTACTCTTTTAAAGGAGTAGCAGGTACAACTGTTACTGATGGAAAAAGGGAAAAGTTTAATTCTATATTTATCTGTATTTTTTGTCAGCCCAAAAGTATAAAACTTAGTATTAGTTGGTTCAAATATATATTTCCCTTTAGTGTGCTAATTGAATTAATTGGCAAGCTTAAGCTTACTGACTTTTAATTATAAATGCACATTTGATTCTTTAATTTGTCAACTGTGACATAGACAGATGCTTATAACTGTGTCATAGACAAATGCTTATAACTGTGTTATTGAATGCTTACAACTGTGTCATAGATAAACTCTTACAGCTGTGTCATACACAAATGCTTATAACTGTGTTATAGACAAATGCCTACAACTGTGTTATAGACAAATGCTTATAACTGTGTTATAGACAAATGCCTACAACTGTGTTATAGACAAATGCTTATAACTGTGTTATAGACAAATGCCTACAACTGTGTTATAGACAAATGCTTATAACTGTGTTATTGAATGCTTATAACTGTGTCATAGACAAATGCTTACAACTGTGTTATAGACAAATGCTTATAACTGTGTTATAGACAAATGCCTACAGCTGTGTCATACACAAATGCTTATAACTGTGTTATAGACAAATGTCTACAACTGTGTTATAGACAAATGCTTAAAAATGTGTTATAGACAAATGCTTACAACTGTGTTATAGATAAAAAACATGTTACGCAAGTTCACCAGAACATAATATGTAATAATATGTAATAATAAATGAAACAAATAAATTCTTACAGCATGTGATGCTGGACAAGCGACTTTGGACCAAACTATGGCTGACTTATAGAGGATTATATAGAAGGTAACACAGTTAACACTGATTTCTCAGACATAAATGCATGATTTGATGTAGATGCATGAACAAAATATTTTTAAACACTTCAGTGTCCACCTGGGTCTCCCTCAGAACAGTGAGTGCATTGTAGGTAGATGATCTAGACGAATGCTTATAGTTTTGGATAAATATTTATAAGCAATATATAAAGAAACATGTATTTTAAACCTAATTTGAAAAGCAAAATCTTAAACAATATATTATTTTTGCAAGATAAAAGAGCTGTTGAATTTTTGTGTGAAATTAATTAGCTATGTACCTTGATATAAAGTTGATCATTGCTTATAAAAACAATAAAACATATCAATAATTTTCTTATATCTTAAAAGTGCAGTTGTAACGAATCTCACTAAGGCCAGTAGTAGTTTTAGAACCCAAAGGTGAAGTTTATTTACAAAAGTGAACACCTGGCAAAACAACAAACATAAACTAAACTAGACCTGACTTGACAAACTTAGCTTAGTTCAAACTTAAACTTGACTTAAACTAAACCAGGTTGACATAGTATCATGACAGTGGTACAGGGACACAACCAAAATCCTTGACCAAGACAAAGGGAAACACAAGGGCTATAAATACACAAGATTAACCAATAGGAACACAACATCTCACACATCACAAGGGGATCACATGACAGGAACACATAGGGAACAAGGATCACATATGGCAAGGAAAACATAAGAAACAAACAAAGTATAACCATAAAACATGAAACAGAAACAGAAAACGAGTCATTCTGAAGAAAAATGTTTAGTTTAATGAAATTAATTAATCTTATGGCTAATTGGAAATTGAAAAACTGTTAGATAAGTCTATGTGCTCACTGTGCACCATTATTCTAATGGCACAAGGGTGCCGTCTAAAGACTTATCGCCCAAAAGTTTGAAAAAAATATATTTCAAAAGTTTGAAAAACCCATAAAAGACACTTTTTCTGACAAAATTTCTGATTATTTGCACTTAAACCTACATACTACACATTACACACATTAAAAATATTAAAGTAAAAGCATAATTAATTTGTTTCAGCCTAAACATTTTCTTTAAGACTCCTATTACTCAGCCTAGCGGCTCAGCGGAGGCCCTGCAGATTGTGCTGATCAATATCTGAGATGCCTAATGTTCCTCCTGGTTGTTTTTCAGGCTGCAGCTTTGAAAGCCTGTAATGTGCGTCACCTGGGCATTCTTAAACATAAGGGAGCCACGAAGAAGAGTTTACTGGAGTGTGTTCGTCCTCTCTGAGAAAAGAGAGCAGGTGCGCATTTCAGGATGCTTTTGCGGTTTGGCTCAGCCAGCGCTGCTGAGTAACTTCCTTTAACCCTCACCTGACTGCTTATTATGGATGCCGCAATACTGCGAAAAAAATCTCAGATATAAAAACAGATGCAATTTTATTTTCATAGTGTTTTACCAGGCATTGAATTAAAACAAATGTTATTATGACTATGCAGGAATATGGACTGTGTTTATAGAGCTCATTTAGGCATTCAGACTTAGAAACAGCCCGGTCAGGGTTGCCATGTTTTCAAATAATCAACTAGTTTGTTAGTTGATCAGAAAACCTTACATGCATCGACAAACAACTATTACCTGAGACTAATAATAATAATACTTGTCATTGCACAAGGCACAATAGTATAGCAACAATAGTGAACTGAAAAGTAAAAGTGATGTCGAAAAATAAGATAGATAAAAAATAATTATCAAGTAAAAAATACATTTTATGCTTGGCTAATGTAGCTGAGGTTAAGGAACTGTCAGAGCCGTGTTAAATCATTTAGGACACGCCCACTTTAGTTTTCGATCTAAATACAGATAGTTAAGACAGAAGAATTGTTGCAATTATACAATACTACTTAGCTAGAGATAGCTAGCTATCTTTTGGAACTTTAACAACTTTTATTCCAACACACTGGAGAGAGCAAAAAAAAAGAATTTGAGACTTTAAGCTGAACCCAGATTTACATGTTTTACAACAGTGACATTTCTATTCTAATTACAATATTAAAATGACTCATATTTGCCATGTTTGCAGCTTACTCAGAATGCCAACGGACACACAGACACACACACAGACACACACACACACAGACACACACAGGCTAGGAATCTAAGTTTCTGTTAATGTAATAAGCCACTGTTATGAATGTGCAGCGTGTTGTATAAAAAACCATAGGGATTTTCACAAAACAGAATGTCCGAGCTGCGGTCTAAATAGGAAATTCCTTCACGTTTACTGCACCTCAAACTGCAGAGATGCAAGCGAGAAATGGTGTACTGAGGAACTATTCGTAACGCGTCACAAAATGTTTGATATAATAGTAGTGGACAGAGAAAACGAATAGGAAAATACTAGGTATTGCGTTAACATGAACAAAAGGTTACTATAGGTCTCTTGAGTGGGAAATGGCCTACTGTAACATACAAGTGTTACAAGTCTTAATTCTTTGTTTCTTTTGCTCTAGTAAGAAATAAACATTTTATTAATTTATGGTTATTGTTATGATTCCGACCTTCCACCACCAGTGGTCGCCCTCACCTGAGTACTAGCTCCACTTCCAGTAGCACGTCCGCTATCAATTTCTGTTGCTAGCTTTATATTCCATGTGGCGAAGTATTGCTTGTTGGTTACCAAGCATCTATTCTCATGTTTATGTTTATGTCTTCTGCCTAACATTTTGTATTTGTTTGCTTGGACTTGATTTATGTGTACCGACCTTTGTCTGTTTGTTGACCAGGCTTTTGGATTATTGCAAATATTCTAATAAAGCCTTATACTGCAACATGGATCCCTCTAAGACGTCTTCTTCACAGTTACATTATAGTATCTGCCCAATCTGAGGAATGTCTATTATTACTTAAAATCTTTTTCCATCTTTTGTTTTTGTTTGTCTTTTCTTCAAGTTTAAAAAATACAGGAAACAGTTCTCTGTCCTTTTGTTGTCATGTGTCAGATTGTTGCTCCCAGCAACCACTGATCACTATTATTCCTATTTAGGCACGCGCACACATATACGTCAATTTTTAAATTAAATAAATATTGTTAAAAAACAACTATTTCTGTCAAGCTAACTGAAAAACGAAATACCAGGTCGGGTCAGGAAATTCTAAAAATAATATCGAGTTCCTTTTTCCCCTCCGAATTTATTTGTATTGGTAACATCTATGACTCATGAGCTTCCATGTAACTACTGAGTGAGTGTGATGGAACTAAAATGGCAATAAACAATAAAATGGCAAGTAATTCAGAGCTGTGTTCATATATAAAAAAATGAGACTTGAGCTTTTTTTCACTCTGCCCCTCAAAATATTTGTAAACTTTCTTGTTTCCAATGACCAGTGAAAGATCACTGTTATTTACTTATCAATATGTGATTAAAATCCAATATATGATTACTGTTATTCCTAACAATGACCAAGTGATCATAGTCACAATGACAGTTCCTGGATCACCAACACTGCCACAACACTGTTTACCAGTGCTTCCTAATTACTATTAATAACTAGTTACAGATTACTAGTGTTTTTCTATCATCATTTCCTGATCACAATTATTCCTATTTATTAAATATTGATTACCCCTTTTCTCACATCAACTAGTCATTTACTGACAGCCCAAGTACTGACCACTGTTTTTTTTCCCAAAAACTCACTGACTACCAAGTTTTGTCCCAACCACTGCTTGTAGTGTTACAAATATGTTGTATATTTACAAATCATTAGGAAGAGTTTCACATTTAACCAACTGCACCATGCTCTTATTTATATTAGAACTTTATATTCTTTAGGAAATACATCATATTTAACTATTTTCTATTCCGATGAAATCTAAAAAAAACCCATGCAGTCTTCTTCAAAATATGACAGTTCAGTACAGATGTATATTGGTCTCTGGCATCATCTGGTAAGTTTTTGATTGTGTTAAATTTTCTACTATGATTCTATTTATGAGCATCACAAACCCCACCTTCTTACTCAATCCTGCTGAATGTAGAATAAAAAAAATTGTGGACTGTTGTTTATCCAAATGATGGAATCAATCTTCGGTCGGTCGAAAGCAGTCAAATCAGAACAGCGTCTTAAGGTGCCAGCGAGGTCTCTCGGTTTCTTCGGCTGTCCATTAGAGGAACTGTTGAGTGTATTTTGTCAGGGAGATTGACAGGCAGAAGAGAATAAAGGGTCATTAACCGAGCTTGGCCCCCTCCCTGCCCGGTAATCAATAAGCAGGCCTCATTAGAATGAATAGATGGACACTGGCTTCACTCCGGCTTCTCCCAGAGGAAATGAGGTAAGGAGTGAGGAGTGTGGACAAGCTGAAAAGCTTCTGGAGTGGTCCAGTACACATATCTAACACTGAGCGGCCCCACAGTCAGTCTGCGCCTGATGGTACGCGGTCAAACCATGGCTGCTCCATTGCTGCTTTTAAACCATTAAGAGAAAAGCTTGCTGTAATCAAATACTCAGGCTGGAAACACACACACACATCAATATTGCAGGTGAAAACATAAGCAGCGTGTTTGCAGATGATGCTTTGTGAAAAAAATGGCGAAGGGGGAAAATATGGGCATTGAAAAGAAGAAATTACAGCTGGGAAAATAGTCATACTATTATGAACACTTTCTGACTAATTGGATTTAGGATAGCTGAACTAGATTTACTAAATCTAAGTAATAAATCTAGATTTACTAAATCCAGGTTTTCTTTTATGTTACATTCAGCGGGATTGAATAAGAAGTTGGGGCTTGTGATGCTCATATATAACTAGATTTACTAAATCTGATTACTATTTATTCTCTGTTTGGTGGATCCCCTTATAAAGAGCTACTTACATTTATCTTATTTCTTAAATCCAACTGGTCCCATTTGTGATCAGTCACAGGTGTACAGTGCAAACAAAGAATGAGATCTAGATTAAGAAGCAAAACTAAGCACCCGGAAAAAGAAGCGTGAGGCAATATTGGATTAGATGTTATTTTTGGAATGCAGCGGGCACACCAAAGAGCGTCGCCCAGGCCTGCCTTCTGTCACCATGACAATTGCTGTTTTAGTGTACGTCTGAGTGGAAAAAGTCTCTCCTGTACACAGGAGAGTCCCGTGGCACAGTGCCCATGGTTTTTCCAATGATCACCCCATTCACTCCCTGCTGCCATTTTAAACACCCCTTTTAGCAACACACCTTTTACTTTTATGCACAGAATAAAAGCTGAGCTGGGTTCAGTTTTATCCACCCTTTTCAAATAAAAAGTTTATTTATATCAATATACTCTTTTAAAAAACTGTTTGCTTTGTTGACAGTGAAATATTTTACAAAAAAAAAACTTATTTACACACAAAATATACACACAAATTATAGAAAAAAATGTAATTAATTATTGCCAATCCTTTCGAATGGAAGCTATTGGTTAGCTTCTGGGACATATCAGCGCTACAACATTAACAATCAAACGCTGATTTGGAGAGTTTCGGGATTTGCAAATGATTTTCCACCAGCTCCTACTAAATGTAATACTGTATATATATATATATATGGGACAGTTAATTAATATATTATCAAAAAAGTGCAATCAAATTGGAATATAATACGTTATGCGGGCAAAAGTATTGGGACCACCACATTTGTCTCTGTGTTTGTAATCAATTCTTTTCTATAGCTAGTCTTACTCTTCCTCCTATAATAACCTTTATAGGTTATAATAAACAATAAAGACTGCCTGGTCAGGATTATAATAGTTTAAATAAAAAAAAATAACCAAATGAATTGATAGACTAATGGAGTTAACCCTCACACACTTCTACAGAGATACAGAGAGTGTAAAATAATACAGATACCAGCATTGTGTTCTTGTATTTAGACAACTTTCGATTCCGACATCTTTATCGAGCCCCCCTAAAAAAAGCACTGATCAGCAACATATCTTTTAAATATCTTTTTTTTATTACTTTAATTAGCAGAAAGCATACTGTATACATAAAATACCCTTGAGATTTCTATAAATATTCCATATTAGAGAAGATACAAGATTGAATCCAATGTGTGCCTAAATGGGAAGAGAATACAATCAGCTTGTTTAACAGATGAGCAGAATAAGGCACACCATCATGCGTTCATATACAACAGGAAGAAAAGTATCCCAAAGTATCCGTATCACAATAACGAATGAAACATTGGAAATCGATAGTAAGTGCATGCGTTAGAAAGACATCTTTCACTAGAAGAGAATAGCAGATCTCTCAGTTTTGGTTTTGTAGAAAGTTCTAGACAATCATTTCCAGGTCCAGTCCTGGACACCGTTTGAAAAGCTCTGGATGTGTCAGAGATTTGTTACATATAAAGAACTTCCAGAGTTTTCAGAACCAGACTTCCTCAACAAGTCGATATAATAAGCTCCACCCCTTCATCTTTAGGGACACATATCTGATTATAGAAAACAATAACTACATAATATATCCTTTGGTGTAGTGACATCGTTTATTGCTGGTCTTTTTTTTATCTAAGCGAAACCCAACCTTGACCTCTGATTGATTAAACATATTGCTGTATGCTTATTGTAAGGATAACAGGCTTTACTCTAGATCATTCTAGTGATGGTGCTGGGGGAAAAAGTCCCATTAGAGGAATGTCAGCTCAGAGAACAAATGGTTTAATTAAAATAAAATGAGTTTGTTTGCCTGTTGCTTGTTAGCAGGGAGACACTGCACTAGGAATGCTCAAAAATCCTGTCGCTGGAGATCCATCCCTAAAATTAAACCTTGCCTTATTCTGCTTATATACACAAAAACCTACAATTACTGTAAAGACGTGATTTTGCAATGTTTAACAGCTAGCTAATACTAATTAGCTAATCTCTCTATATTGAAACATTAACTCAAACCACTCGACTAGCTAAATCCTGTAGTTTAGGAACTACATTATAACAACCCTGGTTTCTCTTACTAAATCTGCGTCAACTAACAAACCTTCATTCAACCCCTGAGGTTGTGCTGTTATAAGAAACCATAAACAACAAGTGGTTTATTCCACTTAATTTACAGAAATGTGTTAAAGGTTCAATTATTTATTTATCAAATTAGGCCACATTTTACTTTTTATCCTTATTAATTATATGCAGTAGCTGTTAACTTCCTTCCTTTCTTTCTTCCTTCCTTCCTTCCTTCCTTCCTTCCCACACTTGAATTCTGACCAAAATCTTTTGAATCTTTACCTCTAACTGTGTCCATTGGCAAACCACACACACTGGAGAATCCTTTCAAGACATTTCCTCACAAGTAAAAACTTCCTGGTATCAATAATCGTTTAAAATGTTTTGACATGGAACCACATTAAAATGAGTGTTAATGAAATTCTTTTAGGCGGATCCACAGCCATGACCCAACCCCCCTCTGACAAATTAGAATGCAGAGCTAAGGTCAAAATCGAATATATAAAATGCCCTAAGATTTAAACGTGAGCACACAACGACTTTATTCTGATCTTTGCTAGCCTTAGACAAACTCCAATTCTTGCCTAACTTGTTTGGGACACTGCTTTGATCTCCAGAAAACTGTTAACCGTTTTGTTTCTTGCTATACTTTGTAGGGGTAACAGGGCATCAGGGAGGTAGTCTGATCGATGGTCCGATTTCACCCAGAGACCATGCACTACACCTACACAGGGAATGACGAAGTTTCATTAAGGCATTATATACAGCACATTAAACATACACTGTTATACAAAGACAACTAGTGACATCTTTCTATGTATATGGTATAAAAAAAAAAACACAGGTCTATTTTATTCACACATTTCCACACTCATCTACACAAACCAGCCTTTCATATTTACTGTAAACAAATGAGTGACTAAAGTATAAAGAACATATTAAAGGGAAGTGAAGTAATATGAAGTATATGAACAAAATTGCATCATTGTTTGTTCTTGCAGCAAGGCACTGCAAAAACTGTCCTGTGCGCTGAAACAGTCAGGACTAATCGCTAGGAAAATCCAATCAGAGACAGTGTTTGTCCTGACATCACACATCAAAAATAAAACAGAGAAAAGATATGAAGATACGATAGTCTTTTGTGAGATCCTGATCCACTGTAGAGCAGTTCTACTGGTTTAAGGCAAGAGCAAGAACAAGAACTGAAAAATTAAACAGTCACTGTTTTTATGGTGCTTATTTGTATACACCGCTGAATTTAAGGCCTTTCATGTAAAACATTACATCTCATTGTCCTAGTTCCTCAAAACAAAAGAGGACTGATTGTCCAATTGCAGGTGGTTTCAGAGGGAAGACTTCTTGGTCCCTTCTTTCATCAGGTGTTTTTATGACCATCTACGAGTGACCGTGAGAGGAAGTGCAGGATAGGTCGTTTCTGATAACCTCGTTGACTGTTGAGACAAAAGAAATATATACATTTTAGGGTTAAAGGGCAAACAGGCAAAATGTAAAATGTTTGTATTTAGTAATTACAGTTATTGAGCTATCCCTACAGCACCCTTTCTTGTTTTTATTTTCAGTTCAAGCATAACTTTAAATGCAAATAAAAATAAAACTTATGTACGAGATGAAAAAATTGATTCGAAATTCATTATTTATGTGTCCATTCTTGCCAACAAAACCCCCAAAAGTCAAATTTAGTCAACAAAGGTGGCATCCGGAGGATAACCAAAATTTATAAAGGTTTGCAAATAAGTAAGTCTTTATGTCTGTGGAACAGAGAGGGGTAAGGGCTTTAGTTAAGAGCCCAACAGTGGCATCTAGACAGGGGATAAGCAACTTCCTATAGCCATCTGCACTACCACTGTCCCTGGACATGGGATGTGCCATTGCATATGTTATTTTTTTTTAAGTGGTACTATTCTATTGTCTGTATATACCTTTGATTAGGAAGTCCAATAAGGTGGCATGAGTGATTATCAGCCAAGATAACCAGACAAAATCCATAATAATTAGCCACATGGTAATGTTCTGCTAATTTATAGTGGGATGTGGTTTGTGGCAGACATTTTAGGTAAAATTACCATTGGAAAACTAAATTCTTGTACAATACTAGGTGACGCCCAAACTGTGTAGTATTATTACACATTATTACTGTCAAATAATTTAGGAAACATACATCCTCAAATAGTTCATAACAAGCTTTTGAGTAAGGGTGAGGTTTTGCTCCCATTCATTTCCCACACTCTCAGAGTGTCCTTATCTTTGTGGTTTTTGGCTGGACCAGAGGAAGTGACTACACAGTGAGGCTGGCTGATGCCTGGAGACCCCTGATGACCCCTGAGATCACTGCCACCTCTAAAGGAGGTTTAATGATACACCAACACCTACAGTTGCAAAAGCACAGGAAGATCCAGCTGCGCTCCATGCTACAAAATCAGGGTGGATTATAATTAACGCCTATATGATCACAGACCACCAGCATGCCTTATCAGCTCCTCGAGCAACGGTACACACACATGCATCCACACATACAGGCAACACACACCCACAAACACACACTTGTGCCCAGAATTCATTTTCCTGCATGAGGGAGTCCCAGTGGAAAAGTGTAGGCTGAGCCAACACCACTGGCTGTTTGTGCCCGCCACAGCTCGCAACAAAACAGGCATTAACATGCCGAAGCCATGTTTTTCACCACAAGCGCTGGCAAAAAAAGGTAGACCACAAAACCAGGGTCACAATTATGTCATCAAACTTTACTGTCGATCCATAAAAAAAGCCTCAGGTAACAAATACATAGTGGAGCTAGGCTTAAAAAGAAATCAGTGTAAAAATAAACAAGGGAAATCTTGCAAAGGAAGAGTCCTTACTTTCGTTTTTTCATTATTGTTAGTCGCGGTCGGGGTTTCTCTGAAAATATCACACCTACACACCACACCACACAACATTGCACTGTTTTGCTTTATCAACTAATACTTTCCATTTCCAAGCCATCA
The DNA here is from genome assembly GCA_005784505.1 of Bagarius yarrelli. Taxonomy (NCBI): domain Eukaryota; kingdom Metazoa; phylum Chordata; class Actinopteri; order Siluriformes; family Sisoridae; genus Bagarius; species Bagarius yarrelli. The sequence goes on along the minus strand of VCAZ01000063.1, from coordinate 596,501 downwards.
GCTTTTCCACTGCAAAAAAAAACAAAAAAAACACAAGTTGGAAAAAAGACTGAATTATGCCAGCAAATATGTCCAGAGGCTTTATATCACTCATTTGACATTCGAAAAGCCACTCAAGCAGAAGGCTGTAAACTGTTAAACCTTAATAATACATGCACGGCTAATTATAGCATTCTATTAATATTAAACTGGTTATGAACAAAAAGTTACTAAATTGTTTGTGATGGCAACTAGAGATGAAATGATGATGTTGAAGTGTAGAATAATCTAAGACTTAGCCCACCTTATGCAATGCATTGTAACCATTAAAAAAGGAACCCTGGTGGTTACTTTAGGACTTAATACCGGGTCAGAAACAATACATTCATGTTACTATTTTTATACTCTATTAAAAAAAAAAAAAAAAGATTATAGTACAATATTAATAAGAAAACATAATGCTACCACTAGAAAACATTTTTATACTAAACTTCTTGTGAAGCAATAGCACTTTATCTGTAACACAATTGTATGGCCATTTTTTTCGCTTAGCTTGAAATTGTAAAAATTAGAACTTTGCTGTGTTATACCTCAGGGCTCTATTTTTGGCCCATTATTATTTTAAAAAGAAACCTGTTGTTGGAAATCCTTCTAACTTCTGCTACCAAATCAAGCAAGCAAACAGGCATGACTGGTTGCAGACAGAGCATTTCCAAGTGTGACAGAACACAGAAGGTGCTTTATTAAAACACACGTCCTCCCTGCAGTGTCCCAGCCTGTAAAATTGGCACTGCAAACACACACACACACACACACAGAAAAAAACACACACGCATGTGTGTATAGGGAGTATAAGCAACTCCTCCCTTCTGATTTTCCTTTCGGGTGTGGCCCTGTTTAAAGCATACTTTAATTTTATTCCCCATGCAGGGAACAGTGACAGGCGACTGACGTGTGCTGGTCTAAAAATACCCAATGCAGGAATTCCGGCTTTGTTCTCTGATACAACACTGTTTTTCTGTCAATACTGATACTGTTTCCTCAAAACTGATTTCTTCCATTATATTTATCAGTAGGTTATGCAAGCCGTCATCAAGGGAGAAAAAAATACAAAACAGATTCATGAGGCAAAATTTTCAGCTAAGACGAGCAGCGACACACGACTCCAAACTGATATAGTAAGCATACAAACATAGAAAGTGTATTCCTTAGAGTGTGTTATGTTATGTTGCTTGTTAGGTTTAAACAGGTTGAAAAAAGAGTGGCCTCCTGTGTCAAAAAGGACATACTTTAAAATTGAACCTCAGGACACATCTAGGCTGATCTATAAATTCATCCATCCTTCAGTTTGTAATAAATTTAAGTGCTATTTACATATTATTGAAAACTAAAGTCTACAAACTGTATATTTTGCTATGCTAATGCTAGGCCTATAAAAATCATCATATTGGCAATTAACAGGTTTTTTTAATTACACATTTTATTCTTAATAATAAAATAAATATTTATAAACAAAAAGCATACATTGCTTAGTTAATTTTAATTAAGGCTTTTATTGAGGTGAGAGCATTGCCCGGACAACCCTTAGCATAAAACCTGATACTGTATTGTTGACCGTTAAGAGAAGCTAACTCCTGATCAGCTTTTTCAATCAGCAATAATGAGTTTAGCAGCCACAGTACGATGTAACTCAATGTGCACAAGACGGTAGAATAATGAAAGAGGGATGTCATAGTTTACAAAAAGGTCTAGTATAAACTTCAACTACAATGTTTTTATCTCTTTCTCTCTACTGAATATCTAGTGAAATTCAACATGTTCCTGGTGTAACTGCAAGATCACAGTGTCCCACTCTGAAATTGTATATGTTCAATAGGGCAGCTTTCACAGAAATGCGCTAACCTTGTTTAAACCACCCATGAAATTGATTTGGCAAAGGAAGCTTAACTCTGAATTTGATGCTGTAGGAGAAGGGCAATTGAATTTCCTGCTACATATTACTTATTGTTTCCCCACAATATCAAATCTGCTCTCGCTTTCAGACGAAACACTAATGGGCCATTCGCAGCCTCCCACGCGCTGAACCATGCCAGCCAAGAAGCTAGCATGCCAAGCTCCTGTCTTAAAACCATAGAGAAAGACATTAGAGGGGATAAGAAAGAATACAAATATACACTTGCTGAAAAATTCCACTACATCAGTCATTAGTCTACTGCAGTTATAAATAAAGAAAAAAACGTATATGGATAGCATGCCCTGTCAAGAAAACCTTGGCTTATTCGGTAAGCCTGCACTGGCCATGTGGAAGCGTTCAGCCCAGAGGCTAACGACAGGGGGACAGACAGAAAGAGGGAGAGTTTGTTTTAGAATGGCTTTGAATAAACTCTGGTGTGTTATTCGCCAGCCGCTGGCAGCAGCTGCTGAAACTCTTCAAATCCCCATCATGTCCTACCATAAAAGAAATAATAAAAAAAGAAGCAATACAGAAGTTTCTCCAGACCAGTATAAGATGTGTACTTTTAAACAGCTGAAAGGCTTCGAGCCAGGGGCATGACCACGAGGGTGGCAGAAAGGCTCGGGCAACACTGGAGAGTGTCTTGTTTCTTAGATTAGGTTTTACCCCCACACATTTTATACACCAGTGGTTGCCAAATCATGGTTCCATGGATCCTGAATCCTCGATGGCTAATTGATTTGGATGTGGGCTTTCGGATGTTCATGCCATTCATTTGGACTTGTTTCTTAAAACTTTGTCTTAAGTATATTTTGGTTAGTCATAAACTTGAGAGTATTGGCAGGACTACAGCATTTTTTTAGGTTATTATCATGCTTGATACCTTAAAATGCCTTCAAAAAATCAATTAATTTATCACCATGACTTTAATAAATAAGCGAAATATGATTGTATACATTTCTATAATTTTTGTTTTTTTATATATATAATTTTGATTTGATAGGGTGACTGTTTTATTGAATCATTGGTAGGCAGGTCATCTGATTTTTGGAGACCAATGCATTTAAAATAGTTAACTAACTAAACATTTTTTGTAACTGACATACAAAAAAATAACACTTTTAATGTCATGTGCTTGGGGCCAAAGTATGTTCCACCCTTGCTAACTTGATGCCTTTTGCAGCTCTATACACACAGTCAGGACACTCGCTCAGATCTCAACCTTCTTCAGTAGATAAAGCAATGAGCTTTGGCACTTGTTTGATAGAGGCTGGTGCTGAAGTGTGAGGTCTGAGGCTCCCCTTGAGCATGATCAATTACAACTGTTGCTAGGGTGAGCAAGGAACCCTGGGGGATACACTAGTCTACGCGACCCAGACAAGAAAGAAGGAAAAACAAACCCAGCGCAACACATGCTGCCGATGCGACTCTCTGCCTACACAGAACCAGAAAGGCCTTGCCAAAATTAGACACTTGATCCAACAACATTGCTTGTTTAGGTTGGCTCAGTTTGAGACGGATTCTGTTTCCTTTGATCCACCAAGCCTCCGTTTGTCTCCCTGCTGCGCTTGTCCTTCTCCCATCCCCCTCATTCCCTTTGCTATCTTCCTCTTCTTCTGCAATCACTTCCTCTCTGTCTCAAGGGAGGCCAGGGTGTATGTGTCGGGCACTATCCCCTTGGGTAGTGTATGTGTGTGTGGATGGGGTGTTTACATGGTTAGGCGTGCTCTCCTGTGCCCTAATCAAAGATGTGCAGAAATGATTTACTATTTGCTCGGCTGCGCACATACTTTTTTTTACGAAGCCCTTTGCACAACAAGGATCCGACAAATGAGAAAACCATGACTACCTTTCATTCCTAGCTGGCCTATTACATCATCACAAGGCAGACCGCAGCACCGAAACGAAGCCATAACATGAACGCAGATGGTTTAACCTCAATAAAAATGTGCAACATTTAAACTACACTTTGGAAAATGTGCTAAGAATTAAAAAGTTCTTCGGCCATCTGATAAGCAGAATTTGACAAATGCAACCTGGAGGCCAAGCAGCAAGAGGAGGTTCGTTATCTTGCGTTCAGATATAGTGGAAGAAAAGGAGCATATTGAAGCAATTGTGCCTGTGTTTAATGGGATTTATAACATAAGCATTTGTACGCTGCCTCTATAAATCACCTGTTGGCTGTCAGTCTTGATGTCAGATATCAATTTTATTTGACAGAAATACAGTATATATACCGATATATCTATATCTGTCGCTGTGGCCTCCAAAAGGATTACATCAGCATGAGCTTACTTGGTTTCGGACCTGCTGTTTCTTTTGTTCTATCTCACTTTTATTATATCCCAACAGAAAGAATCTGAGTTTTTCTCCTAATCTGTTCAATATATGGCACAGTATGTCCCGTCGAGCAACACCAGACTGCTATTCAGTTTTTAACAATACAACTTGCAATCGAAAAATATTTAGGAAATGAGACCCAAAACCATCATTAGACTCGTATTCAAAATAAAGATTTTTTGTCCATATTGATTTGAGAATCGGGCAGGATTTTTTAAAGAGGTTGGCATATTTTAATCCATCTTTTAGCATATTTCCATCTATTCACTTCCATTAATCTTTTGCTAGGTTTTCCACTACACTGTTCCATTTAGCCCTTTTTAGAAATTCTCCAAATACTCCTATGCTTCTACATCTGGATGCTCTGAAATACCCATTAAGCAATATACAACCATCAGAATCCGCTAGGGTCCACTGAGTATCTCCTCCAACCCTTCCACACACATACACACACCATAAGTGCTCAAAAAAAAATGTAGCAAAGACATAATCATAACTTATAAAGTAGACAACAGACGCGGTTCTGTCATATCCAGACACATACGGCATGGATGCAGCATGCAATAAGTCACAACTGTGCAATCAGCAATCTGATTTCATCACCTGTGGTGTTTTATCGCTTCACAATCCGACCTCTGGTTGTCTGAACGTCTTAGCAGGGGCAGGGAGTGTGATTCCAGTAAAAATCCTGCAGGTTTAACATAAACACCAATGACAAGCCTTAATGTTCACAACGTTCCCCAGCGGTCCTATTTTCATGAAAACAACATGCTTAAATTCTTCCATGAGGAGGAAGATGCAGGATTGAGAATGACCGCTGGAAATTGAGTTTCTGGGTCTGCAATACTGGATTTGTTTTAAATCATGGATTTATTCTGTGAATTTATGATAGATATTTCAACATATTGCACATTTACTTTTTCCCGTATATCCTGTGCGTACAAACTTTTAGGTATTTTTATTTTGAAAAATAAATGCAGTTATATTGCAGTTATGAGATAGTCGTTGGCAGCATAGCAATACAATGTTACTTTTAGAGTTCTTGTATCTTATCCAAAGCAAATTATGATAATTATTATTATTATTATATATATTTTTGTCCAACTGAGTCAGGAGGCCCAGGAAAGGGTGCTGGGAATTTTATCTATGATCTATGATGTATGGTTTAGAGACAGTGGCACTGAGGAAGGGACAGGTGGCAGAGCTGGAAGTAGCAGATCTAAAGATGTTGAGGACAGGATTAGGAATGAGTTCATCATGGGGACAGGCTTATGTTAGATGTTTTAGTTATATGGATGCGATAAACGAGGACATGAAGTTAGTGGGTGTGAATAAGAGGATGTTGAGAATAGTGTTAGGTGGAGACAGATGATTTGCTGTGGTGACCCCTAAAAGGGAACAGCCGAAAGGATAAGAAGATCTTCCAATCAGCAATACAACACCCTAACCACTGAGCTTTTCTCTTAAGTATTTTATTTCTCTTATACCACAACAGTTCTGCTGCAATAATGTATTTATGAAAAAGAGTCACAATTTTTAATCTAGTTTTCACTTATAAACTGAAACTGTTTCTGTTCATTTAAAGAGCAACTACAGTTAAAGTTTTAATACTTTGGATTTAATTATCTAAAAATAAAGGTTATAAATGCCTTCGAAGCCTTTATAATGCATGCATTAATTGCATCAATCAAAAATTTTAAAATGTTGTCTAATTCAAACAAAAACAGGAAATTTATAATAAAGGTTTGCATTCTTTATCATATTGTTTTGCCTCATTTATAAAGGTCTGTCTTTAGCAAGGAATTATCCAGCCTCAAAGTAATCTATATTTGCTGAGTTATTAGTTACGTAAGTGGAAACTAGATGAAGTGTAACATATGTGCGGCGGACACTTTTATGAGTCTAAAGCCGGAATGGGATTTAAAACATGCCATGATTCATGTGGAAGCCAAAAGACATTAAATAAGTGTTGTTAGAAGCCACTGAACTGAAGCATACTTACTCTATTTACTACACAAGTAAAAAAGGAGTAAGTATGGATGTTACTTCCTTCTATTAAAGATGTTTCTGCCTGGCTAACTTTCATGGAGTCAGAGTGAGACACGCTGAGCTCATATACACGTGTAAAAATACAAAGTTGATTTTGTGTGGCTTGATGTGATTTTACCACTTAGTTAAATAGCAAGCCGTTGTAAGAGCTAAAGCTTATTGGCTTTGATAAGTTCCGAAAAAAACGCAAAGTTTTTCTGCTGTCTAAAGCTACTGTAACTCAAATTTTACCATTTACATAATTGGAATTCATATAAAAGCAGTTGTAAATCTGACTCCTTTAATCCACGGTTAAGACCTGCCAGACTCCTTCTGCCGTCCCGCTTTTTTTCCTATCAATCTATCTAACCTTTTGTTACACGTGTGATTAAGTGTATCTGCATGTCTATGTAGTGTCTAGATGGAGGCGCTTGTATGTATGTTGCGTTCATTTCCTGCTCTATTTGCATCCCAAGATTACTCTGTATGTGTTATGAGCTTGAGGCAAGAACCTCTACTTTGCTCATTCTGGCTCAGTAATACTAAAGAAAAGAAAGACGATAAAATTCTTAACGCTATGATTTGGGCCCCATATTGAAAGATGTTGGAAGGGACATACTGTGTGTGTTTTTAAAAAAATATATTATAGCGTTGTAGAGTAACTTTTCTATAGAAACTGTAGTAAATTTCCTGTTGTAAATAAATAAATATTCAACTTCATTGTGCAAGGTACATGTACAGAGCCAATGAAATGCAGTGTTTTTTGTATCTCCCATTTTAGTAAGTTGGGGTCAGAGCACAGGGTCAGCTATGATACAGCACCCCTGGAGCAGGAAGGGTTAAGGGTCTTGCTCAAGAACCCAACAGTGGTTGACTTGCCGGAGGTGGGGCTTGAACCCAGGGGTTTCTGGTCTTCAGATTAACAACTCAGCACCTTAACCATTTGAGCCTAACTTTGTTGTGGTAATTTAACTGCATTTGTTATAGTAAAAACAATGGATCGATGAAACACACATCCCAACAAAATCCCTAAAATAAATGTAACCAAACAACATGTTAACAAACTATTTATTATTTATTGCTAATTTTTGTTGAAAATCTTAGCTGCGTTGTTGAACTTTTGCCAAAATCAAAGATTTGATATGGTTGTACTTTAGAAATGTTAATCTGGCCTTTCACACTGGAACACACTCTTTCCCATATAGCAACTTACCATAGTTTACTAAATCATATCATTAATATAATCATTAATTCAATATACCACAGTCTTCTAGGTGACTTTAGTAACTTGTAAAGTCTACTACAGTATTTACTACAGTTTATTAATTCACAAGAGTTAACACACTGCAGTTAGATGTAGTAAATTCTGTAATACACTGCAGTACATTACAATTTACTACATCTTACTGTAGTAAATCCTAAAGTATATTTTAGTATTTTTTCATGTGGGTTGTTCTAGTGAAATCAAACTGCCAGCTGCGGGAGCTACGTGTAAAAGACGTCCTTTTCATTATATGATTCTTCTTTTCTCTGACTTTCAGTACATTTTGTGGAGAAAGAAAAATGAAAAAAAGAAGGACGGAGGCAAGCCAAGATCAACAAAGAGCTCGGCTTCCCCCGGCCCTTCAGGCTGCGGGAGCCTCGCCTGTTGATTCTTTATGCCGGGATTCTGATTATAAACAGGAAAAGTGATTAAATGGGAATTTTGAATGGTTTTAAATTGAATGTGGCTAGAACTAATGGCACAATTACTCACTTCCAAATAACAAATAAAGCTTTAAAGTGCATAGTGTGCTGAAGTAACCAACAGGATGAAATCAGGCCTTGGATTTCAGCAGACCCTGATTTGAGCCAAGCATTTTCCAAGCCACAACTCTCAAACCTTCTTTCAGGAGCGTACAAGTACCAACCCACAAACCTCCACCACATAAACTCACGGTAGATGCCGACTTCTGTTTCCTCCCTCTGCCACCGGAGCTACCAATCTATCCTCCAGCAAATGCTTTTAAACATTTGCAGTTAATAATGTGGACTGTATATTCATAGGTTAAACATTTAGTTCCTTAAAGACTGTTAAATGTTGCCCAGAGCCGAAAAGAGCACTGTAATGACCCTTTCCCTGTCTAAAAAAAAGAATATCAGGTTTTAATTTTAAGGTTTCCTCATCAGACATAAAGAAAGCCAATTTGTTTAGACAGTGACGTCATTACACACCAGACGGATTCCATTGCTGTGACTGTGAGCACAGAGATAATGGCAGAGTGGCTGAAACTAGACCTCTGTGAATGAGCCGAATGAGCTGGACCACAGTAACGAGCCTCACGCGAGAAGACAAGGCTATGAAGTCAGACCCAACATTAGGAGACTGTTAACATCATCATGAAGCACTTTCGAACTTAGAAGACTTCAAAGGACCAGAATCCGAATGCTGACAAAGATTTTCACTAAGTTATTCACAAACAGTTTAAAGTCTAAAGGGTTGGAATAGGGCTGAGAACAGTCAGACAATTGATATAAATCATTTTGTTTGCAATTTATTAAGCATTTGAACTAGTATTAAATTAGGTGTAGGTTGAAAATAATTAATTGTTATCAACTTTATGAATCATTAAGCTATATATGATAAGCTGAGAGAAATCTGATTGATATTTGCTGTGGACCAGGCACAGCATGATAGACATACATCATTGTATGATAGAAATACATCATACAACATCAATAATCTAAATTAATTGATCTATATATATATATATATATATATATATATATATATATATATATATATATATATATATATATATATATATATATATATATATATAGTATTAGAGAGAGAGAGAGAGAGAGAGAGATGGAGATTAAAGCTCCTTTTGTTAACCTTTAATATTCTCTACAGAATAACTTTAAATATTTACCCATTGTCATGCTTTATGAAGCAGTGTATTTGTTTCATTTCCTGTCTCGAACATTAATGTTAGCAAAGCAGAAATGAATCCGGTCATAAACCCTAGAGTGTTTGTCTGTAGCCGATAATAACAAAAGCAGGCGTTTGAGGAAATTTAACCTAAAGCACTAGTGGGTTCATACAGTATGTTTACTGGATAGGATTTATATTTCCAGTGGCAAAAAGCACTACGACACGTAACTCCCGAAACGTGCTGTACTTGACAGTCTATTTGGCTTACCATCTAACCAACCCCAAAGCCCTTTGCCGCCACTCTTCGGGTTTTTAATAATTGTTGGAAAGAATAACGTAGGTTCCCAGAGGTTTGCACATCTTCTAAATTCGTAATCTGAAAACATCCCATAAGCCAAAGCAGGTCCTCTCTGGTAATGAATAATGAAGAAAACCATCACCGCTATGCTTTAACTATCGATAAAGTCTGAGGGCACTTCACCAAAAAACCCCCAATTTCGTTCGATTAACTCCGCCCTCTTCCACCAAGCCGCGGAGGTCAAAGTTTTAGTGCGGTAAAAGCTGAGACCCAAGCCTCAGGCCATGTTCTCCTGCTCCCAATAGACGTTCTAGACCTTGCTATTCCCAAAATGTTTGTGACCTCTACCCCTTTAATGCAAAACTTAACCTCATCCCCAAGCATGCCATGCTATGATGTTAGCGACTCAGCAATTTCAGCACAGGCCGGACGCACTCTCAATCATCATTAGAGGTTCGAGTGGAGTCCTGCTGCCCTGGGCTTACTGCCAAAATGCGTCAAACTTTCCATGAGGGAAGCCACAAATCGGGGCTGGAGGGTGGTGGTGGTGGGGGGGGGGTCACAGGGATCCTCTGTAATTTAAGACCCTTGCTCCATTAGAAGAGAGTAAAAGAGGAGGAGACTAAGACGAAGTCTAGAGAAGTGTACAACTTGCTGAGAGAAAAAGATTTGGCGTATTTGTTCAAGTGTACTAATAAAGATTTATGATGGTATTCGAGGACAAAAAAGATAGAAAGTATGCTCTTCAGAATTATGGCTACTTCTAAATTTCCATTTTGAAATGCCTCAGATCTGAATTTATTTTTGACCTGCACTCTTTCTTAAAGTTTGGAGATCGATCTGTATCTAATAATTAGGAATGAATAAGACTTTAGTAATTCATGTGCATGTTAATGCAGTAAAGCCAGAGCTGATGACATCAACAGGGGTGATGATATTTTATATTCTGCCAAATGATTCAGCTGCTGGCTGAACTGAATAATTTTCATCTTAAGAGATGTTGCAAAACCTTCAGAGAAAATGCGAGGGGCTACTAGTGCATTTGTTTGTTGCGAAAAAAAATTGAATAGTACAAATGGTTAAGTGTATATAACCATAGACTACAGTATGCGTGGCTTTTATTTAGGAGCACAGCTGGAGTGAATCTGTCGCACTGATTAGTCTCGCTCACATGACTGAACCCTAATAAGATCCTGATAACCTGAATAAGAGAAGACTTACACATCCAAAATCATTAGCCACCCACTTTGAAAGATCTACAACACATATGAGACACATGATATCACTTCACTCATCCAGCCTTTTACTGCTTAATTAGTGAAGAAAAAAGAGCCTGTAGTAAATCCCATGCCCCTGTTTTTTAAACCTTTCCCCCCAAAATGCCATGAGTGTTTTTTAACTTTTGGTCCCTTACACATTTTAAACCACTGTGGGGGAACGACCCAACTGAAACTGTTATTGGACGCTGCCCAGTTTGGAGACCGCAGGCTGGATTACACAAGCGCTAGACACAGCAACAAAAAAAAACAAAAAAAAAAAACGGAGGCACAGGCGCTGTGAAAAAACTGAAGTATGTTTTTGATTTTAAGTAGAAGTGAAAAGTGTCCTCAGAGTCTTGGCATTAGAGTAGATCTGCCAGCCTTGAACACTCAAATTTAGCTTCTGAAAATAGAGAACGGTGATAATATCGTTTACTTTTGCTCCTGAACATCATGTCCTCTTGGGTAGTTAGCATAAGCGCTAAGTTGTGTGCGGTTTTAAAGGTATTACACACACATAGAGAATTTGAGAAGTAGATTCATTTTTGGGGGCTTACTTTTTAGGACACCCAACGAGCCTGGCTAAAGGAGGCCTTTTTAAATTGTCCATCTGTTCCGCTGCACCAGCAGTGTTTATTTCATTTCTCAACTCGTTTTAAAAGGGAGGGAGAGACAGTAGATTCCTTTAGAGGATGCAGTTACCACCGCACACTTACCGGGACTCTAGCCGCTGACCACAGATGCTTATTCAAGCATTAGTGTGCACAAGATGGGGACCCTGATCGAGCTTTTTTTTCTTTCTTTCTTTTTTTTTTAAACAGATGAGATCTGGAGGCCCCCCTAGCTAATCGATAAGCATTTCTGCAGCTCACTTAATGCAAGCGTAATTACAGGCTGAATGCATTTGAAAGCACAAGAGCTAAAGTAACCATGGATAAGGTACAGAGTGAAACATAAAAAATGATGTTACTTTTTTTTGTAAGTAAAAATCTGAAATACTTGCACATTGAGCTGAGTTGCGGGTAAAATGATCCAGTAACGAGCTTTCAGAATGCATTGAACGAAGCTTAAGTTTCAGCTCTATTCGCTTAATACCACCATAGTTCACAACATGTGAATAAATATGTCCTCCAGCATTACAGACTTTATATGATGTGATAAATTTATACTCATATCCATAAGGTTATTCAATTTCTTTAGTTTCCTGCCACATAAAGTATAAAAGCACGGATCTGCCCAACACCGACTGATGAAAAACTATAGATGGAAACTGACAGTTGATCATTTGTAGCTGAGTGTGAATTGACATGACTTTCAAAATGTCACATCTGACCATGTTTGAAGTCATTAACAGGGCTGATGACAAATAGATGACCTCGGCTCTCTTTGTGATGTTTATTTATTAGCTGAGGATATGGTGATGACAGATTTAGTGAAGGCTATGTTCTAACTCAATTTCAGTTCAGCCCCTAAATACCCCCCACCCACACAGACAGACAGACAGACACACACACACACATAAAGACAAGCCAACAGGCACATCTAAACTTCTTATCATTACTTTTTATAATTAAGAGTGTTTATGTCTGGTGTTGGAACCACTTGAATAACCATATAAACTTATATGATAGTTATGAAACATCAGTTCAAATAAATATTTCTTTATAGCGTTCTTAAATTTCAATCTGGTATGTTGGTTGCCTAAATCTGTAATGGATTTTGAAATAAATACAAGCAACATATAGATAATACTAATTTAAATCTAACGACTACTTTAGTAAAAATTGATGATGAAAATATTTAGCAATAAAAACTCTATGACTAACATTTCTGACTCTATAGATACTCTTTAGACTGAAGCAGAGGTTCAAATTAAAATGCTGTCCTTATGTTTCTATTCTGGTGCAAATTAAATGGTCTCATATTTATTAAGCCAGTAAATGCAGGTGACCGTGTGGTGGGATAAGGTGGGAAGGGAGTCAAAGATACTGAGGTAATTAGAAGAGAAATAGCTGGAGATCTCATGGCCAAACATTCAATGGCCCCCTGAGTGTGGGCATGCAAGGTGCCAGGGGGCACCCCAAGGCCCCCCAAGCTCCCTTGATGACGCCAACTCAGAGCTAGAGGGCTCTGCAGGGAGGCTTAGGGAAAACAAAGGGCAATGAATCCAATTCTAGAAAAAAATAGATGGCCTCAGGAAAACCCCTAGCCATTGTTTTGCTTCCTTCATTAGGGCTCATGTCAACAGTCTGGGCTCATGGCACGTGTGCCTCTATTTTCACTCGGCCGCTCCCAGCCAGACCCCTGACCCTGGAATGTTTGGACAGATTGTTTGAAATCCCGCTGTGCTAATTTACTGCTGTCGCATTAACGGGTGTATTTGTAACTCCCCTATCTACGCACATACACATGTCTATCCACCTGCAGCTGGTGGAGTTCGAATAAACAATGTGTAACAGGTTTTTATATGATCCACTATGGGAGTGACTAAGATCACAGTAAACACCAAATTCCCTGGATAAAACAATCCATTAGCGTAGAACTGGAATATGTTTTGCATTCCAGTTTGATCACCATCTTAAGCACACTAAGATATAATTCTAAGTAAAATGTTAATGGAATACTGCATAAGTGTGAATCTGCAAACTCCTGTCCAGTGGTAAAAATAACATAACCAATACAAGACCAATAGGACACATTCAAGAAAGCTTTAGGCCCTACTAATAAACCCTAAAGTTTCTAAAAAGATAATGAATGTAGAAACCTTGTATCACTGTAGCTGTGCTGAACAGAACTGGCAATTTAAGACAAGTCAACCTGGTTGTATTAGTTATTTTGGGATAATTAAAAAAAGTTTTCACAAGACTTCTTTTATCACCAGGCATTTATGAACAGGTTTACCACAGCAACCCAACCTTTAGGTTATGTTGGTGTTGGGTGTATAGGTCTGCTTTGGAGGTTTTGTCTGTTTACCATTTAGCAAGGGATCTCCAATTATAATTGCTTTCATTTTTGGTTGGTTAACAATGCAAAACTATAAGAATTATGGTTTGGTAACCTACCATCATCCAGATACATTTGGTCAAGCTCCTGTGGTTCTTGTTTGATGGTAACAGGCAGTGCAGGGGAGTCGTGGTCATCTGCTAACAGGGTAGGTGGGCTTCCTCTGGGCTGGGTAGAGCCAAAAGTGGGCAGATAAGGGCTTTCAGCTGCAGTCCCAGGTGTTGATGGATGGGAGGTCGGAGAGGAGGAGGGACTACTGTTAGGGTACAGAGGATGGTATGAAGGGCTGCCAAGGTGTGGACTACCCTGAGGGTGTTGCAGTGCAAGGGAGGTGGGGTCAGGAGAGCCAGGCAAGGCTAGCCCATGGTGGGTGGGAGGATTTTGCACAGATGCTGTACCTCCAGGCATGGCGGAGTGTATAGGGCTGTTGCTTAGGCACTTAGGAAAGGGTACAGGTGAAAGGTCATGAAGCTTAGGGCTAGAGCTGGGGGAAGAGCATAGCATGGGGGCAGGGTGAGATGCACAGGGGGCATAGCTGGCCACCATGCAGGGCTCAGGCTCATCCAAAGGCATCATGGTAGGAAGTCTCTGCTGGCCAAAGTAGGGGTTTGTGTGTATGGACATCCGGGACTCATAGTCATCAGCCGGCTCTGTCTTTATCATCGGAACTGCAAAAGAAGGGGGGCATGCAAAGTGAGTAAGACCATGGACGAGTAACACAGTTTTTAAGTAAAAAAATATAGAAGTAAGTAAACAGAAAAGCTGGTGAGTGTGGATGAGAATGCCCTCTTAAACCAATTAACTACTCAAAATGTGTTCTAAAGATCTCTGCTATTTTAACAGAGAATACAATACAAAAAAAAAGAAGAAACAATGAGTCATCAGGGATATCTTCACAGCTGGCTTTAATACTGAAATCCTCTTTAGACTGCTTTCCAGCTCCAATGTGCTATTAGAAAGTATATTGATAAAAAGCAGGCTGCTTCAGGAGTGTCAGACCCCATGAGTTCCAGACTGGATAACGGAATGTTGTCCTACAGGGGAAAAATGGGAATCAAAATGATTTACATTTGATTAGGTACTTAGGGCTGGTTCAGCAAGTCTGCTCAGCATGTGGCTGCAGAGGCTAAGGAAAAAGAAAACAGAAGAAACCGAACATACAATTCAATTTTTATTTGTTTTCACAGTTCTGCATTTGCCTCCTGATTGCAGGAAATTTCTTTAAATGGACTTGCATATTTTAGGTTTCAAGGCATATTTACATTTGTGTCCAGTTTGTACATAAAAATAAAATAGTTAATTAATTTTATTCATCCTAATGCTTCAGCCTAATGTTTATAGGGGCAGGGTGGCTCAAATGGTTAAGGTGCTGAGTTGTTAATCTGAAGAGAAACCCCTGGGTTCAAGCCCCACCTCCACTGTTGGGTTCTTGAGTAAGACCCTTAACCCTTCCTGCTCCAGGGGCGCTGTATCATAGCTGACCCTGCGCTCTGACCCCCAACTTACTAAGATGGGATATGCGAAAAATGCATTTCATTGGCTCTGTACACGTACCTTGCACAATGAAGTTGAATATATATTTTTTTATCATTTAAAATATGCAGTGCTTGTGTAATGCGCAATTGAAAAAAACACATATCTAATGAACTTAAGCAAGTTATTTCAGACTTATCTTGTTTCTAGGTTGTTAGATTTTTAACGAAATGGATCTTTCACACCCGTGATCCCCAGCGCTCCATGGATTTACGTCATTGCTGTCTGCTCTAAGTGGCGTGGGAGTGCTCTGGGTGTCCCCGGGCACCCTGCTTGGTGCGAGTCAGCTGCTCCCATGATCTCTGGCTCTCCCTAAGCACTTCCTCTGGAGACTACACCTACCAGCCCTGGCCTGGCTGTTGTTTGGTGCATCTGGAGTGACATTCTTTGCCTAAAGTCACCTTGGGATAAATATATTCTATTTTTTTTCTATATTTTATATTACAAGAAAAACTGCTGGACTCAACAGCATGCAATACACCGTAGTCAAAATGCAACAGCAAACTGTCCCTGCTGGTCAAAAGTAAAAAAAGAGTAGCAACTTAATACAATTATTTACTTAGTTATTGGTGAATTTGTGGTTGATTTTTGTCTTGGATGTGATAGAATGAAAATACTCAAATTTAATATACTCTATAAAGCATTTAGTCTAATTAAAAATGATCAAAAGCTGATCACAAAATCCAAGTCTATAAAACTGGACTAAATGCATTTTATGTGTAATTCATTCCAAAACCTGTCCATTCATTTTCACTAAAGCTAAAGCCAGAGCCCAAAAATTTAAACCCTCACATAAATAAAATGAAGCATCGGGAAATACTAATTTTTCTTTTAATACACAAATATTTTTTCTTCTAGCTTCCTACGATTCTAACACACTAACATTTTTATTCATACTGTTATTACTGTTCCTTTTTCTTTTTTCTTTTGTTTCACTTTGCAATCTCTTTTTAAATTCCATGTTTCTTTAGTTTAAATCATCAGGCCTGATGTGGATTGAATATCAGCTCGGATAAACATTTGCCAGCTCTTGCTGTCAAATGTCAGTGCCAGTTTTGGACAGGAATATAACAGCTCGTAGTTCTTATCTTGGCTTTGCTCACTGGGTTTGTGCAATGGCAGTAATTCTCTTTTGTTTAGTCACCAGAAAATATTATAAAATGTTGAAGAACCGAGTCCATCACCATATGTTTTATAATGTGGCTGAATGCTCAAATCTGATTGGTTAAAGGAGGCTGGATGGATTTTCTGTAACAGAAAGTCGTTCTTGGTCTGCAGGATTTATATTTATGACCTTGCTCAAATGTGTCATTGTTTTATAAGTGGCTTAGCACGCTAAATGGTTAATCCAAATGCCTTATAAGAAAAAAAAAACATCACAGTATTTAATACACTTTAGATCAAGGTCACCAACTCTGTCCTAAAGGACTGGAGTCCTGCAGAATTAAGCACCAACAATCAATCTTATCAATCACACCTGAACTAGCTAAGGTGTTTGCTAGGTATATTGTAAACTTACAGGCAGGGGGTTTGAGACAAGTTGGAGGCTGAGCCTGGTGACCCCAGGCTTTGGAGGTAAAGCTTTCTTCAAGACGAAAATGGTATAGTCTTCTTTAACATTTAAAACAAAAATGCAACATTTATTATTATTATAACAAAAAATATTTTTGCAAGTTTCAGAAGATTTGAAAGTAATTATTAAATTGTAATATTTGAAAAATTGCTTTGTTGTAATAACACCCTTTAGGATTTACGGTTGTTGTTGTAGTCATGGGTGATTAATAATAGATGACTTGGGGAAGTGGTTCGATTCCCAGCACCACCAAGTTGCCAGTGCTGGGGCCCTAAGCAAGGCTTTTAAACCTTAATTGCTCGGTTGTATAAAAGAGAAAAATGTAAGTCGTTCTGGATAAGGACGTCTGCCAAATAGCATAAATGTAAATGACTAAGTTATGAAATTATGAACTTATAAACTGTATGAAATGCATCTACAATGCATAATTATAATACTGCAGTCTTACAGCTTTGCAGGTTGTGACAGAAGGAAAGGAGGAGTCTCCGTGTGACACAGGTGACTCTTAATTACGTCACAAGAGCCTAGTCATAATGACAAGCCCCCTGGCAGGTGCAATCTGCTGGTCAATATGGACCAGTTGGTTGTGTCTGTCACCAGCCCAAAACCATGCCAACTCCTGCTCTGCCAGCGCTAGTTCCAGTTCCACACAATCACGACAAACAGCATGTTACCTCTAAGCTGGCATACTATCAGTCCCTAAACTTGGAACGTCACTTCCCTCGACTCACTCAGAACAGAACGTCTCGATTTCTGAAGATCACCAAGGTGAAATAAAGGAGACGTGTTTGAGAAAACTTTTGCATAGTGTCTGTTGGAAAAAAACATCTGTCCTGCGTCTGTCTTCTATGAACAGACAAAGTAGTCACTATACGTACACGACAGTCAGTGGGTCCTGGAAAAACGTGCATGCTGTGTTTGTGTTGTGGGTGTTATGCCACACACAGAGAGCTGGTTTTATGATGCTTAGTCATGTTTTGGTTGCTGGACAAAGCCACAACTGGCCAAATCATCAGCAAGAGGTCAACGAGCTTCCACTGACACGTTGCGTGTTTGATTTAAACCCCTGTGTTCTTCACACTGCTTATAGAGGTCCCATTGTTGTCTGTGGTCATTTTATTTGAAAATAGCTTATGTTTTTTCCTATCTTCCTATTAGATATTATACTTGCTCAAAGAATTATATAAGCGTATAATTACATCACTGCACAACCATTTTCCAAGTGTATGTGTGCACAAACAAATAAAGAAATGATATTGTTACATTGTTCCTTATTTACTACAATTTGTAATCTTTTTATTTGTTTTAATCCAAACAATTTCATAACAAACAGCATTCCATGCTAAAAATGTATTATAATAAAAATTATGATTTTTATTATTACTTATTGTTCTTCTACAATACTCTATTATAAATATAATCTATTATATTTATTTATTTTTTTGGGGGGGGCTTAATTGATAGGACAGATAACAAGGTAAGAGAGTGAAAGGGGCGGGATCAGGAAAAGACTTTGAGATCTCTGTATGCGTGTTGGACCAGCTTCTTGGAAAAGGTAGTGAGATAAGCTATCAGTTTCATTACACTGAAGCTATCGCTAAGCTACACTAACATCACAAAAGTAGCGAACTACATTTAAGCTATCCTTTTTCATTTTTATTTTTATATCGAATCAACTTCAATCTCCAGCATAATGTTTTTTTAATTAGTTTGTTAGCTCAATGATTGTTTGTGACATAATTGCCCTGAGCAGAAATTGGCAGTAATGCATCAAAAAAAGATGATTGCAACCACCATAGAACACGAAGGAAAATAAATCTCTGTCCTTTACTTTTGTCGGCACAGAGCGAATAGTTTGTGTAAATACTACTGCACTACTTGATTAACAACCCTTCGTTATTAAAAAAATATTTAATTCAGAATACAGTGATGCTACCACCACCAGGCTACTGAGAAATGTGGTTAAACTTGTAGCATCGCTGCCCAAACACTTCTGAACTGATATTTAAACTCGGGATGCCCGAGCCACAACAGGGATGTACGTTGACATGCTACCCACAAATCTACTGCGCCAACTAATGTTTTATTTACATTATTTGTTAATGTACGATTAGGATCAATTTCATTTCTCCTCTTTCCCTAATATGGGAATTCTTTTCAGTTTCATATGTTTTTAGCTGTCTTCCTAATGACTGCACAAAAACTGATGACCTCAACATCATCTGTGATTTATAGCTGACTAATAAAAGTCATTCTTGTAAAAGTGCAAGTTTATTTTTAATTTTTTTTTACCAGTATTGCTTCAATTATAATTAATAGGTCATTTTGTACAAACTGACACAAAGAGGCTAAAACACACACCGCCCTGCTAATAAACACCACCCTTATAATAAGCACGACTCTAAAGAGAGTTGTCGAGGCTCGGGTTATTAATAGCACTTGATATTGTGTAGGAATCTTTTTAGTGCTTGTAAAAAGAAAGGGATTTCGAGAAACAACAGCTAAAGTGGTCTTTCCTCTGTTCCAGCCCTTTTTTTTCTTCACCGACCTTTTATGTGGTTAGAGAAAATGTCTCTTATTTGGAAGACACGAATAAGATGCTGCATCACGACTTTTGCAGACGAGAGAGAGTTGTTGGAAGCGTGATTGGAAAAGTGATGCTCACGTCAGGAGCGAAATAAGGGAGCACACGCACACACACACACACACACACACACACACACACACACACACACACACACACACACAGATACCAGTTCAGCCAAGTTAAACCCGCATACCTAATACTTCTTTCCATAACAAAAGTGACTTTTACAGCACTGGATTTATCTCTCCTATATTTATTTTTTATATCTTTCTAGACATCTTGGAGTGTTTTTAAAACTAAAATGCATGAAATCAATTTCAAAGAAAGTGCCAGCCATTATACCACCCAATAAAAAACATATTTAACTGGTAATGAGGGGACAAAATATACTTCTATATACAGAAATGAGCACACACACACACACACACATATATATATATATATATATATATATATATATATATATATATATATATATATATATATATATATATATATACACACACACACACACACACACACATACACAGAGCTGGATGTTAAACAGAGCAGGTAACATTGATATTTAATTTTAAAAAAATCTTAGTGAAATCCTGAGGAATGGAACAAATCAGAGTCTTTTCAGAATGTGTTTTTCCAGCTTGTTTCTAAATTAGCAAGGGGAAATCCTTTAGTCACTCAGGATTATTCAAAAAAATGTGATTCTAACATTACCGCTTGTATTATTGTGTACATTTAAAATACGTCTTAAATCATATTTTGGATTTTAACTGACTTGATTTTACATTTACGAGCAAAGGTTTGCATCAAAAAATATTTTAGGGGACAAATTTTTAAAAAATCAAGGCTTTTTCTTTGCCGTTTACAGTCTGGGGTGGAGGGAAGAGTAAAAAGTTTTACACTCAACTGAACTCTGAAGATGCTTGGACAGAAAATCCTGTTTCATAGGTCAATAGAATAGATAAATGAATTTTGTTACAAACAGCATCCAGGAAAGTTTAGATCATTTGTGTGTGAATGTGTAACATTTTCCTGTGAAACACTTTAGTTTTGCTTCTGTCTCCTTCCTGGTTTTGTTATTGGTTCAATTTTTTTCTTAGGTGTGCACCTGTTTAATGTTTTTACCTAATTATTCCTGACACCCTCTCGCAGCTTTGGCTATGAATGTAGCTGTGCGAGCAACGAAAATTGTCCTGATTATTTTTGCTCTCATCGCATTAAGCATAACATAAAAATTGAACTTGTGAGTAATTAAGATGAAGATCCTGGCCTTGATCAGCATAGTGTCAATTTTTTCACGCTCTGATCTGCTACCACATGTGTTTACAGGACGTATAGTGCGTCAGATGAATGGAAAGTGATGGTTATTTTCAATACCTCCCACAGACCGCAGCCTGTTTTTGTCGTCCTTCCGCTTTTTAAAGAAGGTGCAGCTAATTTTAGAGGTGGTTTTCACACTCAGTGGCTTTCATGTGTGTGTATGTATATGTGTGTGTGTGTGTTGTTCATTCTGTTTTTTTAAGCGTGCGTGAGATGTTCTTTATGAGAAACATCAACAACCGCAATTGTGCTTGAAGTGGTAGCAGAAGCAATTCACACGAGCGCAGCAGGAAGTGATGACAACCTTTGTTGGCCTTTTCTCTCATTTTCATCTTCTCACACACACATACACACACACACCATGATAAACCACCTAATACTTTTCTTAATGCTGTATTAATGAAGTAAATGTGTTGTTTGCGCCATGAACACAAAAACCACAATAATATTTCTAGAATTTTCTCCATAAATAGGAGAATCCCCAAATCCCAAAAGGCCATGGAATAGGAGGTACCAAACTGGGCTGAGGATGTTATATGAGAGGGTTTATGAAGTTGTTGCATGTGGGGTTGCGAGACGGGTTTTGTGAGGTTGTTTTATGAAGGGTTGTGTGAGGGGTTTTGTGAAGTTGATGTACGTGGGGTTGTGTGAGGGGTTTTGTGAGGTTGTTGTATAAGGGATTGTGTGAGGGGTTTTGTAAGGTTGTTGTATGAAGGGTTATGTAAGGTGTAGTATGATGGGTTGTATGAGGGGTTTTGTGAGGTTGTTGTATGAGGTATTGTGTGACAAATTTTGTGAGGGTTGTTGTATGAGGGGTTGTGTGAGAAATTTTGTAAGGTTGTTGTATGAGGGCTTGTGTGAGGGGTTTTGTGAGGTTGTTGTATGAAGGGTTGTGTAAGGTTTTGTATGAGGGGTTGTGTGAGGGGTTTTGTGAGGTTGTGTAAGGGGTTTTATAAGATTGTTGTGAAAGGTTTTGTAAGGTTTTGTGTAAGGTTTCGTGTGAGGTGTTGTGGAAGAAGTGGTGTGAGTTGTTGCGTAAGGAGTTGTGTAAGGGGTTTTGTGAGGGTTGTGTGAAGGATTTTGTAAGGTTTTTGTTTTAGGGGTTTTGTGAGGCTGTTGTGTAAGGGGTTGTGTGAGGTGTTGTGTTACCGTTGCCGGGCAGGTATGTGAAGCGCTGACATTGGCTTCTCTTTCTTTTGCCATTGCAGACGTAGAAGCTAACGTTCACAGGGTTGGATATCCTCTGATTGCGGTAAGGAGGGATCTCAACCACCAAAGAAGTCTGGTATAAACAAGAACATAGAGTTTCTTGAGTAAAAACGACTGTTCTTTTGACAATTAGTTTCTTTACATTTAGCAAATAAACAGTCACTGTTAGATCTACATTTATCTTTTATTTTATGTTATCAATTTATAGCAGTGGGCCTATAACCTTTAATTCTCAAAGCAAATGTTATTTGGCTATTATGCTACTAGCATGCTAGCTATCTAACTAACTGTCCGGATTGTACAGTTATGGTCATTTTGTTCTTCTTTACTCCAGCATGATGTTCAGATGTTTTACATCAGTTCTAAAACAATTTAACGACATTCATGGGAAGTCTTGGAATCTTCCTGAGGTAAAAACCATCAGTATTAAGGCGTAGCTTTACATACACTCATACACATTTTACATACACACAATTAACATTTTACAGCGATTTGCTAATAAAATATAACAAATAAATAAAGTCAGCTAGCAAATAATGCTAACATTGATGCTTAGAGGCAGGGTAGGTGATTTGGTTTAAAATCTTTTTTCTGCTGCTTGTTGAAAGTCTCTATACATTTCGACAACACTCATTAAGTCAATTGGTCTAAATGTATTTAGATGTAGTTATATATTCTGTGAAAGGCTTATAATCAAAAAAACTTTGTATAAACAAAATATTCGGTCTGAACATTATGATAGTCTTTTCTACAGGCCTGTCAACATATTTAGGTGCCTCTGTGCACCCTGTTTATGCAGACAGCAAAAATGATCAACCAGGGTTGCCAGATAAATTTACTTTAAATCAATTAAAGAGCAATTAGCTGACATCCACTGGAAGTTCTTTTAGCTATTACTGTAGCTAAAAGCTGTTTTTCTCAGGATAAAAATATATAGCATTACGGTATAGCTTTACCAAAACTGATCCTAAACAAATTAACTAAAACAATTTAACAAGAAACTAGGGGACATCATTCTATTCATTTTTAAGGCCAAACTGAGAAAAAAAAAAAATAATGTCAGTGACCAAATAATGCTAACGTTAAAAGTTTTAAAGAGGTATCAATGGGGCAACTAACAGGGGACTGTCCCACATTAATGTCTGAAGGGGAAGTTAGTGTTTTGTGCTTGTGGTATCTGAGGTAAAATATCAATCACAGAAAAATGCAAAAATAATAATAAAAAATAATAGTATATACGTTATTATAAATTCAAAACATAACAATAACTGCTTTTTCATTACACATTAGTGTGTATTAGTGTGCATTGTGTCTTGTGTGTGGGGGTTTTATGATGCTGTGTGTTTTTCAATGGACGGAGTGGAGCTAATGCTTAATGCTGATTTTGCGTACGTTTCAAAAATCAGGTTATAGCCACAACCATGGACCCAGGTACTCTATGTGTGTGTGTGTGTGTGTGTGTGTGTGGAGTGTCAGGGGAACTTAAACAAAATGACCATGTTTCCATAACCCTTAATAAACAACCATGTTATAATAGTCTAACTTTTTTTAATCCTCTAACACACACACAAATCCACTGTGTTTTTTCCACTGTGTAGGTCTGGTCCTATCACCAACTGGCCCTAAAGGCCAATTAACATTAAGGCAAAGGGTCATGATTAGCTTAGCTGACGCAACGGCTCGCACCAAGAAACGCAAAACCAGGCAATAACGACAAAAGACAAAAACAAGCATTTGAGTTGGTGTAGTTTTAAACAGTTTACTCAGTTTGTAAGAAAGACGTTGTTGGACTTACACTTATAAAAAATACATTCATAAGATTTATATTAAGTGTTCTAGGGCTCGCGAAAGAAACCACTGTATAATTGTGAATTGTGAAAATGTATTGTGATATTATATCATTGCTCTGTATTAATTGCAGACTATCCCAAACTTCTGAGACAGGAAAAAGCACAAAAGCAATAAAAAAAACTAATTAGAGCATGTCGCTGTCTCTGTTGTCTGACGTGTAGAGCCTTATTTAAAAATAATGCCTCTGTTTTGGACTGTATTGAATAAAGGTGATGAGAGGAACGAATTAGTGTCTAATTAGACCCGTTTTTGTACTGCAGCAAATGAAGCTGATGATTGTGTGTATATGTGTGTGTGTGTGTGGCAGGAGGTGGGGGTGTTAGTATGACTGTATTGGAAAAACGGGACACAATGAGCAGTAATTTGAGTCACTGAGGTGAGACCAGAGACTTTGCAAATTGGTGAAAAGATCACTTAGTATTGCACAAGCCAATCAGCCGCCTGTTTTACACAGAGTAATGAATGAGCAACGGTTACATCAGAGAGCCGGAGTGTGTTGAATCCAGAAGCGTGTACGACTAAAGCTTACATCATCAGGATAATGTCTCAAAGTTGTGTCTTAAAATAATGCTGTAAATACATAAACACAAAAAAAGTCTATCTGTCTGTTTGCCTGTTTATTATGTCTGTTATCTTCTTACAGATTTGCGAGAATCCTTGTCCACATTGGCTTCTGTCTCCCACACATGGTGTCCATCTGCAAAAACAAAAAAACCCAACAAAATTATTAAATTATTAATTATTAAATTATTATTAAATTCTTAGCTATATTGTTATGAACCATTGAAAATGGGTTTAGTAAATATGTTGATCTAAATATCTAAATATCTATTTCACCCAATATGAACCGAACATAACACCAAACTTAACACAGAATGAGATTAGTGTGGCTAAAAATATGATAAAAAATACAGTATAAAAAGAAAACATGGATGGATGGATAGATAATTATTTTAAATAATTTGCAGTATTTTAAAAAGAAATTGTTGTATTTTATTTCATCATTTAGTTTTCATTTATCTTTCTGCTAGTTTCCATAGGCTACCAATAATTTTAGTGACAAAAAATAAATATAAACTTTTTTTTAATATGAAGAAATGAATTTAAATAATCAATTGCATTAACCAAATTTAAATATAATATGTGGATGTGATAGGATGTGAATGTGAGCAGACTGTATAATCAGAAATATTCTACAAAGCATGCATGCATAAGGAGTTTAGAGGATGTGGTTAAACTTTCATTATCAGTCAAAGAAAACGTGGGCCAGCGTACGATTTTCCACTGACCTGTTCTTCTCATCAAATCCTGCCTGAGAGTTCAGGAGCAAATCTCAGGCAGGTTTCAGTCATATCAGTCCCTAACGATGTGTGTGTATGTGTGTGTGTGTGTGTGTGTGTGTTATGTGGGATAGACAACACTTAACAGCCCTGTGTGTGTGAAAGTGGCACGTGTCCTGTATGCTGCATGACAGAGGTATCCGTTTATTAATGGAAAACATGGTGAAATATTGTTGCGTAAATAAAAGAAGGAAAGAAACGGAATTGGAACAGTGACTTTGAGTGGGAGGCAGGATCCCTAGTGTGCAGCGGTGTCAGGTCTGGCTAACCCATTGTTCCCCTTTTGATAGATTTTTGGACACTTTGGAAGCAAATTATTTCTTTAACAGCACTGCATCATGGGGGAATCTCACTCCTCTGTCTCCTCCAGCGGGGAAACCTTAGACATCCCCTTAAGTCCACTGCTGGTAAACATGTTTTTCAGGTGTTGCTCACTCATCTCTCACTCCTCCCTTATCGCTCTTTTCTTCATTCATAATCTCCTCTGATTTTCTCTCTCTCTCTCTCTCTCTCTCTCTCTCTCTCTCTCTTTCTCGCTCTCACTCAATTCAACTCAATTGCATTTAAAGTACTGTATTATTAAGTTACAGTTTATGATACTTATGCATTAAATCAGTCTGTATTATGAATCATTGCATTATAAGCCAAGAAAGATGATCATTTTGATGGAAACAATATCAATAAGAGATCATATGACTTTTTTATGTCTGCAGTAAGGACGTAAACTATTTTTTTTTAAACTAAATCACATGGATATTGATGCCAAGACATGACACGTTTGTGTAAATTGCTGAAGGAGCAGAAATATAATTACTATAACACAACATGATCATTAAACCCGTGTTTCTTAATCAACAGTTAGTGAAGACCAAACATCCGTCATGCAAACGTTTGGGTTACAGACCATAAATCAAACCAGTTCGTTCCTTAAGGTCTGGCTTATTTACATAATTTGTAAAACAAATTAAATACAAACATTAGTCTGTATGCAAAATATTTATACACAGAAACAGTATAATGTTTTTTTTAACAAACCATGACAATATATTGTTTATTATTATTGTTAACTCTATGTATGCGACTTAAGAAGTGGTAGTGCAGTGGTGGGAAGTGGTAGTGCGTTGGTTAGTATAAGTATATTCAATTCATTGTGCAAGGTACGTGTACAGAGCCAATGAAATGCATTTTTCGCATATCCCATCTTAGTAAGTTGGGGGTCAGAGCGCAGGGTCAGCTATGATACAGCGCCCCTGGAGCAGGAAGGGTTAAGGGTCTTGCTCAAGGACCCAACAGTGGTTGACTTGCCGGAGGTGGGGCTTGAACCCAGGTGTTTCTGGTCTTCAGATTAACAACTCAGCACCTTAACCATTTGAGCCACCCTGCCTAAGGTGATAAACTGCTAATTGGAGGATTAGGGTTCGATTCCTAGCACTACCAAGCTGCCACTGCTGAATCCATGAACAAGACTCTCAACCCCCAATCCAGTTGGATAAATGAGAAATATGTAAGTCGCTCTGGATGAAAGCGTCTGCCAGGTGCCATAATTGTAAATGTAAGTAATATTTGATTTTAAAAAATATTAGTTTACGTTAATGCACATACATTTTTTATGTTAAATAATATCAATCACGTTATTTTCTATATTTAAAGTAATGCTAATCATTTTTTTCATTGACATCTTAGCAAAGCCATAGCATTTCTTATCTGTACTTTGATTTGATAACTTCATTTAAAGATCACCTTGACAAAATTTACCCAAACAACACACACATTTGTATTTGTTTTTTAATTTGCCTGCAAAAATTCAAAAAAGCTGTTAGTCCGCCTAAAGTTTCATCTTGCTAGTTGTAGGTGTGTGTTTAGAATATTTAGAAGCAATACAATTTTTACTATTGGACCAAATTTTCCTAGTTTAGATAGAATGCACGTTTCAGTTCACTAAAAAGTTTAGTATTGAAAATAAGTTAACTAAATGTTATCATTTGTTTTAAACTGATAAACTGTTGCTAAAAGATTACAAAAAGCATTTAATTTTATTTCTGTTCATTCATCTAGTTATCCAATAAACCTGTCACATCATCATGCATTTAGTAATTGTACATTAGACTTGCTGCAATAGTCGGTGTTACCAGTGTTTCAGCTGCAACAATGGTTATATCAGTTGTCCACCAAAGCACCACCACGGTCATTGTTTTGACACAGCGTGCCAGGAGACAGTCACATCACAGATCAGAAGCAAGAATCAAATTTTGGGTTATCATGTGAGATATTAATTATGGCAATAAAAGTTGTCTTCTTAATACAAGCGAGTTTTGTTTTTTATTATTCTTTTGCTGCCGAATTGCCATTTGCCGCTAAGTTTCTTCCCTGTATAACCGACATATAGTGATGTCACATGTCAATGAACCTGTGGGTAAATTTTAAAATGTCACAAAATGTATTATACATATAAAACATCGATATGGAGGAAATAACAATCCAGTGTGTGTGTGGAAATGTTTGAGGGAAAGGATGTGTGGAAAATAATAATTAAGCTCTCTTATTAATTGTGGTTAGAGAAAAAGTGTGTGCGTTTCAAATGTTAGAAAGTTTTAATATTTAAAATAAATTATTTACAAAATCTAATCCAATAAAACAATTAAAAAAAACAGGATTGGCCCACCGCATTACCCGATTTCCTGTGCGTCTATCTTTATTGCCCCACTTACACTTCCCTATCCTGTCTGTGTCTTTCAAACTTCTAATATCTGTCTCCCATCCACAGGTCCTAAAATTATACACAGCCGTTTTACTGGGCCCTGTAGCCAGTCAAATTGCACTACGGGATAAAACAACAAACTAAAAGACATGAGGTCTTAATCGTCCTTTTCCTGCTCTTTGGGGTTTTTTTGAAACTGGGTGATAGCCACATATGTGGCATACCTTTTCATGTCAGAGAGAGCTGTAGGACTGATAACCACAAAACTTTCCATGCACTCCTTGCAACATCTGTAAAACTGCTTCTGTTTCTGCCCACGCGTCTTTGACATCCCAAAGCCACACGCCCACACACCCTCACACACACACACACACACACACACACACACACAAACTTATTTCTCTTTCATCAGCAAACAAAATTACAGACAAATCACCATTATTATCAAACTTCTTCCAGAGATACACATAGTGGTTTACAAAAGCACACACACACACACACACACACCACCCAGCAGCAGAAAAAAAGCAGCTAGTCATGTCTTTACATGATTCACAGCTACATCTAAATTAAAAAGCAATATGGGTACACACACACACACACACACACACACACACAAATACAGACACTCGGGTTGATGTATAAAAGCTAAATTTGCTTAAAACTTTTAGCGCCATTTTCATAAAATTATTTAAAAACGTTGTAATAACATTCCAAAAAAAATTGTATCGCTAGCATAAGCAGTAAAGATATTAACCATTTAATAACATAAATCAAAACAAACTGTCAAGAAAATCCTGTCAGATTTGATAACAATATTTAGCTAGCTAGAATTATCAGTCGAAATAATATTTATAATATTTCATTTGCAAAAAAATCTATGTGATCACACAGTTAGCATTAGCAGTAAAAATGTCTGATGCTGGAATCAGTCAGCTAGCTAGTATTATAAGCTAAACATAAAATAAAAAGAGCTGCTTGAGCATCCTGCCACTTCTCTTAGCCTCTCCTATCAGAAATAAAAGAGACATTGAGAAACAAAGGAAACAAGATAGTTATAGCTGTCAACAGCCGCAGAGCGTTCACACCGTCTATTTAACAAATAAAACATGTTAGATGTTTAAATTACACACACTGTGATGTGAACGCTGACTTTCCCTCTGTACCGCTTCCCTGTGATTGCTGCTGAGGGAAGTTATTCATTTTAGGAAAGTGCTACTCTGGAATCTTTTAACGATGCGCCTCGGGTTCGGATACGGTGCAGACGAGAGGAGATGAAATGTAGATGCTGAAGTTTCTAAAATCAAAGCAATTATGAGAGCTGTCCTTACAGAAAGAAAAAGAAGAGCAAAAGTCTTACTGTTTAATTAAGGCGTGTCTTTCACCATGTTGGTGTCTTTCTCTCTACTGCAGGTCAAGAGTGAAGAGAAAGACTCAAAGAGTGAGATAGAGAGAATAGAAAGGTAAAGGGTATCGCTGTAGAAAGAAAGAAAAGATATGGGCAAAAATAAAGAAGGAGAAAGAAGGGAGACATATGGGCTGTTATACAGAGAGAAAAGAAAGAGACAAGCAGCAAGGGGCAGGGGAAAGAAACTGAGAGAAACAATAAAATAGAATAAAGAGAATGATGAGAACAACAGAAAACAATATACGCTAAAAGAAACAGGGAGAAAGTTAGAAAGAGTGAAAGAGACACAGTTAACCATAAGAGACATATAGACAAACAGAGTAAGAGAGACAGACAGAAAGAGAGACAGCTCAAGACAGACAGAGAAATTCCAGTGGTGTGTGCAGGATCCAGGCACAGCTCCAATCGGACCAGATGTAAACTGCATCATGGTCACAAGGGAATTCCCTCCCCTCTGAGTCAGAGAGAGGCTTTCCCCAGCACACACACACACACACGCACGCACACTCCACAAGGTCTGCCAGGTATGCCTTCGAGAAGCGCTGCCAAAATGGAGGGGAAACTCTTTGACTTTCTCTAACAGACCCACAGGAACACAAGTGACCACACAATCACACACACACACACGATCACACACACTCTCAAATAACAAAGTGCATTTCCATTCTAATGTCAGCCTCACCTTGGAAACATAAAGTTACAAGTACAGGAAAAAAACACAATATTTTTTTGTTCTGGTCGACAAAATGACGGCAGTGGAGAACACGTGACACGCTGCTGAACAGTTTACCAGATTAAGAGATTTCGGACTAAAGCCTGGGCAGAGTATATCCCGTGGCACAAATGCTGCACAAACATTGATTGACGTGTTTATTATGGGCTATAACAGGTACTATCATTCAAGTGTGTGTGAATATTCCTGGAAAATCAGTTCCTATTTGCCCCTCTGAAGGGAATCCCTCACAGCTGAGACACTAAAAAAACACTTCCTGTTTAAGACACAAACACGCCTGCAGGCTAGCCCCACACACACACACACACACACACACACACATAAACAAGCAAACACCCATAAAAAACAGGTTATATTTAGATTAGATCCAACACCCCCCCACCCACACACACACATCATGGTTCCTTCCAAAAAAAGAGGATAGAAGTCAAGCTTAAAATATGTCTTATTTCTTTTTTTTTTGTTTTTTTAGTAAGTCTTAAACAGCTTTTTAAATTAAATTATATTCTGCGTGTGTGTCGGTTTTACAAATCTAATTAGCAACAAAGCACACAAGAACAGTAGCAATAAAATTTCAATTTAACAAAATGTATATATATATTTTTTAATTCATGCTTTGTTTAAGGGGCAGTGGTGACTTCTAAGGATAAGGCTTTGGGTTAAAGCACCAACACAGCCATGTTGCTACTGTTGGGTCCTTGAGGAAGGTTCCTCTCCAGGGACAACGCATGATTGCTGTCCCTGTGCTCTGACCCCTTGTTTATATATGATTGGTTTTTACAGTCTGCGATGAAGCTCTATTTTCTGCATGCTTATTAACTCAAATTTTAACCTCTTACAATTAGGGGCGGAGCACAGTGACGATGGGGGTATCGAGGGAGATTGACAATTCTAAGGTACCACACTTTTGCCTCCCCAGAGATCTAATTTATTAGTAGTAGCAGTGCAGAATGGGTGTGGTAGTGAGCCCAACATCATATTCTTTTAGAGGGCCCAACATTATTACCATAGACCCTGAAGGGGAGTTTATAAAGTATAAGAATTTTTATTAACAAGCTAACTTTGCTACTTTAGTGTTACCTCTAATGTGAAAAAAGAACTTTTTTAAAAAAAAAAATTGGCCTGATGTGAAATAAAGAAAGCCATCTGTTACTATTTAAAGGCTGGAAATTTTAAGGTGTTTATTGGCGTCCGTTTTGGAAAGCCGGTGCTTCTCCTCAGCTTTAACGGCATGTGGTTAAGAAGCGTGTGTATTGGTATTGCAGGCATTTGCGTGAGCTTTAGTATTTGACAGTTCATTTGTGTTTTGCTGTTTAATTAGTGCAGTAAATTTTAATGTGTCTTTTTCTTCTGTTTCCTTACCCTTATTTGTCATCTTTTTTACTTATTCTCTCCAAATGGTAAGAAGTTTGGCCACTGTTTTTTTTAAGATACAGAGGGACAGGTGGACTAACAGTCACCCATATTGACTAGTTAGGTTCGATGGAAATTCTTCTAATCATGCAAAGAAAGAGGGGGAAACTGCAGAGAAGAAAAAGAAAGCAAACATTGATGCGATGACTATAACAGATCAGAAAAGTGCTGCACGAAAACAGCAGACCCCACGGCAGTGGGTTAAACGGTCAGCCTTGGAAAAAGGAGAGAGAGAGAGAGAGCGAGAGACAGGAAAAAAGTGAAAGGAATACAGAGGGAGGGCTTCCCCCTCTTGGGGATTCCCTGTCTTTCCACTCCAATCAGGACTAAATTTGCATACACAGCCTTGCTGCCGCATAAACAGCTCACTCTGAGGCTGATGCCTGACGTGTCAGAGTGTATGAGGTTCTCGTGTTAAACAGAGGCTTCTGGTATGTGTTTGTGCGTGTATTGTGAAATCTTAAACCCATATCCCTAAGCTGTGAAATGTATCTTTCCAGAAATAAAACCTACAAACCTAATAGTTCTATGCTTCAATCCAAATCCAAACCGTTGCAAACCATTTTGCAATGCTACTGATTATCCATCTTAGTCCACCATTTGATTTTATTGGAAAAGTACTTATATGTTTAAAGAATTTTTATACAGTTCCACATTCAACATCTTTAGTCAGTGTTTTTTTTACATTGGTGGGTCTTAAGTAAAAAGGTTTTCTCCATGGTCAATAAGGGTAAATTGTCATTAAACAACATTGCGAGGTTAATCAATCCAAGAATAACAATCGACAAGCCAACCGCATGACTCAAAACATTTGAGGGGTCTCTTTTGTATCATCAGGAATCAGATTCTGCGACGCAACAGTACCCTGAACTTCCTACTCTGCTTACTCACATTTACAGAGATGAGATGAGAGATAAGAGGGGAAGTTGGAGCTCAGTGGTTAAGGTGTTGGACTGCTGATCAGAAGACCATTAGGTCAATTCCCAGCACCACCAAGCTATCCCTGCTGGGTCCCTGTGCATGGCCCTTAACACTCACCTACTTATTACTTAAAAATTATTTTCCCTACAGCGGCGTATGCAATTTATTTTCAGTCGGGTTTTACTATACAGATGTTTAAAATTAGTATAAACAGCTGGAGACACTACTACTGACTACACATTATTAAAATCATTTGCCAAATCTCTGGCAGTTAGTTTTCCCAAAGCCCCCTGGATGTTGCCGTGCTAAACCAACGTTCTTGGACAGATTGGACCTACGGTAGGTATCTATCTTCTTTCAGGAAAGATCATTATTTCTAGATTCCCATCTATCTTAATTCATTAGTGTTTAATGTGACGCTTCAACACAACTCCTCTCACAGGGGCCGGCAGCAGGCCAAGCGAAGTAAAGCGTTTACCCCAAGACAGTGGAGACCCCGCTGAGAAGAATAGCAGACACATTCATATTCTTTTGGAAAAGCTGGAGAGAAACAATGCCAAGGAAAACAAGGTAAAACCCCTCACAATAGTTTTTCGCAGTAATATTTTTTCAGGCTGATGTTCCAGTAGTTGTATACTGAAGTGTGTTTATGATACGCCAACCAGCGTGAAAGCTCTGTTTAATTGCTAATGTTGGGTTTTATCCGCCACTCTGCACTGACAGTGTGTGTAATCAAGACAAGGATTAATATCATATTACAGACTAAAGATACAGATCAAAAGGATGGCGGAACACATCTTATTTGCATTTTAGTCACTGTATCTAAGGAAATCGGTAGTTAAGGCCTTGCCAACAGGTTTCCAAATGCAATCAGAGCAACTAGTTATGGCCCTCAAAGATCAACATCTTGTTGCACTTTTCCACCCAGACAGCATATGTTTGACAAATAAATTCCAGTAGACAGATGAGGTGACTGAAATAATAGAGAGATCTATTATTTTTATGGAGGAAAATGGGGGAAAGACTGGTGAGGAAGAAAATGAGTCTGCAAGACTAAAATCGAGTGGTGAAGAGAAAAGAAAAGAGAGAGAGAGAGAGATTGCACATGCCCCGTTTGTGATTCATTCCTCAACTTGCGGCTAAACGTCAGAGAACAGGCAATGGAAACTTGCACAAATGTAAATACGTTTTGGTTAAAAATATAACGTCCTAATGCACACCACATGGGCCGCCTGGCAGACCACGCTCTATTTTGACGGAGAGACAGACCAAGGAACCAAATGAGGGCAAGTGAGGAAGCAAATGGGAGAGAAATTAAAAGGGTGGAATAAGAAATGACCAGCTTAGGCTTACCTTGGGCTTTCTCTACGAACATGACTTTGGATTCAGGCAGGAAGTTATGGCCACTGAGGAGCATCCTTTTACCTCCTGATACTGAGTAGCTGTCCAGGCTCTGCTTTTCCACCAAAGGCAACTCCTGTGCTGAACGCTGGGCTGCAGGAGAACAGATCTAAATTACCAAGAAGCATCAGGTCACAATTAAACCTGATTTCCATCTGTCCCCGAGTGTCCATAAATCTGTCCTTTAAGACCTATATAACTATCTGTTTATTAGTGTATACACTATTTGTCGTAATATTTCAGTCGTTTTCATTTTTAGGAAAGCTTTCCAATCTTGTGTCATTTTTTTCCAGATAACAATTATTATTGTAATTATTAAATAGAGGAAATTTGTCGGTGATTGAAATGTAAAAAAAAAATCTAAAACAGATTTATGTGGTGATTAACAATTCAGAAACACACTCTATATCACATCTTCTGTGGATCAATTATAAAGTAAAATTAATTTTATAAAGATAAATTATATGTATAAAAAAGTCAGACAATGTAAGTCTTATAGCTTTGTATTGTAATGTAATGTACTGTTATGAGGGGCATGTAGCTTATTTAAATTTCTACTTACCTAACATCAATAACAAAAAGTATGTATGTACTACTTTTAAAAGGAATTATGTTTATTGGACCAAGACAAAAAAAATGATTTTAGCATTTTCCACTGGAGAAATAATTGGTCCATTTTGATCCAGAAAAAAGTCAGTGCTTTATCTTGCTATGACTAAAAAGGATCTATGATAAACACAATTCTTGTTATCAATATGTTTATAGCCACCTTTTACTCATTAACTGTCATGCTTTGTTTTGTTTCTTTTATTACTTAAGCACCAGCTTGCTGTTAATTTTTTTTCATGCCAAAGCTAAAGGCAGCGTTACTCATACCGAGCATTTTCACAGCCAGAAAACAGCATCAAATCCGGTTTACTGGTTTGTTATCAGGATTTTGGCATATTAATCTCAGCCTTGTAAGAATTTTTAATAAGTGACAAAACAGAAAAGTGTGTAGCCCATCTGTTTGCCCTGAATATAGAGGAAGCTTATTACACTGGGGCAGATTTATGAGAAGTAAACAACAACGTTGTTTTTTAAAAAGTAACAAGGCACCATCTTGAAACTGGACAGTTCCAGTTCCTCCCATCACAATGTTTTAAAAGGTGCATCTGGAACATAACATTCGACAGCACAGTGTAAATAATTAAACACTGATCTGGTAATCTGTTCATTTTATTTGGATTTAATTCTGAGCTCATAAATTGAATGATGACACTAAAGATTTACACTTCCTAAAAACAAATTATTATCATCTTTTTTTCACTTCAATACTTCAATTTTACTTCAATCTGTCAAGTGAAAATGTTAGATTTGTACTGCTGTAATTAAAAGGCCTGCCTTGTCTTCATAATAGAACTCCCCAAATATCGACTATTCACATTTCTTTCATCGGGCAGACGCTACCGATGCCTCAGAGCCACACTTACAGACTGAAAAAAAGGTTTTTTTTCCTGTGGCTGTTTCTGCACTAAACAGCTGATTATACAGTGTTAACAATCACTACTGCACTGCCATTTTCTGTACTTTGCACAACTTTATCATTATGCATCTTTGCACCATCTATAACTATCTATCATTACACTTCTGTTTATTTCATCCATATTTACTCTGTATTTACTGTATCACACATCCATAACTATCTATTCTTACTCTTCTGTATATTCCATCCATATTGACTTTGTATATAATATATCATACAATATGTATGTATATATCCATGTCATTCCTTGCACAGCTATAACTGCATCATACTACTGTATACTGTACCATACTATATATACACCATACTATATATACCCTTATTTATAGATACCATATGTTACATACTACTGCACCTTCTGTACATTATTTACTCTCACCTCTGTAATCAACCTCATACCCTTATTTATTATACTGCCATTTACTGTAAATAAGACACTTATCTAATCTAATCTAATCTAATCTAATCTAATAATGTGCTATTGAAATACAATATTTTATATAATATTTTGATGATCTTGTGTTTGAACTGACTTTTAACGTGAAAGCATCTTTTTTAAAAAAGACACCTGCACGCTTTTATTTAGGTAGGTGTACTTACAGCACTCGATGGGGTTGGATGCAACCTGTAAAGACACAGTCCTGCCATTGGGCTGGTTGATGTGGACACGGAACACCATTCGGACTCGAGTGTTTTTGCGGCCGATGTCCGTCTCACCCTTTCTCAGCTCAATGTCAGAGTTTCGGAGCTTCAGGATTCCAGCACAGTCGATTCTAAAGGGTGGAAAAGGAGATCATTAAATGTTTTCTAAATAAAAGCCTTTACTCAGGCAGAAAGTATAAAAATGGGATGTGGACCAATCTTTCAAACCACTGAACTTACACATGTATAAAAATAAGCATTGACAATTTTTATTGATCTTAAACTAATAAGATTTTGTGGGTTTTATTGCAGACATTTTGGATAAAAGTTATGGAATTATTGCATGTGTTGGCTGTTTGTCATCCTTAGCAATATCATCAATGCTAACTTCTACAATGCTAGGCATTGTAAAGGTGATGCAAAACAGGTCTTTATCCCATTTGGTACACTCACACCCTGGAAGAGTGACTTTTCTTTTCTAAATAATTGCTTTCCTAGTTTTCATGGACTAGGGGATCTCTGGTGGCTTTTTGTTTCCAGAGGAGATTTTTGCTAAATAATAGCATATTTACAGGATGGTACTTTTTTAGTATTTTATTTTATAGTCTTACATTTCAATCCAGTTTTTCTCTTTGTCTCTTTGTATTTTTTTTTCTGTTTATGTCAAAAAAGGTTTCATGTTTCAAGCCGGCATTAAAAACAAAATTAAACTAATGCTGAGCCTATAAAAAAAGCAAAGAATTTGTATAGGACATGGCTTGGTATTTCAATTATTTTATATCTAAGTTTCAGGCCAAGTTTCTGGCACATGGTAAATGTCAGAATTTTACACAAATTTATTTTCCCTTACTTTAGCCAGTTAAAATTGGAAAACACAAAAAAACATAATAAGCATATAACTGCTGGTGCCTGTCTTAGGCAAAACAAATTTTAACTGAAATATATTATGAAAATTTTTATGACATGGACAATTGAATCACATAAATGAGTAATAATCATCTACTTTATTTCGGCAGCTATTTTTCGATAATAGTGTGTAAAAGGCAACAAGATGCAGAGACCGTCAGTGTGGGCTGACAGACATTTTCCTGAAACCAGGGTTAAACGTGTCTCAAGTTCTTACCATAGCTTAGTTCTTTCCACTGCTCTAGTGATATAATTAAAAAACAAGGGAAATGATTGGAAATGAAATAACCTCATTTGCTTCGACAATGAACATGGCTCAATTAGAAACACACTGTCCACCTTGCATGCTTGATGAATAGATGGAGGCACCCTTAAACCTCCCATGGGATATAAACACCACTTAAACCTCCCATGGGATACAAACACCACATTTTTAGTTCTTAATCTTGAAAAAAAAATCAATACCAGAAACAACAGGAATCTGTTATTGTGTTAAAATCCCAGACTAAACGGGTTCATAGCTGCTCTGCTACTTTTGTTTACACTTACATGCCTTCCTGAATTGAATCTATGTAGTACTGTGACCGTTACAGACCTGACTTAGGTAGCACAGATCCTCTAAAACACTTAAATACAGATCCAAAAACAGAACTGGATCTATGAAGAAGCTCTGCCTTTTGTCTTATCAGCAGACTGATTATGCATGGAAAGACCACATAAGCCAACCTCTAAAAAACCTGGCCTTTAAAAGAGAACGGTCTTCAGCCCACACCTTCCTGTCTGAGATTGGACTGGAGAAACCCCCCCTTAATGCTCTGACATTTCAGCAGACAACTTGCCAAGGCTTATCAGGTCATCGAGACATGGAAGAACGTCTGCTGCTATCTTTTGTAATTCAGTTAACCGTTCAGTTTGTACGTGGAACTTCCACCTCGGCTCATGTGTTTCTGAATAAAAAAAAGAGTTTAAAGCTTTATCAAATGAAGTTGGTAACCTGTGGGGCATTGCACTAGCTTGAAATTATTGTAAGTGCCAATAAACTTCGACAAGTGGTGTATTACCACAGAAATTAACTAAAAGAGAGACTTTGAAGGTGAGGGAGGTTATGTAATGTCTGGGTTCGTTGCCTTATTTTTTTTTCACTCCGAAGCTGCTGGAACAAAAATGACTGGAACTGTGGAGAAGGAAAGCAAAGCCAGAAGTGCTGTTGGCTGAACATCATGCCAAATAAAAGTCCCAGGGACATTTGGGATTTGGGTGGTGATGGTGAGGAAGGGGAGCTATTGAGGTAATAAAGCAGGTCCAGGAGTCAACAATTAGATTTGACAGCATAAAAGCAGTCTTTATATATTTATTGAGTGTAATATGATGTAGAAAAAGGATTCCTAGCTTATTAAAAAAGACTTCCCCAGAGTTGGAGATAAAAAAAAACTGTTTTTCTAGTTGTGTCCTAAAAACCTTGACCTGCTTAAATGGGGTAAACATACAGCTATATACACAAAGATATCATCTGTATAACAGAGTCTGAGATGATAAAGAAAGGAATCATGCAGGTGGGGCAGACTTACATGGCTCTCATGTTGTTCTCAGGCAGTAAGGGGATCTCCAGCACCTTAGTGTTGGATTGCAAGGCCTCGTGGCTGGCAGTGGAGACGGTCTTGCCAGTGATGCGGTGAACCTGGTAAAAAGCATGCGGTCGCAGAAGCCTGTCATCTGCTGTGCCAATAAAGAGCTGGAGTGTTAGCGGTTCACTCTCCATATAGCCGTAGAGCTGGCAAAACAACAAAGAAAACTAGGTGAGCTCTCCCAAAAGCCTGCTACCTCTTAAAAGAAGCCCACTCTTAAAACCCCATCTCTTTTGTGCTGTAATTATTTCAGCACACTGTGGCTAAGGCTTCTTAATGATAGCTTTTAACCTCAGTAAGGCTCACTCATGCTAGCAGCATTGTATTTGTTTCCCTGGTCGGGTTGGAGACAGGCCATTTTATCCTCAGCCTAGAGTTCCCTTTGGGGTTTTGGGGGGTTCTTGAAGACTTGAAGTTTAATTTTTTCTTCTTCTTGGGGTTATAAAACAGGAACTCATAGGGTGGAGTTTTGGTCTTGTCAGGTTACTCAGTGACCATAAAAAGGACGTCTAGCAGAACATAAACTATTTTTTATGACACCTACTCACATTGGGGCTGATACTATACTAGTTAGATGCTGAAATAAACTCTAGCTAACCACTTTTGTTAAAACCATCAATAGTTGTTTTTCTGTTTACCTAAAATAGATAATTAAAAAATCATTTGTTATTTTCCCTACAACATTACGGAACTTCTTTATGAGATAATAGCAATAAAATCTTTACTTACTAAAACTTATTTAAATGTAACTTATCAATGTTTTTGACCAATAAAATAAAATAAAATACTATTGTTTTTCCATTTATTAAAATTAAATAAGCCCAAAAACTAACCGAACATCTATGCACTCTTTCCTTTCACTGCCAGCCTGATTCAATTGCGCTACATTTTGGTGACTGCAGCATTTCTAAGCATAACTTGCTAATAACATGCTGCTAGCCTACATAATGCTGCCCAGAGGGCTCTCTAACATAGAACACAATGCATCTCATGATTTTTATTATAGCTGGCAAAGCTTTGGACTGGAGCCAGAGACGGTGCCACACTGAGATAAAAGCAGCAAGAGAATCGGAACATTCTACTTCAAACTGGTACAACTTCCTCTCTCTCTCTCTATCTCTATCTTGCTGTCTCTCTCTCTCTCTCTCTCTCTCTCTCTCTCTCTCTCTGGTTACCACTTAGCCCTTCTGCTCTGTAATAAAAAACACTCCATCACAGGCAGGGGTAACAAATATTTGTTAGACATACTGTAGAAAGAAACCACTCATCAGCAACACAGCAAGTGGCAGCCACTGTATGTCAGCATGTCATTTCTGTAGATTTGTGGCATTGGTAAATGTAGACAGATTTTGAAATATATGACTGTGGCTATTGCTGGATATTTGTTGTGAGTGTTGTATGGAGGTACTAAACACTGTATGCTGGATGAGCAGCTCATAGCATGGACAGATCTTTCAGTCTGTATGGCATTCCTCTCAATGTGGGTGGGCGACTGGATTGCACACAATAGTAAAAAGCAGTAAAAAAGAAAACACTAGGAGCAAAAAAAATACTAAAAGGCTAGGATTAACCTCTACCGCTCAATCCTATTGGGCTTTACCGACCACATGTTCAATTGCCATGAAAGCTAATATGAAAGACCTGTCAAAATGAAGACCATGTGGTAAATTCAAACTGCAATTTCAAGTCTGGGGCTTATGAAATTTTATTCGGTGACCAAGTCAAAGTGGTAAGGATGTCAAGCTAAATACTAGGGGCTTTGCTTATTTAAGTATTAAGAATTTAAGAATTTAGACCACATGTAACCTATGACATAATATTTAATATATAATTACCTTATAAATTTGCCTCTGTTTGAGTGGGGTAGATTAGTATATTTGTGTTACTGGAAATGTTTGCAAAGAAAAAATGGTTTCTTCTTATGAATGACACGTCTATTATATAGCAGCACAGTGGCACTTCAAGATTAGGTCCATCCTGATCTATAGTTACTGTCTATTTTTCATCCTGGGTGTATTCGAGGCAAACCCTGGTTAAACTGAAGTAGAATTAAATTTACAGAATACGAAGGAATGATCTCCCATTATTCTATGACCACATCAACTAGCCATCATAAGTTTCTTCTGGTGAGTTTTAGTGTTTAATGAGTGATCTCTCTAATAGTTAAAGTATTAGTCAGGATCAGAATAAGCAATTGTGTCAAATACTGGATAAACCTGAGCATTAGCACGGTTTCTATATGTAATCTGGATTTTTTTTGACCACTTATCTACAATTTAAGTGATGCAAAAGAAGTGAAGTGCCATGAGTCTTTAAACAGATATATTGACCAAAAGAAGAGTAAATTCCTAAGCATGGCTAATATCCAAGATGAATAATGATACCTAAGACAAAAGCTAATAAAAAAATCAATTCTTTACTGGAAGGTCTTTCTAGACATCAATTACAGAACTGATTGTTCAAGAATGACAAGTTCTAAGATACAGCAATTGTTGACTAATGATCTGTCCACACTTCTGGCTGGTTTTCCTCTCCTTGGAGTTTCAACAGCTGTTCTGACCCTGAACACTGGTCACATATGCTTGTCATCAGAAAGGCATGCCAGGGTCAGGAGCTTCTTAAAGTCCTCGCTCCTCTAGAGAGCACTTCATCTCTAAGGTGATCTCACCAGAGGCACTCGTTCTGCTTATTATATTTTAATCGCAGCACCTAATTAGCTACAGGCATGTGTGCTACCAAGCGCTTCTAGACAAATGGAAAAAATGAAGAAAATGTTGCGTTTGTGAACTTGATCAAAAATCTAATCAGGAAATTTTAAAGATGGCAGACATCTAAAGTTCCTGCTTAGCACGGTAGTGCAGTCATTCTGTGTGTATTTTTTAACCAGGCGTAACCTCAGCTTTTATGTGTCTGTGGGAAATGATTTTTGAGCTCACAGCTCTAGTGGTGTAGGGCGACAACTACAGCTGGCTTCATTCAAAGCAAAAGTGACCTCATATGTAAAAGGAAGTGATGAATGAGGTAAGGTAGCTTGCAGTGATGCTGGACTTTCTGTAAGTAGCGTAACAAGGTTTTTGGCAAAACCCCTAGATTTATTTGCCATATGTGCTCTTCTTAACTTCCCCCCCTCTCTCTTTATCTGCAGTAATTGAAACACTCTAAAATACACCATGAAATCAAAATGACTGTTAGAGATTTGTGGTTAGGTCTGTTGGCATGATGGGTGCTTAAGACTTTATTTTCTTTTAAGCTTTAAGTTTTAAGCCATGTTTTACTAATAAATATCTGGAAAATGGGGACGTATGGATGACACATCCAGGCTACTGAGTGTGTTTTAGTTAAACTCACTGACTACTTACATAACACACATGTACACATTTTTCCAATCTCCTTTCCAAACTCCTCAGATAGTTGTTGTTGTCTGTTGTCAACTATTTATTTATTTATTTTTGAACCATTTTTTTTTGGAAACTTGCATTTTGACCATTGTCTGCATAATTTCTGGATAATTGCAAGAATTAGTAGGTTCTGAGTGTATGTGCCTGTCCCTGATATCTAAAATTATTGACAACTAGTGGCAGTCAGTTTTTGATTATATTATTTTATATTTTTAAAATATCAGCTTTGTTAAAATCCAATTAAACTAAAATGAACCAATTTTACTTAATAAACTATATTTAAAATAAAAAAATCAAAGTAGTTCTTCAGACTTGGTTCTCTGTGTTCTATTTTGGATAGGAGTGTTTTGAGTGCCAACCTGTAAACATCTCTTGCACTCAAGGTCTACTTGGTATTGATTAGTCAGTTTATTTAGGTTTGTTTATTAGGTCTAAAAAAATTGTAAACAGGCAATCAGTATAGCTTCAAGTCATTACTGAAATATCCTCTCTGGAAACACGTTAGTATTATTGGGTCACATAGCTCCAGGAATTGCACTGATCACATTTGTTTAAGGAAATGAGACGCTGATGAGTAGTGACATCATTTGATTAAGCAAGCTTCATTTTCACATTTTTATTCTCTGTATTTTCTATTTTTATGCAACTTATTTAAGCTCATTTCTGCTGTATATTTTCACAGTGGTAGGTAGGACTGGTCTAGTCCACGTGGCGTAGAAAAGGGGAGAGGGAGAGAAACTGTAAGAGTGCAAGGTTATAGAGAAGGAGGGAGGGGAGCCCTGGTCTATTATAACATTCGCTCATAGGCACTGACTGTCACCCAGCGAGGCCTCTCAGTACCAAATTAAATCTGCACTTATCTCAGTCTTGTCTCCCCCACCCTAGGGTCCCTTTTATTAGCTCTCTGTTGATTCACTTAGTATTTGCTATATACAGTATGTGTGTGTGTGAGAGAGAGTGAGAGAAAGAAAGCTTTATTGTAATTGGCTGCCTCAGTAATCATTGTTGCTTTTATAGTTGTCGGCAGAGTGACAATACTCTGTGGTGGGTATTAAAACGCGAATGCAAAACGAATCTCGTTGAGGGTCAGTGTTTAGAGCTCCCCATGTCTAGACCAAAGATCATGATCATAAGCAGTGTTTAAATTTGACGGCTTAAAAATAACCATCTTTGTACTGAAGCGCCTTGCCAAAGGCTACACACTGACGTGTGCAGGATTCCAGTGCCCGTGATCTTAGTGGCGACCAACGATGCCTTACCTCATAAATCTGTGGTCAGCACCTCAGACCAATGAAAATGTTGCCGTCGCACAGCATTTTTCGAGTTACTCCATGGTTGCAATTAGTGGTTTCCCAATACCAAGGTCTTGAGTAAGGGGAGCCCCCCCAAAGAAAAGAAAATCTGGGCATGGAGTGTTTAATGGCTCTTTACATAAAGATGAGACAGTAATAATTTGCGAGATGATACTTTCTTGATTTTTTTTTATAGAGCTTTCATCTGTACTTCAATATGAAAAAATGATAGGGATTCCAGGTTTGTTTAAAGGTGGGGATTCCAGTTTTTTTTGTTTTTTTATTATTTGCCAAATCCACATAAAACTGCCTTTAAAGCATAGGAACATAGTTTCCTGTTATAGGAATATTTCTTAGGTCATAGCTTGGTCTTCACTCTCCTAAAACATAATTCTACACGATTTTGGACTGGCAAACACTTATAATATTTATTTTAAATTGATGGAAAATCCATAATTCCTAAGGTGCTCCTTTCCTCAAAGGTAGACCTTGAGATTCCCCACAAACTGCCTCTAAAAACCATCATGTAGATGTTGGCAATGTCTGTGGTGCAGCAATGTGGATTTTACCCAGGCAGACACCTTTCTCATTAGTATTGTGGTTGGCAGTAGCTAAAGAAAAGGAAAAGTGGCTACAGGGGTCAGCTTCCACCATAATAAGCCATACAGACACAGGGAAATACAGAATGGTCAGCTGGCAAATTCACAGACGTCTAAATAGGGGACAAAGCTTTCTGTCAACTCTGTGAAACTTTATGAAGTGTGTGTGTGTTTGGCAGAACTGGTAAAAGGGATTCAACAATACATATCTACTTTTAAAAAGGGATAAGGGGGCTACCATTTTTGTTGATGTT
Source organism: Bagarius yarrelli (assembly GCA_005784505.1). Taxonomy (NCBI): domain Eukaryota; kingdom Metazoa; phylum Chordata; class Actinopteri; order Siluriformes; family Sisoridae; genus Bagarius; species Bagarius yarrelli. The sequence goes on along the minus strand of VCAZ01000063.1, from coordinate 552,495 downwards.
CAAGCTGTTTACATCATGGGCCAGAAAATTAAAAATGGTTATATGGTTCCAATGGTTATACAAATTAAGTGTGATGTGAATCTGTTTAATAAGGAAAGGCTGCCACCGGTAGCTACCACTTTGTTTGTATTCTTGTTTCATCATCCAGGAAAATTGTCAACACCACAAATGAAGCAATGTGTATGTGTGTCTGTTTGTGTGAGGGCTGCACGATATTTAAAAAAAAAAAAACTTTACATAGCAATATTTTGTTTTTGCAATATGAAAACATTTTACCAAATGAATTAAACAGCTCTATTTGTACAGAATTCATTATTTGGGATTGGGGTGATGTTGTAAGAGAATGCATCAATTATGCTTAAATGCTTAAAATATAATACACAAATTATAAGCATATTCTAAACTTTCACTCGGTTATTAAACATCGCAATTAATCGACAAATCACATGAGTTCTGAACTGTGCTGCAGTCAGTTATAATCCCCACTTGATATTGCACATCCTATAATGTGACTATTGCAGATACACACATTACCCTGTCGATATACAAACAATATACAGTGGTGCCTTGACTTACAAGTTTAATTCATTCTGTAACGGAGCTTGTGACTCAAATTACCCGTATGTCAAATCAATTTTCCCCATTAAAATGAATTAAAATGCTATTATTCCGCAATTTCTTAGCTCGCAACTTGAAGCAATACATCGGCCGAGAGACGACTTGTATCTCAAATAAACTCGATAGTTGGGACATTCTTAAGTCAAGGTACCACTGTATTGTGCAGCCCTAGTGTGTGTGTGCGTATGTGTGTGTTGATGCATGAAAGGAAACATTCTGGAGTGTCAGCCCATGGATTGACTTGGGAGTACTTGATGAATGGCTCACCAGAAATGACATCAACAATAAGACAAGAGCTCATGGGGTCCCAGCACAGAAACATCAGCTGGGCTATGGGACTTTTGTCCCTCTCTGCCCTCTATATCATGCTATACCTCTATAGGGGCATCACTGGTGCCTAGGGTCCTTAATCAGCAGGAAGCAGAGAGTCCCAAAGGGGAAAAAGCTCTGCTGTGGCTCAGCTGCCTGTCTGTTGACTCCCTGTGCCCCACACCCTCTCCACTCCTCCTGCTGCTGTTCTCCATGGCTGCCATGCACCCGCCCAAAACCTGCTCTTTATTACTGTATTTACCTGGGAGCTATGATCTGAATTATGCTCAGGCAAGGAGTGTTAGTAAGGAGGGATGGAGGCAGGGGGCTTGAAATTACAACCCGCTCTACTTCCAGCTTTGGATCATTAACGTGAAGCGTGACTAAGCTAAAGCGTGTTTCTCCCAGTGCCTCTTTCACTAGACAGGATTGCCTAACTCAGCCAAGAGAGCAGCAAATAAGCTTCTGCTCCCTACTCAAAAGGCCACAGGCTTACAATGGCGATCATATATTTACCCCAAACTGGAGCAGTTAAGGCATTAAATCATAACAAAAAAAAGTAAAAGTTACAAGAAACATGCTAACCTGCGCATGGCAGATAAAGTGTGTTGCTGAAGTAGTATTTAATTTAATTAGATTAAACATTACACTGTACAATTTTCAAAAACTTGTTGACACCTGACTATAATGCTATAAATATGTGCATTTGGAACATCTCATTTCAGATGTACTTCCCCTTTGCAGTTTCTATAATCGCTATTCTCTCTTCTGCAAAGAGTTTTAACTAGTAATTATGCTCTTTGCAGATATCCAGTTGGCTATCCATTTTATCCTATTTGTTTAGTAGGGTTAAAGTCAGGGCTTATTGCAAATCATTGGAGGTATTTTACACCAAGCCCATCACTCCATATCTTCATCTTCATCTGTTTTGTGTACAAGGCCCTGATTTTTGTGGACAAGGCTAGACCTTTTGGTTCCAGTGATGAGGCATATAAATCTATTTGATGAACTGTGTGCCTTTAATTGTAGTTTGGAAACTAGCACATAAGGGTATGATGGTCAGGTGTTAGTGGACTTTAGGCTTCAGACCAAAGTTATCAGTGTTCATTTGTTTGTTCCCATATTTTGCTCTTAAAGTGGGGCAGCGGTGGCTCAATTGGTTAAGGCACTGAGTTGTTGACCCTGACCCTGCACTCTGACCCCAACTTACTAAGAAGAAACAATTTCACTTTGCTGTAAAAAGTAGTGACAAACTTAAGGCATTTACTTCAAGTCCATGCCATTAATCCCATGAGATGCCATTAATCCCATGAGAGATGGAGTGGCAAAAGCTTAGTCAAGTCCAGCTGTTACTGGCAAGCATAAGACAAACTACATTGCTTAATGTCTATGTGCCTTGTGTTAACAAATTCAACATCAACATTGAGACATGACTTTTACTGAGGCAGGAAATGGATTATAAATAACACCTGAGAGTTGATGAATTAGGTTTGAAACTGGCTGGGCGGCAGCAGCTGTGCTGGGAAGTGAAAGTGCCCTTGTTCGACTAGGGAGAAAATAATGGTTTGGAAAACAGCTGCAATGGCTCGACTACTGCCTTTACCAAAAGACGGCAGCAGAGCGCCAGTGTGTCTGCGTCTGAATGTATTACATTATTGATTTCATGGCCACACGGACGTCACTCCCGACCACATACGCACACGTAGCATTGCACTTTTAAGTGCACTTTCCACCTTGGATAAACCAAGAAGCGAATTAAGAGGGAAGTTCAGGACAAAAAAATAGATAATGCTTTTTTCTAACATGTGTTTAGTAATGCAGGTGAGAGTGACGTTGGTCCTAAAACGCCTGCCAAACACAACAGTTAGACAGGGCGCTCTTGCACTGTAGTAATTGTGATAATATGCGCCACTGCAATTCGCTCCTACAAACGGTGTAGTCGATTGACTGCGGACTTCACGGTCCATTAATAACACATACACACCAGCATGTCACTCAAAAGTGCACACACTCGCTCCTTTTTTCTTTCTTTTTCTTTATGTCACCTTCAGAAAAAAAAGCTTAGGCCGTCAGCCAGCAGAACTGTTAACACATTTTTATAAATTATGTGAAATAAAGTTATGTTTATTTATTTTAGACTAAATGCATGTGATATTTTAAAAGACGTAGTGTAGAAGCATGATTATAAGCTCATAGTCAAGGTAGTTTTGCTTGATTTGTACTTTTTTTGAGAGAATAAAGAAGGAACCTCTTTCATTCTATTGAAATAATGTCATGACTATAATTCAAGTCTATGTTTGAATTAATGAAGTAACTTTTTTATTAAAATACAGAACTGCTAAAAAGACTTTTTCTCCCTGCATTTAAAAAAAGACAAGCCAATTAATATGTGGGCAATAAATGATTGAAACATTTTGGTTAAAAGAGAAAAAATAGCTTTTGTTAAATTACCAAAAATATTTTTTTGCAGAATTTTCTTACTATCGACATAAAGGTTGGCATACCTGCACCACAGGGTGTCCTCCTGACAGAGCCTTTACAGCCCCTCGACTCCCCTCGGTCTCATAGTGGGCACGATGGTGGGACTTTGGCTGCACCTCGATCTGCAGATTGTAGGGACCTGAGCAGGATGGCAGCTGCCAATCAAGAGCAGGCAGAGACGGGCTGCCAAATCAGAGAACAGAACACTTCATTAACATTTATAAATTACATAGACATACTGTACACACACTCAAAGACTAGCAGACATTAATCAGATGAGTGAAACCTGTTTTCAGAATCTGGGACCCGGACCACTTCATTTCATCATTGTCTCTAATTTTAATCTGTGGTACTCATAGCCTGACATTCTTAATTTTCAAGTCTGTCAGCTAATTGTGGATGTTTTTCTCATCTTTTAAAATAATTAATGAGTAAAGCATGCGTTTTGTTTAAGTGTTCCATGAGTTCAACAACTCATCAGTCTGGGTCTCCACAAAAGCGCTTATGCTTTTAAGTGGATGAATTTAGTTAAGTTTTGAACTTTGGGTTTTGTACAAAGAAAATTCTCTGTTGTCCTGAGTAAGTGAGTGAGTGAGTGATTGAGTGAGCAAGAAATGGGAGAACACATTGCCATGTGAAAACACACACAAAACACACATTGACGAAGTGAAATTTCAGTAAATCCGGATGCCTGGACGACGCAGCCTAAAGCAACACAAATGGACACAATCTCAGGCATCCTCTTGGAACTTTTGGTGTGTTTGCTGACCCAAAATGAACCAGCTTCCCTCTGCACTTTTATCTGTCTTTTATCGGCCTAATGTGTCTGAGAGGGAAGGAGAATCTGCAGTCAGCGCCACCAGCACTGACACTATCACTTCCTGTTCCACACTATCACCCTCAAACACTTGATTTCCGGCAGGAAAGCATGCCGGCGGAGGAAAGTATGCATACGTATACACAATCTTGCACTATGACCGCTGGTGGACCCAGAGGCTTGTTAAACATGGTAAAAACAACAAAGTAATAAAATTGTGTGTTCGTGTTTATGTATTGGTTGCTATGGAACCTGAATCCATTGCACCAGTCTTCAGAAAGGGACACGTGAAATATGCATTAACTGTTTACCTTGATACCCATACTGCTATGATAAAGGGTATTCTAGACAAACAGTAATTTACATTCAAAGTTATAATGTAAATTTAACCACAAGTTGATTAAAGCACGTGTGTGTCTGACTTGAATTTTTAATTGTTTTGACTGGAGTATCTCCACTTTATGGTGTGTATAATTAAATACCTGAGGTAAGGTTTGGGCTTGGGCCATGAGTATGAATGAGGCGGTACATCCAGGAATCCTGAGCAGTAGCTCTCCTTTTTAAATGGCATACGGTTGGAGTTGTAGTCCTCCGGGACAAGTTCTGTTCCCTCATCATCATTTGCTGGCTCCACCTTTAGGCCCATGCTGGCATTGTGCTCTAAACTGGTTTTACGGCTCTTGTTGGGAACACCATCACCAAGATCAGGCAAGCCATCTGTACTGAGGGCGTTGATGGCTGCTACGATGGCTGAATTGGTGTACTGGTTAGTGGTTCCCAGCCAGCTTTCCTCAAGCCTTGGTGAACCCTGAGGTGAAGCCCCAGGTGAGTGGTTGGGCGAGATAACTGGTGCATGGCCGTAAGGTGTGCCATTGAAGCTATACTTTCTCTTGCCGTGACTTCCAATGTCATCATTGGGTGAGGAGGAAGGGGAGTGACGAGGTGAGGGACCAGGGGCATGGCCATGAGGGGGGAAAGACAGCATCGAAGAGGGTAAGCACTTGGGCGAGACACAGGGCGACTGCCAGGGTGAATTCTGGGGTGAATTTTCATAGTTGTAAAAACCAGATTCATAGGATGCTTCTGAGTTGCAGCTACTTGCAGGACTCAAACTGCTCGGGTCACGGTACCCATCGGCACTGGGCAGGGTCAGGGTTACAATGTTGACTCGCTTAGCCACAGGGCCCATGGTTCCACTTTCCTCCACCTCTTCCTCAGGCATCTGGCTATAGGAAGTGATCTCAATACGTGGCCTCTCCAGAGGTGGTGCACCATTGGGACGGAGCCCTGGGAAGTAGTAGTTGGGAGCCATGGTGTTCTCGTGGAGTCCGTAGCTTGATTGGTGGCAGGATGAGCCGGAGATAATGGGGCTTGATTGAAGATTGTGATACTGAGATGCCAAGCAGGGGTTGGCCATTCCAAGTGGAAGAGACAGACTAACATTTGGTGTGTAGCTAAAAGCCTCTGTAAAAAAACAAAGAAAAGGATGATGAGAAGCAAAAGACAAAAGCACAACATTTATTTATTATTTTAAGTGTCATATAGGCTCATTTTAAAATGTACTTCAAGGCAAGTAAAGATTTGCATAATGATATGGAAAGTAAGAAATGACAATAAAAGATTATAATAGGTTTTATAAACCTAAAACCACACATTCCAACAATACAGCAAAGATTATTGATTATTTGTAAAAGTTAATTTTAATTATTTAAAAATGTCCCTATCCTTCCCCTTTCTCAATACTCATTCAGGTTTCTAATAAAAAAAACACTGTGTTCTGTTTGAGCAGTGATGATTTTTGTGGCCATCCCCTTCACTTGAATCTATATTGCGGTACATAACCAGGACACCACGTGAAATGATGAACATGCCATGCATTACAAAATGCGTGGGCAGACTGACTAAAATTAGTGTGTGACAGACTATTTCCACAAGCAGATGCTATAAAAAAAACAGCTGTCATTCTTGAATAGATTCTTTGGTTAAAAATAATAATAATAAAAAAACAAAAATAACCTGATTTTTAACCTTTTACTCTCTCTATTTTCTGCCTTTTTCACACTCTCTTGCACGCACAATGAATAATATAAAAAAAATTAATAGGAACTTTATATTTTTAATGGATAAATCTGAAAAAAATGTGAATTAAGGAACAAAATATTAACAACATTTCCAGTGTAAATGAACAGGATAGCAGCTATTGCAGATAGTATTTTATGCCTAATAAATCAAACTATAAAAACTAATTCAACCATATAGACCTGAAAAAACATGTACAAACCCAAACACATAAACACACACACACACACTACCACCTGCCCAACACACCTCTCTCCATTTCCATCTCTCCGCCTCGGCTGCCGTACTCAAACAGAAAGCTAAAATCAAATTCGGGCTCTTTATGTCCGGATCCCATCTTGTGCGTCTGTGGGAAGAAGTGTTTAAATGCTGCTGTGTATCAGCAGCTCCTCATGCAGAGCAGCAGTGACTTTTGACATCCTGTTCAGTCACACCGGAGCTCTTATCTCTTCCTTACTCTTGTGAAAAAAGAAAAAAAACCACCTGCGCCTCATTCTCAGGGTTCTCTCATAGCCAGATCCGCCTCTTACTAGTTCCTTTTTTTGACTTTGAGGCAGTCTGTGATTCACTTATGCACACACACACACACACACACACACACACAGACACATACAGCACACTCTGCTGCAGGTACATCTGCATTTGTTGCCTACATGCACACAGGGTTTTCGGTTTTCTCTCCTCGTGCTATGGCTTGTTTGCATTTCAGGCTTAGCGGAGCTGCTTAACAGGGACGTGAGCTGCTGTAGATTACCAAGCACATGAAAAAAAGCTTAAGTCCCTCTTTTGCTGATATTATACTATTTTTAAAGAGCCAAGTGTGCGGCCTACAGTAGAGCCTGAAAATTTATTTTTATTCTTGGGAAGAGTTGGTCTCTTAACTGTGCGCCTGGCAGAATTAAGGGCATGAGAGACAGAGGTTTGGGAAAAAAACATGGGAAGAGGGGGGCAAAGAAATGCCTTCGTCAGCAAGCTGAAGAGCTGAGAAGATGCACACAAACACACACACACACACACTCGTGGGCTGAAGCGACACACATGCTTACCCAAACCAAGCAATCTGCTATCAATTATGAGGCTTAAAAGCAGAGGACTGAAACGAATAATCATGCTCCCCTCGCCACAGTAATGCAATCCCCAAAACCGCACAGACAGACAGACAGTCAGAAGGAACCCCAAATCGACGCACAGCCCATGACATCAGTGCGCTTAAGTTACTGAAGTAAATGTACAAGATGGCAGTCCATCATCCATCATCGAGTTCCTGATAAAACCTATAAGCCGTATAAGCATGCCAAGTTTTCGTACACTAAAAAAAATGATGTGATGTTAAGTGCGCACTCCTGAATCCCAACTGAACTCAGACACTTTAGTGGAAATAAAAAAAAGTTACAGAAAGAAAACTGAATCAACAATTTTGTAACATATTGATGCAACTATATTATAGGCACGGGCAATTCTATTTGTGGGCTTAACAGCTGCGCTTCCATGCAATAAAAAATATCTGAGGTGTTAGGAATGGACTGACAGTGAGAAAGAAGCAGCTCATTAACAAGAACCCAGCAAGCCATGTTCAAAAGAATGCTCGAATACCATTAAATTTAGTTCTATTATAAATTTTAGTAACTATATGATCATCGTAATGCATTTAATTGGCTGAAATTTGGATATAATATTACAAATCGATAAACATGAAAATTTAAAATACATTTCTGCTAAAGGCATGAATATTAAAATTAATATAATTTTATTATATCATATAAGTCAATATATTATCATAACTCTATCATTAATGCAATAATAAAAGACATAAACAAGAAAATTATTACAAACTGCAAACTATTCAAATCTACACTATCCTATTTCACAGACAGTATATCGCTATTATTAAAATACAGTATTGATATTACATTAAAAGTAATGAAAAGGTAATTAATACAAATTGCATCTTTATTCTATAAAGACATTTAGTAATTAATAGTTAATATAGTACTTCTAAAGGACAAGTTACATTAATAATAATAATAATACATTTGACTAAATGCTTTTCACATACCGGTATATTCATTCTTCTAAAAGCATCAATATAAAATAAATACAAACTTCTTTTCTATTCTGCTTTGGTCTTTTTTTCTTATCGTATTTTATTCTTTTATATGCAACTGTTTAAAAAGAAAATTTAAGATAGCACATAAAGAAAACTATTGAGTATTCTGCACTGTAGATTAATTAATCTCAAGTAATAAAGACTAATTCTACTTAAAGCATAAACCCAAAGTTGATATAAACTCACAACTCTGTTTTGTTTTATCCTTTATGAAGCAGCTTTACTGGTATTTACTGGTAATATTACCACATCGCCCAGGTATGACATGAGTTCAGTCACTAACACCTCATTTACAGCTTTACTGAAAACTTTACTAGAAAAAATAATACAAACCAAATGCCTATTTATTTCAAAAACACTTTTCTTAGTATGTCAGTAATTATGTATACTGTTGTCCAGACATGAATCAATTAATTAAGTCACAACAGATGCATCTGTGATAATAAGACTGTATTATATGATATAATCTGTGTTTTAGTTTATTTGGACATTTCTCTGTATTTTTTTTTTCACACAGATCTACTTTCTGACAGGAGTAGATCATGTTCCTGTATCAGCACTGCATTTTAATAACTCCACTTCAGATCTGAGTCCATTAATCAGTCAATAAGCTACTACAGAAGGTAGAGATGATTCTGCTGGAAGCATCACTATAACTGTGCATTAAAAAGTGTGCTCTATTTTTTATGCAGTGCTACTTTGCATTGCATCACTAAAGATCACTAATTAGACAGTTTTGTGCCTTTTTATATTTTAGATTGTCCAGCTTAATGTTACATTATAAGACTATGTGAAATGAAATGTGTAAATCACCATTAAGTCGGGATGTTTTTTTGTTTTTTATAAATAATTGAATGGTTATTAGATGAACAGTGCATCAGGTTGACCTGGAACGCGCGCACACACCACACACACACACACGACACACACACACGCACACGCACACGCACACTGTCTCACCTTCTTCCGCAGACTTCATGCTGAACTGAGCGGAGCAGCAGAGCTCGGATCTTTTCCGTTTGCCCAAAGCCGGCCGGGTGAAGTTGGCACTCGATTTGGAAGGCGTGCACGCAGGCGCGGGCATTCACCGGGAGCGCGCAGACTTTCCAATACAAATAAAGAAATATAAACAACTAGAGAGTTCAAACGAGTGCAAGTGTAATGGCTGAGCGAGATCAAAGTAAACCGTGCATCCCGATCCGTTGCGTGGATGTTGCGTTACGCGTTTAGGTAAAGCGCAGCGGTGCAGCGTCAGTCACTCCGTACGCGCGCTGTCGCTTCTCATAGTGAGGTTCTGTGTGTTTTTACCGGCGCTGGATGACGCGACTATTTACGGAGCTCCCGCACCGCGCTGTATTTAAACCTGGAAAATACCCTCCTACTCTCAAACCATCCCTCTCCGCCCCCCGAATTCCACGCGCCGCCCTCTGGTCGCTGACGGTCGCGCCCCCCGGCAGCCTCTCTGTAGCGGGGATCTCTCCGAGAAGGGATTCCGTCTGCGCACATCAACAAATATGTGGACGGATTGTTGGCACATCTGTATTACAAAATAATCTTTCTATTGATTAAATAAAGAACAAGAAATGTCCGAATTCACTGTATTTGTACAGACAAAAATGATTCTGAACAGTTCATACAATGATTCCTTTTACACCGTTTTCCCATCTCACCTGAAGTCATCATGGAGTATCTGTATGTTCCTGGTTAAGGTGACAGTGAAGCAGGAACAGCATGAAATGGCTAAACACGCAATCATGGTTTAGATTCTCAGCCTAATATGACAATACTGGACACGAGACATCATGTCAGGGTTTAAATGCCAAACCAGTCCTAGAAGTGCTGGTAAATGAGTACATACAGTAAATGATTAGTGTATTAGATCTCACGATAAACTGGTACGATTCAGGTAGGCATATGATCAGCGTTTGGGTATGAAGGATTTACACACCCTGTCAGGGTTTAAGTCCAGAGGTGATTTGATTAACACTGGGAATGAGCACAGAATACACCCTTGTTCCTGATTCCATGCCTGCTCACTCTTGTATGTAAATTGTACACAACAATAGCCAAGCTTCGGATTTGCGTAAAATTTTCATGCCACATTTACAAAACATGGGGTTACACCCTCAAAGTACAGAAATGCACTTTTTGACTGAGGGCGGTGCATTGATGCAGCAGGAAGTGCTGCTGCTTCAGGGTTCCTGGTTCAATCCTCAGCTCAGGTTACTGACTTTGTGTTGATTTTCATTGTCCTGATTTGGTTATTTCAGGCACTGACAACTTTTATTCGAGCCCAGGTGTAAATGTGTGAATGTGCAAACATTTATATTTCTGACATTTTGCAGCTTGGTGGTGCTAAGAAATGAACTCACCATCTTCAGATGATGTCAATGATCTTTAGATCACCTTAACCACTGAACTACCAGTTCCCACCTAGTGTTCCTGGACCAAGATCCCAGCCAGAAGAAAAACTGTAATAAACAATTTTGTCTGAAAAGTGTCACAGAAATCTATCTAGAAATCTCTAATCTAGTCTATATTGGAACTCCATGACATGTTTAAGCTTCTGCTCAGAAATAAGTTCTTCCCTTAGATTAGAAAGCATTGGAGGTTAAGATAAAAACCACTTGGCAGAGATCGAGAAAGTTATTAGGAGATGTTACAGAGAAAATCATGCTGTTCTAATCCTGCTCGGATTACTTCGCTGTCTGCGGTGACACTGGCAAGTCATCTAGACCGTGTTTCCATTGTAGCAAGGGAAACTTTGGTTTCTTCAGACATTCCAAAAAGCAGAGAGCTGTGAAGCGAGCAATTGATATTTTCCATCTGAGTATCATGAAACTGTTTTCTTCATGGGGCAGCATGGTGGCTTACTGGTTAGCACAGTTGCCTCATGGTAAGAAGGTCCCAGGTTCAAATCCCCTGTAGAGGTCTTTCTGTGTGGAGTTTGCATGTTCTCCAGTTTACTCTCACAGTCCAAATACATTGAATATAAGTTTTACCTGTGATTCTAAATTGCCTATAGAAGTTTTTGTGAGTGTTTGGTTTTTTGTGTGATCCTGTGAGGGACTGGTGACCTGTCCAGGATGTACCCCCGCCTTCCACCCAATGACAGTATGGATAGACAGGGGCAGATCCATGTGACCCTGATTATGAATAAGCACAAAATCCATGAAATCCACAATTTTCTGGTTCTGTGTACGGTTGTAATATGACTATGGTTCTCTATTTCTAATCTTCATGTTATAAGAGCCCTCGGTGCAGAAGAGCATGGCAGGATATCGGGCATGTGGCGCCATGGGGGCGTAATTAGTGCTGGTCTGACTGATAAAGGAGTTCAGTCAAAATTTGCATCAAACTCTTTTTCAGGTCTGAAAGGAGCTCTGGCATGTAACGGCTGTGAGGAATCATCATCTTCTAATGATGCATCCAAAGCCATTAGGAGTGAGAGGGTAAGTGCACTCCCTCAACCACACCACAACACCACACATACACTACACATACACAACACTGCACACATCACTACATGTACACAACACAATACCGCACATAACACACTACACACAAACATACACCACCACACATACAACACCACACATACAACACTACAGACACACCACTACATATACACAACACAACACCACATATAAAACACCACCCATCCATACCACTACACGTACTCATACACACCACTACAAACACACATATCACTACACATACACATACACAAAACATACACACCACTACATATACGCAACACACCACCGCACATACAACACTATTACACATACACAACACTATTACACATACACAACACCGCACATACACACCACTACACACACAACACCACACACACTATATATACACAACACATACACACCACTACACACACATCACACATACACACCACCACACATACACTCTACCACACATACACAACACAACATATACAAATCACCACTACACATGCACAACACCACACATACACATTACTACACATACACACCATTTAACATACACATCACAACATATAGACACTACCACACATGCACACCACTACACATACACTTCACCAAATATCTACACTACCACATATTCACACTCTCTGCACTCCTGTTTGCTTTTTACTCGTCTAATGCTATGCTATGAATTGCGCACAGATTAGACAACCAGAGACGTCATTACAACAATACATTATGTGTCATTCACCAGTGAGATAACTTTATAGTTCAGTTAGTAAGAGTACTACAATACCAAAAATAAAAATAGCACCCGATTACACACTGCTGCTATAGTCGAGTTAAGCTGTAAAGGTACACAAACTACCTGACCAAAAGAAATACTGCAACCATGACATCATCTTTCAGATCCTTTGATTTTTGTTGTTTTGATCTAGCCATCTAGTTATGTGGAAGCGCTGATGATGTATCGTGTCTGCGTATTAAGTTATGCACATACATATGTTGACAGGCAGGTAGGAAATCTGAACATTTTGATTGGATGAACATGTCCTGATAAGTATTTAGACCAATGAACTTAATGATTGCTATCCCCATGTGAAGAGGCTTCCAATCAACAGAACAAAAATGTTGTTAAAGACACAACACATATAGTACCTTTAACAACATCATTGTGGTGAATAAAATGTGGGTTTTTTTGTCTTATAAACTTTGGTAGATGCTGATGAGATAATAAAGGGTTAGAGCTTCTATACACGGTATAATAATATTGTGTGGACTGTAAATAGTCAAAAAAGAGAATAATTTGTTATTTTTTAAATGTGAAAATCAATCAGCCAATGCAAAGTCACTCTGATTAATTTTCACAACACCAAACTGTTAATTAAATCCTTATAACATCAGGTCCCTGAGTGTTTTATCAATGTTTAGTGTAAATGGATACCTTCTCGTGTACACACAGTAAATGTAGAGTTTTCGGTATCTCACAATAGAATGACCACCCACACAGAGCATCTTTTAATGTTTAGCTCATAATCTAACACACATGATCCTGCTAACCAAAGCCTTCAGTGGCATCTAAATATTAGAGCCAGGTGTACAAGTGCTCAAATCTGGCTGCACGGTAGATCCCGGGAACTGCTCAGGTCATTCACTACTCAGTAACACTACAGTTTTACTTCTTAGACAGATTGTTGCTCCTGCGCAATTCCCACTAACAGTTAACTGCTCAGATAAACAAATAAAACATGCCTCCAAAATAACAGTAAATAATTTTCTTTTCCAATAATGACAAATATTCCTCTTTTATTGAAAAGACTGACACGTTTTTCAGTGTATTTACCCTGGAATCTATTACAATACTCAGTCATGACTTTCATTCCATGTTAATCCCGAGAATAAAGAATGCAACACTGCTGCTTTTTTATCTCCAGCTGAGTTTCTAAAAATGCACATCCAAGCGCAATGGTTGAAGCTGGCAGTATTTCAAGCCAGTGACAAATTTCCGCCTGAGGACATAATTTATAGACGAGCCGCATCTGCTTCAGTGTCTTTACACACACACACTCTCACATATTTACAGCAACCACATCGTGTCTGTGGAGGGCATGAATGACATGACTCATTCTTGCTGAGATTTGCAAGAATGAAATGATCAGTCTTACTCTTGTGTTGTCTTTTTGGCAGATGTAATGTGGTTTCTTAGACTCACACACACACGTTTCATGGATGTACTTCCTTCTATGTTTAAATATATACACTCATAGGAGAACGATTTTTTTTGTCTAGAGGGTTTTTAACTTCCTTAAAGTGTTCTAAGGATCTAATTGTTCCGTCAGATGAGCAACAGAGAAACTCCTCAGTGGCGGCCAGTGCATTTGGTACCTGGGCCTTCATTGGGGACTTGCCCAACTTTAATCCACCTCTTAATACCACCTCTATCATATTGCAATTAGAGAAACTATTAATACTATTAAAAAAAATCCAATATAACATGGTGTGGCATTTCTAATATATTTTCAGTTACATGGGCAGCAAATAGAGGCTAAAATCTGATTGGACGAAAAATTTGAGATCAACATACACGAGGAAGAGAAAGGCTAAAACATAAAGAGAATAAACTGTTAATGCAATAAATTAATGCAATTTCATAGCACAAATATTAGAATTTAGGTTAGAATGTAGGTCATCTTATGATAGTGTTTAGGTCAGCAGAGAAGACCTTGCTAACCCTGACTGCACAGCACTCTTGACCTTCTGAATGTTCTGGATCTTTTTCCATCATATTATTCGTGATCTATCAACAGCGCTTTAGGTGTCCACTATGAGATACCTCTCTATTATATAAAAGTATCTCAAGGGACGTTTCACACAGGACAAAGAAATCAAAATTCAATGTCGCTGTCAGGGCTGGTAGTAAAAACATTTTTTGTAGCAGATGGTGGAGAAAAATTCTGTAACAGTGAGTCATGTCTCGATCAGAAATCCTTCAGTCTTACTGTACTCATCAGATAAATAGCCTGTAATAATACAAGAGGTAATATTATACAAATATAATGCTAAGGATTTAACATATCTAATTTATGAACGAGACCAAACGTTGATGCTTAACATGTGGTGTCGGCTGGCAACAGTCTGCACATGCAGGAAAACAGAATCTTACTAATAATTTGTGCAAATGAATGACATGATGTCTTGCTTTCAGCTCCAGCCGCAGCATATGAAAGTGTTGCTTCTGTATGTTATATTTCCAAAGACACTGCCAAGACCACGTGCGGCCTCTCTGCGGAACAGTTTCGAGGTCATGACCTCCGGTCAAGGAGGTGCAGAGTCTGTGAACATCTGTCCTTTTTCAGGAGGCAGGATTTTGTTTTTAGTGTTTTAGTGCAAAGGGTTTTTAATGCTTGACTAAAGCTTCATTTAGATACACTATGTAGTCTTGTATATTTATATATACATGAGGTTTAACAACTCAAAACCCCCTTTAGTATCACTTCTCAGTCCTGCCCCCAGCTGCAGGACGGCTCAACCCTGCTGCTCCTGCTGCACAAGTCTGACTCCACTGAAGTGACTGTGTCATCCACTCGTTCTATAGCACACTTCTCCTTTTCCTGCATTGTCGTTCTCTTAGCCACCCTGATGAAGAACTGCTGTGTCTGAGTTATCTCCGGCATGTCTGGTTCCCGTAGTATGTTTAGCAACGTCACACACTTCCCTTTTGAATATTCCTCATCTGATGATTACAGTAGCGTATTATTTAAAGCCTGAGAACATAAAGTTGATATAAAGAAACGTCCTTTATATTTACAAGAGCATTCTGTCATATTAACACCAAAACCCACACTCATTCCTTCAGCCACTGCTCTAATTCTAATTCTAAGTAGTCTCACCTTCAACTTATTTCACAATTGCTCTCACTCTTGTTTGATCCCCTAAAAAGAGCACGTTTTACTTTAAGTCACTGTCTGGTTTTATTCATGGATATGCTGGACTTTTTTTGTGTGTTTTTTAAGTTCCTTCCTCAACCTCCAGGGATAACCGCTTCTCCCTACCTGCTTCCTAAAATCCTGTCACTGACATCGGCATCCTCCGTTCCTGGTTCCCCTGCTTCTGCTAGTGCTTTCCTTCTTTCCTGGTTTACCTGCTCCAGTTTCTGCTTGTCCTCTCCCTTGTTCCTGGTTCACCTGCTCCTGGTCTTGTTCGTGCTCCTCTCTGTTCCTGCATTCTCCACTGGTTCCCGGTAGCTTGTATCTCTCTGCTAAACACACGCCTTTTACTGTTTAACGTTGTTTTCAATAAATACACCCATTTGAGTTTAACCGATCTGCTTCTCCAGTCTTGTATATTGTTACTCGTTCATTCAATCATAAATATTTAGTAACTGTCTGGTCAGGGTTGCAGTTAATTTGGCGGGAAAATTGTATATAACATATATAAAATTGCCTGTTTAAGTTTGAGGAAGGGGAAGTGGTAGCACAGTGGTTATGATCTTGGTCCGCTAATTGAAAGATCAGGGTTTGATTTCCTGCACCACCAAGTTACCACTGTTGGACCCCTGAGCAAGACTCTTAACCCCAATTGCTCAGTTGTATAAAAAAGTGATAAATGTATGTAGCTCTGGATAAGGATGTCTTCCGACTGCTGTAAATGTAATGTAATGTAAATGTAGGTACACATTTGCCATACCCACATGCTTTAGGCCACACCCACCTGTTTAGGCCACACCCACACAAAGATCAGAATTTATATATAATTCCAAACTACTAAGAACCATGACAAAATAGGCTTAAACAAAACCCAATCCAGATACCTATTCAGAACACACATACAGACACACATACAGAAACAGTTAAAAAGAACATGACTGCATTACATGCTTAATCAGAACATGTACTTTACAGAGACTGCAATGACTAAGAAGTGTCTGACTGATAAATACACAACAGGCCATTAATGATAAGCTGTAATTTTATGTATTTCTTCACACACACACACACACACACACACACACACACACACAGACTGAAGCAGTTGGACGTGATGTATAATATAAATAACAGTGAACATATACATAATTTATGACAGTATGGCTTCCATATGAAACATAGCCTAAAAGCTAAGCAAAGTTGGACCTGATCAATTATTAATCTTACATTTAAAAGCTACTCCGCATCGACCAATGACCACTAAAGGCTTCTAATCATATTCTCACATTAACAACAAAAAAAAGACAGTTATGGGGCAGTGTTACTGTACCATTCACACAAGTTTACATATTAAGTAATCACTAAAATCTGTAAAAGCAGAATTATACCAACATGACTTGATATTCGCAGTAAATAGTTCTGTGTTTGCTGGCGAACCATTATTTCGGGATATTTTCTGTAATTTTCCATGTATTATGTAGTATAAGATAATTAAGTAATATCGATGTGCTGGATAGACGTTAACGATGTTGATATTAAATGTTTTATCATTGTTCTTGGGCAATTCAGGAAATGAAACTTTACTGTATAACAGAAGTTATGGAAAGAAGTAAAGAAAAATGCTTGAGACTTGAACTGAGAAGCAGAATTCAGTTATTAAACATTTTATGCAGAAGGAATTGTCTTAATTGGCATATTAACTTGGGAGAGAAAGAGAGACGACGGAGAGAGAGAGTAAGAAAGAGAGAGAGACACAGATAGAGAGAAAGACAGAGAGAGATAGAGACAGAGAGAGAGAGAGAGAGAGAGAGAGAGAAAGAGAGAGAGAGACAGAGAGAGAGAGAGAGAGAGAGAGAGAGAAAGAGAGAGAGAGAGACGGAAATAGAGAGAGAGAGATAGAGATAGAGAGAGATAATGTTTAATGAGAGGATAAGTAAATATACATTTGTTTAGCGTAACTGTTAGACGCTCATGGGGTTTCTCTGTGTTTAGGTTTCTCCCATATTCCAAAAAACCTCCCAGATAGTAGATTAGTAACTCTAAATTATAAAACTGAATTAATTCACAATGTTATAACAGCTGTGTATCTTATGTTACACTTTGCTTTGATTCGGAATCAGTTATTCTGCTGTGATGGTCTGTAGGTTCTTCTATTAATCCCCAGAAGCCTGGTTCGGTCCTTGAAGCTTTCCTATGAGCGCTGTAAGAATGATGAAGATTTTTTTCCTTTCAAATAAAGGCAGTGGCCATTACAATAATACAGTTTTAACCCCAGGAATCTTTATGTGTTCAGTATCATAGGTCTGTTAACAATAAAAGATTTTGTGAGCAAATTGCCGGGATATGACTGTCAGACTAAAGGGCTATGCTACAGCTATGAAATAAACCACAGCATATTAATGCCCAATGCTGTTTTTATGGCTGAGCTTTGCAGGATGACCTAAAGTGCATTAAAGCTTCGTTAAGTCCAGTTCAGCACAGCGAGGGTCGTGCTTACACACTGCTGACCTTATTACAGATACCTTACACATACCGTACATGCGACATCTAATGATTTTCACTCAGGAGCTCATTTAAAATGACCGCCATTCCCAATTTACCTCTAACTTAGCTCTAAAGTTTCAGCAGATCAGTGTTTCCTAGCATTTAAGCATAATCTGAGACAACATTTTCCTGCTGAGAGAGATTCTCTATTGATTGATTAAATGTAACATAATTTATCTATTATGTTATGTTTCATCCACAGATTAAAAAAGCGGCCTTTAGTCAGTTCCTTTAGAATTTTTGTTGCTGTGGATGATTCAGACGGTGCTACAGACATCAGGTTTAGACAAGACCCTAATCGTTTTCCATTCACTCACTCACTTACTCACTCACTCACTCACTCACTCACTCACTCACTCACTCACTCACTCCCAAATTATGCCTATTCTTAAAACCTTTACACAACCTCTTACACACAGCAGCGTCACCTGCTAGATTAATGAAAATGTTCCTGTTATTAAATTAATAAAGATTTACCAAGTGTATCTGATATAAAGGTTACACAGAGGACTGGTGAGGGCAGCTATAATACTTAATAACTTTTTATACAATGTTAACTGTAATTTAAAACAGATATAAATTACAATGCGTTTTTCTTTTAAAGGAGGAAAAAGAGGAAAATATAAATAAAAAATATGTTGATTGTTTTTCTGTGACAGCAAGACCTGGAAAGCTTCTGATTGAAACACGCTAACATTTATATTAATTTTTTTTTCTTTCAAATAAAAATAAACAGAACAAATATTTTAGGGTTTAGCTAATTGTATGTAGGTTTCTTAAGAGTTCCTCAGTGTTTTTTTTTTTGCATGATTAATGGTGCAGTGGGACATCTTAGAAAATGCTAACTGGAGCCAAATTGTTTGTCCAAACCTCACCATCCTAAGCCACGATTTATGATTGCATGAACACACACAGACTAGACAACCAAAATACCAAACATTAAAAAGTACCTATTTACATTGCTGTACATGACATTATGTAGTCAAGCTAATAGGTAAAGGTTTACAAACTACATAAACTATGTGTTACTATCAAAACACACCAAAATCCTATCACACCATATTCCTACCTGTCCAAAAGAAATAGTGCAACCATGACATCATCTTTAAGACTCCAGACTCCTGTGGTGGAAACATATTATTTTGGATTTTTGTTCAGTTTGATCCAGACTTTTTTTCGCTGTACATGATCACACTGATTACATATCCTGTCTACGTGAACAAGGTGTGTGGAGGCATGAAGATGCAAATATGGACAGGCAGGTAGAAAAGTCTGTCACAACGTTCATACTAAACATTTAATTTGGACAACCATTTCTTGGTCCTACACCTTCTATAGTATATATAATTACATATAATTACATTTGGACCACGTAATGATCACTACTGGGATGTGAAAAGACTTTTAGCCAGCTGAACGAATTTTTTTTCCATTTTTTTCTTATATTATACCATTATAGCATTATAAGACAAATATTATATATTTAAGTGTTCCAGCTTGTTAAACTGCTACCAGAAAGAAGGGGAACTTTGTTATAGTATTTGATCATACAGTAGACCCTTTAAGGGGTTTCCCCCAAAGAGAATGTAACAACACAGCATTTCCAGTTCCTCACACATTCAGTCACACGTGTGAAAAGAAAAACACTCGGTGTGGTGTTTCATTGGAAGTGTTTTATAAATGCTAATAAAATATTAACAGTAAGCTATTTTGTTTGTATTCATTTTTCTTTTTTATAGCCATTATTGTGTCAGTGTATCAGGTATCTATTACCATGATTAATTTCTGACAATAGTTTATACTCTCGCCACTGCTCGTAGCTTCCTTCACAGCTCTGGTCTTTGTTTCTGATAGAGAATTCGACAATGTGCCAATTGAGCTCACACAAGCCTAATGAACGCTTATTGGGTCAAATGTGAAGGCTCTCTCTCCCCCTTTTTCCTGTCCTCTTTCAATGCTTTCTCTTTTTCCCTCCAAATCACTGGAAGAATCTCAGCACTGTTTCCCAATATTTGGGTCCAGTCGCTTGGCTACAGTGGCCCCTTGCCAGCTTTGGGTGTTTACAGAACTGGGAATAATGGATAGGGCTAATAACCACTTTATTTACCAGACGCTCATGTGTCATTTTTTAAAAATATGAATTTTATCAGATCAAATACGCCAATCAATCCTATATCCCCACCCCCAAAAAGTCACAAGGGTACTGTTGTGCCAGGCATGGGTGGGTCCTAAGGATTTTAGTTCTGGTTTGTTCCTTAAATGTGCGAAAGGACTAGGACTCCTATTAAAAACTGTGATTCACGCAACATTTATAAACCGACAGAACTTTGAGTCACATTCATCCGTTTATTAAGAGCAGAGGAAATGTCATGTGAGAAAGACGCAACATGTCTACCACGATTTTCCTAGTTTGCTGCAAACACACGCATTCCCATGCACATACATGACTGTATCACGTGTGAATAAAGGTTTTATGCCACAGTGAGGTTAAATTCTTACCTCTGCTTGGTTAGAACAGCTCAGCAGAGCAGTAGATATTAATGACTAGTAATATACTGGTTAAAGAATGTTGCTAAAACTAGAACAGTAATATATAGAACAGCATTTAGCAGACGCTATTGTCCAAAACGATGTACAAAAGTGCTTTAAGTCACATTATTGAACAGCTTAATACTGGTACATTAGATTACAAATTAAAGTGTAACAACCACAAAAAATGTTAAAAAGAGGAGCATATATCCTTTTTACAGTAAACACTTCCCTTTAAAAATGACTCTGCCATTGACTCTGTTATAGGAAGTTCATTCCACCATCTTGGATCTCTCCATAACAAAGAAAAATCCAGATCCACACCTACTTTGCATCCTAGGGGATGGTGGAACTAGTCGGGTGGTATTTGGTGGATCTGAGGGAACACAGTGTGATGAGTATAATAAAAAAAATAATAAAATAATAATAATAATAGAACATTAAAATAAAAAAATATATAATAATAATGGAATAGTAGCTTATTAATTGTAGTTCTAACAGTGAAGCTGTTTTATCAAAAACAAACCAAGATGACTGCAAACAAATAATGAGCAAAGCTAAAGCTACAATCAACAGAATGATAACAAAATGGTTTTAAGAAACCAGAAATTAAAGTGCAAAAGTCATGCTAAAATGAGTGATTAATTAGTAAGAGATACGACAAGGAAGCATACAAGATTTGACGGGTAATGTAATCCAAGCACCATGACGCACACCACTCTGATGATGGTTCTTTTCTTTTTCTTGCAGAAAGGTTTTTATTTTTTACTTATTAGTTTCAAATTAGCCATAATATAAAACCATCTAATGGAACACATACGTCCTAAAGATAAAATACAGGGTATTGTGGAATCATTTATTAGTTTTAGCCATTACGCCAAAAATATTTGAGAAAAAAAAATTACATGCGTACAGATTTCCAGTTCTGATTGTGAGCTGGCTATCAGACTGTAAATGACTGTGAGTCTAAATCCAGCAACTCTTTCCTTTGGAAATTCTGTACAAGCAAAAGCCACAAGATTAATCAACTCACATTGTATCATATGGCAAAAAGTAGTTTTTTTTAATAATCATGTAATTCACCTAATCACCAGAAGTGAGTGCATTATTGTCGTAAGTTCTGTTTGGTCCTTTCTAGTATTTTCTGCAAACTGTAAAAAAAAAAAAAAAGTTGCATTAAATTTTCTTTTAACACTGACAAGCATTTTTAAACTTCTTTAAGTATAGTCTGTCTATCTGGCAGCCATATTGGAAATATTTCATGGCAGATTTGCATTCATACAAAGTCAGGGCTTTATCGACTTACATGGAAAAAGAGCCATCTAACCGGTCAACAAGATGAATTTCAATAAGGGACGATGTCAATAATTTGTGTCTTTGATAAAACAGTCTTTATATCATCAAAGGGGGCAGGTTAAAAATATAGACACAAATAAAACCCAAAAATGTTAATATAATTTTACTTACATGCAACACTTATTAATTAGTCGCCATATTAAAGCATAAAAAAGATTCAAAATAGTTAAACACATGGAAATCTTTGACTGAAAAATGGTTGATAAACCACTGACGACATTAGAATGTTTCTCTTAATAAGCATTTTAAAATAAAGTATCCCCATCCCAAACCCACAGCCAGAGTTTCTAGTAATCTGACCCTCTTTATAATGTGTATTTTGTGTGTTAATTTCAGCAAGGCTCCATGTAGCTTCCACAACCACCGTGAACACCACCAACATTGCGTTTTTATCCTATGCTGGTAACACGAGTTTGTCTGGCTTGGCTTTAGCTTACACATCAGTACGAGAGCTGGAAGTCTTGGGTTACCCACAGCTAAGCAGAGACACCCGGTAGCCTGCCAGCTGTCACTCTAAATTAATCGACTTGTATTCAGTGGCACATCATTTAAAATGCGTGTGACTGTTGGGTGTGGGAGATATCAACAGAGGGGTCATCCTGGGTGTGTGTTTAGGCGTGTGTATATGTGTGTGGTTCTGAAAGCGCCATGAAGTACAATGTCTGAGCAGGATCTATGGTAGCATGGGCAGGTAAATCTGTCTCTAAGCTACAAAGCTTCAGGGTGGAAATATTGACATAACTTTAGCACACCAGAGCCATAAACAAACAGTGAAGGTTCACCACTCTCTGCATTGCATTACCTTCTAAGAAAATGCCATGAGTGTATGTCTTTAAGGATGGGTTTTCATGAGATATTTCATTTACAGTTCATCGCTGAGAATTGCTTATTTTACCAGTTATCAAATCCTGCTGTGACATCATACTCAGGTGTGGCAATACTACCTGAGCCAGGTGTGTTGGAAAGAACACTGAATAGCTAGTTTAGGTCTGTTGGGAAAAATATTGAATACCTGATTATCTGAATACCAGTGGTGCCTCAATAGTTAAGGTGCTGAGATGATGATTGGAAGAACAGGAAGACCAGGATTCAGGCTCCACCACTGCCAGTCAGTTACTGCTTAAGCAAGACCCTTATCCCTTCCTGCTCCAGAGGCACTGTCTCGTGCCTGACCGTACGCTCTGAACCAGAGTTTCTAAGATGGGAAATGCAAAGAAACAATTTTTACTGTGCTGTTAAGTAAATGTGACAAATAAAGACATTATTATTATTTAGCTGTGCTGAAAATACTACTGTTTGATACTATTGATAAATACTGATTACTTGGTCCAGGGAAGACTATGGAACTGACGGTTTAGGATTTAGGTGTTCTGGGTGGTGTATGAATAACTGATACAGATGTGTTGGAAAAAATGCTAAATACTAATTTCCAGTGTGTTGAGTACATCTCGGAATTGGGTAACATAGCAACTAGGACAAATACTAAATACCTTAATAAGGTGCATTAGGTAGTCTACTGAATTCCTTCATTTGTGATTTGGGAGTGTTGTAAAGACCACTGAAAATCTTTTTCAAGTGTGGTGGGTAATATCCTGAATTTGTCTTCGGAAAATACTAAAAATACTTTACAAGTACCACGTTATTGAAGCAAAATGTGGCCTTTTTACCGCATTCCACTACAATGTGTCAGATATTTTACCAACTAACACTGAGGAAATTCCTCAAAACTTGTAGTTTTGCCCACACATACAGGAACAACGTTCCTCTGGGATCATGATAGTCCTAAAATAAGGTCTGATATAAGAAGACTCCGGAATGTGCAGTACACATGTTAAAGTAATTGAGGTAGTAAATCTGCATAACTTCACGGATATGTTTTCCTAGCTGCACTGGCAGAAGCAGCCATGGTTACTCAGCATCTTCCCGTCATAGAGGACAAAGTTTCTGGGAACTTAACTGGTTAATCATCCTGGAAAAATGGGATCTTTAAGGGGGTGCGCAGTTGGAAATATACACCAATTTAATCGATTAATTATCAATGACCATTAGAGAGCTAATTTAAGTTTTTCTCAACAGCAAATTTTGTGCTGCTTATTAATGAATATCCTTTTGAACCAGATCTTTATAGTTTTTATCACCCCTGTCACAAAATGTTTTTTGAAACACCTAATACACAAGTTGAGGTCATCGGGTACTCTTGTGCTTCTGGGTCAAGTTTGGGTTCATGTGTAACTAATAGTTTTCCTGTTACTGTCAAGACTGGCCCATAGTATACTCAGGATCCCTGCAATACTAGCAGCAGCGAGAGTGCTGCTGGGCTAAATTTTAGTCAGATGAGGACGGCGCTGAAACTATTAACTTTTTTTTTTTTTTTGCTCTTCACTTTTACAACACATACTGAAACAAATACATTTGTGTAATTAGTTGTGCAACACTTTTTGTGAATTTGTGACCTGTACTCACTTAGCAGTATGTGTTTTTTTTTTTTTGCTCCTGTGCTTTGGGGGGCGCCGGGGCTTAAAATAAAATAGTTTCTTTACACATATTTGTTTACTGCCGATTGTAATCTTGAAATATAGAGTCTTGAAAAATGTTTTATGTTGTGCGAGACCTATTTCAGGTTCAGGTCAGGCTGTAAATTTAACAGGTCAGGGCAGGTTGTGATGCGTTAAACGATCACGGGCTTTAGTTTAAAGCAGAAAACTCTACAGCATAGAAAAAGCAGAATGACATCACCGGAGGATGAGATCACCAGCTCTGCTTAGCTTGTTTGCTTGGATAAAAACAACCTGAAATGTTTGTCATTTACATTAATCAGTGCTGAGTATAAGGTAAAAGGGTGAAGCATGGTGATGGCTGCATTATGAGCATCATGAGGAAGGAAGTTTCAAGTTCAAGGAGCTTTATTGTCATTTCAACCATATATAGCAGATGCAGTATACAGTGAGATGAAATAACGTTTCTCCAGGACCCCCTGGTGCCACACAAAACATAGAATTCCACAAAACACCAAAGAGCCACTAAACAGGATAGACATAAAGTGCATGTGTGCAACCTGGTGCAACCTAGTGCAATAAACAATACAAACATTACAAAGACAGTGCAAAAAAGACAATAGAGAATGGAACATAACGCAATAGCGCCAACCATATTGAGGTGAGACATGGAATGTGCAAATTAACAACAATATTGTGCAAATAGCATTGTAAAGTGACTGCGCTTAACAAAAAAACGTGCGTGTGTGTGCATATTTGTAGGTTGTGAGGGTCCGAATGCTACGGTACCATTTTCCAGAGAGCAGGAGTGTGAAGAGTGAGTGTGAGTGGTGTGTGGGGGCCCCAAAATGCTGTTAGCTTTGAGAGACTCCAAGCTGTTCTCACTGTCCTCTGCAGGGTCTTAATAATAATAATAATATTCAACTTCATTGTCCAAGGTACATGTACAGAGCCAATGAAATGCATTTTTCGCATATCCCATCTTAGTAAGTTGGGGGTCAGAGCGCAGGGTCAGCTATGGTACAGCGCCCCTGGAGCAGGAAGGGTTAAGGGTCTTGCTCAAGGACCCAACAGTGGTTGACTTGCCGGAGTTGGGGCTTGAACGCGGGTGTTTTTGGTCTTCAGATTAACAACTCAGCACCTTAACCATTTAAGCCATCCTTGCGATCTGAAATAGTGCAGTTCCCAAACCAGGCAGTGATGCAGCTGCTCAGAATGCTCTCGATGGTCCCTCTGTAGAACATAGTCAGGATAGGAGGTGGAAGGTGGGCTTTCCTCAGTCTTCGCAGGAAGTAGAGGCGCTGCTGGGCGTTTTTGCTAATGGAGCTGGTGTTGTGGTGAGGTTCTCCGTCAGGTGGACACCAAGAAATTTAGTGTCCTTGATGATCTCTACCAAGGAGCCATATTGTTTAGCGGAAAATGGTATTTGTCTACACATTCTGAAGCAATGTCCTATCAATAAGAAGGTTAAACCTAATCCTAGGAAAGTTGTAACAATTTGAAACACAGTATTAAAGTAGTCCTTACACCTAGGGTTAGAGTGGAATAATGTAAAAAATGCTTTAGCCCTCAATCCTGACTGAGTTACACCAGTTCTGTTAAAGTATTCTGAAAAGATTTTGGAAAGCTACTTAATAGGTTATGGTACCAACGAATAGTAATAAAGGTTTATGGAAATAAAAAAAGAAAATAGATGCTGATTTAACAAAGGAAATGTGTACGTTTTAAATGCTTTTAGCTTAAAACTACGTAAACATTTGGACTAAACTGCAAAAAATGACAGAAACGAACCCCTAAAATCCAAACCTGGTTCAATGATCCTTTGCAAGGCAGGTGTGCTTGCCAAAGTTCAAGATGGAGACATAGGAAATGTGACTAACTACTAAAATCATCTTTTTGTTCCAATAATTTTCAGAAAGCACCAGTGTTTAAGAGGCCTGTTAGATATCAGCTTTATGCCATAGACTTCAGAGGCTGCTGTCAGGCTGGATTAGTACTAGTCCAACACTACGACCCTTAAAGGGGCCTGAACGCTGGAAAATGGCTCCTGAAAGCGGTTACAGCTTATCATCGCTACTGGCATGGCGTCAGGCATGTCTTGTATTCGGTGCACACTGGCAAGAGGGCTGTGGAAAACTGTCTAAATGCTTATAAAACGAGTTATTACAGTACCTCACATTCTGCCTTCTGATTCAGACCAGAAGGGAACTCCTCACACGGAAAATGATCTATGAGGGATTTTCCTGCTTCATGGCAGCCTATTTAACGTATTATGTACCTCTTTTTTATGGGGTAGCGTTTCCCTCTGGTTTCAGTCGTAATAAGTTCGCTTGGAGATTTTATCGAGAAAATAAACATTTGGAGTCATGCTATTACAAATAAAAATAACTAAACAAATATGCAGCTTGACATGAAGCTGGGTTAGTAATAACACCATAAAGACATTTTCAAATGCGTTTTTTTGTCAAAAAATATATATTTTTTTTTGGATAACAATAATTTGTTAAAAAAATCCTTAAAGATTTAAAGTTTGTTTTAGGATGTCAGCGACAGAGTTTAATATTTTTGCTAGCGATATTGGTGCCACATAATAAAATAGAGGAGCACCAATTTTCGTGAACCGACTGATCTCAACTGAAACTGGCATGGGCAAGGTATGGACAAGCACACACACACACACACACACACACACAAAACAGCAGGGTCAGAAATGTGCACACCAGGCAGTGAAACTATCATACAACTGGATTTTGGCTTGCTCTTGTACGGTTGCTCTAAATTATCACACCACCTTTTAAAATGCTTGCTATCGATGTAAAAAATGCAAAAAATATCCTGTGTTTTTTTTTTTTTATATATATTTTTTTTATGACGAACGATTTTCTTAGCGTGCAAAAAATTTGGACTGTGCAAAGACCTTAAAATGGCAACAAACTACTAATGACTACAATGTCTTTTATTAATTCATGAACAACACATCAGAATTTTTTATTCTATTTATAGTGTCAGTAAATGTTCTGGTAGAACTGCAGATCATGGTAGTTCCTGTTACTGCAGTTATAAACAGTGATTTATTCATTAATCTCTGTTTTTAGATGTATGTAGCTCAGTGGTTAGATGGTTGCTGACAGGGCCGGCTCTAGGCATGGGCAGGGGTGGGCTGAGCCCACCCTTAAGTCCTTTTTGCCCACTCAATGATAAAAGCAGTCTGAGGTGAAAAGTTTAAAGAAGAGGGGTAGAATGCCCCGACCAATCATAACACAAAACCAAACAGTTTCCCATTTTTGATTGGCTAGGCGAGCCGGCTTGCCAGTCTGTCAAGGATTACAATTATGATGCATTGATTTTTTTGTGCTTTTCACAAACCTAAAACATCTAAAAACCATCTATCATTTTAGTTAGTTGAATTTTACAGAGTGTCTCTCTCCTCAACCCCACCCTCAAAAACTTCCCACCTGGGATATCTGTCTGTTCTATGGGTGGCAAGATCCGGACCTGGTTGCTGAGCAGCTTGGTGATCTTCTGTTCCCCAGTCCAACACATTAAACAGTGAGCTACCACTTTCCCAACCAGCCACTGACCTCTCTGACTTTCAACCCTGCAACAATGGGATCAGGTTAAAAAGGAAAGAAAATAAGCACCGCTGAGTGTTCCGTGTTCCTATAAAGTCGCAGTTTGTGCTTTATGTGGCAGACACAAGCATATTGCATTACCTCTTACATAAAACCTCAAAGAAAAAATAGTGTACTGGAAGAGCCTACGAGAGTGATGACCAGAGCGATTCGTGAGGGTACGGAAAACTTTATTACCACCTTAAAATGGGGGGATTTATTCAGAGTTCCAGCAGTTGGGACAGACTGAGGTTATACGGTATGATTTGGGACATTTGAGGAAGCTGAAGACTGGTCATTACAATAAGAGTGTAGCGTTTGGTTGCACACACTGGTTATGTGATCAGCTACTATTGTTTGGAAAGTATCTCAGCACCGCTAAGCTGACATTGCGGGGCCCTTGAGCATGGCCCTTAACCCTTAGCTGCTAAAACAGTTACATTTAAACTGCTGGAAAACTGATCATCTCTAAATGCTGGGAAGACATTAGTTGTGATCATTTTTCTCACACAGTTTATACAATTTAGACTTGATAATAAAAAAATAGATAAAATCTACAGTATAGATAAAATGTGAGGATGTAAATAAGGACTGGAAAACCTCAATATCAAAAAGAAAGGAAACAATCAGACCAGTTTGAGAAAAGCTATATTATTAAATTGGAGTTAAGTTTCAATAAGGTTTATTTAACAAATCAATTTAAACGTCTTCTCATTTAGCAGAATAAAAACATTAAGAAAAAGCTCCAGGGTAAGTAAGTAATTCACTCTAACTTTATGTGTTGTTTTTATTGTATACTTTTATTGTTAATTATTATTCATAAATAGTAAAAAAAAAAAACAGAGAACTTTAAATGAACAGGACTAAACATGTCAGACTGCAGATTTGTAGAGGACACAGTAATGTGTGATAATGTTTCACAGAGATTTTACTAATAGCCGTGCAAAATTCTGTCACCTGTGCATGTACTGCCATCTAGAGGCCAAAACGACGTATTATTCTTCCGCAAGTGTTTATTAAAGACCAGTCAAAAACGCACTAATGCATAAGCTTTCTTTCTTTTTAAATTGTTTGATATGTAATTTCAGGTAATTTGCCTTGTTACTGAAGCCGTGTGTGTGTGTGTGTGTGTGTGAGAGAGAGAGAGAGAGAGAGAGAGAGAGAGACAGAGAGAGAGAGGGAGGAAAAGAGATTTTTTTTTTGTTTTGTTTTATCTCAGCTTTAATAAATTACCAATAAATTAAAATTGAAGCATCATTTTACAAAGAGAAAATGAAAATAAGATTATTTAGCGCTAAAACCCAGTTCACCTTCAGCAATTTGCATTTGCATAACACCATTTCAGAGCATTAATTTCTTAAAAAGAAATAAAATCTATTTTGACTCGAGCTTTCACTAGAGAGAGAGGAAGAGAGAGAGAGAGAGAGAGAGAGAGAGAGAGAGAGAGAGAGAGAGAGAGAGAGAGAGAGAGAAGACAAAGAGAAAGATTTGTTGTTTTTGCAATTATGCTTTTTTTTATTCTTAAAGACCTCTAGTGGACACTTTCAATATTACACTTACCCGAACATTTTATTCACTTTTTTTCTTACTTTTCTTTCTTTTTCTTTCTTTCTTTCTTTCTTTCTTTCTTTCTTTCTTTCTTTCTTTCTTTCTTTCTTTTTATTTTTTTTCTTTTTCCTATTTCTTTTTTCTTTTCAATTTTTCCTTCTTTTCTTTCTTTTCTTCTTCGTTTTTTTTTTTTTCTTTTCTTTCTTTTCCCCTTTCTTTCTTTTTCTTTCTTTTTCTTTCTTCTTGCTTTCTTCTTTCTTTTTTTCTTACTTTTCTTTCTTTCTTTCTTTCTTTCTTTCTTTCTTTCTTTCTTTCTTTCTTTCTTCTGTTAGGGTCTTTCTTTCTTTCTTTCTTTCTGTCTTTCTTTCGTCTTATTTTCTTTCTTTCATATTTTCATTCTTTTTTTTCTTTTTTTTTTCCTTTCTTTTTTCTTTTTTCTTTCCTATTTTCTTTTTTCTTTTCAATTTTCCTTCTCTACAGTTTTATTTCTTTCTCCACTTTTTCTGTCCCTCCCCATCTTATTTCTTGCCTTTAAAAGATTTGAGTGTGTGTTTATACGCATGGTCTAATGCAGATGTGTGGCTGTGTACATGTGCAAAAATAGTTTTTATAAACAGCTGTTCACACAGCATACAAGGTTGTTTGTGATTCGTTTTTCTATAAATTTCCTGTTCCATTATAAACTAGTAACCCTTGAACTGAATCTCTAATTTATAATCACTGTGTGTATGGTTTTGTGTGTGTGTGTGTGTGTGTGTGCGTGTGTGTTTGGAAACCTGACCCTATCTTTTCTTTCCTCCTTCATGCGCCACCTCTTATGCGGGTCGGGTAAAGAGTCCCTGTACCGACACACTCTCTCATTCCTAATCACGGCGCACATAATTCCATTTTCATAGGAATTGCTAATTCTGAAGAGTCAGCCCGTGTGCCATACCAGAAATCTGATAGCAAGGGAAAAATACGGATTTTTGTTTTCTCATTTCTACTTCAATTAAAACCTAAATCAGGAGAAAAATCCAGGCTTCAGTGGAGAGTCACAATGGCGCAGTCTGGAGGATCTGCTGAAACTTCAGAACCTCAAAAGATTGGAAATATCTGAGATTTTACAAAATGAGTAAAACATTTTATGACATAATAGTCTTCACAAAATTAAAAATAATAAATTCCAGCAAATTTAAAATCACAGTATCTTAGTTTATCATTAGGATCACTATTATAGGGTTATAACTGGTTGGTGTGTGAAGTCAAAGCAATTAGAAATAAAAATAGAATAAAATGAAAATTCAAGTACAAATAATTATTACATGAATTTTTATTTATTTATGTAATAAATCATATTATATTATATATATATTATATTATATTATATATATATGTATAAAAGAAAATACTTATTTGATGACATAGTCTAGCTTGGTGGTCCTGGGATAATCTTCCACTAGGCAGGCCATTATTCTACCACACTGAGTGGCCACTTGCATATTATTTATATCTATGATCATCAGCTAGAACGTTCACTTCGATAATTCTCTCTTTGACCTTTCTAGACCTTTCCAGAGCGCTCACAGTCATGGTTTCTGTTGTGGAGCTGTGCGACTCTACATTTGCGTATCTAAGGGGAGGACACTCATGCTGACTGATGACTCCAGCAGGGCCTGGATTGGCTTCTTCTGAAGCAACACTAACTGGTAATGAGCGGACGCGTCCATCACGGCCTCGTCTTCTACATGACTAATAAACATGCAGCCTGCAGGGGGCTATTAATAGGGCAGAAATGAGGGCGTTTGGCCTGGGCTGTCTTTATCCTGCCTTTCCTTGGAGCCTGGCTGTCACTCGAGTCACACAAACACACACTCATGGGCACGCTGTGACAGATCTAGGCTCAATGTCGTCACCTAGTGGACACTAGCTTATCATCTCATATGGTGTAATTCCTTTATATATTATATATACAATAAGGCACTGGTCATAGTGGACCATGGAATCAGGAATGCCTTCTGTGTTTTTACTTTGTTGGAGGAAATAAACACTGGTGTATATTTTTACTTGGAAAGTTCACATGGTTTCCACTTGATAACATATTCTTAAATAACCTTAATATGAAATATATGACTTGCCATTACAGAATCTACATATTAATTAACATACACAATATTATATAAAAGAATACACAGATTTATTTGTGCTTTGAGTGGCAGGGATGATCCCGAATCCTCCCCGTCTCAGACGTATTAAAGTTCTAATTGTAAATTGTAGTCTCGAGGGTAACATTTGACTTATTTATTCTCAGCGCAAAAAAAAAAAAGGAATTTATATGTAAATTATATCTTTATAATTATGCCTGCAAATTAATTAGCTTGCTTTTGCTTAGCAGTTGCAGTTTAAAACACACACACACTTAAACCCAAAACCCATTTTTCCAGGCGAGCAGAGATGAAATACCAAGTTTGCCTAAATTTTGATGGGATTGGGTTTAGTCTTATTAAGCTGAGGAGCGATAGGGTTCATCTCATTTTCATACACACAGGAACAGGACTGATGTTTGCAGCTCATATGAAATATATTTCTGCTGGAGGCCATGCGAGCACACTGTTACACACTGTTTTTATCAACATCTAACCTTTCATTTCATTTCATACTCTGTACTTCACCCGGATAATTAGAAAAACAATCGTCTGTTTGTGGTGGGATGAATATTTTGATTGTTCTGTATTTGTAATTCTTTAATGCTTAAATACTCGACACAGGTTTATCCTCGCAGCAATAGACAATGAATCATTAATCCGAATCAAATAGACAACTAGGATTTTTTTCCAAGCCAGTGGGGATATTCTTAATTGTTTTTTTATTGTTTTATTCCTGTAAAAACAAATTAGACTTTTGAATTACAATAAGGTTAAAATGTGACATAAATCTATAATTAGGGAATGAGTTGACTCTTTAATTCATCTTATTTTATTTAAATAAAAGGTACATGCAAGGTTATGTAAATAAATATAATATATATATATATATATATATATATATATATATATATATATATATGCTCATTTAAGATGTATATATGATTCAGGTGTCATGTCAGTCAAGGTGCGAATCATGGGGTGTTTACAGAATCTAATAACAATGTAATCTAATACTAATAATCTTATACAAATCTGGTGTTAATTTGCTGCTAATCTGGTACTGCTTAAATCATTTCTTTTAAACAAATAAATGTGCAGATAATTTTTTTGGTGGTACAAAAAAAAAGGTACTTGTTATTAAAAGTTCGAATCAATCAGGAGTACTGTATATAAAAGTTATAGATATAAGTTATTTATGCATATGATCCCCATCCCAACAAAAGAACTAGTGTGAAATTTTGTTGTATATGAGTGAATTGCCTCTTTGAGTTGAGAACAGATGAAGATTTTATTGGCTTTCTTTAGTGCTATCCAAAGAATCTTATTAACAAAGGAGTGGGTTTCAAAAAAGCTAAAAAGATGGAACATTTGATACTTTATTTCTCTTACAATGACTTTATTCTTTGGTTACTCTCCCTGGCTTCATTCTTCCCCATCACACACTCCCACACCCAGACATCACTGTGGCCTGTGCATCATTAACACCATGCTTATGATTAGGAAGCAAAACCCCTTCCACACAGGAGCGTAGGCTAATCAGGCATCTAATGAAATAAAGCTGCCCTCAGCTGCTATCGACCTGCTAATATCACCAATACAATTATGAACATGATGCTGCCAATCTTCTATCTACGCCTAACGATCGTCTGGAGCAGTGGGAGCACTTAGCGAGACGACAGATACAGTACAAATGTCGTGATGCTTGTAGCGCGTACGTGCGCATATCCTCCACCTCTGTTTCTCTTCACGTGAGTGTTGTGAGTGTCTCTCTCGTCTTCTGTTTGCATACAGTAATTACAGAGGTAGGCTGGGAAATGACTCGCTTTTCTTGAGAACTGAGAGCCTCATTAGTATGTACAATGCATCATTTCATCCAAGAAGCTCTCGCTGTACAATTATGCTGAAAGCTCTTAATCTCCTAAACTCTGCCATACGCCAGATACGTGTAATTATGTTATAAAACGAGCTCGTGTCGACTGAGTCGGCTGTCACACGTCAGGGGGACCTTTAACCTGTCGCAACTTCTGATGTGCACACACACACACACGCACACACCCACCCATACGCACACACACA
This sequence comes from Bagarius yarrelli, assembly GCA_005784505.1. Taxonomy (NCBI): domain Eukaryota; kingdom Metazoa; phylum Chordata; class Actinopteri; order Siluriformes; family Sisoridae; genus Bagarius; species Bagarius yarrelli. The sequence continues at coordinate 518,415 of VCAZ01000063.1, read as the reverse complement.
CATACATTTCTGATATTTGTATTTAATGCATTCTAAACCGTTTCATTAGGTGGGAAGTTTTATATTACAATAGAATATTAGACCTAGCAGTGAACTCAATGTTGTCTTTTTAATAACTAGAAAGCCCAGACTAGGTCACAGCAGCTAATTGTTCTTCCTCTGACAGTATTTCTGTTCAGAACATTCTTTAACTAGACATGATTATTAGGTTATTTGTTTATATTAAAAAAGACATACATTTTACATGATGCTATTATTCATATAGTTTTCCTTTTTTGTCTTACTATTTTATTTTTTGTGTAAAAAGTAGTCATTTAAATCATTAAAACTATCAACACCTTTTTAAATAAAGGCTTTTAAAATCTAAAAGATAACTGATGTAAAACAATAGTACCTGCACATGAAATAATATAATAATATAAGTTGTACTCATATGAACTCATATGACTCTTGCAGACAGTTGAATCTTGAAGACTGGACATCTGATTTTGTTAAAATTATACAAAGTTTAAATATAGTTCTCTATCAGGCCAAGAAAAAAAACTAGGGATGACATAATAGTCATAGATATTAGATATGATCCTTTTGCAAGGCCCCCAAAAAAAAACATCAGCTTGAAACGTGTTGTTTAAGAACTAATTCCTTTAGTTCTGGGTGAGTTAACCGAAGGGGGACAGCACGCCGATCTTTCGTGTCTATCCCGAAAAAGCCAGCTATCCAGGGCTATTATAGATACTGTCAGCTCAACTCTACGCAGCCTGCCCCCAAGGCCAGGCCAGGCATTCAGACCACAGCTGGCACATAAGGGCAAGATCCTCTCTGGAAGCCTTTCTGTCTCAGAGCCATTCACCATGCACCTGTCGAGGGGGCCGTCGGTCACGTGCACAGCCGTGGCTCAGACCTGCACGGCAACTGCATGATTTCATCGATCATGGTTTTAAATGCTGGATGGACCTACGCTGTGTGTGGGTTTTCTACAGCGTGTACCTCTTGGCTCGTTTCCATTGAGTTTCGACACAGCTTGAATTCCTGAAGGGAAAACCTCTCTAGGGTTAGTATGTTCCTCGGTTCCTCAAAGGAACGATATGCTGCGTCACATGGCTGTACCACTGCCATTCCTGTCTATGCGCTTCAGGACGAGACCCAACTTACCATAGCTTGATGCTTGCCCTTGTACTTCCTGGTCAATGACATCACACCACCTGGTGTGATTTCACAAGTTCTTGAAGACTGAACCGTTCCCATAGCATTTTACCGTAGTGTCTCGTTTCCTCAGGGAACCGAGGTTACATACGTAACCTTAGGGACAATCGTTGATTCCCTTATTTATAGTCTCTAATGTACATTTTAACATTCTAGTGGCTCTTTCTCCTGCACTCTGTTCTAGTGGTAAGATTTAATCAGTTTACATTTTATACAAAGAACAAATGCTGTAATATTGTCTTGAAATAACCGCAAAATTGTCTCGAAATAAAGATGAAGTAATCAGAAACTGCAGCATTAATGGATTGATTTAATGTGTTTTTCCTCTCCGCTCCCTCTCTCCTTTTCTGACATGACACAGAGATTGACGTCCTTGTCGAGTGCTTGACGGGGTCCGATAAAGGTCAGAGGTCAAATGTCAAACGGCAATTTATGTCGTAGCGATATTTCCAAGAGGACTGGAATATGTACATAAAGATAATGTGTTCGTGTCGTAATCTATAGAGGAACGCAACGCTCTTCACCCCAGAGCTCTTAATGCACTTCAATGTATTTATGGACAATAATTAAAAGGAAAAAGCCTGCATTAAAACTGATCAGTACTTAGCAGATCAAAGCTAATCAAATTAGTGTAATGAATAGTCCACTCTACTGTGCCACAAAAACACTACAGTGATTTTTTTGCTGAATATGACAATGTTTGGAATAAATGTGTTTTACAATAAGTGTGATTAGGCAAACATTATTTTAATAAGAAGATATTTGCGGACTTAGAGGGTAATAAAGGTGCAGTTCTCTTCTGAGACGCCGGACAAAATCTGTGGAGAGGAGAACAGGGTTATTTTAGTGCACAAATTGCTTGAAGTGTGGAGTAGTACACTCTCATTCACTCTGTCTTTCTTTTATTTTGTCTCTCTCTTTCTCTCTTCTTCTTTTCCTGTCCCCTCATTTTTACTTTATCCCTTCATAATTTGTACTCTCTCTCTTTTCTTTCCTTCTTTCTTTCTTTTGTTTTATCACTCCCTTCATTCTGGCCTTTCTTATTTCTCTCTCTCTCTCTCCATCTTTTTTTTTATTTTCAGTCTATCTTTTGTTTTCTTTTTCTCTTTTTTTGCTATCTTTTTATGCTTTCTCTCTTTTGTCCTCTTACTCCCTCAATCAATCTTCCGTTCTCTCTTTCAAGTTTTTCTAACTTTGTTTTTCAATCCCTTTTTTCTCTCTTTCTCTCGTTCGACAGACATGAAAGACTTGCAGTAGTAAATATGATTATGTTTCATCACTCTTTTCATTTAAGTCCACTTCTGCTAAACCCATTTTGTATTCGCCCCCATCTCTCGATCTCTCTCTTCACCCTTATTCCTTTTCCGCTTGGAAGAACGGATAGCGAGAGTGAAAAAAAAAGTTGCTCTTCCGTGAACAGCATCAGCTGCAAATGATTCAATACCCCAAAGGTTAATTTTCAATTTGCACAGTGAAAGGTTACCATTACGATTTGACCTGTAAATTGTATCTTCCCCGCTAATACCCTATCATTTGATTTTCGGGTTCCTTTGTAGTCTGGACCGGGGGCTTGCTATATCGGGTGACTACCATCTGTTTATTATTTAGTCTATGCTTGGCTACACAGCCTGTCTAAATTACACACTGGTAATCGCTGATCACACTAGCCCCTCTTTCTAAAGCGCTAGCATCTACCTGTATTAGCATGCAGATCTTTTTTTTCAATCTTCCAAAATCTGATCGTTCCACAACAAAGTGTTAAAACATGAAGGTTGGAGTTCGAGGCTTGGATAAAGAGTATATAAGTGAGGAACAAATCACTTGGGGAACCTGCTTTTATATGGAAAAAAAAAATCAAATTCGTAAACTCTGCATCAACTATCGTAATTTTACAGCATTTGTTTTAGCAAACAGTGGCAGTGTGACAGTGGGAGCCTTTACGTTGTTGTTCAGAGGATCAAGCCTCAATACTGCCCAGCCCGTGATGGGCCCCTGAGAAAGACCCTTTAAGCTTCTCTGCTCCAGAGGCACAGTAACATGGCAGTCCTTGTTCTCTGAACCCATCTAAACTGGGATATTAAGAAAAGAATTTCACTGTGCAGTAATGTACATGTAACTAATAAAGACTTAAAACCAGCACCACCACCATCAGAATAGAGATTTCATTAAGGTTTTATTAAACCATCTTAGTGAGACTAGTTTATTTTAGGTAAGAATTAATAATTAGAGAACTTTATCCTAAACCAATATTAAACAGCCGTTTTAATATTAACAAAGTTTTTTTTAAATTGTAATTAAAATCACATCTGCAGTGTTATGTCACTTATTGGGCTAATAAATTATTTATATATTGAGCTTAATATTTATTTTCATATTAATGTCTATATAGCAATAACATCTTTATGTGATGTGTATAAGAAGAAGAATTATTTTGGAGCTTATGCAATTAGGATTTAGTTTATTTTTCAAATACTAATAAATGATTCATTAACAGCATCGTGGTGGCCTTTTTATATATTCAGTACATTTTTAGACTACGGTTATTCTCTTCACATGATTATATCTGTCCGGATGTTATTAATGAAATCAAAAGACAAATAATTTACAGAATTCTGTCCGACATCTTTCACATTCTGTCCTTATCGAGAAATATTGCCTTCTGTTTTAAATTTCCGGCGCCTACTTCCTTTGTTTGATACTTTCAAAGGCGAGCCACACACTTACCAATTTAGTAATTTTTGTCTGTGTGTGTGTGTCTGAGAGAGTTAGTGTTTTGTGCATGAGGGTTAAAATGGCTCCCAGTGGGAAAAAGCAGTGGTGGAAATGAGTGAAAAACCACCAGCATGTGGAGTGGTGTTCCGGCGTGCCTTCTGTGTGTGATTAGCTCAAGGAATTAATGGAGGACTCAGAAGCAGCCCTTATATGGTCTGCAGTGTGTGTGTGTGTTTGTGTGCATGTGTGTGTATAGGGTTAACTGTAACACTGGTAGCCAGCACTGATAAGATGAAAGAGAGACTGCAATGAATGAAAAAAATGAAAAAAAATACTGAAAGAATTATATTTTTTTTTTAAAAAGCAAAAGATAAAAAAAAATAATAGTGAAAACAAGTTGGAGGGTGTGAGAAGTAAAAGAAAGAAAGAAAAAACAAAAAAGACAAAAAAGGAGACACAAAATGACAGAAGAAGTAAATAAAAAAAATGGGTTTGAAAAAAAGGAATCATAAGATGAAGAAAAGAAAAGAAAAATAAAGAAAAAATAAAAATAAAGAAAAGAGTGGAGAAATAAAATATCAAGGAATAATTTAAGTTAAAAACAAATTAAAGATGCAAGGAAAGAATGAAATGGAAAAAAGATAGATACAGATAAAAAAATATTTAAAATAATTAGGAAAAGAAATAACGAAGAGACATAGAATAGAAATAGAATACTAAAATTCCCTTTAGTATTCTATCTTAAAGTATCTCCGTATCTACAGGACAGCACACAGGAGGGGGGAACAAAGGGGGAAATATTGATATGTGGTGTATAGATGTTTGGTAATAGGGAATAGGATCTGGGGTTATTTATCCGGTGGAGGTCAGGACATTAATGGGTTCTGTCACTGAGAAGGATCTGCAGAACTCACACATTGACAAATACACATGATTAGTTGGATCTGAGTAAGCAGCTGTCGCTCCATCTATCGGCAGAATGCAGGCATTTCGGTTTCCTCACTGATGCTGACATTGCTCAAGAGACCACGTTCATCCACCCATCTGTTTTTTTCCTCTCTATGTACTTCTATGCTGCAGGTTTTGTCTCTCGCTTTTGACTCCTTGTTTCTTTTCTGATATTTCTCTTTCTTCTCTTTCACTTATCTTTCATTTCTCTACATATTTTGTATAAAATGTTTCACTCTTGCTAATTATTCTCTTTTTTCCTTTTACCAATGACTGTTTAAAACATTCCTACACTGTCTGTTGTGCCCTTTTTCTTATTCTCTCTCTTTCTCTCTCTCCAACTTTTAATTTTCTCCTTTTTTTCAAGGTTAAAGCTTTTATTTGTTTGTTAAATGTACAAATGCATACATTTCATTTGGCACTAATTTGACAAAAAAAAACCAATAATTGTGGATAATAACAACAATATAATTTCTTATGTTTTCTATGATTATAAAATTGTATTGTTTTATTAGCATTTTTTATTGCTAATGAGTTAAAAATGTAGCATTGAACTCCAAATCCTAATTGGCTCGATTAAATCCATGTGCAGTGCGGATCGGGGTGCAGCAGTGACCCCTGAGCCCTGATAATCCATTACACAGTGTGACGACAAACTTGCTCTGATCACCCCGCAGGGTAAAGGTCATCAAAATGTCACGTTCACAGCTCAGGCTGAATTCAACCTGACCCCTTTTCCTTTCTCTCTCTCTCTCTTCTCTCTCTTGGTTCCTTCTTTCATAAGACTTTATCACATTAGGGTTGCCAGATCTGCACCCACTTTGCTTTTCCTGACAACATGAATAATGTTCCAAACAGGACACACACTCCTGGCACAGAAAAGCTTATGAAGATGGCAGAGGGAGATAGCGACCGGGAGAGAGGCAGGGAGCCAGCAGGAGAAAAAGAAGGCAGCTGAGTGTCACTGCTGTTTGATTCCTCTCTCCTAGAAAATTAAATATTGATCAATCTCAGAGGCCCACAAACAAAAAGCACCAGATAAAGAGTAATATAGGAGATAAATAAATGAATAGATGGATACATGTACATAAGTCCCACCTGCTCAGGAAAGAGAGGGAGCGCAAGGTCGATGCTTGTGTCCTATAAAAACACTTTAACCCCCCTACACACACACACACACTGAACGCTATTCTGAAAACTGAAAAATAGCTAGTAGTTACTCTACATACACATTGCCCCTTATGGGGTTTCTAAAAAAATCAGTAGTAATTAAATTTAATGTTATTATTTCAGTAAACAATAACCTTATATTGTCTTATATCATAACTTCTGTATTACTAAAATAAAAAAAAAATTAAAAAGATAATGTGTTTGTGGGCAGTAGTACAAAGTAAGTAAACAGTATATATCGAGAATAAGTCATTAAGGCTACTGAAAAAAACTAAAATATCTATCTAGATCTATCTATTATCTATCTATCTATATATATTATTATATATATATATATATATAGATATATATATTTATTTTATATTTTATACTGTAAAACTATAGCAAAAGTTTGTACATTTCTTAATGTTACATAAAAAATGATGTGGTTTAGCATCAGGGTCAATGCACAACGCAAGCTTTGTGCCACAGTTAGCAATAAAGCTATACATCTTTATATACTAACTATTTGTTTTATAGTTAATTTGGTACTATTTTGTTTTAAAAAATATATATTTTAATATATATTTACCAGTATTTAAAGAAACAATCAAAAGTTATTGTTGCTCTTGTTATTATTATTATATTTAAAATGTAACTTATTTTTTTAAAAAGCCCATAAATCTGGTTTATTTTGCCACCAAACTAAGTCTAAGGCTTACTCAGCATGAGGAAATGCCTGGAATCCAGTGCTGTCTCTCCTCACAGCATTTACTCACCTGAGTAATGAACTGTTTGCATTATTCCCTGTGTGATGGCCATCGACAAGCTGCAAAACATCTATTGAATATGGCCTCTTAAACAAATTATGACAGGGACCTTCGTGGGCGATTGACCCCAGGCAGCCCTCCGTAGCTGGAATATTTATGGGGTCGATCCGATAGCGTTGTGCTTACATTATGCCAGGCAAAGGCCATATATTACAGAGCCGAGGAGCATAAATGCCAAGGACATAAAGAAAGAAATGCGTCTCACATACATGAGCATGGCGGAGCTGCATCATTCAGTTTCTATCTTATCTGTTCACTTACGATGGAGGAGGACGTGAGATTGTAGAAGAAGTTATATGTTCTTTTCCGTTTGGGCCACAAATCTGCAAAAAAAAAAGACTGGGATCTGGGAGAAAATGTGTGGAGGGTTATATAGAGAGTCACTTGTGACAGGAGAAGGAGAAGTTTAATTAAGCATTATAGAGAAATAAAATTAAATAAAACAAAGAATCATCAGCCAATGACAAATAACAAGTCAATGACAGGACAAAAATATTATCTAGTGGACAGTGGAATAAAAAACGACACATATAATAAGACACATGATACGAAGTGTGTGTTCACACTTGTAGTTCGGTTCGTTTGGTTTATTTGCTCCAGAACAAAAAGGAAAATAATGCATTTGGTCCTGGTCCTGCTTACTGTTCATACCCGCATTTTTGACAGCAGACCTGATTGGTTGGCTTTTCTGCAACAAAACCTATTAAATATACCAACCAGACGCCCTGGGGTCTTACACAAAGTGTGCAATTTAGGAAGTGCACAGTTTATTTAAAAAGTGTGCAAGGGAACAAGTGCGCTGACATGCAGATTTAGGACGGTTCAAGGCATGTCACCCATCTGCGTCAAACGTCATTGTTACGTTACCCCTTAGACAAAACTGAGGTCCTGGTAGTCACTCTATTGCTGCTAAAAAAAAATCCAATGTATAAACTTTTACTTACACTTAACTTTCTTATTCTTGTCCATTTTGTCACGCTCCGCCAACACTGCTCCACTTTTTTCGTTTATTGGTTTGAAACATCACACCACCAGAGGACTGCTAGATTATATCTTTAAGCAAAGTCCGCTTAGATCTGCACTTACAGAAAATGTGTATTAAGGACACAAATAGGCAGGATGAAGAAGCTCATCAGCGAATTGGGACCACCCTACGTACTTGCACCCCTTAGCAGGAACACACAAGTGATGGGTATAAGGGTGCGGGTATTGGAACAGGGCCATGGTTCAATTTTACCAGCTGAGAACTCGCGAAATTGTTCAAAGGCACCTGGAATTTTTCCATTGTATGCAAAAACAGGAAGACATTATTTCCATTGACTTTTTCGACTAATTGGCAACATAACGCCTTTAATAAAATGAATTAGGTAGCTTTGCTTGAGCATTCTGTCCTTTTAAATTAAAGAATCGTGATCAGAATTGCATTGGCGTCACACCATGTGACATCACAATTCTATTTTTGGTCAGATTAAATGTAATTGGTCAGTGTCGCTTTCATATATCAGTCAGAACATACCATTGTTCGTTTGGAAGCAGGCAGAGACCCGTCTTTTTAGAGGTCCACTTGTTTGGTGTGCACTAGGGTTTGGATAGCAGCGTTTACACTTACTCAAACGAACCGTACTACCCAGAGTGGAAGTGTGAAGTGACACCCTCACACATGACACTGTTCCTAAATCCCACCAGATTGTGTGTGTGACAGCCACTGATCAAATATCTACCTGTTAGCCACCTGCACTTCACCTTGCCACTCTGAGAGATTCTCTATACTTGTCTTGTATTTTTACACCAGAATAAAATGATGGCAGTGCGTAATGCTGAGTCTATTACACACACACAAGCTCACACACACACATAGTAAAGTCACACAATCTCTATCTTCAACTCACACTCCACTGCTCTCGAAACACACATACAGCCCCTTTTACATCTGTGCTATCACGCGTCACACTGCGATTGCTCTCTCTTTCTCTCTCTCATACACACAAACACACACACACACACACATACACACACAACAAACGACAGTGATGGGGGGGAAAGCGACACCTAGAAGTCTATTCATGTCATACAGAGGAGCGAAGGGGCTTTTTTGCCCGTCTCCCATTGCACAACAACCATTAATTTAGCTCGGTGGTGGCCGGTTGCAGCTCCGCCGGCCCAGCTGTGTTTGACACAATTTATCTGCTCTAGTGAAGCACATCATTTTTGATTATTAACCTCATGGCCCAGGAAAAAGCCCGAGACCCTCCAGAGGTTAGGATGGGAAATGACAACCTCAGCCCTCTGCCTTCCCCGGCTCATCATGTGCTCAGCTGTAAGTGTCGACTCGCTTTATTGGGGTCCTTTGGCTCTTTGTAAATGTACTCACCAGCTTGCTATTTTACGAAAGAGAGAAAGAGAGAGAAAGAAAAGGAAGGAGGGAGCGCGCTATAGATGCCTGTCTCATTAAATTATAGTGTTTTCTAATAAAAGGTTGAAGTTTCTTTGCCCACTCATGTGCATGAAGAATGTGCCAGTCACCTGCTGATCTAACCCCTCAACACACACACACACACACACACACACACACAGATGCCTTCGAACACCACAAACACCCCAGTGTCATGTCCCTAACATCACGAATCTGTTTCATGAAATCCCGTATCACTGACTCTAACACTTTCTTGCTACATTCAAATGTTTTTAATGCTCAATTTTTTGGTACTTGTTTTTTTATTCTGCCAATTACATTTTTTAATTTGTGACTGTATTTTCAATATTTTGATGAATAAATAAGGTTTTTTCTAACAAAAGTATGATCTGGTTAGCACTAATGCTAAATTTAACTACAAGCTGAGGCTAAAAAAATGCAGATTTTGTCTTCACTTTTGTGTGTCTACACTTTTATCTTATTTCTATTAATACATAATAGACTTTGTTCTTATGGCAAAACGTTTTATTTACAGTTGACACTAATTTACTTAAAGAATAAAAAGTTTTTAATTCACAATTTAGCAAAACATCCAAGTTAAATGTTAATATTTCTAATAATTTTATCTCTTTTCTTGACTATATTTATATTAAGGACATACATGCTTTAATGCTATGTTAAACATAGTGTAATTATTGTCCAACAAAGTCTTTCTTGCAAATGTTTTCAACACATCTGACTAAAATGTTGATATTTATGACCAGTTAAACAGGTTTCCACAGTCACTACACTTTTACATTATTTGTGCTAAAGATTTAAATGTTGGGTTATATGTTACCTGTTAGTAGCATTGATGCTAAGTTAAATAAAATGTCATTTGTCACGTCAGGGACTTTTTTTCCAACACTAAGATTGTTTTGAAGACCTAAAATATCACATCCTTGTTGATGGTTCTATATAATAGAAATCTAGGGGCAGCTGTTACATTTTGTTACACAGCATGTATGTAAAACTTAATTCTTAAAGATGATGAAGTATTAAAATTAAGGGTTTCAGAAATGAGGCTCTACAGTTTGTCTTTTCCAACATGGACATGACATGTGGCAAAATTAGAAGAAAAAAATTACAATTTTGTGTGACCAGGTTAGTTGTGTTTCAAAAAGTCTGAGATTTTGTGCTGTATTATTACAGTTGGAAAAAATTCCAGCAGTTTTCGTAGGGCAGGGGTTGCACCCGAAATGACACACTTTCTATTTAAAAGGTAACAAAAATATTTAAAATTTATTAAGACAAAAGTTCCTGGATGATTTGCTACTTTCCCCAGATTCTAAACTACACACACAACATACAGAAGAGTCGTCATGTCTTCAGAGTCGTCAGAGGCGTCTTGTCATACGCGTAAATGGTAAAGCGCTTTACAAGTGCTTAAAGTAGTTAAAAATACTTCAGGACAAAAAACATTGTTACTTGTGCTTAAATTGAACTTTATTTATTATTTTATCTTCTATACTTGCTTACTCCCTAATTTGGGGTGACAGGGTTCTGCTGGAGTCTATCTAGTCAGGAGGGGTACACCCTGGACAGGTCGCCAGTCCATCACAGGGGCGCAAACACACCCACACTCACTCCTATGGGCAATTAAATTTACCACTTACCAAAAAGGCCCCTGCTGCTGTTAAACTGCACTTGTTTAACATTATCCATATAAATATTATTTTACATTATTGTACTGTTGTCACGTGACAGTATCAATATGACTTGATTCTTTTAAGGTATAAGAGATCATAGTGGGTTTATTGAAGTAAACTTGCTTAATCCAGCAATATTTCTCAAACACACACACACTGTAGTAGTTGCAGTTTGATTTTCCTTTAAACTTTTACTCTTTCGTTAGCTCATTGTCTTTGTATCTCAATATTCAATTCATTTTGTTTTTGTTATTAATTATCATTGTCTTAAAGCGGCTTTACACAATCAAAGACAATTATAAAATGTAAATGAAAAAGATATCAGTTTGTCCCTGATTGTCCCCGATGAGCAACCCGAGGGGGACAGTGGCAAGGAAAAACAGTAACAGAAAGAAACCTTGAGAGGAACACACAGTAGGTCACACAAGAATAAATGTTGTTCCTGCTGATTAAATTACATTTGTTTGACATTATCCAAGTAAATATTATCCTACATTTTCGTACTGTTTTCATCTGACAATGGCAATATATATCGTGATACGTCCGTATTTAATTTTGTCCACCCATATGCATACTACATAAAACACACTTTTTAACGGATAAGAAGTTAGTTCTAATTCAAGTGTAGTATGTACTAAATCAGAAGCTGCTTTATTCTTATCCAGCACCACCGTTTTTGTTAACACAAGATACTGTATATAAATTGCTATGAGAGTTTTTTTAGGGTGGGACTTTATGGTCATTTTTTAGTAATGACAAACATTGCCTAAGGCACCAAACATTCCATACATTGCAGTATATAGAGATTATGTTGAACACTTGAGTATTTCTTTAACAGCTGTGTTTATCTGGCTAAATTATTCACCTCAGTCAAGCACTTGCTTGATGTCCATATTGTTCATCACCCTCTCCCTCTCGCTCTCTCTCTCTCTTTCTCTCTCTGACTCACTGCTTCTTTCTCTGCGGAGTCTTCACTCCACGGACACCGATGCCATTATATCTGCCCATCCCATAAATTAAGCCCACTTATCTTCCTGAATTATGTTATGTTTATTGATGCTGGTATAATTTGATTTTGTGCAAACTCCATTAAAGATTACACCCCCCGTCACAGCGCGCGGCTGCCAGCGGAGGGAAATATAATCGGGTTATAATGGATCTGCTTAGTGCATTACAGTGGGGACCCCGACAGACTATTGTCATCTTAATAACATGCGGATCGATCCCTGCCTCGAGCCGCATGTCACGTCGCACTAAATGACACACAGCTTTCATAACCTGCAATCACACGCCTGGAGCGTGTCGGACATATCAGCACGGCCTGCATGAGATGGCAGGTTTAGCAACTATATTAGAAAATTGGGCAGTTCCTACGTACCATCGATTTACATGCAGTAGGGACATAGTTCATATTTCAGTTCATGTTTCAGTTCATATTTCAAAATACTTACATTAAAAACGTTATGTATTATGTATCTATCTAGCTATCTATCTATAGTATCTACCTATTTATTGATCGGTTTATTTATTGATCTATATATTGATTTTTAAAGCAGAAAAAAACACAAAAAATGCAGTTAATAATCTCTTTAAAGCAGTAATATTGTTTGTGTAAGATTTCTGATTTTCTCCTGGTCTCACTCTTCGATAAAATTAAAATTAATTCCGCACCAGATCTGTTTTTTTTTATATTTATTTTGATCCAATGAAGGTATAAAACATGGACTTATTGATATTGATTTGCTGACCCACTTGTAGTAGTTACATTTTGATTTCACTTTAAACTTTTACTATTTCATTAGCTAGCTGTAAAATTTTGAATCTGCAATAAGTCTCCATGTGAATAATATCTCCTGGAGCTTCTTCTGATCTGCATTGTGTTAACTCTTTAGCGTGGGACATTTGGCTGATGTACAGTCTATGAAGCGAGTGCATTGTGATTGCTCAAACCGCATGTGGTTTTGCTTAATAAGCAATCCGAATGCACTTTTAATTCCTACACATGTCTGATAATTCGTTCACACGCAGATGAAATCTCAGCGCTATGATGCTAAAGCTAATGGCGCGTGTGAGGAAACGCTGTTCTCCTGCACCGTCCCATTAAAACCAATACCCACAAACATCTGGATCTGACTGAGGCACGCGCCATGTGGTGCTAACCCGGGTGCCAAAAAATTTGAAATTAAGCTGTCGGGATGTCAAAAAATGCCCATGTTGTGGAAGATTACAGTTCGGAGCTGTGAGTCAGGCTTGGCTGACATTTCCCAGTGGCACATCACAGGATCATCAGTGAGCGCCTAATTCCAGTTATTATTCTGCTTCAACTGTTGCATGACGGGAAACGGGATGGCCGCTGTCATGCAAGGATACAGAAACCACACATTATGTCACGGCACAGCGCAAGCCGACTGCGAACCACTGACTTCCAGCATGAAAAACGTGACACGTCGCAATGCTCACTGCCTACTGTAGAGAATTTGTAAATATACAAAATGTCTATATGTCACGTGGCTAGCTGCTAGCTAAGGGCTAGTCTCAAAGTTTGAGGAAACCTTAACAGAGCCCTAAACTGGATAATTTATAACAACTTATTTTAGATGTTTATTCACAATCTTCTTCCTTTTTTAATTTTTTTCTATTAGAATTTGTATTTTTACATGAATTTTCACATTTTCTGTTTTAATCTTCTCACCATTAAATATCTGCAAATAATGTAAGAAAAAGGGAGGAAACAAACACACAAATGATTAAATCATAAATAAATAAGTAGTGCAAGTCAATAAAGCAGTGTGAAAAAACATGAATGACGATAATAAGTAAATAATCAAGCAGGCGAGTATGTAAAAAACAAGCAAATAATAATGTGATGCAGATGTCTGAGAAGTATTCATGTTGCAGTGAAAGGCTTTATTTAAGGCTTTACAATAATCCACAGACTTGGTCAATAAACAGAAGTCAAACACAAACCAGGCAAACAAATCCGAAACAGTAGGCAGTAATCGTAATCCACAGTAAACCATAAAGACATGAACATGAACATGAACTTGAACTTTTGGTATGTTGACTAGCAAAGACTACTAGGCAATGTGTTCATATTGGCTAGCTTATAAAGCTATAAACTAGCAGAAAAGGCTAGTATGCAGACGAGGGCACCCTCTGTTGGTGGGAGGACGGAATCCAGAATGTCTCAGACTTGACCCATGACCTCTCCTTAGGCCCATAACCCTCCCAATCCACCAGATACTCAAGTTGATCTCTCCTTCTCCTTGAATTGAGGCTCTTGTTTACTTGGTATGCGGGCGTTGATGTAAATGGGCGTTGGCGGGTCTGGTGGTTGGGAGTCGTTGTTTGGGTTTTGTGATAAGCTTTACTAGAGAGATGTGAAACGACAGTGAGATGCGGTAAGATGGGGGGAGTTCCAACCTGTAAGTCACCCGATTGCGGGTGGTACCCGGAAGTGAGACCGACCTTGATGTCCAGTCGTTTGGATAATTTGGACCACAAGCAGGACGTGAGTTGAGGACCCAGGTTTAATACAATAGAAAGAATGAAAGAATTAAATAAAGAATGTAAGAAAGAAAGATTGATAAAAAAAAAAGTGGAAGAAATTTTGCCCGGAAATTATTTAGTTTATTACAGTATGTAACAAGAAATTTTTTATTATGCAGTGCAAAAACAAAGAAACGATAATTTGTGTTCATGGAAAAATTAAAGAAGCCGTAGTAGCTTTTCTTTGTTTTACCTAGTTTCTAATATCTATTTTACAGTAAATATAATAGAGAGAAAAAACCGAGCTCATGTGCTTTATTAAGTGTGGGCCGTGTTCCTGCTAACTACATACAAACTCACTGAACTCAAGTCCTTTATCAACTTCACTGTGATCTATTCCTCCGGCTGAAGATGTATAGCGTGTGTTCCCCTGGCACTTTTATTGAGAATAACCCTCCTCCTCTTCCTTTAATAAGCCATTTATATGACCTGAGCTGGTGTTTATCAAGCAGCTTTAATAAAAGCTTGGCCTGGCATGTATGTGGCTCCTTTATCTTTATTTACCTGCTGTATGTGCTTTTCTCTACGCCACCCATTAGATGCTTTAATACAGTAAAAGGCTCAGGTTTGGCCGAACAGCATTTTTAAAGGAAGCTTTTTCTTCATTCCAGCACTTAGCTTTATTAGCGCACCTTGTTGAGTAAAGAGTGCGGCTTTCACAGGGAAAAGGCTAATCTGTTTAACGGGACACCGGCTTGCTAACATGGGGGCCATTTTAAAGAATAGATAGAAGCCACCCAGCCACACACACATACTTTCACAAACTTTCACACAGAAAAATGACTAGAACAAAGGAGTATATAGCTGTATCAGAGGGATACGAGTGGAAAACAGAGCTGACATGGTGCTTCTCCTGAACAGCATTCTGGTTTTGCTTTGTGAACTGCTTGTATTATCCCCAGCTGGATTAGCTCAGCTCTCTCAAACTGTGTGTGTGTAAGAGAATGTGTGTAAGTGTCGTTCTCCAAACCTGCACCTCTTCTACCCGCTCCTCCTGGACTCAGCCATTTAGCTGGTGATGGAGTAACTCTGCTGATGATACTTAGTATTATTGTTGGTCATTATGGCGGTAATAACAGTCTAAACAAGCAGCGGACAGTCGCCACATTTGTGTACATCTCAAGCAACAGTTTACAGGAGGCCAGAAAACAAACAAAAAAAAAAAACAGGACAAAAGCCAAGCATGAACAAATGACTGCTGGACCTTAAATCCATGCCACAAATAATACCTTCGACTCTGAGTCGCTTCCTCTTACTCACGCCGGTAATCTCCTAAACTACTTCCCTAACTGCTCTTTCCACATGCTCGGTTATCGACTAATTTTGGTCACTTTTAAGACAATACTGAAATATAAAAACCTTAAAAAGTCTTTTATTGTCTATAGAGAAAGTTACAAACCTGAACTTTATTTTTGTTTGTTTTTTTATTTGATTTATGCTTCTTTTTTCATTCAAATGTTTATTTGACATATTTATTTTTTTTTTATGTCAGATTATTTGAAATAGTAGCCCCCTATTTGCACACAATTGTTGTGTTGTTTGTTCTTGTCATTTTATATGATTAATTTAATTTACACCTTTTTTATGATTCTTTTTATGATTTTTTGGTGATTCTATTATTTCAATGTTATTTTGACACAACTTTGAAATAAATTTAATTTATTTATTTTAATGATTTGCTTACATCTATTATTTTATATATAGTTAATCTTTTTTAAATTCATGTAATTTTTTTTAATATTCATTTGAACATTTTGTCATTTTTATTATCATATGCAGAAATGATATGTTGTATGTTTGTCATTTATTCATTTTTTCTATTTTTCCCCACCTTTCTATATTATAAGAATCACACGACGATTATTTTTTTATTGATTTTTTCCAAAATGACTAATTTGTTTTCTCATTTTAAACATAAACACGCTACTAATTCTAGTGAACTATATCTTTATTGCAATAAAAATGTTTTAAGAAATGTACATATGTACAAATGAATTTAATCATATTTTCAGATATTAACACTTATAGAAATAAGACTTTAAAAACATTTTTTTTATTTTTATTTGAGCTCAAGTTGTGATGGTTTAGTTTAAGAGTTGATTGGTATAATTAAAAATAAAAAGTAAAAATTAGGGGAAGCAGGAGACTTTACATACTATAAGCTCTCAATATGTTTATAAGCCATGAATTCATACGTTATAATTGTAACCTAATCTCATCCAGCTGTTTGGACTCCTTAAAGCTCCTAAGAGGCAAATGATCCGAAAAGTTTCGAGCTAAATTGGTAACGGATCCAGAGCAGCGCGTCCCCTGCATTTACACACTGCTTCTTCTTTCATTTCTCCCAGCATGCCTGGTCCCTTGGGTCAGCGTGGTATCGAGCATTGGCACACACTTGGTTAACAGATGTCTCTGGGTGTCAGACGTGTGCCCGCTCTACATTTCACGCATGGACGGCTGCAGATGCGAGTCACTATGGAAACATCTCTGATCTCGGCATTGCACCGGAAACACAGCTTCTCCTGATCCAAACTAATTGTACCATATTGCTTTTCTTGTCTGACAATAAAGGGGGTGGAGCTGGAGGCCCAAAACATAATTACTGACTCCCTCATCGTTACGCTGGGGCGCTGTGATGGACACCGTTTATCAAAACTAGTGTCAATGAAGTGAACAAACTCAATTCATGATTGTAAGTGAAGCAACGCTGTAAGTGTGAGATGAATTTCCTTTAGCACAACAACTATGACCTTTAAGTCAACATCTGGAAAGAGGAAAAGAAATATAAAAACCAATTTTGATAATGGTCAACATTGAAATGTTTGTTTTAGTCTGAGAAAATTAGCTGAAAATATGAAAAAAAATAAATTCTTTCTTTTTTTCTTTCATTCTTTCTTTCTTTCTTTCTTTTATTCATGTTCACATGTGGAAATATAATTTTTACATTGTAAATTAGAGCAGCAGAGCAAAAGCAACTCGTGTATCACCAGCTGATGGAAATAAATGAAAAAAATTTAAAAAATAAATAAAGAGAGAAGAAGAGCAGGCTGGTGCATACTTTCGTAACTGAGCCCTAATCAATTTTTCCATGTCAAATTTGCGAGGGAACGCATTTTGAGCATGACATACAATCTGCTATTTCTGACATACAAATTGCAATTTATAAATCAAAACAAGAAACTTTCCACATTCCTTCTGAGCAGAATGGGCATCAAAGCACATGCTAAACAAGTGAACAAGCTGAGAGCCAACAGCAGACAAGGAATAAGCTACTGCCTCATGCCGCTCTTTCAGCCTCTCAGACCTGCTGCTTTAGCTAACTGCAAGAGGATACAAAGACACAATGACACACACACACACACACACACACACACACACACACACACAGATATGATAAAAAGTGAATGAATAGATGTATGTATGTATGTATGTATAGATGAATGCTACAATTAACTACAATTAAAGCCATACATAAAGATTTATTATTTGCAGAAAGTATGTTCACTGTGTGTGTGTGTGTGTTTGCGAAATTAAACAAAGACCATATTTCCAAAGCCCTCAGCCTATGTAGAGTGATGAAAGCCAAGTGCTGAAATCTCAGACAGAATGCACAACAGGGACATACACGCCTCTTTCCCAGACAATGTCAATAGCTGAAGGGGAAAATCGTTTGTCACGCCGACTGAAATTGGTCTAAATGTATACATTTATTATTGTCTGTCTTTAATTGATCACAGAGACGCCCTGAGAAATACCAAGGGCCTGTTACAGGGGCTGAGCTCATTTACTACACACAACGCTCTGTCTCAAACAGGAGTCAAGGGCATCCGGGGTCCTGCTGCAAAAAATTCCAAGAAAACCGACAGAGTCATGACTTGCTAAAAGAGAAAGAAACGAAAGACAAAATGTTTTTTGTATTCTTTTTGTTTAGTTTTTTAAAGTTGGTATATAATAAATGAATGAATGAATGGAAAAATGAATGAATGAATGATAAAGGATATCATCTGCACAGTCCATGGGATAATTAAGAAAAAAAGAATTTTGTTCTGTTACAACAGAGACAGAGAGAGAGTCCTGTTACTGTGTGACGCTGTGTGTGTGTGTGTGTGTGGGGGGGGGGTTAGTCTCCATTCGAGTAAAGTGATTTGCGCATTTGCTGCGTGACTTCCACACTTCCTCTGGAAAACAGCCATGGAGGTAAAGAGCGACTGTTGCAAGCGCAGATAAAGACCAGATGCTCATCTCAGCTGGCAGAAGAAGCGACGTGGTGATGTGGAAGAAATATTCTAGCTGTTTGAAACTAATGGCACTAACTGGAAGGCTGGTGATTTAGCGCTTAGCGTGTGCGTTCAGGTCGAAGGGTTGATTGGGGCGTGAAGGCGTTAATGCAACACTGCTGATCTCGTGCGCAAATTCTGCTGGCCAGTTTGTTTTTAAGAAACATAATTGTGTCTTTAAAGGATATTTGAGCTTCCGTATTTGAGTAGCGCTGTGATCACTACCCCCACCACCGGCACACCTCCTTCCTTCACCACACTAACTCTCCCTCCACCACCAACACCCCAACCCCTCTGACCAGGCCAAGTCGAAGACCACCCAGATCTGATCTACTTCCCTAATCTCCAGCTGCTTTTCAAGCACCAACTCTTATAACCTGAGCTTCATATGGGCTTCACAGTGCTGACACATCCTCACAGTTCAGTTCATTAAAAAAACAACAAACTCTCTGCACAGTGTCCAATAAACACTCACTGCCTGTTTTTTATTTCATTATAAAACAGTAGTATAATCTAATTGTATCTAATTGAAAAGAAAGAGAAGAAGAAGAAAACAAAAAAGGAAGGATAAGGGAATAAAAAGTAAAAGCAAATAAGAGAAAGGAAAAAAAATTATCAATAGATGAAAAAAGGAAATAAAGAAAAATACATGAACAAGGAAATGTGAAAGAAGCAATGTGTGACAGAGGACAAAACAAAGAAACGATGACTGCTGGCTGGATGAATGGATTAAAAGAGAGCAGATGATTGGATGGTTGATAGACAGTGGAAAACAGGTAAAAAAAGAGGAATAGATAGAGAAGAACATGTGAAAGAAGTGACAGAAGAAAACAAAGCAAAGATGGATAAATAATTGGATAAAAAAGAAAGAAAGAAAGAAAGAAAGGAAGAAAGATGACCAAAAGAATGAATAAATAAATAAAAGATAAAAGTATAAACAAAAGAATGATTTAAAGAAATGAAAAGATGGATGGGCAGATGGATGGATGAATAAATGTATGGGGGCGTTTATGTACATTAATACAAATCTTGCGATAAATAACATTCAGATTAGTAACTGAAATGTTTCTGGTCAGTAAGTGAAACCCAAACAATTAAAAAAGATGAAAAGAGAAAAAATCTGCTTGAATCTTATCCTCCGAAGGAAAATTATCCTCCGAAGGATTAATGAATCCGTTTATGGATTAATAGCTAGATGGATTAAATGAGAGTGGTTAAATAAATAGATGGGTGGATGGATAGATGGATGGATGAATGGGTGGATGGATGGATGGATGGATGGATGGATGGATGGATGAATGAAATGATAAATCAAAGCAAAAGAAAAAAGAAAGTAGGTAAATATAAATAAAAGAATATTCTAAAGAAGTGGCCTGTGTACATTATCATTAACATGAACAACAGGAGACAATCTGCTTTTATCTTGGGCCCGAGCGCGAGAGAGTGAGGAGGCATCTTTTCGACTGCGATTATCTTCCAAAGTACTAATTACTAGCCATCAGAAAACTACAGCCAGTTGACACTCTACAATAAAGCCAATGATTTCCAGTCGAAAGGACAGAAAATGTTAATATGAGGGGTTGGGAGATAGGGGCGAGGCTCGCTGTAAAAGGAAGCGGCTAATAAGGTTTAATGATGCATGACAGGAAGGCGCGCTATGCAGGGGAAACACAGCTGGCTTCATTTTGTAAACTATTTGATATACACATCTATCCAGTGCACAATTATCAGCTGCTCCCGGGCCACTGGGGACAGAACGGGACCCACATTCAGGCCCTTTTACCCATCACCCCTAAATTACAAGGAAAATATGTTAATATAGTATCTCCAGTCTCCTTTTATTCCGAGGTGACCTGAACATAAATACAAGGGTCAAGGGTGATAGGTGCATCTTTATTCACTAGACTTTTAAAAACAGACATGGCCAAGAAGGAGTTTCCCAATTTTGTTTATTTGTACATTTCTTCAGAACAATTGTCAGGCTCATATGAGATAAGGAGTGTAACAGTAAGACAGCCTGTTCCAAACCAGTAAACCTTTATTTAACTAGAATTTTGCCTTGTTTGTAGCAATTGCTAAAACTATAACCTGTGATAACTGTAATGACGTGATAATTCTTATCACAATGACGATGAAGAAATCGGCTTAAAATGATAATTACAATGCTGACTGTGGTAACTGTAATGTCATGTATGTTATGATATACTGTAAGTACATATGTGATAAGTTTAACGATTTATTTGAATACAGTGATAACATAGCTAAAAACTGAAATGATGTACAGTATGTACTAACTGTAATACCGTAAACTGTGGTGATGTGCATGATAACAGTTATGACATTGACTGTAATGGTGTTTGTGTGAGAACAATAATTACATATTTAATGACATATCTAATAACTGTAATGGCATTAACTATAATGATGTGTGTGATAACAGTAATGACATATCTAATAACTGTAATGATGTATTTACCGATTATAATGACAATAACTGTAATAATGTGTGTAATACTAGTAACAACATCTAAGAAAAGCAATGATGCATGTACTAACTGTAATGGCATAAACTGTATTTATGTGTGTGATAACAGTAATGACATCTAATAACTGTAATGATGTGTGTAATACTAGTAACAATGTCTAAGAAAGGCAATGACGCATGTACTAACTGTAATGGCATAAACTGTATTTATGTGTGTGATAACAGTAATGACATCTAATAACTGTAATAACGCATGTACTAACTGTATGTGGTTACTGTAATTATGTATGTATCTATATAACTATATTAATGTAATGATATAGCAATGATAATGGCAATAGTGCATTAGTGCAAAGGAATCTGAAACCATGAGAAGATTCGGTATAATAATATCCAGCTCATGGGTCATTTGTCAACTGACTCATCCCGTGGCTTAGTCATTAGCACTAGGAGTCACTTAGTCATTTCCTTGGCATTATATCTCTTTTGTGCAATTTCTCCAGAGGTAGTCAAAGAATGGTGGGAAAGAAAACTGACTTATTTTTAAAATCAGAGGATTTTACTGAGACAGCACCTCAGATAAAACACACTTTGGTAGTTGGCAAAAAGAAGAACTTTCAAAAAGAAGAGCGATAAAACCAAGAAGAGAAAGGACCTCCTCCGGAGCAGAGTCTCTAATTTACTTCCACAGTGTCATTATAAATATTTGACAGGAAGTATTTATCATTGCAGATGCTGTGTATGAAGCCTGAAGGGCTTCCTGTACACTCAAAGGTCAGCGTGTAAACATACGTCTGAAAGGAGGTCGTGTGGCGCAACAAGGCGCGTGATGGCGACGCTGCCGAGCGAAAGAGTAAACATGTTCTCTTCACATCATAACTGAGAAGAGGCAAATTTATGAAGATCAGACAGATTGTGCATCTTTATTTTCCCTCTGGCGTCTTTGAAAGTGGACGAACTTAGGATAATTGGGGGAATAGAAGGGAGAGGACATGACCACCAATACAGTAGAGTTTAAAGAGTGCAAAAGCAAGAATGCTTGTTATTAAATCAGTTATCAATATCAGCAATAGGTATTCATAAAGCAAGTGAACCAATATGTGGTTTTAACAGATGTTCTAG
The DNA here is from genome assembly GCA_005784505.1 of Bagarius yarrelli. Lineage (NCBI taxonomy): Eukaryota > Metazoa > Chordata > Actinopteri > Siluriformes > Sisoridae > Bagarius > Bagarius yarrelli. The sequence goes on along the minus strand of VCAZ01000063.1, from coordinate 496,039 downwards.
CTGCAATTCCAAATAACTAAAAGAGGGGAAAAAACACTTTGGGGCACTTTTTTTTATAAGAAAATAATCATTCTTCATGGCGGTGACAGTAACTTCATGAAATACTTAATTAAACCAATCGCATGCTGCTATATGATATATTCTTTAAGCAATAATGCCATATACTGTATTGTAATTATGGGAATCAACTTATTGTTTGAAAAGTTTTTTGGTTGTAATTAGTATTTCATAGCTGCAATATTTGACACAGAGCTCCAGTGGCAACCTCAACAACATTTCCGAACGATTTTGAGATCAAACATGTCGCTTGATTAACTCTATTCATAGGAAAATTGTCTAAATCAGATTTTTGCCAAGACGTTTATTTCCGTTTGCTGGCATTTGGCTGCCTTGAAGTGATCTTCGTCACTGACCGCAGCTGTAAATGGCTGGATCTCTCTCTCTCTCTCTCTCTCTCTCTCTCTCTCTCTCTCTTTCTTTCTCTCTCTCTCTCTTTCTTTCTCTCTCTCTCTCGTTCTCATTCTTAGCCACACACACCTTTCACAGCATTGCACACTTTGTTTGGCGGTTTGGAGTGTGTGACGAGGAGCTTAATTATGACCCTTACTGACTGTGCCAGCCTCTACGTTACAAGTTAAAGCAGGGTGCTCTAACCAGGCACACACACACATACACAGAGAGTCACAGAGCTAACGGCCGAGTGTTTATCGTCGGCCACAGTGTGCAGGTGACACTAATTATCAGCAGATGACAGTGGCAGTCCCTAGTGTGCACCAGATGGCCATGGAAGGGTCACATATGAATCAGGAAGTGTGTGTGTGTGTACTTGGGGTGGTGAAGGGTGGGTGCATGGGACCAGCTTATGATCACTGATATCTCCTCCATCTGCATGACGAGGGCAAAACCACTAATGACAGGCTAAGATTCACAGCAGGAGGAATGCGAAACAAGGAAAAGGGGGGCCGGAGGGGCAGGGTGGGTGCAGGGTGCAGGCAGCCAGTGGAGAGTGTTAGAAGACGAGGATGGAAAGGAATTGTCCTTATTGCATCACAAGTATGTTCATTTTTGTGTCTTTCACGAAGAAATTCCTTCATAAAGTGAGGTTGGATGTTTGAAGGACACTTTCTAAGTGAAACAATCAAAAGAAATGAACAACGTATAAATCAATGGCATTTGACCTCAATGTTTTACTTGCCATTTTGTACGTAAAGTTTTCTAAATAAAAAACAGGTTGTTTTTATCAGTCCAACAGCTTTTTATTTATTCATTTACAACAGATTTTTTTTTTTTTCTGAAAACCTTTAGGAAAAAAGTGAATCATTTACCCTAACTCATAAATCTAATATTTTTTCTTTTGCTTGATATATGACAGTGGAGATAAATCAGATGATCTAAAAATAATTAAGGAAAAAAGTATTTCTACATTAGTCTAATTTACATTTATCTTATCTTTCTTATCTTCTTGCTCAAGCAGGAACCAAAGGACGCTCATCAAACCGGGGCCTTTTTGCTGTTAGGCAACAATGCTAAACACTTAGCCACCGCGCTGCCCCTAAAATAAGATTATTAAGATTACTTATTTTTTTAAAAAAACAATTGTTTGTAATAAAAACGAATAAAGTCTCAGTAGAATTTTTATACGCATACTTTATATTAATAAATGTCTACAATAATAATGCCTTTTTATTTACCTTTAGCACCTATTTTTGATTAAAACTGGTATTAGACTTTCGTTTAGTTTCTTTATTTTGTGACTATATTACCAGCAATCTTGGAAAATCACTGATCCCCTGCTTGTACTCTTATACATTTCCCTCATGGGACCACTTACATCTTTTTCTACCTGGACCTCACAATAATCTAAAAAGCTGCTAATCAGTGTGTGTTTTGCAGACACTCTGGAGAGCGGTGAATGCTCTCTCTTCAGCAGGAGGCAGTAATGGTCCAGGTATCACATCACCACTCTGCACTAATTACATCTTACATGCCAAGCTGTTGAACTCGGACCCGGTTTTGAACTTGCGTTCTGAAACTCCAGAAACAGGTTCGGCGGCAGGCATGCCACGGTCATGTTTTTTAGGAAGAAGGGATGCTAAAATTGGAGAGGGTGTAAAGATTAAAGCCCTTTTGTAAAATGTCACTTCCAAACCCCTGGTTGGTTAATTTCACTCCAGGTTAATTAACATCTGGGGATGACCTTTAGCACTGACACATGCAACTTTATCTAAAAAGTCAAGGTTACAAAACTATGTATTCATGGAGATTGATTAGCAAGCTGAGACTCTCAGGAAGAAGCAGCTCGTCTCAGAGCAGTGGTGGGTTAGTCTTACTGACCACTGTAGACAGGCCCCTTTCTGGGAAAAATTAGAAGATTGTATCTAAAGAAAATACTAAAAATGTAATTTCATAATTATAAATTTTCATTAACTAAATAAATTATAATATACATATATTAAATTATAGTTAATAATAGAGCTATGTAACTGCAAATGTACTACAATCACAGATTTCCATTCGCAGTTCCAGTCTCTGCCCTGGTGTAAATAAATTTTATGGCCATTTTCAACTGAGTTATATGTGTTTTGATGGTAACGCAAAGCTTCCAAGATGTCCCACTGTACTTTTAATTCATTTAAAATATACTGACATTCTGTAACTGTTTCTTGCAAACATTCTTTTTTTAGAGTATGTAATGTTTGTGAGACACGTTTTAAATTAGTGATCAGGTTCTTTTTAGTCACAGTGTTTGCTAACGGTGTCAAAAATTTGTATTAGTTTACACCAAAATATTGGCACCTTTGGGCCTACATTGTGTCATAATATTTTTACATATTTTTTTATTAGATTACTGCACCCAAATAAAAAAAATCTTTGTGTTATGAGTATTGCAGTAAGGTAAAATTTTCATATCCACTGGAGATGGATGATGTCATCAAGCTAATGTTATGTGCAGGGCCACCGTTAGCAATTTTTGGCCCTATGAAATAATTTCTATTACATTACTGCTAGTATTCTTACTACTAATAAAACAAATCTCTGGGGTCACCTGAAGTGCATGGGCCCTAGGAATTGTCCTAACCTTTCCCCTTTAGCGGCGCCCCTGATGGTGTGTTTGAATGCAGTTGTGCTCCGGTGTGTACATACATACAGTATGTGTGTGTGTCGCAAGGGACAAGACCCTTAGAGCAGAATTATTTGTTAAGCAGCAGGGCAATCTCTCTCTGTCTTTCACTTTTTACCTTTGGGTGAATTGAATCATCTTGTTACAGGGTTTCTCTGCCACCACCTTATCCAGACCATGGCGTTTATTTACCCAGGGCCAAGCCCAAGCCGGCCCAGGAAAGTCTGTTTTAATTGTGAGCAGCTGTACTATTATAGGCTCCTCATTAAGAGGGCAACGGCTTTGCACACTCATTCATAATCCTCGGTGAATAAATAGTGGCAGCTCCTCTGCGCTACTGAATTACCAGATTGTTTGAGTGGCCTAATTTTTGGCCTCTTTGTTTATGAAAGCCTAAACCGCCTGATGTGATTATCACCCGCAACGGTGAAATTTCCTCTCCATGTCAGTCTCCAGGGACAAAAAAACTGATGGTCCTACTCATGAGGAAAGAGGGAGCGCTCACGTAGCTTAAAGCCATAATTGCCACATTTGGCATTGCTGATGCAATACGCGAGCTGTCATGTTCATTCAGCATCTGTCACGTGTCAAAACCGCAGGAGCAAATATTGTGCAATTTTTTTGTTTGGGTTTATCTATTAGATATCCACTAGGAACATTATGGAATAAAGCAGAAAAAATAAAATGCTCCAGCGCTTGCTTAGACTTGAAGCTCAGCAGATAAATACTAGCCTTGCAAAAGTGTTTTAAACTCTTGCCTGGCATGGGGTGCCAAATCACAGGGTTTAGATCCTGAAACATGCAGGCGCCTACCTCAATCAATACCTTTGCCAATGGGTTCCTTCAGTGATCTGAATCACACATTTTCACCCTGAATCTTACACATAGGGGTTCTTCAGTGGTGGAGGTTCCTGTAGTCTGGCTTAGCTGTGTTATGAGCAGTTTTATCTGTGTACAACAGTGTGCCAGATTTTGTTGTTAGAAAGATTTTTGAGTAGATTCTCTTAAGAAAGACATTATACAACAGGGCAATAGGCAGGTCCACCGTTGTCGAGTCAAAGTCAAAACCAAGTCCAAAGAGGTTTGAGTCTTAGTCAAGTCCAAATCTAAATGAGTCAAGACAGAGACAGGAAAAAAGTATCTTTCACAAAAACACACCGAAACACGTGTGCACAAATGTAAATATTAAAAGAAGCATAATAAAAGACATCTTTGAAGAGTAATAAAAAAAGAACAACAATTTGGGAACATTGAATATTAAAGTTAAGTTACATACAACTTATGTGTTTTATGTGGATTATATGTTTTAAACATCAATAGCATTTGAAGAGAATGACCTAAAGTTGAAAAACCAACTGTAAAGCGTCTACGTGTATCATCTGGATGGATCATGCACACCTTTTAGATGCTATTGAACTTTAAAGTATTCTATTCTTCCGTATGATTTTATAGTTGATTTTAATAAATAATTCAATCTCAAAAAGCTGCGAGTTATAATTGACACACTATTGTTGAGTTCAACAATGAATTTACTGAATTCTTATTCACTCTATAGTTTGTTTGTTTATCCAGTTGAACAAAAGTTTATTCTAAAATCATTTCTTTTGCTTTACCGACAGCCATTAATTTATATATTTTGTGATTTAAGTGGCTTTTGATTTTGTAATAAAGCATGTTTTCAAGTAACACAGCATTGTGTTAAATTTTCTATGCTCCGAAAGCTAAATTTGTACATACAAATTTGTACAAATATGTAAGTATTTATGTCCAATTCTCACTATAATATATATCATATTTGTAATTTACAGATATAAAAAAGCAAATAAACATTAATTAATTGCGTTTGACACTAACTTACTGTCAATGTAAAAAAAAAAAAAAACAGCTTTTTGCTGTATTTCCAAAAACACTAACAAACTATAGTTATTTAAGTAAAATGACCCCAATACTTGTTGGCCCCTATTTAATTGAAAACACCACAAATACAATATATGCAATGTTTAAACTGATAGACTTTGTGTTCTGTAAATTTTATTTACTCATTTTGAATTTGATGCCTGCAACACATTCCAACAGAGGGGCAACAAAAAACAGGACAGGGGCAACAAAAGACTGGGAGAGCTAAAAATGCTCCAAAAACACCTGTTGGAAATATTTAACAGTTTAACAGTTAATTAGAAACAGGTGAGCATCATGATTTGCTATAAGAGGAGGCTCCCCATAAAGCTCAGTTGGACCCTAGATGCCGAATCACCTGCTGATGTGACTGCAGCAGTATTAGCCAGTTGTCTATGTAATTTAACATGCGGATGCCCTGAAGTCGCATAAAAGCCAGCTTTCCATGTATTTTGTAAACAGAGAAAAACCAAAAAGAAAATCTCGGTATTGGAATGCTTCGTCCTAAAAGCCAAGCACATGAACTTCCTGTGTTAAGAAAGGATGGATATATGGAAGTCCTTGAGATCTACACACATGTTGACAAGAGTCTTTGGATCTGATTCATGATGCAACCAGTTTGACAGTCAGCATCGGAACGGTTTAACCAGCATAGATCCAGAACACAGCCCTCCATCCTTCTCTGGAACTATAAAGCCGGAAAGCACTTAATGAAGAGGGTTTTTTTCTATGACTCCTTTTTCCAGGAAAGTCTTCAATTCTTGTTACATAACCTGCTCTGGGGTCAAGTTTGAGTAAAGTACCCTGTTGAATTTTGACAGATAAGAGCTGAATTGTATGCTGTAGCCGCCATGTACTGTACGCAGGACCTATTGTCAGATGTTTGACAGAATTTTCCACAATGCCATAAAGTCCACTAAGGGAATCATCCTCTCAAGTCTGACTTCTGGCACATTTTGGGCCAGTGGCCTAATTTTCTAAAGCAGATTCCTGGCCATAGGAACTTCTCTTCAACTCTCTTTTGTGAGGATGACCAACGGTTTGTACCTTCTTTAGGCAAGCTCAGTGGTTAAAGCAAATTTGAGATCTTGTGTCCTGAAGCACAACTAGTGGCGAGCGAAGTAAGATGTTTCCCCAGGGACACTGGGGAAGTTTGTGTACCATGTGTCTCCAGAGGCCTGGCTCTGCTGGCATCAAGACCTCTTTTCCTGGGCCGTCTTAGGAGGAGTGTTGGTGCTCCCACCCAGCATCTCTTGGACCTGAAAGTGGCAAGGTAGCTACCTTGTTATTAGAAAATAAACTTATTTTAAGGCTTTCCACTGAGGGTCATCCAGGGAACTCTTCAAGCTTTACTCCTGCACAGATCATCTTTATGATATCTTTATAATGAGTTCCAGAGGATCTTATTGCCATCCTCAAGTCTACAAACCCAAGCTACAATTTCAGAACTTCCTCTTAGCATCCTAAATCCTAAAATCGGTGTATTCACCTTTCCATCTTAATTTCCTCAAGCTTCTGTTTTTTTATCCTACAAGATCTACAAGCCCCTGGTCTTATATGGAGACTATTTTAACCACATCAAGGTTAACTCCTTAAATTCCTGTATCTTGATCCTACTCCAGGAATCCTAAAACTTTCATATTGTTCATGACAATCTTGATACAAATTTTACTTATGTGTGCTGCATTGAGGCCTACAAGTTTCAGCATTCTATCCTTAATTACGTTTACATTTATCCAGTAATTTTCTCTATCCTAAGCAGTTGTCATTGTTGCTCCTGACTTGGGGGTTAACACACATAAATTATCTATAAGGCATTTATATCTTAAACATCATGACTATCATTTATAGCTGACCTCTAAGATGACAATAGATCAAATCAACACTCACTGATGGCTTGGCAATTTTGCACTTATTTAAAGATAAATTAATCTCTGCCAGCCAGGCCAGGCTGAGCGTGCTGGTAGCTCCCGCTTGGTCTCCATTTGTTCACACAGTTTACGCGAGCAGTGGCAGGCAGATTTGGATGGTGTTTTTGTCATATCTCTGTGTTGATATTTAAATCAGTCATTGTCCTTCAGAACTTCTCAATGTTTCCATAATGCAGTTTTATTATAAGCAGAGCTGGACTGAGCTGAAAAATGAAGCAGAACAAAAACAACAAAAGTGGCCGCAGCGGTGAGGTTCTGAGCGGCAGGACCACACACAGCGTTTTTGAGAAGGACTTCAGAGTGGACATATTCGATTCATTGCAAACAAGGCCATTTCTGTGTATGTCTGTATTTAACTAAACAACAGTTATGGTTGTTGCTTATTTTGGGGTTAGTTGTTGTTAAATATTGAGCTTTTGTGTTCATCGTCTAAACATCTAGACATTGCGTTGCGGTTAAATAACATCCTGCCTCGATGTTAGGATGCTTTTTCTGATTGCAATGGCAAATGTTAAAGCTATGAAAGGGTCATTTTACTGGTCAGTTTTCCTCTTCTTACAGGCTGGGTGGCATCTCAAGGTGGCAATTAAGGAAAAAAGTGCAAAAGTACATGCTTATTATCAGACACACTTCTTTAACTTCTTTTTTCCTTTGAGAGTTATACACATCCTCTGTGATCAATATCACCCTCCTTCTCTTAATTTGGTCTTTCATTATCAGGGCCTTGTTCAGAAGACGGATGCGCTATTAATATTAGATGAAGATGATGGGCCATGCAGGAGAGCTGCAGACTCACTCTCTCTCTCTCTTTCTCTCTTTTTTTACTCTTTCTCACACACAGGCCACAGGAGGAAGACTCCCCAAGTAAATGAGACAGCATAAATCAAGAGGCCATGCTGCTTGACAGGAAGGAACAAGCAGGGCGATGGGAGGAATTAAGGTCTTTAAGAAGGGAGGATTTACTCGTTTTGATGAGGCTGGAGGCAACATGGTAAAGTAAAATACTTTGAATTAAATGAACACAATAGCTCAATTTCCTTGTATGCGCTACATTTATGAAGTGAAACATATGTTTGATATCTAACTAAATTTCCTCAAAATATTAAAAAATCTACTTGAAGTACTTTAATTTTGATGAATTTTGAGTTCTCCTTGAATTAAAAACAGAATAATGAAGAAAATAAAACATTGATAGTGCATTGGTTAAGATGTTGGACTGCAAGCTGGAAGATGTGTGTTCGATTCCCAATACAAACAAGTTACCAATACTGGTAGTTAAAAGGTAGTTAAAGTCACTCTGGATAAATGTAATTGTGGAAAACTTGACTTAACTTGACTAAGCAAACCTAACAAGACTTGAAAATCTAACAACAAGAACTCACTGACAGCAGTACATGGAACATACACCAAACCAAGCAACAGGGTAACAAAGGGGCTATATGTACTCACAAATGCGGGACACATGACTTAAACTAACCAATAAAAACATGACACACAGACAAAGGAATCACATGACAGAAACACACAGAAAACAAAGATCACATGACAAACCAGGAACAAACAATGAACATAAAAACAAAACAAACTCCAAATATGAACCCACATGAAACGTAAACATAAAACAAAAATTCACTGAAACCAGACCCTTACATTTTGACAAATTATATATATTTATATATTTAACACAAGTTCTGAAAGTGTCTTCTACAGTCCTGGTAAGCAGAAAAGCACTTCTAACACAGAACTACACCAGGTTAGGGTTATGTTAGACAGTGTTCTAGATCTACAAAGTGCACTGACTAAAAAAATGTGCTAGGACATATGTTGAATTTCTTCCATCCCCAGGACCAGCAAGCTGACACCAAGCAAGTCACTAAACGCACAACTACACGTTGGATAATTAAATGAGATAAAAGTCACTTTGGATAAGGGCATTTGCCAAATGTCAGAAGTTTTTTAATTAAAACATGTTAAAAAATGTTTTAATTATTTTATACATAAATAGCCAGAGGTACTGGCCAGTACTGTGGCTATTGAATGTACTTGAAGTGTGCTGTTTTCAATAAACATGTAAAATCGTTTTTTCTTCCCCCAGCAATCTTTATTCTATTATACTGTTTACATGGGAACTCACTTCTGTCAGTCTGGGTGAAGGTCAGACTATGAGTAACAGGGTGCTGTTGTGTGTGTGTGTGTTTGTGTGTGGGTGCAGGAGACGGTGAAGGGGGACACCACGGGGCTCCGGTTGCTGGCCGCAGATCGATGGCGGGAGGCGAGCGGCCGATAGCACAGCCATCTGATGCACCGCGCTGGGACTAGATGACATAAACCCAAATGGCTAAGTGTCCCATTAGCAGGTCGGCGGTGTTGCGCGAAACACATAAAAGATGAAGGATGTCTGGGGCACGAAGACAAGGATAAGAGCTCAGGAATGGAGGCAGACATTGTTGATACTACAACTAATGTGTCATTTAAACTGTTAACACATCCAATCGTGAGTCTGAGACTGATTTGAATGATTTTACTGCTGTTAGCATTCACTCTCTTTCTCTGTGTCGGTTTTTGTTAAGCTTTAATTTGGATAAGTTTGATTTAGTATAAGAAGAAACCACATCGGCTGCTTTAGTGTGGTTTAGTCTTCTAGTTAAATAGTTAATGAATCATAATGTATTATTTGTTAATAAAGTATATTAATACAAGCAAATCAATCTACTTTATCTGCTAACACTAAATTAAAGCCTGGATATTTTTACCATTTCCCCACAGGCCTGATGTGTGTATGATATTGTGTTTTATAATACGTTACAGATTTAAAGTCTTAGACACGGTCAGAGATTTTCCTCAGCTTACATAACATCCTCTGGTAGCTAAAAATAGTGAGATAGCATGAGCTTATTAGCGTTTGGAATTGCAATAGTATAGTACACGTTGTATTATGAGTGATGAATCGTTCCTGTGTGTACTTACAGGAGATTTCTGTCACGCTGTTTAATATAAGCACAGTCCCTAACGGCTGTATGTAAACCACTATTGAGCCACATGAGGCACAGAAATGAGGGATTAGAGCACAGCATTATTAGTAAAATGGAAGCTTGCGTGCTGTTTACACAAGCGACGAAGCTTGTTTAAGGACGACTCCGAGTCCTTGTTTGTGAACACGTGGATTATTGTGTGTGTTGCAAATCCATGACATGTTGGGTATGCATGTGTTTTCATGACACGCAACTAAGCAGATGACACCCTGTGGTCTGATTCCTAAACACAGAGATAAAACAAGCAGGGCCACACACACACAGAGAGAGAGAGAGAGAGAGAGAGAGAGAGAAAGCAAGAGGGGGTGATAGAGAGAAAAAGAGAAAGAGATAGAAAGAAAGAGAGAGAGAGAGAGAGAGAGAGAGAGAGAGAGAGCAATAGGGGGATAGAGAGACATTCATTCCTTTTAAAATGAATTTATTCATTCATCCTCTATACCCGCTTATTCTCTAATTCAGGGTCACAAGGATCTGTATTATTATTAGCTGTTGTTTTGGTATGAGGTTTGCTAATAAGGAAGACTGTAGCACATTCTGTCACTGTGTCTATAAAAGTGGGTGTGGCTTAAACCAGAAACACTAGGTATGAGCTTCAAGGTTTGGTTGTCACATTTCAGTTAATTATTAGTCTAAATTATACAGTTATAATTACTGTTTCTTCAATATTGTTTACAATGTTTCGTTCATTCAGGCCAACTATTACTTTATTATATTAATTAGGTAATAATTCAATACTACAGCACATATATTAGGCTTGCTTTGATGGTCGGTGTTGACAGTGTTCCCGATGTTAAGCTGCAACGCCGGTTACGTCACTTGCCCACTTGGTTCTTCTTCTTCTCGTTTCGGCGTTTCCTTACAATGATTGCCACAGCGACTCATCTGCCTTAAGCTAGCTCTATCCTGTGCATCCTCTTCACTCATACCCGCCTACTTCATGTCCTCATTACCATATACCTCTCTGCATCCATATACCTTCTGCCTGGCAGCTATGTTTCCAACATCCTGCCCCAATTTTCCACTATCCCTTCACTGCATAACCATCGAAATCTAATATAAGTCATTCCTCTTTGTGGTTGTCATTCCATCTAACCTGCCCAAGCTCTGCTACCTTCCACTCTCTAAACCATACAACATAGCTGGTCCCATCACTGTCTTGTAGACCTTCCTCTTGATTCTTCTGTCACACATCACTTCTGACAAATTTTTCCACCCTTTCCAACCTGCCCGCATGTGTTTCTTACACACTCTTCTTTGCTCTGGACTATTGACCCCAAGTACATGAGACTACTGTACTGTTGTCACCTCTTTACCCTGTAATCTCACTGTTTCAGTTTCCGCCCATTCATCTTTGCATCCTGTCTTACTGATTTTCATTCCTCTTCTCCCCAGAACAAACCTCCACCTCTCTGAAGGTCTAGGCTGGTTGTTGTAGGTAACAACAGACAGCATGGAAAATGGTTAGGGTAAAAGTGAGGGCGAGAGAGATAAGAGGTGGCACTGTTGGGGATGTAGTAGACATGGATAAGAGGGCATAAGTAGTAAGGATGTGGCAGTGGTGGGGAAGAGGGATAAAAGTGTGTGACAGTGGGGTGTGGTGTGGTGGGGGAGAGGGGTATTTATTTAATTTTAATTAAAGTTTCAATAAATTTTAATGAAGTTATTGTACCTAACATATGCTATTTTTATTTTTCTAAAGATATGACTGTCACTCCGCTCAGTGACATCATCTCCAGGAAGAATAAAAACCTGCCCGCTAAACACACTGCTTGGAGACTCTTATATTTCTGGCTCATATATTCGGTGCAGTGCTACTTTATAATATGTGTGTGTGCATTATTATATTTAAAAAAACAGCTACTACAAACAGCACCACACAGCAGTTAAGCTATACACAATATTCTACACCGTAATTAAGTTACCCTGCCATGCAATTACATTGAGCTGCATGTCTACTTTTACAATAATTTATACCTTTAGTGTCGTTTTGGCAGACCTAATAAAGTAAAGTAAACAACCGTAATGCTAAAATCGAAAGTCTCAGCAACGTGGAATGATTTTCGCTATGTTAATCATCAAGACAAAATAGAAATGCTACTGGAGCACCTTGGTACCGAGGTCGTTGACCCATTTCCTAACAAAAAACCTGTAGGCATCCATGCTTTTTTATGCTTTCATCTGTCCGTTAGTGTAAACGGATGTCTGGATATAAGCACAGAAGTTAGACTGCCTTGATAGCAGGCAAATCTTTAGATCTGCAAAAAATTGTCATCTTTTCATGATGTCCCAAATGTATTTTTTTGTTTATATCTTTCCTCTAAAATACTGTTTAATCATATATAATACAAACTTTCATTGTTTTTTTTACTTCCAGGCTTTCTTTCCAAATTTCTTGCATCATCTACAAGAAACCACGTGATTGCATGTGAGGATGGTGGGGATGAAGTGATTAGGGTTGGATGTGGTAATGGCGGTGATAAGGAGGTGTTAGTGGTGCGGTGTGGCAGTGATGGGGGAGGTGGAGGTGTGGATTGTTAAAAGGGAATTGGTGACTTAAGATGGAATGGCGTCCATCCAGTTGTTTTTGTGCAATTTTGTGCAGTTTCATTGTATGACCCAGAGACAAGAACACATTCTAACGTCTCATCCTACACATTAAATAATTTGTACTTACACCTATAAAGTAGTTCAAGGACTTACTTCCAGTTCAGTTGCACTGAGGCACAGGAATGATATAACAGTGATAAAAGAGGCATATGTTATGCAAACGATGAAAGGGAGAAAGAATTAGGCCAGGAAATGCTGTCTTTCGAAGGCCTGTGTGTGGCCAAAACTGGAGGCCATAAACAAAGCCTCTCTTTCTCTCTCTGTCTCTCTCTCTCTGTCTCTCTCTCTCTGTCTTGCTTAAGGCTAGCATACTGATCTGACATTAATAACAACATCATGGAAACATGCTGACCTCAGAAGGATGGTGCTGACTTTTAAATCACCTGGGAGGGTTGTCCTCCCCTCACACACACACATATATACACACACACACACAATACTGTGAACACAACTATTAATTGTTCAAGGAGCTAAATATGAATGCTGTGAAAGGAATGGAGAAAAGAAAAGAAAAGAAAAGAAAAGGATTGAAGAAGAACTAGGGTGTATGGAAAGTACACTATGAAACAAAACAGATAAAGAGGAATAAAAGATAAAACGAAAAAGAGAAATAATTTAATATAGAACTGAATAAAAAATGGGAAAAATAGAGAAAAGATGGCAAACAACCAGTGAATGTACATTTTTCAATATCTTTAAACAATCTTGTCAGCATCAGAGCGAGCGCCATCAGTCTCTCACTGGCTCCCATCCAACATTAACATCAGTTTCCAATGGAAATTATAAAAGCATAAATGTACCCACGCTTCCCGCAAGCTGGACAGACCAAGAATACGCAAATTAAAATAAATTTGAAGAAAAAACAAATAGTAGAAACATTATGGAAATTTAAACAAACAGAAGATGGTGGATGTGACTGTGGCTCCAAGGCAGCGTGGAGCTCAGAAATAGCCGGCGGCCTTTGATCAGCTCAGACAGATGTTCAGGAAGTGAGCCGCATCTACCCTGACCTCTCCGACCAGCAGATGAGTACACAAAACAGAGAGCTGGACCTCAGCCATGGCTGGGAAGAACACTCACACAAGTTCAGAATGTTGTGCACAAGCAGGAGCATAGAGCTTTTGGATAAAAAACAGTGAGATGACCGATTTGTGCAAAGCTATTTTCATCCACTCTTATGAGATAGTCAGAGATCTGATCTTAAATTGTTTGGCTTGGATGGATGGATGGATGGATGGATGGATGGATGAATGGTTGAACAGATGGATGAATGGTTTGATGAATAGATGGAATTATTGATTAGATGGATGGATGAATGGATTAATGGATTTATTCATCCGAGTTGTAAAAGGCAAAACTTATGGCTATTCACAGAAGACTATGTGCACAAGTGGATAGGAGGTCATGTCAAGCTGGAATGGAAGTCATGTGACCAAATATCCCAAACTGACAGGTGCAATAGAAATCATGTGAGGTTTTGCACAATAGTTTATTTGTTTATTTGTTCACTTGTTTATTACTTCATAGATTTAAATGTATTCCTAATATCTAATAAATATATAAACACAATTGCCTGCTTATTATTTATACTGTAAGCAAGGCATGCAATTGCCTCGGGTCCCGTATATTGAGATGGCGCCTGACAGCTGACCATTTGAACCATCGGAAATGTCAATATGAATATAACATGGAGCAATATATCTGCACCCCCCAGGGGGCTGCCACTGGTGTTACACTGTTCAACCTAAAATTAAAATTCTGACATGGATTACTCACCCTGGTGTTAATCCAAAAGCCTAACCTTTTCTTATCTTCAGAATACACTGTAACATATTTTTGACAAAAACAGCAGGGTACCTACCACATTCAAGCCCCAGGACAGTACCAAGATAATCAATAAGGTAGTCCATGCGACAGTAGTCTGTTGCTGAGCCAGATCTGCTGTGATGAGGTTGTACCTATATGCCTTGTGTGTCGTGCCTCGTTACACTCGGAGAAAGATGCACAAGCTATTGAAATCACACTTTAACAATATTTAAGGACCAAACCAAGATTCTGATAGCTTTTATACACCGTTCGTCTTTCTCTGAGTGTAAACAAGGCACAACCGGATCTGTGGTCACATTGCTCTGTGTCTGAAAGAAGCCCCTAACTTTTAGTTCATCATCTGTATATTCTGATTTAAATAAGTAAGGCAGGGTGTCAATTACAACTCCCAACTTTAGGTTTTTGATGTCTATTAAAATAAACTCAAACTTATTTAAAAATGATATGGTTGAAGAGAATTAGCACCTAATTTCATAGTTATTTTCAAATAAATCTGACACATATATGAACCTTTTACAGTTGATTTTATGACTCTAAGTCGTTCTCTTCAAACAGTATTAAGGTTTAAAACTTCCATTAATCCAATGTCGTAGGTAATTTAACTTTAATTCTTAATATCCACCAAAGTTTGTGGTGTTTTCATTACTCTTAAGAGATGTGCGTTATTTTGTTGTTTTAATGTCTGTATCTGTATTTTTTTAGGTAAAAATGTACAGTTACTTGACTAGTGAAATTGCTTTATCTATAAATAAATAAATAAAATGGCCTAAGCAGAGGGCAGAGAGCATATAGGAGATATGCTCTCTCTTGCATCACATAAACTATCAATTTTTGTTTTAACTGTCTTATTCAGACTTTGGCTTTGGACTTGACTTGGACTAGTCTTGGTCTTAAACTTGTATTAGACTCAACAAAGATGGACTGGTCCCACTATAACCCAACCCCACCACAAAAAAAAACCTTGCAGGTCTTATAACTGAGAGAGTCTACATAAATGAAAACCGCTACATTGATCTCAATGATACTATTAACAAGTAATATAATACTAAGCATTTTATTGTCAGTAACAGTAACGGCAGAGTAACAAAGGAAACAGTAATTTGTTCGATTACTCGTTAAGCTCTTTAATCACAACGTCGTTATTTACATCACCGATAGACTTTGCGGTAGCTAAGGCTCGTATGCACCATTTTTAAGGTGGCTATCTGTTACTGTAACTGTATCTTCTACCATAAAGATGAATATTGTGTTATTACATTAACAGAATTTAGCAGATGCCCTTATCCAGAGCGACTTTTGTTTCATTGATACAACTGAGTAATTAAGGGTTAAGGGCCTTGCTTGCATGGAGCTGGGAATTGAACCCACAGTCTTCAGGCTGGCAGTCAAACGCCTTAACCATGAGCCACCACTTCTAGCGTTAAGAAAATAAACTTTACCCTAGTTTGCCTCTGTGTATATAAGTACCATTTATATATTTGATTATTTTATTGTATAATGTTTAATACTTGTTTTTTAGTTAGAATTGTACATTTGTAAACCTTACATGTAGGTAATAAAGTCATTTTTAATTGTTTAAAATTTTCCTAAACACCAAATTAATGTTGTTAATGCCACTTTAATAATCTTCATGCCGTTTTATTTTCTCTGGCAAAGATATCACAAATAAAAGCTGTCCATAAAAGAGGTTTTATTTCTATTTCAAATCGTTCCAAAACCCAATCTTTAGCTGTGTCCTCTCGAGCACTCTGTATTGTTATGAGAACTGAAAAATCTTAATGCTCTAGACATGGCCGAAAGCACTGTGTATGATCTAGAGGACTTTTTTTTTTTTTGCATTGCGTCCTACCCACAGCAAGACAGAAATAATTGATAGGGCTCGCAGTGTCCTGTGTCTGTCTCTTACCACCCACAACTGCTATAATCCACTCGGCCATTATGATGTTGCTTATTGTACAGAGTGATGTAGCAGCTTGCTTTCAGTGCGTGATGGTGCTGCTGCGAAACTGACACCGCACCACTGGGAACGTGCCAACATGATTCCTCAAAAACACAGCGTCTGACACAACAGATTATAAGTCATTATATGCCACGACTGAGGCATAAAAATGAATGTGTATCTTGCGTTATAGTTTGTGTGTAAGGAATTAAACATCTGGGGAGTATGCTGTGTGGCCTTCTAGAAAAATAATCAACAAAAATAATCAAGTGTAACAAGGTGTAATGCAAATTGCTATAGAAATGTTTGTGTATAAGAACAAGTGCCTTAATATAAACCTGTGTGATGATAATACAGTATACCAGGAAAAGCAGCAACTTGAGATTTTTTTGTCCTGTTAGTGTTACTGTGGGTCTTAAATATGAATATTTATTATGATTCTAATCCTATTTTTAAAGGACTGGAGATTTTGGACCAGTTTGGAGATGTACTAACATGGACTGGTTGTGGCAAAAACAATTGGTCTCAGTTTGTATTGAACTTGACAAATTGTGGCCTTGCGTGAAAAAGTGATTTTTTTTAATTCTTTTGATTCTTTAATTCATAATGTTACCATAATATCTAGATTAAAATGACCGCTGTCATAAAAGTAATAATTATTATACAATTATATTTATCCAAATAAGTGCGTTATTGTTGTGCCATCTATCCTTATATCCATCAATCCATCCATCCATCCTTCCTTTCATTACACCATCCATGCATTCATCAAACCATTCATCCATCCATCAATCAATCCATTCATCCATCCATCTAATCAATAATAAAACCTTCCATCCATTCATCAAACCATTCATCCATCTGTTCAACCATTTATCCATCCATCCATCCATTTTTTAAACCATTCATCCATTCCTTCATCAAACCATTTATCCATCCATTCTACCATCCATCTGTCTATTGCATCACTTTTAATAAAAGTGGGGTTAATAATATGTTAATCATCTTATGCCACAATAAACAAGCAGACAGATTTATTAGTCACTGTAACAGACATATGCCCAAACAGAACCCACACACAAAGCACACAATTTCTTCTTCTGTCCCTGCTTTCCTTATGTTGCTAAAGAGCTGCATTGTGCACATAGCTGTCAACATTCCTGTGAGCAGCCTGCAACCCCCCCTTCCAACACACACACACACACACACACCCATGGGGGGTTAAAATTGATTGTAAGCGCTGAATTATTCAGTCCCGGTCTTCAGCCGTTTAAGTGAGTTTCTTTGGTTACATTCAGAATCGCTTTCATAGCAAAACACAGGAAGCTTATCCCTCCACAGGCCCCGGCAGACCGAGCTGCATCTCTCATCAACCGCATGGCCAAAGAGCAGAAGCAGAACCTGAGAGAAACGAATACTGCAAAACGTAAAGACAGGTGCAGACAACCATGCGAGCGTTTGTTCACAAAGTGAAGGTGATGACTATAGAGTGTGGTGGTACTGCAACATGGGCGACAGCACCAGAGCAGACATCTTGGAAAAAAGCGAGTGGAAAGACCGTCTTGGAAACAATGGCTGAAATTGACAGCGGCTTTACTTGTGGCTACTTCAGAGGCACTTTATGACAACCTCAGACTCGATAGTTAACACGCTACAGCTGCAGTCGTCACATAGAGGTTAAACTCTAGGAGGGAGACTCTAACAAAGGGGGCCCATATGCTAACTGATTTTCAGAAAACACATTAATGACATTCAGTTAAAAATAATAATTTTTGTATCTAGTTATACAGTATATAAATGTACATTTAATAGAACAAATGCCAATTATTAATAAAAACAGGTTATTTAGTATATTGCTATCTGGCTTACTGGCTACTGGCTTATTATTACATAGCTTGCAGCAGCAACTTGGTGGTTCTGGAAATTGAACCAATGAGCTTCTAATCAGCAGTCCAAGACTTTAACTACTTTTCTTCATTTTTTTAGATTATTGTTCTTGCTTCAACCTATAGGTATACTTTTATGTAAACTAGCTTACATTCTAGGCTTGTGCAGGCGCCCTTGTGTAATTAAGTCGTTTATCAAACTTGATCTGAGCCTAGCAGCAGTCGGGAATTGAACCTATGACCGTTCAGTCAGCAGTCCAACTCTTTAAACACTGAGCTACCAAACTTTAAAATTTAGTTTAATGTGACATAGCTATACAGCATTGCTATGTAGTGCAGTGGATAGAGATCTGCTAAATGTGGTGAGATTGTGCTAAATCTATAAGGAATGGAAATATCTGTTCTGTGTGGCTAATGTTATCTTACACCGGACAGGTCATGGTGTTATTATAGGTTTTCAAGGCATTTTGGAGATATTAACTAGGCTATTTAAAAAAATATAATTTAAGAAGTTTCGATTGGTACTGAAATCAAAAACAGGTTGGACATTTAGACTTGTTTGTAAATTCAGAGTATTTAGCAGTTCCTATTTCTGAAAAATGCCTCCATATAACACGTCCTCATCGATGTCAATTTCATATGGGCATGAGACATCATTTCTGGCAAGTTGAGAGCAACATATGTTAGGCTTATTTAAAGATGATTAAAATATGCCCTCAATCGTAACTCTGGGTGGACCTACAAATATAACGGTCAGCAGTTCAATAAAACTAATTAAATGTAAATGCCATGGTTTACTGCCACATAGATCTGTTAATACAATTTAGCTGAGGTCCAATTACAGAAAATCTGGATGACCTCACAGCCTGTAATAAATTTACCTGATCACATCTAACACTGCTCAAAGAAGGAAAGAGAGAGAGAGAGAGAGAGAGAGAGAGAGGAGAGAGAGTATGACACTGCGGCAACAGGAAACCCAAAGCCAGCGTCCGAGCATCTTGGGGCATGGGCTATCATGAAATGACCCGTTTGAAATTTTAATTCTCTGATCACATTAAGTGCTTTGGGAAGAGAGCAAAATCTGAAGCGAAGATCTTGCTGGTGTCATCTCCTGTTCCCGAGAAGAGATAAAGGATGCGCTTGTGCTGAGGGACGCTTTATTCCTGAGCATCACAGAGGCTTGAATTACGCCTCTAGGTACGATGATGAAGCTGACAGTTCATCTCATCGGTTGAACATGCTTCTGCTCGTCACACATCTGACTGACAGCTGTGAGCGGGTGACATCTTCTGATCTCCACAGAGCCTTAGCTGTGCGCTCAGGTTACACATCAAACAAGACAGGTTACTTCTGATTTGTAATGTTGAAGATGGAATTCCTTGTCAAAAGACGGTGTATGGAAGGAAATCGCAGTTTAAATAGAGTATCCATCTGTACGGATATATGAAAGTCCCTGCCAATGACCTTATAACCAATTACAAGTGTTTTATTGAATAGATTGGGAGATGAACGCTGGGTTCATTATGGATATTACTTCTAATGCATTCAACAGCATTTAGTTCCACTCTACCTCTTGACACTCCAGTAGCAGGTCAACAAACGGGCATATATATTTTATCATTACCCTTGTACCTTTTACTTGTTGAGAACAAAACAGCTTGTATGATCTCTTGCTATTTCATTGTAACAAATATTTTGGAATATAGATTGGAATAGAGCTGATATAGAAAGCCAGATAATGAAAAGGTACTCGTATCATACATGTGACACTATCAAGGCTGAACTAAACCTAAGCTCGTATATGATGGCATCACACATTTCTCTGTTGATACCCATTAAGCCATGTATAATACAGATAAGCATCTAATTGGTCTCCCGTTTTAGCTGGAGAGAGAATAAAGCTGCTGTTTGTGTAGCAAGATTACATAAATAGTCATCAAACATTGTCATCATCACCTCCTGCGGAGATTCTGCATGGGAAGAGATGAGCCAGCGATTATAGCCAGAGGCCACACATGGAGTCCACCATGACACCAGGGTTAAAATAAAGGCCAGGGCTGTTTCAAGATGTTTTATTTACTTTTTCTGTGACCTCTAACTTTGGTGTATTTGGGAGGTGGGGTTAACATCCAGCTATGAGCTCTTAATATGGCATTCTGGGAAATGCACAGCTCAGATTATTTTATGAGCACTGAGATTCTCAGAGTATTGCTGCTTCACATACTGAGGATTGTGTAACAGTTACTGCAATAGAACATATATGTAAATGTAACACATGGTATTGGTCAACATTTAATATTTTGTAACATAAAGAGGTGGCTGGACTAGCCAAAATTTTATATTTATAAAAATAATTACAGTAAAATTAACAGTAAAAATATTAATGTTTAAAGTGGGAAAGATTGTTGCTCAAGTGTTAGCTGAGTGTTTAAGGTATTAGAAACCTAACCAGAAGATCGTGGGTTTGATTCCCAGTAAGATCAACTTACCACTGTTGGGCTCCTGAGCAAAGCCTTTAACCCCAGTTGCTCAGTTATATAAATAAGATAAATGTGAGTTTCCCTGGACAAAAGTATCTTCCAAATCCCAGGAATGTAAATCTAAAATTACTTAAGTAAGTCTAATAAAGTAACGACTTATAAGACTAATGTAAGAAGTACTTTACTAGTTAATTTAGACCTGATTAAATGAATAAAAATAAAATAAATAAATAAAATCTGGAATAAATACGAAGAATCGATTACATTTGTCTGAATTTATTTTGCGAGATTTAATAGGAACTTATGGTAAGGTTAAAATGCTCATAGTGCCAGAATCACCCTCATATATCTTATTCTCAGGTTGGAGCTGGACTTCCTGTACGCTGACATTTTAACTTGCTTTAGTTACATGAAAGGGATTATGTATTTTTTTGCTTATTTCGTTCTATGGAGTCAAATCATGTTATCTTTATTTATAGAGCGCTTTTTAACAATACAAATTGTGTCAAAGCAGCTTTACAAAATCAAATTCTGTTTAATTAATATCTGTAAATTAATACTCCCCAACTAAGCAAGCCAGAGGCAACAGCAGCAAGGAACCGAAACTCCATGAAGAAAAAAAAATTGGGAGAAACCAGGCTCAGTCAGGGGGATTTGGATAGTAAAAATGTATGTATTATGTGTAGGCCAGGTTAAAGATATGGGACTTTAATCTAGTTTTAAACTGACCGAGTGTATCTGGCTCCCAAACAGTGCTGGGTAAATTATTCCGAAGTTTGGGCGCTAGGTAGAAAAAGGATCTGCTGCCTGCAGTTGATTTTATTATTCTAGGTATTATCAGATTGCCAGAGTCTTGAAAGCGCAGAAGACAAGGAGGACTATAATAGGATAGGAGCTCACTCAGGTTCTAAGGTGCTAAACCATTCAGGGCTTTATAAGTAATTAACAGGATTTTAAAGTGTATTTGATATTTAATAGGGAGCCAGTGCAGTGTTGACAGAACTGGGCTAATATGTTTATACTTCCTAGTTCTAGTAAGAACTCTGGCTGCTGTGTTTTGGACCAGCTGGAGATTTTTATTAGGCGCGCAGAACAACCACCCAATAAAGTGTTATAATAATGTAATCTTGAGGCCATAAACTAAAATTTCTGCATTTGACATCGAGAGCATATGTCATAATGTAGATATATTTTTGGGATGATAAAATGCATTTTTACAAAAGGCTAGAAATGTGTCTCTCAAAGGAAAGATTGCTGTCAAAAAGCACCCCTAAGTTCCTAACTAATAATGAAGGGTTGATAGAGCATTTATCAAGTGTTAGACAATGATCTAGATTAAAGGCTCTATGTCCAATAATTAACACCTCTGTTTTTTCACGATGCAGCAATAAGAAATTATTTGTCATCCAGTTTTTTATATCAATGATGCACTCTGTTAGTTTTTCAAATTTTTATGTTTTGCCAGGCTGCAAAGAAATATAGATATAAAATATGTCATGAGCATAGCAGTGAAAGCTAACACCATGTTTCTAAAACTAAGCCTTGGGGTACTCCATACTGTACTTGCGAGCGACTTAATACCTCTTCAGTCACTGCTACAAATAATGGCGGTCAGATAAGTATTATTTAAACCAAGCTAATGCACTTTCACTGATGCCAACAAAGTTTTCTAATATAATCAAAAGAATGTTGTGGTCGACAGTATCAAATGCAGAACTACATTAGCACTAATAGGGAGAGACAACCATTATCAGCTGATAACAACAGGTCATTTGTAACTCTAATTAGAGCAGTCTCAGTACTATGATAGGATCTAAATCCTGACTGGAAATTCTCACTGATAACATTTTTCTCTAGGAAGAAATTTAATTGTGATTATACTACTTTTTCTAGTATCTTTGACAGAAATAGGAGGTTTGAGATCGGTCTGTAATTAACTAGATCTTTGGAATCAAGTTGTGTTTTTTTTAATGAGCGGCTTTATAACAGCCAGTTAAAATGTTTTGGGGACATATCCTAATGACAGTAACACATTATTAATATTCAGAAGTGGACCTTTGACCTCTGGTATTACCTGTTTTAGGAGCTTAGATGGAATAGGGTCTAACATACATTTTGTTGGTTTGGATGATTTGATGAGTTTCTAAAGTACCTCCTCTCCTATGGTAAAAGGAACAAAATGATTCAATGTGAGGTCATGGGTGATCTGTCTCTACTGATATGCTTGCTCTATGTAGTTCCCTCTTCGGACATTATTTTCTAAACTGAGCGTGCTTTAAAAAATGAGAAAATACGTGGGTTTCACATTCATACTTCAGATGGCTGCAGCCTATGATCTCATCGGGATTTTATTACATGTAACATAATCGAAACTATTTAT
Source organism: Bagarius yarrelli (assembly GCA_005784505.1). Taxonomy (NCBI): domain Eukaryota; kingdom Metazoa; phylum Chordata; class Actinopteri; order Siluriformes; family Sisoridae; genus Bagarius; species Bagarius yarrelli. The sequence continues at coordinate 472,940 of VCAZ01000063.1, read as the reverse complement.
TAAAACTACATGTTTATACTTGTAACAGAGTAACAGAGGAGTGTTATCAAATGTAACAACATAAAAGCAAATTTCTCAGATTAAAAATTAACTTAAGTGACTCTTTACATTTATAGCATTTGGCAGATTCCCTTATACAAAGCGACTTATGTTTTATTTTTTTGAGCAATTGAGCAATTAGGGGTTAAAGGCCTTGCTCAGGGGCCCAGCGGTGGTAGCTTGGGGGTGCTGGGAATCAAACCCAGATCTTCCACTAGCAGTCTTAACCTCTAAACTACCACTTCCCCTTAAAATGTACTTTTAAAAGTAAATTTTTTCCCCAAAATAAATATCCACTTCTGGTAACATTTGTAGGTTGAGTGTGTTGTAATGAAGTGAATTAGTATCACTCTCTATTTCGTGACAGACATAGTGGTGAAAATAATCATGTTCAGATAAGCAGAGCTTTTGTCTGATTTAAAATATTAAATAGTGGGTATGTGTATCAGCAGAATGTATAAATGTTTAACTAAACTAAAACTGAAAAGTCCGAAAAAGTGCCAAATATTAATCTGGTGATAAATTTCTGAAGATTAAAACACCTGTTCTGTGTACAAAGAGGTTGATGTGTACTTTACACTCTAATATACTGTAAAATGATAAATGTTAATCAACTGTAATCTCTATGGATTTTGTTAGTGTAAATAACGCACTGTGTTACCGAGTTAGTCGGGAAAAGCATTTAACAGTAAAATGTGAATGGTTAAAAAGCAGTTAAATAAGAATACAGTAAATCCATTTCATGCATTCTTGAATTTTCATTATTATGTAAATGTACAGTAAGAGCTGGCAGGCCGTTTGCTGGAGCGTGAGAGTTTGTTACTGAAGCAAGTAATTATTCTTGTGGAGAAGGAGAATGTGCAGAACTTAATTAAAGAATACAAAAAGAAATCAACGTTTGAGGGTTTTACACACATTGGGATTCTTGTGTGTAAAGGGTCTTACGTTGGAAATGGAAAAAAGATGAAGAAGATATGACCATGTCTACAAGAAATGAAGAGATGACATAAATTGGAATTTACTAAAGCGGAGAGAGAGAAAGACGGAGAGACAGAGAAAGAGAGAGAGAGAGAGACAGGGAGACAGACGGAGAAACAGAGAGAGAGAGAGAGACAGGCAGACAGAGAGAGAGAGAGAGAGAGAGAGAAAGAATCTATGACAATTAAAATAAGTAAGAGTAAAAAGTTTAAAGAAAATACCTAAAAAAAACATGTCAGGGCAAAAAGAGGACCAGATTCATGAAAGCAAAAAATAGAGAGAATAACACTTAAAAAAGGAAAAGAGATGGTAGATTGGGTTGAATAAAAATAGAATTTTATAGAGAATGAATTCTAGGTTATAAAAACAGGTGAGAGTGAGAAAAAAGAGAAATTGTCAAACAGATAGAATACAATGACAGACAGATAAATGAACAGCACAAAAGAGAGAGAAAAAGATGCATTGAGGAAGAAAAATGAAAGAATGAGTAAAAAAAAATCAGGAAGAGAAAAAAAAGATAATTGAGAAGAGACGAAAGACCAAGATGGATGGAGTGATAGGTGAGTAAAACACACACACACACACACACTCCGTAAGTCAAGCCTATGAGAAGCTTAATTTAAACCTGACCATACTGTAACCCCTAACCCAACACACACAAACACACACACACTCCTGTATTCCTTTATAATACCACTCACAAATGTGTGTGTTCACGAGCCATATGTACTGTGGACGTATGCATGTGTACTCATGTGGAAAGTGTGTGTGTGTGTAGGATCATGTTAGCTGTCTCTTTCTTTCTTTCTCTCTCTCTCTCTCTCTCTCTCTCTCTTTCTCTCCTGTGGCAGCAGAGAACAAACATAAATCATCTTCAACAATCTATTTTCCATCATACTTATTCACAGGGGACGTCTCAAAGTGGTCTTTACCCTTTCTGTCAATGGCTGCCCTCATCCATCAGTTTCATAGAGAATTATGCCTCAGATCGATGGGGTTCGCGACCGCCGAGCATTTGTTGGGCCCTGGCGAACGCCTGGCTGCCTCTGAGGAGGGTTCACTTCATCAGCACACTCTTCAGCAACCTTTCAGCCCAGCAGTGTGTCTCATTCAGCACTTACAGTAACATCACATCTCAACTTTAACTAGTTATTATCCGATTTAATATAATTAACAACATGATACAAACTGATTACAGATCAGAGGCTCGATAAGAGGAGATCTTGATATCAAATATAGTGCATCTCGAAAATTAGGGCTAAAATTAAAACAAATGAATATATAAAAGTAAATATACTTTTTGAAAATATAAAAATCTTAATTAAAATGATAAAAACATATGTGACAAATATTTTATAGTAATTATTTTTGTAGAAAAAAGTAGTTAACGTTCAACAACATGACAATTTACACATTAAAATATTTTAAATCATGGGAAATATGACATTTTATGCAGTTTTTTTAGTTATACATTCAAGATGCAATATTTAAACAATTTACTACATATTATTATCAACAATTTTCCAGAATTTCAACATAAACATCATGAGATTTGACATCTCATTCGGTTAAATTATTCATGTTAAATAATTATTTTCCATATAAAAACTTTATAAAAGCCCAAAGAATATTAAAAAAAAAGCACTTTAATGTTATCTTTTGCTTTTTATAAACATCTGGCCAAACAGAACTAAGAATTAAGCATCACGGAGTAACTTTTTATAAAATCAGTTCACAGTAATGAAATAAACACAGAGTCAAGACACCAAACTGGCTTTAGAAATGGGGGTGTGAGTTTGCCGTGACCCTTTCTTTTATGTGACGATGATCCTCTGTCATTGTCCTGCTTACTTATCGCTCATGGAATTCTGACCTTCTGACTTCTAAAGGCTTTAAAGCCTGTGGTTTGTCTATTCTATTGGCAGGAAACATAAGCTTTCAAACCTCAGTCGTACAGACAATAGACCGGAAATGAGGTTGTGTATTACAGAAATAACCAAGTCTGATAGTAAGGTTTTAAAATAATATTTATAAAGACAAATTATAGATTTTGCTCAGTGGAAGACTTTGTGCCCCAGGCCAGACATTATGGCTCTTCACACAGAGAGAATACTAAGGTATCTGAGGTAGCTGAGGATCTGTATTGCATATACTTGTTCTTTTGTCATTTTATGTCAAAAGAAAAGTAGAGAAAAGCGACATGATTAAACCCCTCTGTAGGTGCATTATGGAATATTTAGCAATACCATTACACACCCCATGACAAAGCACAGGCTTGATAATAGAGGCATGATGACAGAAGACACAATGCATAATTGCACCTTATGAAACTTTGATGAATGAATTTAAAGGGGCGTGGGGATCAAATTCATAAATCAAATTACAGTACCTTTTACACTGGGCCCGTTTAAACGCTTAAGCACTCTCTAGCAAATAAGCTTTTCATCCAGCAAGACGCAGAGTAAATTAAGTAGGCATAATTATTCGTGCCTTCTCACGTCTGCATTGTCTGCAATGAATTTTTTACCGTGCAGACCATTAGCTACAAACTAGTGCCAGTTAAGCCTCAGCAAAACTGAATTATTAAATCTGTCAGCCAATATCCCATTACCACCTACTTATGAATACTTGATTTTATTTTGTATAATTGACAAGGCTTGTGACGTGGCCGGGCTTCAGGAGGCCTAGAGATGGATTGATATGTGCTCCGGCTACTACAAAAGGCAGCACACGCATCCTGTAAATTAAAGCCGGAGGTCGGATGGGGTGTCATTAGGTGCATATCACATGACCTGTCATAAACGGCTAATATGGAGGCTTGTAATGTTAGTCAGCTGGTTCTACAATGCCGGCATTCTGTCCGTCACAATGGTGGAAATATTATTGTGCAGGTTGATAAAGGCTGACTCAGAGTTAGAGGAGATATGATACTGAAAAGTCCAAGCAGGATCTTAATATTTTAACAGCAATGAACATGTTTATTACAACTTCTCAAACCAATCCAAGGGATAAAAAATGAAAAGTGGATATGCATTATAACACACAAGACACATATCAGACTCTCAGCATGTCTTTTTTTTACCCACACACATTAAGACCTCATCCTAGGCTCAGTCTGGAAGGCTTTATTGGCATGTGTGCTAGATTGATGAAAATGACTTCCAAAGCATTTATTTCTTCTAATACCATTGAAAAAAGAGTGTGCACTCAGGAGATATTTGATCTGAATTAGGGCAACTGATGAAGCAATTGATTAATTGGAATTTAAGCCATCAGTCACCGGAGCCATCAGCAGCATCATTTACATTCCAAACAATCAGCTGATTGGCCAATAAGGAGGCGCGGTATTAATACACACCCATCAATGTGATACTGCCGAGTCACCAGCACTTCTTATCGACGAACACAATGACAGCTTTTTAATCCCTGCTTGATCAAATTGCATACATTTCGGGATTTCCACGCAGATTCGATGATATGTCTTATGAATCTTTGATCCACCTGGTCGAGTTCACTGGTAGCATGATATCACACTAGTTAAGCAAATGTGTAAAAAAAAATAGAATTCAAAGACCTTCGAAGCAGTACACAGGGCCTGTGCACTGTCCTTTGTTGCTGTCTTGACAGATGAAGGATATCAATTTACCCAGCAGCACAACAATGCCTGGCTGACAGTTGATCCTAAATAAAGCATATTCAACAAGGAAAACGAAAGAAGCAGAACAGAGGGCAGTAGCTTTGAGTGTTAATGGAAGTTTCCCAAAAGCCTTAAAAAAGTTAGCACTGGGCCAACGTTTCAATTTTCTAGCATCAAATCATAGCCAATGCTGAAAAATGCAACCAATGTGTAATGCATAAGTAATGTTGCATATCAATTTCGTAATAAGTGTTGATCGCAAGGGGATATTGCTGAATACGTTGTTGCTCTATTTCAGTCTTTTTCCTCTTTTGCAGAATGCAGCAGTTTCTTGTAACATGATCTTCTGGCCACTTCTTGTGCTTACAGTTGATGCCTCTTTTTTACTGACTCCTGAGCAAGCTGGCCTAGAAGAGTCAGGTTCACTTACTGAATGGCTGATTGACATCCAAGTGTTAAAACATGCATGTACAAAGTCACATGGGCTCAGAAATGCGTATGAAGCCTGGAAACTTTGTAGGAGTGGGCAGATTTTTAGGGTTGATCAGGTGGTATTGATGAGAGCAGGGACTGGGTAGATTCTATTTTTCAGAACAGTGGGGATTGAGTAAAACTTTTGTGGTAAAGTTTGGGGGTAACTAAGCAATTAAGTGATTATAGTGTTGAAGTGTTTATTGTGAGACTGTAAATTTAGCCACCAGCACCCCCAGTCCGCCACTGCTGGGCCATGCCGACCGGCAGAAATAGAGAATTTTCTACTATCCTTCAGCGATTACAGTAACAGTATTTGGCAGACGCCCTGTATTCAGAGCGACTTGCATTTATCTCTTTTTTACAACTGAGCAATTGTGGATTAAGGGCCCTTCTCAGGGGCCCACGGTGGCAACTTGGTGGTGCCAGGAATCAAACCCTGTTCTTCCAGGTATCAGTCCAACACCTTAACCACTACACTACCCCGTTACCCACAACTAAAATTCCCAATTACACTAAAATCTGAGAAGCTTCTCAGTGACACTTGCATTTGAAATGCAGAAAAACAAGTGTGTCCTAGTCTCTCTCCTTCTTCCCTTTAATGCAATGTAAAGCAGCCTATCACACTAATGAGGTTTGTCCTAAATAACATTTCTGTGCAGTGGCGAATGCACGATTGAGGTGACTGTGTGTAATATCGCCCCATGTGGATCACATATCTGTGACATTTAATAAGCTACTTATCATGTAGCTCCAGGTTAATCATTTATCAGCTCCTCATCAGATCACGCTGATGGATTTTTTGCAATAAAAGACGACTACCTGTGACATTACTTTCTGAACCTAACGCATATCTGTCGGATTAAAGAAGCAGCATTCCGACCCTCACCGGAACACTGCATATCTGATTTCGATCAGACACAAACCTGGGATGCCATGGCTGGATTGTTAGCAGTAACACTTAGCCCAAGTAGCGCTCTTTTCCTCCCGTTTGCTGTGTGTAGAGTTTGCTTTAGCTATTTGTCATCCTCTGAAGCAGTATGTTCCCAGGGTGCCTGCTTTTCTTGACAGGTACATAAAACGTGTTGGTTTGCCCCTGAAGTGGCCCTCAGAGTTGGCTCACTGTTTAATCCCCATGCTGTTTAGATTATAGTTTACTCCTGGCATGCTGCAAATCTTGACTTTCCTTCCAACCAGCAGTTGGACAGTTTAGACTGGATCTGCTCAACCGAAACAATGCATAAGAAGCATCGCACTTTTCTGGAAATGACATAAGCATATTACGCAGGGCTTTCAAATCCATGTAGGGGAAAAGATACAAGTTCAATCTGTGCACAGGAGTTTACCATTGCCCTAGCCCACCTCTCATCAGTGGACTGTCTGACCTGAGCCAGATCGCGTGTTGCCCGTCGCAAAGACTAGCACTGATTCTCCCAATGGCACGCTCAGATTACCAAGGCCATGCCAACAAGGCTGCAGAGAATCAGGCAGCAACAACATGCCACAGTAAATGCTGCAGCGGGGGCTGGAAAGCATGAAAACACAGCCGCAGCTGCTTTGAGTGCGTAAAAATAAAACACACACATGCATAAGCATGTACATTAACAATGCTTGTCATTAATAATAATTAAAAAAAGAAATTTAAGAAAAACAATTCATAAATATCATGTAAATCAGGTAAAAAAACATCTTTTAAATAATATATATGTTTAGGTTGTTATATAGTATATTTTTATTTATTTTTGTTTTATTCTGTTTTATTCTGTATATTTTAGTTTATTTGATTTTTTTTTTAATTTCAGAGAGTTGTGAAGAACATTTCACTATTTTCTGTACTCATGTTTTTTCTGTAATCATGTAAATAAAGGATATAAAGATGAAAAAAACTTGACATGCATAAAGAATTTGGAATTTAAAGAGTAAAAAAGGGTGTGTTTTGCAAAAAAGTACAATAAACATTGTAATAACATTAATCATCTACACTTTGTCTTTGTACTTTTTAAAAGAGGGTCTTTTGGTTTATTCTTTATATGTTTGTTCATATCCACATACGCACACAAAAACGACAATAAAGTGCACACATTGTGAAATCCTGTGCGCCTTTAGTGCAGGGCGAGTTTGTTCCAACCATCATTACATATCATCACACAAATGGAGCAGAGCCAAGGTCGTGACCTCGACATGATCGATACGCTGATACATGCACATGTCGGCTTATTAACATCCATCTTCGGGTGTCAAAGCACGGAAGATCATAACTCTCAGGCAAAATGGAGAGCAATACTTCAACACCATACGTCTCCACAATATAATACGATGGATCTGTTACGACTGTAAAATATTAACGAGATAATTTGGAAATATTCTGACATACTTTGAATGTTCGTCAGTCTTTTTGAAATATCCCTTTGCTTATGCTAATTTAGGCTTTGCTAATTCAGGCCAAAAGGTGCTGGCTGAGGTCACTGTCAGTTATATCCATTTAATACCCACTTATGCCTGTGAAGCAGGTCTGCATGCAGGGGTCATAGCTTCCACTCAGGAGAATCCGCCTGCTCTTTATCCAATAATCTCTTCGAATATGGGCCCAGAAAATGGCAAAAGATCAATGGAATTAATGAGGAGGGGTAAAATGCATTTGGTTTTGGGAGGAGGTGGGATCCAGGCCGGGGTAATTAAAGGCAAGCGCTCGTCCTGCTTGTTTTTATCTCGGGACAAAACGGTAATAAGAAACCTTTAGCAGAATTTGTAGTCATGCATCATAAGGATTTGTTCTCATTAATGTTGAGAAGAAAATTCAGTGCTATGTCTGTGTGTCTGTGTGTCTGTGTGGCCGGGAAACATGAACCTTTCGCTACTGCATTAAGAGGATGAGCTTTAATAATTCTGTCACCGGAGAGGAGAATATCAGACATGGATCACTTTACAGCTCACACACACATAGTTGCAAAGCACATGCACGGTTGCACTCATGTACTCACAATGTATACCATATAATTAATTTAATTAATTATAATTTGTATTTAAAATGTTTTTTTTAAAAAGAGAGGGAGGCTAAAAAAATTTTAAATAGCTCATTTTTAAAAAGTAACTAACCTTTTTTTTTTTCCAAAAACATATGACTAAGAGCTGTTTCTGCAGCCTGGATTAAATTGCACTGCCTTGAAATCTAAGCTCTTATGGTAACAGGGTACAGCCACTTAAGATGGCCAGATAGGCTCAATGATGCCTACTTTAATTTTTTATATATGATATGAACTAAAGGTGGACGTGTCTATGAGTGGCTTCTGGAGGGACTCCGGCAGATCTGGTGTTACACGTGTAATTGCAGTTGATGAGTGAATAATGTTCCACACAAACGTCTTAAATGTGGTGAGCTGGCGTAATGTGCAGGAAGTGTAGCAGAGTACACCACATGGGGCATCGCACATTAAAGCTACGCTGGTAAATAGGCCAGTAGCTGCGACGCAAGTGCCACGTTTTCTTCCAACCACCATCATTGACGTCGTTCCAGATGCCTTAGTTTAGCAAGTCGCAGCTGATAAGAAACACACCAGAACGCTGAGCGGAAAGAAAAATATATAAGAAACCAAATTTCTGGTTTTATTAAAGACTAAGTATACCACAACGGCCTATAAGAGTGTGTGTAGGGAGCTCTCTGGTTTAAATCCGGCTGCTGTACGGACGGCATGTTAAACGTAGGTGGTAAGCTCATATATCTAATTATACAATAGCTAAACATTTTTTGTTAATGAAATGGAGGGAGTGTAATTGAAAACTTCAACATAATTATTACTTGGCAAGAGCAGGGCCTGGAAAATTGCACGTGTAGGAAGTGCTCCCAGCGGGATACCCATGACTTATGAATCTTGCCTTTTCTAAAATGTGCACCACAAATACAGTAAATGAAAGAGCTACGAGCCCACAGAGCATGGAGTTTTAGCACTCAAACCTTTGCTACATTAAAAACGACAAACCCAAACAGCTAGCGAACACTGAAACACTTGTTTGTTTTTAAAATGCAGGAAAGCAATAGCAGCCCTTGAGTTTCTTTACTTGCACGTGCCCGACTTTTTTTTTTTTTTGGGAATTCTCACCCTTGATGTTCTGATAAAGCTCAAAATGTGCAAACTCTTTAGCCATAATAACTTTTTATCCAGCCTTAGCTAGTATCTGACTACATAACCCCCAATCTGCTTGTTTAAGCTGCTTTGTCACTCGATAGATAGATAGATAGATAGATAGATAGATAGATAGATAGATAGATAGATAGATAGATAGATATTTTCCCAAGTAAGTAAATCACATCTTCTCTACATGTCCTCAAGTAGTCAAACTAATAATGCTTCCTCATAGAATTAATGGAAGCTTTTTTTAATTGTAAAGATTTTCTTAAGCATCTGTAAATATTCTATTAGAGAAGAGAAACAACACAAAAAAACCTGTTTATCATGTTTATATGACTGTTTTTTCATTAACTCATAGATCAACTATACCCATGATAGGTACTGAATTGATCCACTGAAATTTCCAATTATTATGATTTTACACAATATCACCACAGGGCATGGTACACTCAATGCCCACTCAGCAGTTCTACTGTTTCCTGGCAAAGACATGACGGATCATGACATCTGCATCTGTTAAGAGCTTTGTAGCTGCGCCATACCTTCTTTAAGAATCATCTGGAACCAGAAGTGCTTTGTTATAACCAAAATCACTGCTGACTCATACTAGTGATTAAGTTTTTTCTTTACGAGTCTTGCCAGGTCGCAGGAACACATCCAAATCAAGGTGCAAAAAACTCCACTAGCAGCATGAGGGACATTTTTCGTCAGGAATGCACAGTTGATCTAAAAAGTTGACCACAGAATGTGGATTATGACGATCCAAAATAAATCATACTTTTTCGACTAGATAGTGCTCATGGTATATGTGGGCTTTATATATCCTGCTAAGTAAATCACATTTTCTTTACATGCATCCAGGTCCTTATGTGTTAAGAATTTTTTTTTTAAAGAAAGGGACCCTTTAAGAAATTTGACTGAAACTATATGCAAATTCCTATAACTATATATGAACATTTTCTATTGATAGGGTTTTACAAAAGGAGACAACATGACAAACCCTTTTAAATGGATAATTGCTTTCTTATTACCTCAATCTCAATTTAAGGGATTCATTATATGTTTATAAAAATGTTTTTGTCTGAAAATCTAGACAAACTTGAAACTATAATACATAATTTTCTTCTTATCAACAATTTCTTATTTGTCTAATTGAGTCTACAGAAAACCTGTAAAAGTCCTCCAAAGAGATGATATGAAAAACCTAAGGATTACTGAACTCAAAGGACAACTGAAAGGAACAGTTGTGTGTCAAGATAAAAATTATTTCAAACACAGTATATTAATTGGCCGATTGGCGCTAGTATGGTTGCTAGTTATTTGGAATCTAAAATGTCAAATGTTTAGATATTATTGTGATATAAACACACACATGTATAAAACTACAGAAAATGTGACCTGCAACCCTGTCCTAACTATGTTTCTCAAAGCACTTTCTGCATGAGCTTAAATGAAAGAAGAAATATGGAGTGAGAATAAGTTATTTATGACACTGAAACCTAAGCACTTACGTTTTGGAGCCATTCGACTGAATGAGTATTGTTTTCATCACAGCCTACAAATGACGCTGTCCCAAAGATGGAAGTAAACGATTTAGCACACGGCTAATCAAAATCCCGATTTCTATCTGGGCCTGACTGATTGTCATGAACAGACTGTTTTGTAAGGGATACATCTGCTGTCATTGTAATTATGGATTTTTTCTGCTATGTCAGGGCTGAAAAAAGGTGAATGATGCTGTCTTATGTTATATAGCACAACCAGCAAGACTTAATACTACACCATAAATAAAGTTTTGAGTTATTTTGAAAAAGATTTGTAATTTTTACATTTCCGTGTATGTTTTATTTTCTAAAATTTAGAGTGGTTCCTTTAAGCTTTTTTTGTATTCTGGGGTAAGCTGTAGCTCACCCGTTAAGGTGTCGAACCTTATATATGATATGATATCAGATATCTGGGGGTTGGGACGGATACAAGTACAGAACGTTATTTTCAAAAGTGCAAAAGTCAATACCAAAAAAAACCCAAAATCTGGTCAAGAAACAAAAACTAGCCTCTAGCAAGAATAAAGAACAAACAAGGAACCAGCATTAGCATTCAGCAGTGTAAAAAAGTAGATGCAGGAGCTGGAAAATCAACATTTCCATACGCTTAGCATAGCAAAGCATATACACAAACTTATTTGAGAAAACAAAACCACAGCACTGAGGAAACAACCACTGACAAGACAGGGAGGCTAACATGACAAGACACAAGACCAAGATTTAAAAAACTCTTGGAACATGCCCTACATCTACAAAGCAACTGTTTTTCTGGGCTTGCCCTCTGGTGGCCTGGTGGGGTAACATTTCTAGTAACCCTTACATAGCACCCTGTCCCTATATAACTTGGTGTGCCAAAACCCATCTTGACCTGACATTATGGGCGGGACAGGGCTCAAGGCATGACAGGGCTGAAGGCAAGCACTACTATGTCAAGGGAGGAAGCGAGGGGTGCCATGCATCTAAGGTGGGAAGTGAAAGGACAAGTTAGAAATGGCAGGCAAGAAACAGCGAGTGCAGAGGGACCGAAGACCAAGGCGTGGCCAGTGGGGGGATCAGAGACCAAGGCAGGAGTCCAGAGCCAGGACAGGAGCAGAGTGAGGTCCAAAGCTGAGCCAGTGACAGAGCAAGATCCAGAGCTTAGCCATAGAGTGGAGTCAGGTCCAGAGCGGGGTTCAAGTCCTGATATTAGCCAGAGGGCAGAGCGAGTTCCAGAGCCAGGTCGGGAGCCTGAGCAAGTGCTTTTGGGTTCTTCACTAGACAGCATATCTTTTGTAGCAGTGTTTAGCCCCACAAAATAAAAAACACTTGTGTCTTAAAAATTTAGTAGTTCAAGTCCAGGAAGTCCCTGGTGTGGTCCTACAGCTACCACTCTCCTTGTTTGAGCATAAATTAAGCTCCTTTGAAAGGACTCATGCTTGGCATTAAAATACAAAAAGGTCAGAGGGAAAAAAATTCTTGCTGCATCCACAGAAGGTCTTGGTTTCTGTCAGGGAGATGGAGATTGAGTTGGATGCAAGTGCAGAACTTCATTTTCAAATGTGCAAAATACTAAACAAAAATAACAGAAAACTGTTCAAGAAACAAAAAGTAGGCTGGAGCAAGGATTAAGAACAAACAAGAACTAGCATTAGTATTCAGCAACATAGAAACAAAACTGAGACAAACTAAACTAATTGGGGGAAACAATCAATACATAAAAACAATGAGGAAACAACCAGCCAATGACAAGACAGGGAACACTCACATGACAAAAAACTACAGAACAAACACTAAGAACATGGCCTACATTGGGGGGGGGGGGGTACTTATTTGTCTCCACCTGCAAAATCTCATAAAGTATTTACCCACAATAAAAGCACAGAAGTAATAATTTATTTATAATCCTTTTAAATAATCGTCTAAAATGTGTTTATTTTTTACTTAAAGTTAGCAACTCTCCCTATTTTTTCCCACTTTTTAATAAAAATCAGTGAGTACCCTCCAACCTCTACACACAATAAGTCCTGCCTGCAATCAATGGCACTTCACAGTTAATGAACTTTCTGACCTTTTGGAAAATGTACACTGCTTAACCAGATTCCGTGTATTTAATAATTCAGCTGGTAAGAGAATAGCAATATTGGTTTTAATAAGAACAGGAATATTTGTCTGTTCATCAAAGACTGTTGTCATTTTAATGCTTAGAGCAAGTTAAAAAAAACCCTCCTTGCATACTGAAGTGGATTTTATTAAGTTGGAATCTTGAGCACTTATCGGATGAGCTGTGGGAAAGTCTGAGTGTAGAAGTAAAGCATTAGCATTGAGAATGTGACACGTTCATAAAAACCATGGTGCTCAGGGATCAGCAGCTACTCGGATGGACCTCAGTAAGCCTGCGTTGCCCTGCTCTGCTGTCGAATTCTTCGGCCGAAGATCTCAGCGTGCATTATTGATGACTTTTGGTGTTGGATTTCAATCGGAGAGGAAATGGTATGATGCAATGTAACGGCATTGCCATATGCTGGGGTAGCTGTCACTCTCTCACACTGCTGAGGTGGCAAACTGTTGCACATGTGCATAAAAGTGATATGATCCTTCATTTACTTTAGTTCCTGGCAGATTTTTTGTTAATAGCCACAAGGGTTATTATAGGTTTCTTATTTTATACACTTATTTACAGTTCTTTTCTTTAGACTAGGTTTTAGGCTTGTTAATTTGTAAATTAAATGACACTGCAGTGGAAATTTCAAACCACATTACTAATCATGACTGAGGAATCAATAATAAAATATTTAATAACGCATGTCAAATTTTTACATTAAAGCTAAAAAAAAATTTTAAACTATAAAACAGATGGTTGTTTCCACTTAACCATCAGTGAGATTTGTTAAAAAGATATAAAGATAATGAAAATTAGGACATACAAGATGTTCTTTTAGAGTTGCACCTGTTTCTTAACCACCATTGCCCCCCCAAATATGAACAAAAAAAAAAGCCAAGCTAAACGCACGGAAGCCTTTAAAAAGCGTTAAATTGGCTGGCTGTGAAAAATCCAATTTGTTCATTAGGGCCACAATCAATACAATGGTTTATGTTGGGCTGCATCTGTGATCGGAAAAGCTGCAGTGAAGTCTTTGTGTAAATTCCATAATTCAATCCATTAATTCTGTTAATTCCACATCTATTTCATCTTATAACATTAACCAGTGACACTAACTCAACGTAATGCTGATCAATCCTAGATATAATATGACAGCAGGTAATAATGTTTGGATCAGATGGAGATCCTCTTTATCTGATCATCATTTCCTCATGATATCATCCAATAAACTCGTGTAAAAAGCACGTCTTATTTCCACTTTCGTCGTTCAGGTTACAGCAGAATCAAATCTGACCTCTAGTCTGAACGCCATCATGCGCCGAAAACATCTCCTATAGGCAGATGAATAAAGCAAAATTAACTATAAAATTGTCTGGCAACGTTATGGGGCACTTAAGCAATGACTGAAGCGCAATGGCTGATAAAAGAAAACAAAATCAATATTCGTCATTCTGCGACTCGATGGCAAAACTCCATTTGCTCGTAATGACTGCTGCTAATGAGGAAGCCTCGGTGACTCCTCCAGCCATGCCGTCCGAACTCGCCTAATTATTTGAGTGTTACAGTAAACCATGACACTTTATTGGCATACGATTCCATAATAGCACCAATCGATAGAAACCGGGAGGCTTTTGCACGGGTCCATTTTGACACGTTGAATAATTGCCTTGCAAAAAAAAAATCAAGAGTTCGGTGGTCTGGACTGTTTCCACTGCTTCCACTGAAAAGGAAGGAAAGATATAACAAAGTCACTGAGTCTGGTTCGCTTCCTGTGGTCTGTATTTGTGCACATTGGGGTCACGCTCCCGATCATCAACAGTATAGTATAGAAATGTAATCAGTGACAAGGTGGGATACCGCTTAAGACTAGGAGAAGGTAAGTTTATTGTGTTGACAATTTTCCCATAACAGCAATTACCAAAATTGTTTATTCCTCTTAAACTGGAACAAATTGACCTAAAAGCATCTTTGTTTTCTGTTTACAGTGGAAACACAAAATTGCAGCAACTTAATCGAGCAGTCAAGAGATTATAGTTCAAAATGCTGACTGTAAAGCAAGTGGTGTCACAAATGAGATCAGAGGGCTGGTTTGTTACCATAGATCTAAAAAGACACCTACTTTCATATATCCATCCTTTCTCAGCACAGCATCCCAGTACCAGGTTTTTCTATTCGGCTTTTCCCTGTCTCCTTATACGTTCACAAAATGCATAGATGCAGTTCTGGCTCCTATGCCAATCCAGGGCATCCGCGTTCTGAACTACATAGTCGGCTGGCTAATACTAGCACAGTCACAACAGCAGGCATCAAGATGTCGTCCTCACCCATATCCGAAGCTTAGGGTTAAGGGTCAACACAAAGAAGAGTTTTCTACCAGTTCTCTACCCAGCTCAGACAACCACCTATGTCGGGGTCGTCTGGAACTCGGTTGCTATGCAGGCCCACCTCACACAACATCGGGTGCAGTACATACTAGCGAATGTCAGAGAGTTAAGAAAGAGCCATCACCAACGTTCAGGGAGAAACAAAGAAACAAAGACTCATGATGATGTCTTTAAGCCGTAAATCAATAAAGAGACCCTCAGCTCCTGCTGGAAGGTCTGGAACAGGAAGTAGTCTGTTGCAGAGCGGCATTGACAGCAGATGCCTTCCAAAGGGCTGTGTAGCGAGGCCCATCTCTTGTGGCACAAGAACTGCCTGGAGATTTTCAGTGTTCAAGACAGACTTAAGCAATCAGCATGTGCTAGTATGCACAGACTACAAATCAGTCAGTGGTCGGGGCCAGAGTGCTTAAGTCACATGTCCTCCATACATTACACCAGGGCAGTAATGTGGTGCTATGGTGGCGTGGGCATCTCGTTCCCAAAGCATTATGATGCAGCTCGAGTTCCTGAAGGGTACGGTCTTTAAGTTACGTATGTAAACATTGTTCAGCAAGTGAACGAGATGCTGCGTCACATTGCCATACCCGCGGCGTCCCTGATGCACTGAAAATGAGCCTGCACTACCGCTTGTAATTATATAGCGTTACTTCCTAGTCGATGTAACACTCTCCAATTCTCCGGATTACAAACGGATTCAGGTCAGGGCAGCGTCTTGTTCTCTTGGGGAACCATGGTTACATACATAACCTAGAGACGTTTTTTTAAAATGAGATGGTTTAGAACCTAATCATTGATTTGTGTATTACTAAAGTGTTTGTGACTTTATCAAATACTTTATTGACTAAAGTGACAGTGTAATTTAAAAAAGCTCAGTTTAGTGCTGTTTTTAATCAGCTCAAAACTAAAATAAACAATCAATAAATATTGGTAATGCACATTAGTTATTCCTCAGATAAACATGCAAAAATTCGGTATCGGTATTGGTTTTGAAGAAAATGTATATCATTCTTTTTCTAGTCTTTTCCGCTTTTCTAATTCTAGCTTTTAAACTCTGATGTTGCCAGTTATTAGATTATTGCCTGGTTACATTTAAGCGTCTCCAACACTCTGGTGCAGATGCTACCTAAACAGCTTGAGACAAACAAAAACCACTTCTGGATCAGACGCGGCAAATCAGTCCTTCTCCCGTTTTATGGGAGACGCAGGTGATCCAATTACGGCGGCCATTTGGTTTAAGTGTCTCTTCACATGAGAACATGAGCAAATAATCTTCTGATATGACACAATCAACACCACACACACACTAAGTCCCTTGCTCAGGCTTTAAGATCATCATGTACAAATGCCCAGAAGATAGAGATCAACCCCTACACACATATACAATCTTGTACACTTCTCTGAGCTGTTTGATTTCAGTGTTGGGGAATAATATAAAGCCCCAGGGTTTGGTGCGAGAGATAAAGGCCACCAAACTGTGATGATCTCTATTGATCGGCGAGACTGGGTGTGTATAGGGGTTAGAGCATTTGTCACAGTGGCATGAGGCCTGATGACTGAACCCCATAACACGCTGATGAATGTGATGGTGTTTTGAGCTTCTTTAATTGATGGCACAGTATTTTTGGGTGGGAAGCTTCCTTCAGTTCTTAGATTTTTGATAGATAGATAGATAGATAGATAGATAGATAGATAGATAGATAGATAGATAGATAGATAGATAGATAGATAGATAGATAGATAGATAGATAGATAGATAGATAGATAGATAGATAGATAGATAGATAGAACGAACTCAGGTCAAATAATAAACCATTAAAAAAAACACTTGTTGGTGGAACCAAAAGTGAAAGTTGAGCTGAGGATTATGGCTGTGGCTTTTACGCCAGACTTCTCGATGTGTTATACTTCACTAAACCAGCACAATAATGCTATTGTGTCTCCTGCTTCCGACCATAACCCTGGTTTGACTTGCTTTAGGATGTAGTATTACATTCTGCATTAAACTACATATAGTTATGGATGCATTAATGCCCATACATATATAAAACCCGTAATAAGCATCTATTCTGAAAAATCTGTGAAAATATCAAGAACAACTACAGAATTCTTTTAACAACCGGAAACAATGTAAAGAGCAAAACCTGAGCACTGTATAAAGACCACGAGTTACCAGAATGTGTGTTTTCAAAGCTGTTGCATATGAGAGCAGTTGTTCTCCTTCCCTTTGATCGACATGTATCTTTCCTTCTTATTTTAGCTCTGGTCTAAGATCCCAGATTGGTTGTCATTTACATGTCTGAAATTTGGTAGACACTCTAATCCAGAAAAACTTACAATTATTTATTTTATATAACTTAGCTTTCAAGGTTTAAGGGCCTTTCTCAAGGACCCAGCAATTGCAGCTTGGTGATGCTTGGAGTTAAACGCACGACCTTCTGATCATCTGTCTCACACCTCAACCACTGAGGTACTTCATAGCTGCCTTTAATCAGTCCCACTGGGATTTCAGCTAAAAATATAAAGTTAAATACTTGTAGCTTAGAACATAAAAGTTTAGCCATCTATGTGCTGGACTTCAGGTTCCAAGCAGTTGGTCCTGATCGTAATGAGAAAGAAAAATTCATAACCAAATAAGTTACGCTCATGCTGTAAGTAGCCTTCTAAATTATTGTAGGTGGAAACTTGAAATGTGGTAACACATCTTTTAACTTTAGGTTGGGGTAAATCAGCAAATCAATGGTGCACGAGGATGACAGCTCTGAGATGGCCCTATAAAAGCAAAGGTGCAAAACAAAAGGAAGACAAGAAGAGAGAATGGAGAAAAAATACCCGACAAGCTATTTCGATTTAAAGCACCTATCTGAGATCCGAGAGCTTTGAGAATTGGATTGGATTACTGTCGGGCAGATTTACTCCAGAGGCACGCTGGCTCTGCATCATCGTAGGGCCCCTGGTCTTCGATCAATGGCTATATTTACGGCGTCCGTTTCAGGTGGCCCGTCACCACTATGCGTGAAGCATTAAACAAACACGTCCCTTCTTCAGGTAAGAGAGAATGACAGCAAGGGCTGCTGTTCGTTTATTCAACACTAAAGATGGTTTAGTGTTACATACAAAACCTACATGCAACCGTATCATTAGTTCAAAAAAACTGAAATGTTATTGCTATTAAAACACTGTTTTGTCATCTATATTACTTACTATTTAATTCATGTTACTCATTCACTGACTATAACATTAGGTACATAACTGGCATGAATCTATATACCTGATATAAAACTAACCCAATGACAGGATTCTTGGTAACTGACATGAAGCTAAATAACTGACCAAATGAACATATTTGACAACCCCTTATAATCTGAGATAAATAAGCATAAAAAACACAAACCTACATAATAACAAATTTATATAACTAATTATAATATATAGTACAAAACTGAAATTAAACAGCATAAAATAACTCACAGTGACATAAACCTACATAACTGACCATAATGTATAGTACATATCTAACATGATTTTAAATTGCTGGCATGAATCAACCTAACTGACATTATTCTAGATAACGTCACACAGTTACTTGCGTAACCAGGGTTCTCAGAGGTAATGAAAGGCTGCGGTAAAACGCAGTCTGAAGCACGTCTGCAATTATTTCGATGGTGAAGCATAAATGTTTGCATCCAGTAACACTACTGTAGACTTTTATTCATATCATAGTGCCAAGTCACAGTCCTGTTCAGGCGGTATTGCACTAGAAGTTAAGCACTGAACCCTGGTGTTCCCACCTACTTTAGTAATTATGACACCGTATAATAAACTTAACCTGTATATTGTGCTCGTTCTGGCAGTTGATTTTTATGTCTGTATTGTTTATGTTTATCCTTATGAGGGTACTTTGTAGATCAGTAACACACAAGTGTTTTTAATGGCATGTTTAGTTACTTCTCACGCATTTACTAGATGAACCCTGTTTCACCTCGACCCCAGTTCACTGACTGCTGTGTGCTAATTCAAATCACTTGAGCTAAAATGGCTGCCATAACAAAGTGCTCTTACAGAAATCCTTAACCGCATCATACTAAATTATTGTATAATCACTTAGACGCCCAGCTACAAGCAAGAAACTAAGCATTTTTATTCGTCCACGAATTGACAGAATGCAAGTCTGAGTTTGAAACAAGGCCCGAGTATGAGGAAGAAATCTAAAGCTGAGAGAAATGAGTAAGGCTTTTATTGAGTCACTGGGTAAGTGTTCAGCAGGAGGAATGAGACAGCGGGGCAGAAATGCTAGAATTAAAATCACAGGATTTCTCAAGTCTGCATCAGGAACTCCAAACCTCCTGAACAACCATGGAGCTTGATGAAGTATGTACAAGAACATCTTTTTTCCTTCATAATTTCTCACCTTTCGGATCCCTTACACATAAACTGTTCAGGAGGTTTGTTTGCAGGGGGGGTTATAAAAAGTGGTGATAAGCAATTCTGAAAAAATTCATGTGGTTTTAATTCCTTTAAATGCCCTATCACAAATACAGAACACTAGTCACACCAGCTGCTTAAGTTAAATGCTCTACAGTAACCGTGTGTGTGTGTGTGTGTGTAAAACTGTGTGAAGGGTGTTACAACATGACACACTCTGGGTGGCAGTCGTGGGCGAACACCAGCATTTACACTCGCTGTCAGTGTGACAACAAAACTGAGAGCCCACTCAGCATGACATATGAGGAAGGCCTTTCTCTCTCCCTCTCTCTCTCTCTCTCTCTCTCTTTTTCTCTCTCTCTCTCTATTTCTTTCTGTCGGTTTGTCTTACTTTTTTTGTCTTTACGTGTCTCTCTGTCTCGTCCTCCGTCTCCTTCTCTCACTTTGTCTCTCTGTCGGTCTCCCACACACTTGCCTTTTTGAGAAAGATAATGAATGCGATGCTACACCTAAATCTTCTCATAAAATGAATCTCAGTAACTAAAATAATTTCAAATCAGTGATTTAATAAATAAAATAAGAAGATAAAACTCAGATAATTCTATCTTTGTGGGGACATTTGGAATTACCACCCCCCCCAACACAGACACATACATACACACACACACGTCTCTTATTTCTGAGTAAAATTTTTAGTCATGTGACAGATCACATGACCAACGTCTGATCATTTGACCATAATAATTAAATCTATTCTTTTCACAATTTTAAACAGCACGGCTGGCATTTTATTTCGCAAAACATCATTTTATGTCGTTTTTGGTTATAAATTTGTATTAAAACTGTTTAAATGAATTACCAAATAAACCCTGCTATATTCTTCTAACCCAAACCCATGAGATATTCACAATTAAAGCATTTATATGCTTCTGACTGTAGGCATGCTGACGTATTTGCTTTCGATACAGGAAGCCACTGTCGGATGTTTTAAAGAATTTGACTTTATTTATTATTTATTATTATAATAGTAAAATGTATGGATTCACTGTAGTATCTATATTAATTTCACAAAAGCTCTTTACGTCACATCAACTAATATTTACATCAAATATTAATATCTTTTTTAAAGTATGTACATTTACATCAATAGTAATTTCAGATCTGTAAATAAAGCTGTAACACACACACACACACACTATCACCACTGTATCTCTCTGTTTTACACACACACACACACACACACACACACTCCTCTGATATGCTTTACACTTTACGTCTTCCAACTACTAATAAATAATTTTTTTTTACACTTATATCACAAAAGACTTATATACTATTTTACAAGAGACTTTTTTATTATTTACTTAATGTATATTATCTGCCATTTTTAATTGACTTTCCTTTAAATAAATGTAACTATCTTGTTTATTAATTACAGGAAAATTGAGTCATTTTCCCAGGAATCCGTCCCGGAATATGATTATCCATCTCTCTGGGTTTTTAACCTGAATCCGGCCTGTGAGCGGTTAAAGGAATAAACAAGTGCATTTAAAATGGCTACAGGAACTAAATTTGGAAGCAATTACAATGATGCCAACTGTGGTCGTTTTGAAAGAAGCCATTTGCTTGCGATCAAATGGAAGTGAAACATGTGTGTCTTTGTGAGACCTCTGCTCAAGATAATCTCTTCGCTCGAACATCCCAACTTGTTCCACCACACACTTCAAAACTAAATGTGACAAGAAGCATAAATAAAGCTGTACCCGGATTGTGCTGGTGAATGGAAACAAGACAGAAAAGCATTTTTTTTAAGGGATCGAGTGAAGGAGGGTTTATGAACCAAATAAACAAATAGTTTAAATAAAGTTTTAATTGAATTTAACTAAGCTGTAGTATTTATTTTTTAAATTTTATTTAAATAATAATTAAGCAGGATGTAAAAATCTTAAAAAAAAAAAAAAAAAGTAAAAATATAAATGTCATTCATCAATAAATAAATATGTCGATTTGACGGCACAATTATATTGAAAGTTTAGATTATTTAGATACTTAATAAACATAATTGGGAATAAGTATAATAAAATAATCATAATAATATCTAATAATAATAAATAATAAATCTCATATCTAACATGATTAAAGGAGTTTCCTAAAAATAATATAAAAAGAACTAACATTAGATTTGACTGTAAATCGATTAAAAGCACAATGTGTGGCTTATTAAATAACAAATTCTTTGCATCTGCAATTTAAATAAATGCTTCCAAACATATTTTTGATGGAGTGTACTTTAATAATAATTAATTAATTCTTTTTTTATTATCGCTGCACCCTGTCATGTTTTAGCGCTTAGCTTGTTAAAATATTAGTTATTTTTGTTCCTTAGATTACAGTATAAAAAAAACCCTAGATTTTCACACTTAAACAACATTTTCCATTTGTGTTCCCTTAATTATGTTTCCCCTAATTTAGACTTGTATTTCAAAGAAGATCTACAGCAAAAAAATCCATTCTAGAATAGTTAGGCATGGAACAGACAGGATTCTTTCTTAGAATTTTATTATTCGATGTGAGTGAAGGGGTGAGGATTTCAATACAGAACTGTATCTGTCCCACTCCTTCACCCCATTTTTTTTTTTTTCAGAAGTTTTTCCATGACTCACATTTTTTTAAAACCCCACGGGCAAAATGTAAATAAACAAACAAACAAAAAAAAACCCGAAACAAAAAAACTCGAAATGAGAGAGATAGTTCAGTCAGATCGTTAATGATAAGTCACAGACAAGACCGTTCCTCTAAAAAGTGCATTCACAAACATGACAAATCTCAAATCAGGATATCCTTTTTTCATGATACAAAATATGCATACCAATTTCATTTTTACTCTATACACAATAGGTTTCTGTATATCTCACCTTTACAAAGGTTAAAAGCAAGTTTGTGAAGGCAGCAGCTTTTTTTAATATCCTAGCTTTATCGTCTTGTACCTGGTCCGTTCACCGACATGTGCTAAATTTCCAAAACTTTGCGATGTGTCCTTGTCGGCCGGATAAAAAGACGTTATGTATTCATTGAAAGAGACAGTCTTAATAGAAGTCTAAAGTTTAGAAAAACAAAGATCAATAAAATGTTGGGGCTGTTAAATATATTTTCTTATACCCGCTTTTTGTGTATATTATAAATACTAAAGACACCGGACATTAATATAAGACAATGGCAAGAGACTAAATGCAAAGATTAAAATAGTTCAAACATTATTTTCCATCAAGTGTCTACTTTGTGAGTGAAAAAAATAGCACACTTTACAACAATGTATTTCGGTTTTACCTAATCCTGTGTCTCGTACCCCAAAACATACACTGTAACCAAGTAAACATTAGTCAGGCTATCCACAGTGAGACTGCGCTTCATTTCTTTTGTTTTCATTTTTAGAGATCAGCTGAGTAAAGATATTCTTCTTTTATGACATAATCCTTAAAAGCAGTCAAATGTACTGATAAGAACCGATAAAAGTACCATGCAAATCTTGCAAGACAACAAATTCTTAAACATGGAACGTCTTTTTTTTTTTTCTTCATAGTCGAATGGGAAATACTTCTACTCAATACCGAATACTATAGATACAAAACCAACAGAATATCAAACTTCAGCTGTACATAATATAGTACATAAGAGACCAAACGGAATAAGGAGGAACCCTCTAAGTCTTTACTTAGTCTATTTGTGTTTTCCAGATAGCGTCTTATCAATTGATTCCGATTTCTTTGTTATCCTCCAAGAACCTAGAGAAAGGATGTCCAGTTCCCACCTCTAAGCTTGTCTTCTCAAGACCAGACATTGGAGGACTGCTGCCTGTGCGCGCCCTTTCCATGCCCCCTGACATGCTGGTTAGAGAAGGGATGCTGCCGCCTCCGAGGCTCACAGGAAGCGGTGGAATGCCCCCGTTCTGAATTACTGAGATCTCGTTGTTTTTCATGGCCAGTCCGTTGGTGATGGCCGCCGCATACTGGTTCCAAAACCCTGGGTCTACATTCATTGCACGAACGGCCAGGTCTTTCTGGAACATTTCACTAAATTTCATTGCGTCGCCACCCAGCAGAGCCATGGGGTTTTCCACTGATAATCGCCGACCCCGCCTGGCTGGAGCATTGTTCCACATATGAGTTCCCATGTGAACCTAAAGGCGAAGGGAAAACAGTGAACATGTAAGAAATTAGGTAATGCTTTAGAAAATTAAGGTGAAATGTTGCATTTTTATATTTTTATGCAGTTAATATTGATTAAAATTATTAGGCCATAAAAATCTTTGTATTAATTATTAAATTTTACCTAATCCAATAATTTTTTTCCTGATTCATAATTTGTTGTGATCTTATAGAAATGATTTTGTTTTAATATTTTTAAATTGCACTGATAATATTTGTTTTTGTATAACTAATTTTCAAAGTTTATTGAAATATTTTGTAAAAGTAAACGAATAACAAACATACAGAAAAAATCTAAAAAATCCAAAAAAATTATAAAACTATACAATAAATTCCTTCCTAAAATATAACCCCCTTTAATATGTAATTTATTTTTAATTAACCTTTTTTAGAATTTTATATTTTAAGGAGAATGTTTTTATCTTTACCTTACAAAATAAACATTTTTGTATTTACTATAGAAAAAACGGTTTTTCTAGCAATTACATCTCTAGATTCTAAAAATATATATTTTGCTGCAAACTGATCTGTGCCTACCTTTAGATTGCCTTTTGTAGTAAAGGCTCTTCCACAAATGGAGCAGGCAAAGGGTTTTTCTCCTGTGTGTGTGCGTTCGTGGATCTGCAGTGCACTGGCTGAGGAGAAGGTTTTCCCACAGGACTGGCAGTTATGCTGTTTGGGGGTCCGACGTGGTGGAGGCGGTGCAAGCATTGGGTTGAGGCTGGGGCTCATTGTTGTCTGAGGTGCTGCAGCAGGCAGCTGAAGGCCCATGTGCAGGTGGGAGCCCTCACTCAAAGACAGCGCTTTGCTATGGCCGTTTATCTCGAGTTTAACTAGGCCTGGTGTTGAGCTCATCAAGCTTGAAGAATGGAAGCCTATCCCAAAAAAATAGACATATTTTGTGTAAAATATTTTTTAGAATTTACACAACATATACATTTGTAAAAAAATACATAAAAATATCACTTAACAAACATCAACATACCTCGGTCTCTTCCTAAGAACAGCATGCTGAACTGGTTCTCTTCTTTAATATAAGGCCTCGCAGGCTGAGAAGCTGTGAGGTCTAACACACCTGTGTGCTCAGCTGGTACAGAACCGGGAGAGGGTGTGTCTGACTTTTCTGACTTCACAATCGATGAAGCTGCTCCGGGGTCCTGGACATCCTCTGCTGCATTGCTGCTGTTGTTAATAATCATACCTGGAGACCTTGAGTGATGGCTCTCAGGCTGACTATGAACAGGAGAAAGAGCCTGAATAGAGCCTGATGACTCCGACAGGGCTGGACTCCCCACACTGTGATTCTCTAAGTCTCCCACGACAGAGGATGTATCGTTGTTAAACACATCTAGACTTTCTCTGCCAATGCCACTTCCATTCTCAGAAGGCTTCAGGCTAAAGGCGCGGTTTAAATTTGCTGTTGAGTCAATCATCTTCATTTGGTTTTCCAAAGCAGCAATGCTGGAGATGACTGGAATTGGGGGAGAGTTGCTGGGAGACATTTCTCCATATGAATGTGCTGGTTTCAATGGGTTTTCATCTCCATCTTTGACATCGGCTTCATCATCTATGGCCTGTTCCATCTCATCGATCAGCTCATCATCATAATTGCTCATGTTGTCTACACTCTTCTCATCAAAGTTAAAATCTGTATCCATCTCTTGAAAGGCCTCAGGAAGAGGTGTGTTTGGAATCTGACCTCCCATGTGCATGCGGATATGCTGTTGCAACACTACAGCATTAGTAAACTTCTTCTGACAAATAGGGCATGAGTGCTGTACTCTTAGAGGTGGCTTAGACCTGTGAACCCCAAAGTGTGTTTTCAAGTTGCCCTTAGTAGTGAAAGCACGGCCACATATTTTGCATTTGAAAGGCCTTTCCCCAGTGTGGATACGGTAGTGCATTTTGAGGGCACTCTGACAGCTAAGCACACGATGACAAATGACACATTGGTTAGGGTCTGTCATCTTTTTGTCTATGTTTTCTACCAACTGCTGCAGCTTTGAGGTTTCTGATGTTTGCATAGAGTCCAGGAGGCCACCAAAGGGGAACTTGGCCTTAAACTGATCTGAGATAATAGGAAGGGTGGAGTGAGTGCCAGACGATGGAGGGGTTAGTGGATCTGTGATCTGGGTGGTGGTAGTGGTTGTCGTAGTGGTTGTAGATGACAGTATAATCTGGCTTACAGTAGTTAAGGGCATATTCATCTCTCCAGGTCTGTTGGTGCAGTTGGATGGCAAATGAATCCCTTCTGGTTTCAAAACTGGAGGCGCATCACTCCCCATGGTAGGCTGTGGAGATGCCGAAGTGAGGGTTGTGTTTACTTCGGTACTGAGAACATTAGGTGACAAAGATGCACACTCACTTGATGGTGGTGATGGTCTTGGTGGTGACCTGCTTATGGGAGTAAGGCTAGGCGAATCTCCATATCCTCCTATCATACTGGGTAGGGTTGGAGGAAGCTGCAATCCCACTGAGGTTGAAGCAGTGGTCAGAACTGGCTTGCTGTCCAGCCATGTGGTAACAGGTTTCTCTGGAGGCAGAGACATGCCATAAGGAATGCCTGAGCTGGTTGGCACATTGTCCAGGTATTCAGGCACTGGATAGGGGTTCATTGGAATGTGTGGGTACTTTTCTTTATGCCTCTGGAAATGGACCTTCAAGTTTCCTTTTGTAGAGAAGCGATTACCACAAATGTTGCACTTGAAAGGCCTTTCACCAGTATGTGAACGAAGATGTATTTGAAGGGCACTGTCACTTCCAAACACCTTAGCACAAAACCTACATTTATGTTTGAAGAAGGGGTCTTCTGAGCTAGGCTTTGTGTCAAATACAGAGACATTAGGAGGTTTTCCTTTGCGGTGTTTCATCAGAGCAGAGAGAGGATCAAGTGCATTGGCTGTGGCTGCAATGCTGGCCAATGGGTTGGGAAAGATTACACTACTTGAGGAACTCGAAGGCATCAGGGGAAGGTTGGAAGGAGAGCTTAGCAGGCTTCCGTGGGTCAATGTTGGAGGACTTGAGGTGTTTCTAGGGAGGGAAACACTGCTACTGATGCCAATTGCAGCTCCACTGCTGTTGCTGCTGCTGCTGCTGCTAGTGACTGAACTCTGAAGTGGCAACAAGGAAGGAACTACACTACAGCTAGATGGTGGATATGAGGAATTTGTTGAAGTGTTGCTGTTTAGTATAGAACTAGACAGCTGGCTACCTGTCTGTGAGACATGGGGGTGAGCCCCCTCCAAAGCAGAAGACAATGAGGTTGGACCTTGAACAGTTAAAGTGGGTGGAACCCTTATAGGGAGCTGGTGAACAGGTGGTGCAATGAACCCATGTATCTGTAACTGACTGGGGATTGTGGAAAGGCCAGTGGCAGATGAGAGCTGTGAGCCAGTATTTGTATTGTGGTGTGAATGATGGTTGAGAGCCGCCTGTGCAGGGTTCTGCCTGTTCATTAAAGCCACCTGGCTACGAATCTGTTCTATCAGCTGAAGTTGATGAATTTGCTGCTGCTGTAAAGCCATCAGCTGGTCCAAGATCATTGGAATGGCCATGGTGGACATGCCACTAGCTATTGCACCACGGAAGCTTTGAGCAAACTGTGCTACAGCCACTCGGGTTCCATGCAACGTTTCCAAAGTGACATTTGTGCTGGGCATGCTGTAACCTGTCCCAGAGGACTGGGCTATGTCAAGCTGAGGTAGGCTGACATCAGGCTCTGGTGAAATATCTTCAGGATCTTCAGGGTCCATTGTTTTCTCAGGAGACATTTCCACATCCATGGGTTCATAATCTTTGCTTAGGTTGGCTACTTGCTCCAAAGTCATTTCAGCCCCATCGTCTACTTCGACTGGGGTGTGCCGGCCCTCGGCTGCCTCCTCACTGTCTGCAGGTTCACTCGTGCAGCTGGGCATGGGTGAGGGCTCAGTCGGGTACTCCTGTGTTGGGTCTGGTGTGATCTCATTCTCACTAATAATTAGCACGAGTGGATTCTTAGTGCAGCTTTTCAGATGTTCACAAAAATCAGACCACTTGAAAAACTCAGCACAGCATTTCTCACACACATGGGTCTCCTCACTGCCACTGCGGCTCTCGTTTCCACTGTCGGCATCTTCCAGGATCTCACCTGAGACTAAAAAAAAAGGAAAGGGGCAAAAAACAGAATAAATGAATAAATAATGCACACCTTTTAACACACTTTTCAACACAACACCAACGAATTAACCTTTAATTTTTTTCTCCCCTTACCATGACTAAAATCAATATTCTTTTTTTTTTTATTCAGAACAAATCATCCTAGTTCACCATTCTCAGAGCTGGGTTTTGTGCATTCTATTCTAATCTTCTCTATAGAGCCAGCTAATAATTTTCTTTGTGCAATCCATCAAATTATGAGAGCCTATCAATTGTGGATACTGCTGCTTAATGAAATTCCATACCAGCTATTGATTCCCAATATTTTTATACAATTCACAGCTGCCTTGCCTGTTGAGTACAAATCAGGTCTTTGATGGCCCCATTAGGATTCCCCTCTGCTATCAAGCCACCTCATTTCCACCTGAATTTCAAATGCCTAAGCCTCTTATTTAGCATTGCCAGGGTAACATGCAACCTCTGCGTTTCATCCAGGTGATAGATTTAACCTTCAGCAAAGTCAATCCACTCATCAGCACAATAACTGCTTCTGACAAAAGCAATAATTCTAGCTTTGCTCCATAATTAAACTTATTTTTCCCAAACCAGGTATATATATATTTATTGTATCAATTGGAATAAATACTGAGGAATCATTAAGAAAATACGAAATGAGCTCTGATTAAATTAGTGTGCACAGTAGTAGGCATTGAATATGTAAGCTCCAGGATGTAAGATGAATTCTTTTTTTCCTTTCTTTCTTTCCATCCTCATGTCTTTCATCATGCACTGTCTCTTTGGTCCTCCCTGTGAGAGCAAATTACATGGTTCTGCCAAGGCAGCAATGCCTTTGATTAGTTACATATGTTCAGTCACAGTTGTTGAAAGCCACTTCCTCTTCATATAGCTGTCACATGAACACAGCGGACACTCGCCAAACGATCCTGAATTCGCAGCTAATCAAACCGTAAAATAGCAGCCATGCACCGGTTTACACACATCCTAATGAAACCAGGACATAACTGGCAACTCGCATGTTTGCATACGTGTGTGTGTGTCTGTGTGTGTGATGTGGCATATGTTAATTATCTCTACTGAGTGCAACTGCTACTTTGTTTCATGGAAAACTATGTGACTGCTTCACTTCAGAGACCAACTCCACCCTGCCAAAAGACATGATTAGTCGAGCCGGAGTAAGAAGAGATTTTTTGTCTCGCTGCGCGTAGCATTTACAGACATGTTTAGCTTGTAACGGGAGATGATTAGTCTAACGGGAAAGCATATGCTTCTCATGTAACAATATGTCTTAATTATTTGTGACAATACATTTAAATTTTTATAGAGTCGTGCTGGGTCCAATTATGGACTTCCACTTTGTGTAGGAGGGAAAAACAGATAGGAACCAGATACTGATACATTTATAATGAAATTCGCGATAATAACCTTTATAAATTCACATTCTCGAGCTGTTCAAAATATTTTTCTAAACAAGTGCACAGGAGGCAGCGTTCAGCGAGCACTCACACACACTCTCTCACATACACACACATAGAATCAAAATATTGTAAAATAAGACAGTTAAATGAATTCAATGTCTGTGAATAAAACTCGTATTGAAGAGGAATTACAATTCCAGCAGCTTTAACTAATAACTGTATCAATACAAAACAATTTTACAGCATTATAATTTTTTTTTCATTGCATATTTAAATTAAATTATAATTAAAATTATAAAAAACTTGCACATGGTTAATATTTAAAAAGCTAAAAAACCAAGACGGTTTGGAAAGCACCGCTGCGATATCGACGCCAATTCACTGACACTGAAGCTCATTTCCATAATTGAAGGGTGAAAGGTCAGACCCTATTTAGAGTGAAATAATCATTAACAGAAAATTATCATTATTGCTTTCCTCTCTGACTGAACAAGATGGCTCCTTTAGAAAATACATTCAATAAATACGCTAAATTATTTTCTTTTAAGCTTTCTGTTGTTTTCGGGTTGAATCTGGCCTGTTTTAAAAGTCTTATATCATAATTAGATACATTTCTGTTTTGTGCTTTGCAAACAGTTACATTTTCATAGTTGATCGGAAAATAGAGTAAAAATATTTATTATTAATTAGTATCATTGTTATTACAGGTTATTACATTGTTATTAGCTAAAAAGTAGTTTCAATTATTGGGCATTGTATAAATAAAAATATTTTTTAATTTTTCTTTTTGGCCTTGAATAAAATTGACGTGCAGTAAAAGTGTGTGTGTGTGTGTGTGTGTGTGTGAGTGTGTGTGTGTGTGTGTGTGTTCATATAAAGAGAATATAGCAAATACATGGCTAAACATCTAAGATCTATCTCACATATTGTTTTTGCATATTGTGTAATATTTTATAATACTCAATGTTTTTTAAACAAATATTTCTTTCTTAATCTGTAAGCATTTGCGTGTTAGTGAGTTTGATAACACACCAGAAAGAATGTGTGTGTGTTTGATTGTGTGTGTTAGTGTGTATTGATTTTTGAGAGAAAGGAAGGCGTTTGCAAAAAAATCTGATTCATTTTCATCCCCTTAAGAGTCTTCCTTTCCTCGAACACAAATATGAAGCGCTGAGGAATCAATAGGGCAATTGTAGTCTTCCAGTTATGTGTGTGTGTGTGTGTGTGTGTGTGTAAGTGTTATCTCAGTGTGCAATCACTGGCATGCTAACTGAAACCACTAATCTGTCATACTTTATTATATCAGATAGGGTTTTTGAGCGCTTCTGCTGATTTGAGGGAAGACAGCAAGCGCAGAGCCGTTACACACTCGTCTGTCCAGAACATCTTTGATACTGGGTTAAAGAATTACACACGGCTTGTCTTACACACACACACAGACACACACACACACACATGATTTTCCCTTTAAACATCCCTTTTATTCATGACTGCATTCCTATAAACACAATTTAAACCTTGTGCGTGTGTGTGTGTGTTTGTGCATTTTTTCCAGTTCTCTACACGTTTCTTGGTTCTCCTTTAACCCACCCCTTCCTGGGTTATTTAAAACATTCTCATCTTCTCGTAAGCGTTCCGAAGAGCTTTGAGTGAGTGATGAAGCAGAAGGGAGTGAGGCGGCACCAGGATGCCTGCTGCTTTTAACAATCTTTACAAATTCCTCCGCAAAAGCCACTTTCTTTCCATTGCACCTTGTTTTTTCCTCTCGCTAAGGCACTGTTTTCATTGACAAATCCCTTTCTTCCTCCCTCTCTCTCTCTCTCCCTCCTTCTTTCTTTTTCTCTCTCTCACACTTTCTCTTACACTCACTTATTCTCTGTTTTTAGCTTCAGTTACTCAGAGGAGTGACTCGCCTTTGCATCAGAGAAGTGACACTGAAGTCAAGAGGAAAGACTGAGACAAAAAAAGCAACAGGAAGAAGTAAAGAGTCTCTTTTAAATGAAGCCTATTTATTACACTAATTGTTAACTGTGAGAAAAAAAAAAAGTTTAAGAAAAAGACGTTTTAACTTTTTAATCTTTCCTAATTTAAATATCTATTTTTTTAACACATTATTTTTCTATTAGTCTTTTTATTATTATTTTTACTGCTAAAGTTTATTTTGTGTTTGGCCTGAATGTAAGTATAATGTGTGTTAGTAGAGTGTTAGTTGTAACTGAAAGCATCTTACCTATGCAATATAAAAATTATTATTATTATTTTATTAGCGATTTCTTTCTCTCTCTCTCTCTCTCTCTCTCTCTCTCTCTCTCTTTAGCAATAATTTTGAGAAGGTCCATAAACATTCGCCTATTATTATTATTATTATTATTATTATTATTATAACTGATTTTTAAAAGATAAAATTTTACGCATCTTTTATTTCAGGTAGCTGAAATTGAACAGTGTGTTAGTGTGTGTTAGTAAAAGCTGATACATTATTCCTCTTCTTCTTTTTCTTCTTCTTCTTCTTCTTCTTATTATTATTATTATTACCACTATAGTAACTAATTTGGTTAATAGTTAAAAGTGTGTACTGCTGGTGTGTGTTAGAGATAAAGTCTGAGATAAAGGCAGAGCGTTAAGATGTAATGCTTCTTGGGGTAGAGATAGGGAGACAGCTTTCTTAGCCTCGCTCCTGGTGGTACAGTAAGCGCTCTGTGTCCATGTGAACAGGAGACTCTTTGTCATAGCTTGCAGATGCGCCACAACCGAAACATAAACGATTTGTTTGTACGATAGAGGCTTTGGAGACAGCGATTTATCGGACAGAACCACGGCGAAAAAGCAACGTGGCCAATACATGCAGACTCAAATTCATCTCCTCTCGAAGCTCTGAGCTGTTATTAGGAGATGACGGTATGTACTGCACCCCGAACGATCGACTGCTTGGCCTGTCTGGATGGTCCTCAGACCCTTCTGACAGGAATGAAAGCAAACTCAGTGCTGCTGATGCAATCGAGGAGCTTCACAGATTCTCTGAGCATTTACTTCCTTTTTTCTACACCAATAATCCAACATGCAAATAGAAATACAAGATTGATAAAAAAAAACCAAAAACATGCCAATTTATAGCAGTTCTGTGTGCTTATCTGAGAAACATCTTATAGCTCGCAACGTCCTCTAACGAAAAAAAACACTGAACATGTGTGACAAATCAGTGACAACATGTTTCTTTATTATAGCCGTTACAGCGTTTATTCCTTCTTTACCTTCTGTTAAATCCTCCCATTTCTTTTCTAGCCAAAAGAGTGAATAGTAATAGTTTAATAACATTTCAGTTTCTTTAAATTTTGAGTTTTCTAATATTACACTAATTTCTGGATTTATAAATGAGACTTATTCTTTATAAAATTATAAAATATCCTTACTATCTTCAGTGCCAGCACGGAAAGCTTAATTTAAAATAAAATAATATATATAAGAATATATTTAGGAATATGCAAAATATATTCAAATTTACATAACATGATGAAATTCCTATAACATTTATTAATTTAATTATTCATTCATTCATTCATTCATTCATTTTTGCTTATCTCCAAATTATAAACATGGCAAAGACTTAATATGAGAGTGAAGAGGGAAATAGTGTGGATGTTGTATGTAAATGTGTGTGTGTGTGTGTGTGTTAGAGTACAAGACGGAAGAGAGAAAGAAAGGGAAGAGTAAGAGACAACATATGTGCAAGAGTGTGTTTGTGTGTGTGTAAAAATGCGTACATGACTGAGTTAGTATATGTGTGTGTTCTGAGGACCCCTTAGGCAGATTGCGTTTGTGTTTTCTGAGGACCCCTTGGGCAGATAGTGTGTGTTTGTGTATGCATGTGTTCTGAGGACCCTCTGGTCCCACACAGTGTTGGGAATTGTCTGTGTGTGGGTCTGTGTGTGTGTGTGTGTGTGCTGATCTGAAGCGGAAGTGGCTGTGGAGATGAAAGGCCGTCACTGTTAACACTTTGAAGCACAGCCCGTCGAGGTCACCACACACACTCGTACTAATTGTATTATAAGCTTGACGTGCAGCAGACGCCGCTGGCAGCTTCGACCAGGCAAAGGTTAAATCAGCGCACACTATCAAAGCGCCACCCTCAGGGGGCACCGGCAGGGCAGGATGAGGGACTGCAGGGGGTGGCTTGAGTAAGTGTGTGTGTGTTTGTGTGATAGAGGGAGGGCACAGATCGGTCGCTGACACGGCATGAGCTCACACCTTTCTACAAAAAGAGGTCTAACGTTTGACGACAATGTCAACGGCTTCAGCCACAAAAGCAACAAAAAAAAGGTCAGCAACCTTTCAGAGGAGAGCGAGAGCTAACCTCAAATCTGAACAGGGTTACAGCAACTTCGTGGAATATGTGAAAGATGTGAAATATTTAATATCAATCCTGCATTTCTAAAAATGATAGTTAAGTATATTTTATTAAGGTACTTAAACTCTTCACTCCCATCGGTGTAAAATAAATTCCACTTATCCTCTCAGCATGAACGTCGTATAACCCACTCATTATTGAAACATGTTTCCTGTATATTGCTGCTGTCGGGATTCTTTTCAAATTCTATTAATTTCTTAATATGCAAATATTTAAATAACTAATAGAATATAATTAAAAGCAATAATAAGTAGTAGTAAGTATAAAAACTTGAGTTCACGTATGATTTTCAGCGCTGGAATAAAATAATAACACACACACACCCTCTAGTACTGCATCACACACCAATTTTTTGACTCTGTCAACAGGGTTATAAATATGCTAAATAGTCACTGACAAAAGTAAAACGCCAAAAAACAGTGCCGATGGGAATAATAGTGTTTCAGTATAACAGGTGGCTTTTGGGTTCAAACATGGCGGCTCGATCTGGCGAAAACAAGAATTAGGTGACGAAACAGAAAATGACACGTATTAAAACAAAAAAACTTGCTAAATCTGGTGAAATTTGATTAAAGTTATTCTTTATAAACACACTCTGGGTGCATGCTGAATTGTAGGGAAACAGACAGCAGGGCCAAAGAGTCTATGTGTGTCTGTGTGATGTCTGGCTGTGATACATGACATTCTGTTTTTATTTTTATTAATAAAAATAAAAATAATATTAAGAAGCTCGAAATTTTAGATTTAAAACTGTTAAAACTACTGTGATTGTAATGTAAATCTATGATTCATTAATCATTATTTTTAATAAGGATGTGTGAGATGTGTTTTTCACACACACTTTTCTCATGTAGTGCATGTGTGTCTTAGGATTAATTTTCCCACAATTTCCTTCTTTTCACCTGTAACATGTTTTTTTTTTTACTTGATTACTCACATGATTTATAGCCACATCCTTTTATTTTCTCCACGATTCAACAAATCATTTCCACATTCGGATTTTTTCACGTGATTTATTTCTCTTACCGAGCAAATGCTTCACGCGAGTTCTTATTTCTTTATTCATCTAAACGTTTTTTGTACCTGTCACTTATGAGATTTTATTTTTCTTGTGAGTTCTTAAATTATTTGTTTCTTTGCCATATGTGTGTCATATGTGTGTCTGTTGTTATTATTATTCTGCATACGAATCACTGGATCATTCCATCACTGAATCATTTCCACATGATTCGTCTCCTCGGCGTGTAAGGTGTGAGTGTAATTTTTTCCTTTATGTCCTTTTGCTACACAATTTGTCCATAGAGTATTTGTATGTAGATGTTAATATTGACTCGTGATTTATTTATATGTTAAAAATAAATATATAAAATATAAATATCTATATATAAAAAATAATTTTAGTGCTTCAAATTTTGTGCATGTGTGTTTTTGGTTTTTAGCTGTGATTTTATTGTATTAAAAATTAGTTCATTTTTTCCCATGTAGTTCAAGTTTGAGTTTTTTGTGCGTTTTTGAGCAAACGCTTGCACGATGTATGATTTATAAATAATGTATCTGGCAGTGCATGATTATCAAAAGTAACAAGAAGGTTCTGGAAAACAACATTATGGTTAAAATTAAATTATACACACACACAATATTTTAATCTGTGGACCTCAGTATCTTTGTCTAATCTGAGTATCTTTCTCTAATCGCTCTACGTCATGTGAAAAACAGGTCAAATGTTGCTTATGGGTTATTATTTTGCTGCGACTTGACAGTACAGATAAATAAATTATAGGAAAAAGTGATGCTACGAGAACAAGATGGAGGATGAAACTGACCTTCAGCCGAAAAGTCAACAAACACTACATATAATGCTGTGTGATGTGTGTGACCTTGTAGACCTGCGCTGTGGCACATGCTGCTCAGTGTGTCGTCAGACTATCTCCTTATGTTGTACATACAAGTTACAGTGTATAAGTGTGTGGATGCTAAATATAGGTGCATGTTATGTGTGTATCTGTGTGTGTGTGTGTGTGTTTTATATACGAGTGATTTGCTGACAGTCTACAGTACATTTAGCTAAAATCATAGCCCAGACAATTTCTTCTTTTTTTTTTTAATAAAAAGAATCTGGAATCAGTACTCAGAATCAGCACAAAAGCATAATATAGGATCTAATAATATAGAAGCTATGAAATCAAATTTTATACTGTTTTAAAGCGCAGGATTCTTTTAAATCATCACTCATCCTTTTGTCTGGTACATCATTAATAAACTACTGAATTGTATAAAACCTGAATGTTTGGGACTCCTAAAGCACTGAATGCTAATTTATACTAATTTATGCAAAATCCTGCTAATCAAAGTCAGTAAGTTGGAATACAATGAGTAACGGATTGTTATTAATGTATCGTAACTGTCACTGTGATGTCCAGGAAATTTGCAGGTCAGAGAATGATTAATGCACCTATACTAAAACCAGTACTACTGAATAGGATTTACAAAGTGTTTTCTAGACATTTTCTAGATTTTACCCTTTTTGTGCATTAGTGTTAGAGCAAGATTTAAATTGCTCTGCATAAAAAGGATTCTCGACGTTACTTTCAGTAGAAACGTAAAATCACGTGACTGGCATCCGGCAGAGTCAGTACCGTGATTAGTTTACAATTATTTTTGCTTATGATTAATTATTAATATTAAAACATCAAGTGAAATATAGATTTTTACCTAAAAAAAAAATCAGTACTCAGTATTTAGGACAATCGTGCAATTAAAGCAAATGAATGATAGATAGATTTAAAAAACTTCAACAAAATCAGTATTCAGTAGTAATTTGATGTCAGATGTGATCCTATGCTTTGTGACGATCGTCCAGCTTTTTTAGTGCTTAACAGTAGAACAACGGCCGGATGAATTTACGGGGCAGGGTTGGAGGTGTTACATCCCTCTGATCGTGCTCTAAGCGCATGTTTAACGGGATGCTGTGTTGCATATCGGTTTGACGCATGTACTGACCAGCAAAATCAGAACAAGGGAAAATAAAATCATAATCAAAAATATGAATCAGATTTTTCGTTTACAGTTCTGTTGAATCCATTGACTCCAGTGATAAAACTAATCGGTACAAAACGGTTTTAGTGCTGTGAAATTTTATTTTTTATTATTTGTAATTTTTTGAAATAAAATTCTAAAATACTGTTAAATGTATTACTTAATAATTTGCCATAATAAATGCAATAATATCCATATCGCTGGAAATCACATGATCGGCATTGTAATGTCCAGCAAAGATGTTTTACTGCTCAAAAACCTTTTATTACTCAGTGGAAAAATCAGTATAATTAGACTGAGCCAGATGTACAGCCCAATAATTGTATAATGATGCTTTAAGGTTTCTACAGTCGTGTGTTTCTTTTAATAATTTGAGTTTAAGATAAACGTAGAATTTAAATCAAGGTTATTTTGTTTAAGTTTGTTTGAAATTATCAGACTAGAATAAAGCTTGTGATGCTGCGTCCAGAGAGACAAAGACTCTTTGACATTGTGGTGATCAATAACAGCGCGAGCAGGCGAGCGTCGCCCGCTGCAGCATTCAGAGCGAGAGTGATGCCACCTGAGAACTGTCAGTCGTCTGTTTCTGAAAAGCTCTCAGATCTCTGCTCAGAAAACCTCCCAAAGATAAGTGAGAAAGAGTTTGATTTAATTCTCATCCTTTATGATCTTTTCTAATATTTGATGATTCAAGAGCTCGACTTTGCAGCATCATTACATTCTTGTACTTTAGGTGATGCAGAGGTGAAAAATCCAGGTTCTTGTATGCCAGCCACAGTGTGTGTGTGTGTGTGTGTGTGTGTGCGTAAGGTTTTTTAAAATCCCATTGATTTATCTTTCTTTTTAAAATAATAACCTGAAACAAGATCTAATTACTTACTAAACTATATTTTGCCTTAGGATCATCTACGATGCACATTTTCATCTTTGTCCTCTATCCTTTCATAAAATGGAAAATTATAGATTGGAAGAAAAGAGATGGAAAACGATGCCAGGGAGAAGCTGGGACCGATTAGATGATGAGTGTTTCGAAGAGCGCAAAGACCTTTCGGTTGTGTGTAAACATAAATGGAAACTTCTGTGTGTGGAATATTTTCCCAATATCTTTATCTAAATATACAGATCTCCTGATTATAAAAGTATGTATGGTGTATTATTTTTTATGCATACTTACATGGGTACAGTGACAAAATTACTGTAACCCATTTGTTTGCTGGAGAATAATTGAAAATTCAATTCAATTTCAAAGCAATTTCCTCATTGCTATTACTACAATAGTAACACAAATAATACAAAAATAAAATCGATTGCAGCTAATTTTATGCTAAATGTATTATTATAAAACTTCAAACAGTATTCCAATGTCAACACACACCATTTTTTACACAACGGAAATGGACCAGCCTGATGTGTAACAGCTAAAGTGTGAAAGTGTCAAGAGAAATAAACAAACCCCCAAAAAATGAATGAGAAAATAAACCAAAGCATTTCTGTGCACTTCATCTAGCTGAGAAAATGCAAAAGGCTACTTTACACACCATCACAATTGACATCTGGGTGCAAACAAGGGCTCAGTGTGCAAGAACTTGGCGCTCTTTTACTCTCTTTCTCTCTGTTTTTGTTTTCTACTGAACAAAAAAAGGAATTCGGGTGGAAAAAAAAATGATCCTGTCCAGACAATATATTTAATCAAAGCTTGGAATTAAAGTGTAGCACTGCGGTGGGAAAGTGCAGCGGAAAAACCAGTGAGTGTGTTTTAAAGAATTACTTTCCCACTATAGAAATTAGAAGGCTTAAAATAAAGCTGTGATGCACGAAGTGAAACAAATTTACATTTTTTTTTTCTATTTTTTTTTCTATTTGTAGACGCAATATTTAATATTTCTACTAGAAATTAATAATCTGAGATTTGCCGACAAACTTTGTACATTTTGTATTATGTCAATCCAGAACGAATTAAAAACTCGTATTTTGCTGCTAAATATTTCATGAATCTTTCCAAAAAATCGTCATTTCCTTTTCTTTTCAAATAATATTTGCAAAAGAATCTTTTGAAATAATGGGTTTATTTTTAGAATATTCTAAACGCTTTACACTAATATACGATATCTTCACTTTCACCTCATCACATTTGAACTTTTCTTTCTTTTATGGATTATTTTTATGCGCACAAACTCCGGATTTGTCTTTGCACCAATAAGGAAGTGAATATATACACGCTCGCTTTTCCCTCTCCGATTTCTATAAAGTTTAAAAGTTCTAGAATGTTTGCGGTTAACAATAATAATCCACTCACCGTTTTCCGATTCCAGCCCGAGCGCTGAAGTCTCCTCGTCCGATTTGAGATGCTGGGGTTTGGACTGTTTCCGTCGGGACATGATGAAGATAATGTGCTTGATGAAGATGATGCGCTGCCACCCGGTCCCGCTTTTTGCACGCGCATCGGCGGCAGAGCAGCGGTGCAGGAAAGGACGTGACAATAGCAATAAACAAAAATGAAAATGTTCAGCAGTCAGAGGGAAAAATGATGGAAATATAAGCGAGGTTGCGGCTTCGCGCGCGAAAGTCCGGTATATAATTATGATAGTGAATTATGCATCGCGATTAACGGCGCAGCGCGAGGGGAGATTGGCCGAGCTCCAGTCGGATATGGAAATGAGGGACGGACTCGGCAATTAGCCGCTTCGCCCTCGAACTATCTGTCTTTCTCTTTCTCTATGTGTGTGTATGTGTGTGTGCTCTCTGTCCTCCTCCTCCTCCTCCTCCTCGCGCAGAGCTCCAAATCCCGTATTAACGCCCAGCACTCGTGGGGATGGGTGGGGGGGGGAGTCTTCAGCACAGGAAGGTCAGCAGCTTCTTTTCCCTTTTTTTGCCACGCGAGTGCCGGGAATTTGTCGCTTTCTTTGTTTATTTGCTTGCATACCGTGTGTGCGTCACGCGTTTGCGCCGCCGCGTATTCCCCCGACAGCTGTTAACTTTGCGCGTCCATGATGAGGACAACTTTCAACCGTGCAGTGCGCGCTGCCAGTACAGTACCTTCAGTGTCCCTGGCGTCGTCCTGCGGTCCTTCTAAAACTACTGGACTAGACACTTTGCTTTCTAGAGACTTGTCCTGTTCATTGCTCTCTCCAAAAAGTTATTCCCAAGTGCTGATTCAATCAAAAATGCTTGCTTTGTATTTTTTCTGCTTTCTCGCAGTTAAAAGTGTCAAGAAATAAAAAAAAAATGTGCGTTAAAGAAGTTTGTAGAATGCGCGCTTATTACGTCTGTAAGTTTTTTTGTTGTTTTTTTTAAAAGGATGTAAGTGTAGACGCAGCGCTCAGTCCTGAAGCGCGTCCTCGCTCCCGGTGACGCTCTCAGCTCAACGCTTCTTTTACTGTCTGTCGCTTCCAGGTTGTTAGACGGGTTTTTTGTCGTTAGTAGATAAGAAAAAAAGTCGCGTGCGCATGAAGCTGTTTGGCTCGTTTCCGCGTGTTCGGGCGCAGCAGCGAGGAAAAGTTGTGCGAGCGCGTGAGCAGTGCTGGGTGCTGTCGCCGCTTGCGCCCCGTAGTTCCGCGTGTGGAGGCTGCGTGGCGCGGGAGAGGGAGTTTAAACCCCCCTCCTCCCCTCCCCACCCCGCAGGGCTTTAAGTTCAGCCCATTGCGCTTAGCGACCGCTAGGATGTAGCCTACCGCGCCGTTTGCGTTTTTTTTTCCTTCGTGCCGTTTTTGTGCGCTTGGAGCGTTAAATAAATAAAAGCGTTGGCCGCCAAGACCTGCGGGTGTTTTTATCTTTTTTCGGGGGGGGTGTTTGGAATAAGGATGTATTATGGGTTAAGTGTTAGTGTGCGCTTCTAATTAAACATCTAGAATGATTTTAATTCACTTATTCCAAAATGTAAACACGCACATATTCTTGTTTATAGAAAAGAGTTTATAAATGACTTAGAAACGCAACATGGTCACTTCTAAACTTCTGTGTGTGTTGGGGGGGGGGGGGGGGTTCTCATGTGACTTATTTATGATGATGCGCGTTAAAGCGCGCATATATGCGTAAAAGCGCGCTATATATTTATGATGATGCGCGTTAAAGCGACTCTGCAGCCTGGGATTAACTTCCCTTTTTTCGGGACAGTAAGGAAATAAGCATGGGATCATTGTGAACGGCACATCCAGAGGAAATGTCTCCCTCCTTTTTAATAAAGAAAAAAAAGTTCATTTGCGTTTAAATGTTGACCTGCTGAGGGAGGAAGGTGGAGACTGGGGGAAGGAAAGGGGGCTTAGATTTCACATTATCAGCACTCCAATAGAGCGCCACTTCTGCATTCCTGAAAAATACACTTTTATTTGGTCTGATAAAAATTATATCACATAAAAATAAAAGAAAAACAGAAACAAAGACGAAGGTCCATTTTACAACTAATTGCATATATATATATATATATATTATATATATATATATATAGATATATATATATATAATATATATATTTATTTTTTATTTATTTTTTTTTTTAATGTATATATATATATATATATATATATATATATATATATATTAAATTGGAATAAAATGTGCGTAAATAGAGTGAGTAAAATGTTGTCTGTGTAAATCCGACATTATTTAAATAAACATTTAAATATATACAAAAAATCCCACACAGTTTTTTATTATTATTCGGGTTTTTTTTATTTCTGATTATTTATTGTAATTCGGGGTAATTTTAATAAATCACGTGGCATAAATGGTGCTTTTGTTGTGCCGTTACAAGGAAAGTAAAAAGCCAGAAGGTGCAGATGTTTCACGCACACACACACACACACACACACATATACAAACCCACATTAGAAAGAAAGTGTGATCGCGCGGCGCGTGCATGCAGGAATCACTGTGTCTTTTGGCTCTCTGGTTATTTTTTGTCTGCGATCTGCAAAAAAAGTGACAGTTTTTCCTTGACAGCAAGGTCACTGCGTGTGCAAACTTTTCTCCCATCCATCCTCCACCTCTATCATCCCTTTCTGGAAGTTTATGTCCGTTATTATCATCTGGTATTAATAGATGCAGCACAGAACGACAAGAAGAACAGAGGGAGGGGGGGATTTAGCTATTGATAATTGTACGGAGTAGATACCCCAGCTCGGGTATCGATCGCCTTGTCCCTCCACCTCTCTGCTATAGAGAGATAAGGAGGCTCTCTCTTTAGTGCAATATAATTTCTTTTGACCTATCTGCTTGCTACAGGCTTATGATGAATAGCTGGAGTGGCTAAAGTCCTTTATCACGGAAACTTACCCCTTGATATAATATTGATTCTTTATAACGAGCTCGAGAGGCAAAAAAAGAAGAGTAAAAAAAAAATATCAAGCCGTCCATTCGGTCATCGTCATCATCAATATCATTACAAAAGGAGCTGTTCAGAGCCTGTGTGTAATCTCTTCTCTCATCTGTGTGCTGCTGATGATGAAAGAAGAGCAAGAGGACAGCAGACTGATCGAGAAGTCCGACTGTTTAACCGCACTAAAAACATGGCGATGTAAGAAGCTTAGCCGCTAATTGAAAATGTCAAAAAAAAAAAATATGTTATTTCTAATTTAACAATCGTTGTGACGTCATTATTTAACGATTTATTTGCCTTATAAACCCGTTTCTCTTATTTTTTTATTTATTGTAGGTATTTATGTACGTACAGTTTTATTTTTAAAATATTGTGCAATTAAAATAGACCGGATTGTTTTTTACATTATTTAATTAAATACAATTATTTTTTTAAAGATGATGACGTACAAAGCCGTCGTAACGGTGAGGCGATTAGTGATGTCGGATATGTTTTATTACAGAGCGATAAAAAGAGGGATCGATTAAAAAAAATATTTTATATATAAAAATATCTATAAAATACAGAAATAACAAGTCTTTCTGCAAAATAAAAACAATTTTGAAAACAAGAAAAAAATCTATTTCTGAATAAGTGAACGCCATTTTAGTATAATTAAGTAAATAAATAAGTAAGTAAATAAATAAATAAATAAGCAGTCGGATGCAAACAGAAAAGCTACCGTGGACTCTCTCTCTCTCTCTCTCTCTTTCTTTTTCTCTCTCTCTCTTTCTCTCTCTCTCTCTCTCTCTCTCTCTCTCTCCTCTCTTCCCCCTC
Source organism: Bagarius yarrelli (assembly GCA_005784505.1). Lineage (NCBI taxonomy): Eukaryota > Metazoa > Chordata > Actinopteri > Siluriformes > Sisoridae > Bagarius > Bagarius yarrelli. The sequence continues at coordinate 429,912 of VCAZ01000063.1, read as the reverse complement.
TATCTGCCCCCTCCCTTTCATCCGTAGCAAATGAACAATTAGCCTTCTGCCTAATAGCATATAGACCTCACTTGCTAAACAGGAGGGGGCTACACATGAGGTCGTGTCCCAATTCACATACTAATGTACTACATAGTGTATTATTGTACAAGTAGTACCCTAATTGTTGGAAGTAGTTGAACTTGTAAATGGTGCCCTACTCCCTGCTGCCTACATCCTTCACAGAGCATTAACGCTGCTGGATCGTCACAGAAGGCTAAAATAAAAGATGACCTCATGACCTCCTTTATTACCATCAATCATTTCAATTAAACATTTTAATTAAGTTTAGTCATAATTGATGAAAATAGTCTTGATTTTAGTTTTTATGTCAGGGAGTAATATTAAAAATATTTTTCATTCTTTTTAAGCGTGCAACTATGACTGAATACAGCATTTACTTGCTGTATGACACACAAACAGACTGATTAAGTTATTTATTATCTTTTTGTCTTTCCTTATATCTTATGTATATCTGCAATAATGTTAGGAGATGATTAGACTAATGTAACACACACACACACACACACACACACACATACACACAAACACAACAGAGCGTGCTCTGCTGCAGCTTACCACCAGCAGAGTCTGATAAAAGCCAGCGTGAAAAGCAGGAGGAGAGTTCATACACACACACACACACACCTGTTGGTAAGTTTGTAACAGAGAACAACATGCATAAATAATGCGGCTTGTGTCCAATACTGGGTGTGTTTATCACTGACGAGTGTTTGCTCTTCCTTGTAATGAACACAGCTTCATTTTAAAGACTTCAGCACACACACACACACACACACACACAGTACAGTACACTTGCAATCATGCCCATGACACCCCTCATCCCTAACAAGAGAGATTTTAATGCTAAGCGTTGTGTGAGGCTGAGTGAGGTGAGGACAATGATACACAATTGAAACGATTTAAATCTTTGACTGTACATGAGCCATGAGCATCTGGGGTTCGAATTAATAGGACGAAGGTCAGAAAATAAGTAAACGAATGAAATGGAAGTGGTAGCTCAGTGGTTGAGGTGTTGTCCTGCTGATTACCCTAGCTGCCACTACTGGACTCCTGATTAAAGACATTTACCCCCAACTGCTCAGATGGATAAATGAAATAAATGTACGTCCCTCTGGATTAGTGCTAGATATGTAAATGTAAACTGATGTGTGGGTTAAGGGCCTTGCTCAGGGGCCCATCGGTAACAGCTTCCCATCAACATCAGGTAGCTCAAAGCAAGGTAATAAGGTAGCTCAAAGCAAGTAGACAGATCTGACTGACATGCAAAACAGCCAATTACAGGTCATTAATTACAGGTCATGTAAAATTCAACCAATCAGATTGACTTTCACGATTACTAAAAGCATCTTTGGTTATGTGTGCTTTATTCAGCACACTTTCAGTCAGTGCTTAGCGGGTGTGACATCTGAGGCTGAGACTATCTGCTAACATTTGTACTAGCTTTGGTGACAGATTAGCAATGCTAAAAATGCTAGCTATGCTAAATCACCAGAGGGGACGGGGGAAAGAAAATCACATGATCATCATATGATGAAGGCGCCATTTTGTTGCTTCCTTAACAATGAGCTAGTAATTTGGTTGTGTGTGTGTGTGTGATGCCTTAAGTGTCATTCATGAGTTCTACAATGTTAACCGTAGTTCAAAATCCAAATTGAATTGTGAATTTTACAGATTTATTATTGTCAGTTGTGATCAGTATCAATGTCCAGAATTGGACTTTTTAATGCAACTATTTGACAATGATTTCACTTTATTAATTTCTATGGATTTATAGTTAAAGTTGACGTGATAAATCATCCACAAAACTGTTATTATTCATGCTGTGGTAACCCAAAGACATAAGAACAGAAAGCTGATCCACTTTGGCCTACTGATTTTAATGCTTCTTAGAAGTGCAGTGAAGGACATCACATAGAAACAGTTACACTGCTTCACCCTCACTCTGACCCCCTGTCCTGCCACAGCCTTTAAATCTCATTCAGACGTCTAATAATACCCGTGCATCGAGGAGTGGGGAATAAAATAATATGATATGATAATGGCTGGAAAATATAACATAAATAAAATAATAACAACAAAAAAGAAATACAAACTATTTTCACACAAAGATTAAATGGGTTGCCAGATAATACAACAGTTTTACAAAGTATTTGAATTGATTCTTGTATCAAAAGCCACTTAAAGCAATGGATTATTGTATTTAAATCAAAACTGCACCCCTCCTTTATTGTTTACATACAAAGAAATCTTTGTGTTTATTAAAGAATTTATAATATAAAACTCCCAAACTGGGAAATGTGAATCAATTTTGCAGGATTTTGCAACTGTTTCTATTTTTAATGTGACATTATACAGTATCTTTATTACATCATTAATAAAAGCCACTAAACTGTAAGCGTTTGTAATTCAGAATGGAGAGTTTAGTATTCAAGAGCCGCAGATATATATATATATATATATATATATATATATATATATATATATATATATATATATATATTATTTAAAAAAAGATGGAAAAGAAACCAAAACAAAAGAAAAGCAGTCAGCCTTGGTGCGGCTTCACAGGAATCAGCGTGTTGCATAACCAGCTAAAAAAAGAATACAAATTACCCAGTTTAGTCCTTGGCATGGGTGCAGCCTGTCCACATCGGGCCTCCAGTCTCACACACACACACACACACACACACACAGAATAATGGCTTCAGCTCAGGTTTGCTGTGCCTTTGATCGCAGATTTGAGCACACGTAATGCCTCTTTCTAAGAACGGAGACAGTGGAAACTCAGCTTTCCAACCAAACTCTACTTAATCTCATTGAAAACCCTGAGAGATAAGTTGAGCTCCACAAGCTGTGACACTGTATATGCTGTAGATGTGATATCTGATCTTATCTTTAGCTGTGAGCTCAGGGACGGACAGAAGCGATTGAGACGCTCAAATAGCAAAGATGAATGATTGTTTGGTGCCAATTGCAGCTGAAAAAAGTTATTGTTGTTATTGGTGTGGAAATGATGTGGGGGGGGGGGCAGTGGTAGGTCAGTGGTTAAGGTTAAGCTAGCCTTGATTTACATTTACAACATCTGGCAGACAGCTTATCCAGGGCTACCGAAATTTACAGGATCTTATTTTGTATTTAACTGTGCAGATGAAGGATAAGGGCCCTACTGAAGGGCCCAGAAGTGTCGGCTTAATGGTGCAAAGAATTGAACCTGTGATCTTCTGATTCAACAAGTTAAGCACTGAGCTACTGCTTGCTGATTGGAAGCCATATTCCGACCACTGCACATCCTGAGTAAGGAACTTAACCCTTAACTGCTCAGTGTTTTAAAAAAAGTTAAAGATCTGGATAAATTCAATGGTCTGGATAAATTTTAATGTTCTGGATAAATTTACTGCTTCTAATAAATGAAATGCTTTGGATAAATTCAATGCTCTGGATAATTTAACTGCTTTTGATAAATTCAATGCTCTGGATAAATTCATTGCTCTGGATAAATTCAATGCTCTGGATAAATTTACTGCTCTAGATAAATTCAATGCTCTGGATAAATTCAATGCTTTAAATAAATTTAATGCTCTGGATAATGGCAATTCTCTGGATAATTTTGCTGCTTTTAATAAATTCATTGCTCTGGATAAATTCAATGCTCTGGATAAATTCATTGCTCTGGATAAATTCAATGCTCTGGATAAATTTATTGCTCTGGATAAATTTAATGCTCTGGATAAATTCATTGCTCTGGATAAATTTAATGCTCTGGATAAATTTAATGCTCTGGATAAATTCAATGCTCTGGATAAATTCAATGCTAAATTAAAAATGCTTTAAATAAATTTAATGCTCTGGATAATTTTAATGCTTTATTTAAATTCAATGCTCTGGATTAGTTTAATGTTAGGATAAATTAAATGCTCTTAATAATTTTACTGCTTTGGATAAATCCAACACTCTTGATAAATGTAATGTTCTGGATTAATGTAATGTTCTGGCTGAACGATAAATTCAAGGCTCTGAAATCTGGCAACTGCTGTAAATGTAAATGATAAGAATGAATACTGAATGCTAGAAATGTAATAATATGCTAAAATGTAAATGTAATAACTACTTTACTACATTCCTTTAACAGGAATCAAATAATATACTTTTTAAGTATTTTTTATTTCAGTTATTCTGTATAAAAAAAGCCCATGTGATCAGACACTTTCAGAGCACCACCACCCCCATTCCCCATGCTGCTTAAAAACTCGAGCTTTTTAATATGGAAATTTTTGTAAATATCTATTTAAATGTGTCTGAATTTATGTGTGTGCCAAAAAGCGCTTTGAAAACAAAACCAATTTAAAAAAGAAAAAGAAGTGGATGAGATACAGCTTGTCATGGAAAAAAGAATGGAAAAAAAGAATTTACATGCTAATGAGCTGGGATAATTGAAGCGAGGTGGTGTGTATGAATCAGAAGCCTTATTGAAATGATAAAACTGAGCAGCAGGTTTCAGCAAGAAACATTTTACATAAGGAGCATTCACGTTCCTTTACTTTATTTGTTTTATTTATTCATTGTGTGTGTGTGTGTCTGTGTGTGTGTGTGTGTGTGTGTGCAGTACATTTAACTAATAAAACGATAAATGTATTATTATTATTATAATTATTATTATTAGTGGTAGTAGTATTAAACAGCAACGTCAATGCGGCAGTCAAATCACTGATTTAATGAATAAATACATTAATCAAATATTGAAACAATGAATAAATTAATCAAATCAATTAATATATTTATTTATTTGTTGACTTTATTAATCCGTTTAATTTCTTACTTGCCTGATTGATGGTCTGATTGTTTTATTAATTGATTTATTTAAGTAATTATGAATACATTCATAATTTATTTTTAATGTAATGGATTCATATCATGTTTTGATTCATTGAATAATTCATTTGATGGCTTCTTTGCTTAATGCACTGACTGTTCTATTGACTTATTGGATATGTCAGTTATTTGATTCCTTGATTGATGCACTTATTGTTTTATTGATTTATTGACTAATTGACTGAGGCTCCTAGTTTAACTATATTTCTCAGTACTGTAGTGGTAGCATCAGTGTTTTCTAAATAAAATTTTGAGTTACACAAGGTACATTTACCGATATTGGATCAGTAAGTGACGCTACTGTCATCCACCCTTTGAGCCGTGTGGCCTCTAAATTGATGCCTGTGATGTCTTCGTGCTTTGGGGCATTACTGCCACAAAAATCAGTGGGCTTACACACGAAATTTACTAGATGGAAAGATGGCTGAGGGAGCATAACAGATCCTGAGGCAGGAGTCGCTGTGGCCATACCTTGAGAAGTACATGCTACTATACAGACTTTGTTGAAAAGTTTACTGAAATGTTATCAATGATTTAATTAGAGTTTGTCTGTTCTGCTAAAGCTGAAGATTTTAATACTACGAAATAAATGATAACCATTGTGGACACAATCGTGGACATACCTTGGATCTACTCATCATTAAATTTTATTAACTGATCACATCTGCATTTTTAATATATTATACAAGCTCTGTTTCTGTCGGAAATAATGAGAACACTAGTGCACTGTTTGGAAAGGCCGCTGTAAAAGTCAGTCAGGCAAAAACCACCTTGCAGAAACTCAGCAATAGTGCAAAGTTGGAAAAGACAATGCAGGAAGGTGGAAGAGAGGATTTCTGGCAGAAGACAAAACTTAAAACTTACTATAGCATCTATTTCAATGTGGAACGTAGCTAAGCTAAATAGACCTTCTGGCTAAACCTTATATACAGAAACTTAAACAACACTTTTGTGGGTTGTGGTAAACCCCCCCCCACACACACACACACACACAGCAGATTCCCAGTGAAATGCAATGAACTTGCTTTTTTTCTTTTCTAAAAAAGTTCAATAATACTCAGAAAGGCATCTAACACATCCTTAAATGATGCAGATTTCACCACAATTTCAACAAGAGGTTACTATGTCTGTCTTTGAAGACACTGATAGCTAAAATTTTAAAAGAAACAATATAGAACTTTAAATCGGCAACCTGCTACCTTGACACACTTCCCACATCTTTTTTTAAAAGTGTGTTTAACTGTCTGAAAGAAGATGTCTTAGAAGCGGCAAACACCCCCCTACTTTTTGAGACTTTTTCTAAATCCAAGTTTACAGTAAACAGCAGTTGTAAAACCCCTCTTAAAGAGATTTATCTGAATAACACCATATTGAGCAACTATAGGCCAATATATCAAATCTTCCTTTTATAGGCATGATAATTATAACGTTTTCCTCAATCAGCTGAGTGTTGTGTTTAACACTGTCAATCATGACACAAACTGGGTCAGGCTTTCTGGGATGGGCCTTAAAACAGTTTAGGTCATACTTATACGGGAGAGGTTATTATGTGAGTATAGGGGACCATAGGTCTAAGTGAACGTCGGTGACATGAGGAGTCCCACAAGGCTCAATTCTTGCGCCACTCTTATTTAACCTGTAATTCCCAAATTCTTCGCAGCTATGCAGTGATACTCATCTTTCCTTTTTCGTTCAAATGATTAGAGCCCTTAAATAAATTAATGATATTAACAGTTAGATGTGCCAAAACATTCATTGATTAAACAAAGAGAAAACTGAAATAATTTATTTTGAAAATAAAGATGAAGTTGTCAAAGTGAATGCATACTTTGATTCTAGGGGTCAAACAACTAAAAGACATTGGTGGAATTCAGGGTTTTGTTTCCAGTCAGGATCTTTGTTCTTATACAGATCCTGCCTTCAGGATTCTGACTAAAACCAGAAAATCCTAACATATCACACTGGTCCTCGAATCTTACACTGGCTTCCAATTACACTTAGAATCGATTTTAAGCTGTTTTTAGCTGTTTCCCGCTTATAAATCACTTAATGGCTTATAACCTGAGTTGAAACCAGCTCAATCATTAGAAACCTCAAAAATGTACTTAAAAAAAAAATCTGTTTTTACTGTTGAAACTTTTTTATTTATTAATTTCTGTTCTGTAAAGCACTTTGAATTACCACCTTGTATGAAATGTAGGCTTGCCTTGCCTACTAATTGGCAAAACTGAAAAAAAGGATGTAGTCAGGTGCCTTTTCATCAAACACGAAATTGAGGACACTCATTTATGTGATTCCCAAATTAGCTTGCTAACACCACTTCCTTTCCCACCCTTTTTGGCAGAAAAAAAGTCTGTTTTCTCCAACTTCCAAATGTCAGTATTTTATCACCAACACCTCAAAAAATATCCAAAAATATTTTGTATTTATTTATGCCATATATATTAGTAGTGTAGTACAGTTAATGTACACTTACTGATAGCTTAGTTTACAACTTTTTCTAAGTAGCCTAATGCTAATGTTTATTAACTAAAAACAGAAGCAATATATAAATATATATATTTCTAATATTTGCTTCATGAAAATTCCCAACAGTCTATTTTCTTAATTTCGTAGTGTTTCTCTTGCTGTACTGCTTCCAGTACGTGTACGTGGATGTTAGATTTTTTTGTACAACCAGATTTTAGTTTCTATGTGCTGCCATGTTAATCTAATCTGCACATGGCTTCAGAATCAGTAGTGCTGCCCATGGAACTTGAACTACATTAGCAGTGGCAGATTGCTATTTGGTTAAAGACTTTCCCTGTCCTCTGATTAGTTGATCAGAGTAAAACTGTTACAGCCAAGTTCAACTAGCAAAACACATCTGTACAGTTTAATTAAAATTGTTCAGTCCACAATGGCTGCTGGAGAAGGAGAAATAGACTTGGTTTCAAACATACCTAAAAATCCGTTTTTAAGGCGGAATTTTCCGGAAAAGCGAGACATTGTGAGAGGAGGTCAGCTAACCCGAAGATAACTAGCTTGCCTGGAAAAGAGTTTATTTGCCACTTCCAGACCAGTGCCGACCACCAGGAACTCTGGCTTACAGCCTTTAAATGTATATATTGTATTACATTTCTTTATCATTTTGTGATGTTATATTAATATTTAGATAAATATTGATTCTGAACTGCTCCAGATGATGTACGTGCCACAGTTGCGGTTGGAGTGTGGAGGTTTGGAGTCTTTATTAAAGCAAGAAACAGGGTTTCTTGCTTTAATAAAAATGGTATTTACCCTTAATACCTAAAATGTCTCTCTGCTGAAATAATTAAGTGGTGTACATATTAATTAAATGTTTTATCTCACACAGCTCTTTTTAAATATTTCGATCATTATTAAAGAAAGTAGAAAGGATTATATCAATTATTAAAGAAAGTAGCTAAAATGATGATGATGTATAAAGGACTCCCTCTGATCCCACAGCATTTCTGTTGATAGTTACGTGTAATTTAGTTAAAAAGATGAAAATATGCGGGTTGTTACAAAAAAAATGAGAAATCATCAGCAGCGAGGTATAAATAACACTCATCTGTACTTCCCAGAGACTTACAGAGGTGTGACGAGACATAACAGCTGTTTAATCAGGTATGTCATGTGAGGTCATGTAGTGCTGAACGTGAGGGTATGTGTGTGAGTGTGTGAGGGAGATTTTCTGGCCTGGTGCCAGGGTATTCGAGGTAAAGCACCTCTTTTGCTGAGAGGTAATTGCAGCCCGGTAGCTTCTGATTGCCAGGATGTTGTCTCTGGGAACGCGTCCCAGCATTCTCAGCTCTTCAGCCCCTGATTACACATCAACTTATCGATTTGATGAGACCAAGATGTTTGCTAATAACTGCTCTCATAGCGTCGCTTAATCTTTGTTGTGATTAATGCAGCAATTTGAGCAGTATTTTTTATTTTTTTTCCTCGCTACAATTCACTGATTCCTGTACAGTTGTTAGCAGGATGTCGTCCATTTTGTGAAACACAGAATTGAAAACAACCTAATTTGAATACATTACCCATAATGCACCACAAACATAAAAGCGTTTTTACAGAGAAAATAATATCCTGCTAGTTCTTTCAATACTTATCTAAAACTGGCCTTTTTTGTCATTTAATTTAAGTGAACTGTTAATGTAGATAAAAGTTAGTTCAGTTCTTATCAGTGGCGTACCGTGGATTTTCAGTAAGCAACAGTAAATCACATACACACAGCTACGCATCCCTGTTATAGTTAATTAAGCTATATAATAATAATTATAATAATAATAATATATATCTCGGAGCCTTAGTGTTTAAAAGCTGCCTTGGTTTAGCTGTTTAGACTGTCAAAGCCAGAGTAATTTCATGTCCACAGCGCTCATAGACATATCTTTTAAATTTTCTGTCCTTTGTTAGTAAATCCAGTTTACCTGTCAGTTACTTTTTATTGAGTTTTACTTTTGTACCCTGGAAATTCCCGGCGAACGCTGGGGGGTAGCACTGGGCACATCGCTAGACCCAGAGGGCGCGCTATCACTGAACGTCAAAATTTGTTTGGCTGATGATTCTGTTGCTAATATTTATTTATCTTTAAACAAAAAATGTCACATCAGAACTATAGGGCTGTCCCAGACAATTTTCCGGTTTAACCTTAACAAAACTAATCATTGGCAATTTTGTGGACATTAAACTAACGAAAACTAATAAAAAATTATGAATACATTTTAAAATAATTCAAATTAAACTAAATAATCAAGAAAATTATTTTTTCAGAAAATTATTTGTTTTATAGGGCTAGCGGGGTTCTTACTTAAATATTACATATTTAGCAACTAGAAATAACGTGTGCTAGACGCTACCCTTACAATAAGCATTAAAGCGGTACATCCTAGCTAACCGAAGTGTTTTTAACAGTGTGCCAGCAGTTGTTTCAAACAACACACTTTTTAAATAACAACTGAATCTTTTTTTCATGGAAATTGTTTGCTTTTTGCCATTTTTTTCAGAATTTTTTTATTTAAGGTGCTAAAAAAGCACTGACTATTTCGTGACGCATTCAAAACAGACATGAGAATTTGCTCTAAAAAGACCTGCAAATGTTTTTCATGCATAGTTTAAGTGTTTTTATCACATTATCATATTGCAAATATAAATAGCGACTTTAGCTAAGAAATTTGTCCCAGTACTGATTTATGTAAAGTAAATTTTATGCTATCGTTTGGTCTATGCTAATCACTACTCAGCTACAAGTAGAATGCTAACTGCTAATCAGCCTAAAACCCCTACATTAAAGCTAATTCACTAGCACATTTGCCTTTTTTAACCTAGGATTTTTCTTAGTTTTGTTTTGTAAAAATAAACAAATTTATTAAAAGATTTAGGAAACATGTCTTTGTTTTAAACACACTTGCTTTCTTACCCACAATACTATGCCAAGCAGCACATCTACAATCTTGGGCACCGATGTGAGGAATCACTCAGTCTCAAAGCTGATACACCCCCCAAAAAAAGACTTACAGCCCTTAAAAGCCTATTAACTCGTATAATCAGATGAAATGATTTTTCTTAAATATGATCATAAATCATTGGGCAGATCGATAGGCCACAGCCCACCTGCTAGCGGCTGATAACGTATCAATCAATATTTAGTATTTAGATCGGGACTGATGCAGAGGGGACGAAGGGTCATTTTAACCAGGAAGAAATATTAGCACTGATAAAAGAGGACGGGAGAAATAAATAAAAGGACAAAAAGGACTGTTAGCATGCATAAGCCGCTGCTAATATCTGTCAAGGATCAGGACTGGCATCGACATTAAGCTGTGATTAAACGGCAGGAAATTATGTGTGTGTGTGTGTGTGTGTGTGTGTGTGTGTACAGAGCAGCAAAATTTAATAAACAATAAAAAGAAAAAAGTAAAGAAATGAACTATGACAAAGAAAGTTTAGAAGATTATGGTTGAGGGGACAAGGGGTTGAAAATGTGTAAGTAAGTAAGAAAGTAAGGTAGAAAGGAAGGAAGGAAGAAAGGAAAACAGGACATAACAAAAATGACTAATAAAGGAAAAGAGGAACGTTAAAAAGAACAAGAAAAAAAAGAGAAGTTTTTATCTGTTCTGAAACCAAGATGGTGGAATAAAATAAATTGACTTTCTGTCATTTTTTCTGACATGATGAGACTCAAATCACGTTGCTCGTACGAGTTTGTACGTCATTCTGAATGATGTAAATGTAAAATGTAAAAAGGAGATGAGGAAAAGGAGAATAAAAGAAGTGGAAAAAGAGGACGAGTCTTCACACGTGTGGAAGCGAGCTTTTTAAGCTCGTCCTGTGGCTTATTGATCAGCAGTTTGAGTTATTATAGATTGCATATTTAGTGTCATCCCTGGCCATTTACAGAATCAATCGAAAGCATTTACACAGCAAAATATTGGTCTTTCCCTCCCTTTCTCCTTTTTTTTTGTCTCTCTTTTTCTATCTTCCTCTGATCTGTTTTCCTTTGCGTTAGACAGAAGACAGAAGCGTTTGCAGAAAAGTCAATGCTGAATGTTGAATATTTCTCTCTCTCTCTTTCTCTCTCTCTCTTTTCTGTCTTTCTGTGAGTGTGTGTGGTGTTCAGGGTTTTTGCTTAAGCCTCACAAGGCTGTCTGACCCCACAGAGGTCAGCTGGCTATAAGGTCATGACTGACATGAAGCACAGCTTCGTCCTTGGGCCCAGAGTCGCTCCCTTCCTCTTTTTCTCACTCACCTGGGAATCAGTCAAGCTTCGCTCCACCCGAAAATAAGTAACAGAACAGGTGTTTACAGCTGCTATAAAATAAAGGATAACAGGAAATCTAACAGGGTCTCACTGGGTAAACAAGTTTAGCTTAATGTAAGGCTTTATGAATTGGGAAATGAGATTTGATTGGATGTTTTAAAATATAAAGGAAATAAATATTTGTTATAATATATTGTTTTGTATATTAAATGTAATGATTACAGAATTATATAAAAAACAACAAGTAGCTACACTAAAAAAAGAATAATTCAGAGATACGGACTAAATGATAAGATGTCCTAGCCACAAAAAGTGCATAGTGTGCAACCCGGTACACTAAGTGCCATACAGACAGCGCAAATAAACAATAAACAATACACTCCAGACAGAAGGACACTTCAGACCGTGCAAAAAAACAGTACAAAAAAACACGCATACAGATATAATAAATAGCGCTGAGTGCAGACTATATTGTGCAAATAGATGGCAAAATATTTATTGCAAATCGTGATATAACAGAATTGAATCGTGCATAAAAAGCTGTGAACATGGATGCATATTTACGTTAACAGCATTTGGCAGACGCCCGTATCCAGAGCCATTTACATTTATGTCTTTATACAACTGACAAACTGGGGATTTAGAGGCTTATTCAGGGGCCCAACAGTAGTAAATTGGTTGTGCTGGAAATCGAACCCCGATCTTCCAATTAGCAGTCCAACACCTTAACCGTTGTGCTACCATGTTTCTTTGTTAGTGCAATCAGAATCCAGAATTTTTAAAACCTATGGTATACACTTGGCTTTTTAATAAATGCTGTAGATTTAAAAAGGTATACAAATCTATTGGTTAAGATAAATGTTGTACTTAAGAAATAATATTCTACAAATCAGAGAGAATGGTGTATACACAATTATATAAAAATGAATTGCGGATGATGTGTTAAAGCTTGCTCTCCAGCTCTGTTTGTAACACTGACTGGAAAAAAGAAAAGTTATAAAATAAAAGCATAGGTTTAGAAGGAGAGCAAGAGAGCAATTGAGGTGTAGAGAAGAAAAGATTGAAATAGAAGGAGAGCGAGAGAAAGAGAAAGAGAGGGAGGATGACGGGCAGTTGTGGAGACAGCCTTGTTAGTTTATGTAGGCTGTGGGCCGAATCGACTGGAAAATTTTGATCACTTTAATTTACTATATCAAGCACGGCCGCTTTCACTGTCCGCCGCTTTTATCAAGCTCCGGGAGCCCGTATTGATTTTTTTATTTTCTACCCGGGATAAGAAGACAGAGAGTTTCGGGTGGAGAACTTTCCTCCAGATTGGTGCTATTCTCCAGCTTATTGCATCCTGTCGCGTGTGGTTTCACATGATGTCCAGTACGGCAGGTCTGCTTCGGCCAATAAACAAGGAGACTAACAATGGAGGAGGGTGTGAGTGTGTGAAGAGGGGAGAGTGGCGTTAAGCCCTTCATCCCAACCAAAGGTGAAATGTTTTGTAATTTTTGTGGCCAAAAACTGCTTGATTTTGTTTTGTGCTTTTTTGTACCAGCACAGGAGTTTTCATTTAAACTCCTATCAGTGAAGAAAACACTATGTAATGACTTTCTCTACATGATTGGAAGTGAAATTTGGCTAAATGCATATTGTGCTTAGAGGAGTAGTCGGGACCAGAAGTATAGTTTTTCCCCAGTTCTGTTTGCATCCTAAAATTTGATGATTAGTATGATATCATTATCTTGGTATACCTACTTTAATGGAAGATTTTATAACTTGCTAACTTTTGTTGTACTCAAAAGTGCAGTTTTGTTTAAATTACACCACCCAAACCAGGACATACAATCGTCAGTGTCAGTGATGAAGTGAGTTTAATTTCATTGGCCAACGACTGTCAGCAATTAGCTAAAAAGTCGTACTGTAGTTCTATTAGCATCCATATACTATTAACACCCACTAATGCTAGTGGATGCAAAAAATATTGACATTTTTCATGATATTCTACATTTTTGAGATGTACCTGTATATTGAGTGAGATATACTAATTAGGGGCAGTGGTTGCTGATCTGGAGATCAAGGTCCACCACTGCCAGCTGTTGATCTGAAGACCAGAAACACCTGGGTTCAAGCCCCATCACCAGCAAGCCAGCTACTGTTGGGTCATTAAGCAAGACTCTAAACCCTTCCTGCTCCAAGAGAGCTGTATCATAGCTGACCCTGCGCTCTCACCCCCAACTTACTAAGATGGGATATGTGAAAAAGGAATTTCACTCTGCTGTAAAAAAGTATATGTGACAAAAGAAAGGCATTTACATTTAATTAAAATTCCTCAGTCATTTTTTGGTGGGTGCTAATAGTACCACTTTTTCTTTAGGATTTAAGAAGAATGAGAAGAATGTTAATTATTATATCTCACGTGATATACAGTTACATATACAGGTACACAAATTAGAATATCATGAAAAAGGTCAATATTTTTGCCACTCATTTCATAAACCCATAAACACTGTTATATAGATTTATTACACATGAAATATTTCAAACCTTTATTTGCTGAAATTCTGATGATTATGGCTTACAGATAGACGCCAGATTTCAGGTAAATAAATAGTAGTTATATATTTCAGTTTAGCCGTGTGTGCAAGAGAAGAAATCGCCTCACCATCAGGTCACTGAAGTAAAATTTGAGAAAAATTGAGATGAGAAAAACAACACGCATATATGAAAGGATAGTGGAGAAAATGTTTAACCGATCTGCAGATTAAACTGTCCACAAGTTAGGAAAAATGAAATAATAATACTGATATTAATTGTCCAAAAGCATCAACAACAACAAGCGATTCCTGTATCATGTTGGTGGCGTAGCGGGTTCTGCTCACTGCTAGTGCAAACGCTTGCCAGTTCTATATGATCATCAAGTTTTAGAGACATGGTTGTTTAGTGTCAGTTTTTTTTTTTGGTTTTATTATTTTTTTGGCAGTAATCCACCATGTTGGACAAATGTGGTGAGCAGAACATTTTCAGTGTGCAAAAAATGCAACAATGTTAATGGTAACAACAGTCAAAAATTATAAACAATTGCTAATTATAACAATGTAAAAAATATATAAAAAAGTGAAAAAAAAAAAAAGATAAATTTAGGTAACTTTTTTTTTTGTTATTGACTTAAAAATTACAGCATCCATATGACTCATGTATTTATCTAAAACCAACAAAGAGTGAAACGTTTCGTGCACATTTCACTGCGGAAGAGAAAAATAGGGCCACGCGATGTCAAAACAGCGAGAGAAGTGGAGTCACATCACAGTGTTTGAGAGAGAAAATGAGAGCGTGAGTGAGAGCTCTAGGCTACATGTGACTGAGGGGTTAGTGACAGTCTGATAAAAGATGTCTCCAAAACACTAATTAAAACTGAATACCCTTGCAAAAGCGCTGCAACATGCAATCTCCAGGTAATTCGTTTAGAGCCACCGCTGCAGAGCCGGCCTTTATTTTTAATCGTTCGCACTTTAGGACTCTATTGTGTGTGTGTGTGTGTGTGTGTGTGTGTGTGTGTGTGTGTGTGTGTTTAAAATGTTATCTTTTGCAAAAAAAAAGTTTGTTCATTTGCAGTTGTCTAAAACATGAGGATAGCTTTATTTTTAACTTAAAGTGTAAGGATTATTTGTTATGTTCTTTTTTATGTTTTAATGTTTATTTCATGCTTATGTTTCATGTTTGTTTGTTTCATGTTTATGTGTCATGTTTGTGTTTATTTTTCATGTATGTTTTATATTTACGTTTGTTTCATGTTTATGTTTCATGTTTATGTTTCATGTTTGTTTTATGTTTATGCTTCATGTTTGTTTCATGATTGTGTTTATTTTTCATGTATGTTTTATGTTTATGTTTCACGTTTATTTTTCATGTATGTCTTATGTTTATGTTTCTTGTTTGCGTTTAAGTTTAACTTTGTCTGTGTTGTGGATTTCAGTTTGTCCCCGTAATGCTGTCGTGAGTCTATGTCAAGTTAATTTTATTCTAGTCAAGTTCATGTTTGTTGCTTTGTTTATGTTTTGTGCTAATGTTCAAGCTGTGCTAAGCTTACCTAAATTAAGCTAAGTCAAGTCTAGATTAGTTTGTGTGTATTGTTTGGTCACTTGTAAATAAATTGCACCTTGGGTTAAAACGACTACTCACTTTACTGGAGTTCAGTACACTTTGATAAATCCTTAACTTCTAGCACTTATTTTTATTATGTCAATTATCTAACAATGATCTTTTTTTAATTTATGGATTAAAATTGTTACCAAATGAAAATGATGATGAAATGAAAATGAATGTTTTAATTTTACAATGAAACTACATTTATTAGTTAATAATCATGACCAGTTCTTTTTTTTTTAAAAGAAGACTCTAGTGTCAGTGAGATGTTACCACAGTGAAGTTTTCTAGATTTTTAAGTCTTGGGAACAAATTTTTGCTTTTTTTTTGTTTGTTTTTTTTACTAAAGATACAGAAGAGAGAGGCTGGTAAGTGAGTGGCCTTAGCGGCTGTGCCATGAAACAAATGATAACAGGAAGTAACCTGTTTCGTGTTTCACATGATGAAGCATATCTATAAACAGTGTGTTGTAAACGTGGTGATGAAATTCAGTGTTCAAATCGAGAACTGAGATTTTTATTTGTGCAACAGTGAGTTAGATTTTACTGAAATCTTTAGCATGAAAAATTAACACCAAAAATTAGCACAAAGCAAAATGATTTGTAAACAAAACTACATGAACACCTGGTCTAATAAAGATAGTAGAATGGAATAGAATAGAATAGAATAGAATAGAATAGAATAGAATAGAATAGAATAGAACAGACACCTGTATAAGTCACAAAGACATCACTGCAAAGTGGGATTAGTTTCATTGCATATTCAATCTGAGGATGCTAGCAATTTTGGGCCCTATGAAAGAACACAAGAGGTTGGGCCCCTTACCACACCCTTTCCGCACCAAGCGTACTATTCCATTACTGCTAATACTGTTACTACTAATGAAACAGATCTTTAGGTGCCCTAATCGTCCTCTTAGCGGTGCCCATAGTTAAGGGCCCAACAGTGGCAACTTATTGGAGCTGGAGCTTGAATCCCAATCTTTGACATAAAACCTTAACCATTTGACCCACCACTACCTCTAATAATAATAATATTTAATGTTGCATGTAATTATTAGCATTATAATGATAATATACAGCATATGGATCAAAATCCGTTGTAGGTTCTGCTTAGAATCTTAAGGCTTCAGAAAACCATAAAGATTTTTTTTATACCATGATACCAAAGCTGGGGCCCCTAAAAAACAGGTTCTAGATGGAATGTCTTTAATCCAGAATTAAGGAACTTTAATTATTCTAGGCACTATTTAAAAGCCTGTTTATATCAGTTGTAACACACATATTCCCACCATGCAGACAGTGAGCTCACACCCTCAGCAGGCGAGTCTGTGGCACAGAGTGGTATGTGTGTGTGTGTGTGTGTGTGTGTGTGTGTATGTGTATGTGTATGTGTGTGGCACGATGTCCTGACTTAACCCCTGCATCTCCATCTGTAGCAGCTTAGGCAAACAGGAACACACTAAACACATATGGCAGCAGTGGTACTTATTGGGTGGAAGAGAAAAAAGTGGGTTTGTGTGTGCATTTCCTCATTCCTAAGCACAGAAATGCATATGCTCAATTTGGAGGGCTAAGCAAGAACAGGCAAAGCTAGGAATTATGGGTAAATACTAACAACTTTGCCCTTGGACACTGAGATGGGGAAATTTTTGTGACATTATTATTATTATTATTTTAGTAGTAGGAGTAGTAGTAATGAGACTATAGCAATAACAAGAGATCTTTAAAGTCATAACATACAAAATGTAATAAGTAGGTACCTGATCTAAAGGAAAAATAAGCAATAGCTATAGAAATAAATGTAAAATTAGTTATTAGTATGTTCACATCTCTATAGTCACAACTGACACAGAAATTATAATTAAATAAATAAATAAAATTTCCAGCGTTTTTAATGTCATGTGATTCCTTTTATGAAAGGAGTCTCCAGTGTCAGTGCTTTGTAACAGTAGGGACGTTTTACCAAAATTGAAGGTCTTCAATAAGGAGAACTAAACTTTTGAGATGTTATAACATTTCTGTCAGGATTCCCAGCTAAGTCACATGACCAGTCACATGTCCAGCAATACATGAAGCGTTTTGTCTGTATTACATTACATGTGTTTTTTTTTATCTTCTCCCATACTCCTATACGTCTCCGGCAAGTTGTTTGGTCAGTGTGAAAGTAGACAGAAGACAGTTTTAAGGCAGCCTGTATAATCTGATCTTAGACGTTTATCTTTGTCGCATTTCTGTAAGGTGAATGCACTCCCCTAGTCTCCCGTGAGCTTAAAAGCAATAACTTCCTGAGACAGAGCCGCAGTCAGTCACTGTGAGTCATAAAGGAGTTCTGAATCGTTCATATCCCATAATTTGCCCTTGTTTGGGAGGAAATGTGCCTCTGACTCACTTTTCTGCAAATTTTAAAGTGCAAATCATCTCAGACATTAAAGATAAGCTTAACGACGTACAGTAAATCTAAGTATGGTGCGTTCCTTTTTTCTGGAGATTACCACTAATTCGCTGTTTACTCCCAATCCTCCAAACATGTGATTATGATATAAATAGTCCCCACTGTTCCCACATTGCAACTTTTCCTGTTATGATTATGACTGCTTGTGGTCATGGGCCAATTTATTACCTGCTTCAGTGAAGCGGTGTCTCACTAATACCACAAGCGCCGGGCCTCCCAGGAGTTTCAAACAAGCATTCCTTCCTCCAAGCCTGAAGGCCCATTAGTTATGATTATCATTTTGATGTGAAGGCTTAAGTGGGACGTTTGGCTGTATGATTCGACTGTAGTGTGTGTGAGGGCGGTAGAATGTTCAGGAAAGTAGAAAACCTCAGAAGATATCATTAGCGGGTATAAAGTTCTACCTCGAATAATACAGATACAGTCATGTGAAAAAAAAACTTCATTAAGATGCTTCTTGTAGCCATCTACCAGTCTCTGACATCGGTCTGTGGAAAGTCACCCCACAGAATCTCAGTGGGATTCAGATCCGGGTTTTAACTTGGCCATTCCAGGACTCTCCATTTCTTAGTTTTCAGCCAGTCTTAGGTGGATTTACTGGTATGTTTTGGGTCATTGTCATGTTGCAGGGTCCAGAGCTGCTTCAGCTTCAACCTTTTTACAGATGGTCTCAAATGTTCCTCAAATAACCTCTGATACACGGTAGAATTCATGGTGGATTCTATAATGGCAAACAAGCCAGGTCCTT
Source organism: Bagarius yarrelli (assembly GCA_005784505.1). Lineage (NCBI taxonomy): Eukaryota > Metazoa > Chordata > Actinopteri > Siluriformes > Sisoridae > Bagarius > Bagarius yarrelli. The sequence continues at coordinate 410,878 of VCAZ01000063.1, read as the reverse complement.
CTGCAGCAAAGCATCCCCAAACCAAACACTTCCACCTCCATGTTTCACAGTTGGTTTGAGGTTCTTTTCCAAAAATTCTTTATTTGGTTTACGCCAAACATTTCCCCTGTTGCAGTGTCCACATAATTTAATGTTAGACTCCTCTGTCCAAAAAACATTAAAAAAAAAACCAGTTTTACGAACATTACAAGGACAGTGCAAATCAGACAGTAGAGAACATAACATAACATAACGCTGGACAGAACATTCAATATCACATTCAATAGCGCCAACCAGATTATAAAATGAGCTAAGACGTGTAATGTGCAAATTAACAGTATTGTGCAAATAGCATTATAGCATAATAAAGTTTTGAAAAAAAAACATCTGCTCTCTCGGGGTGAACTTGCTCGGATGGCCATGACCTGGGCATGTTGTCAGTTGTTTTGAATGTCCTCCACTTGTAGACTATTTTGCAGACAGTGGAATGGCTGATTTTAAAATCTTTTGAGATCTTTATATATTACTTTTTAGACTCATAAGCTGCTACAATCTTTTTCTGAAGGCCTCAGACAGCTCTTTCGATCTTACCATGGTGTTCACCATCACTTCAAGAGTCAAGAGCACACCAAACTAAATGTCTGAGATTTAAATAGGGCTGGACTCCTTTAAAAACTGAGTAACAATGTTCTAATCATTTGTACCTGAAAAGTGGGAATAAATGTTGGAACGTCCTAATTTATTCCTCCCCAGAAATTGTTCTTTTTTAAAGTAAGTTTTACAGAAAGTTTTTAAAATTCTTTTCTTCAGTTTTAATTGTTTAGTTATATTACTTGAATATGTCAGTATTGCTTAAATTGATATTAAATATTCATATGTCCAAATATGAAAAGGCCTTTTACAGGGTGTCCTAATTTTTTCATAAGACTGTATGTCATTTTTTTTAAATACATCTACATTTCTAGCAGTTGGCAGATGCTGTTATCCATAACTTTTATTAAGGGTTTTAGGGCTTTGCTTAGGGGTCCAGCAGTGACAGCTTGGTGGTTCTGGGTATCATGAAACCAACAAAAAAGCAACTGGTTCAAGAAGTGTACATTTGATTTCGCTTTATATGGTTCTTTTCCTTTTTTCCCCTTGTGTTAGAAGACATTGTTGCTAAGTCCCATGGAAGCATGAATGAGCTCAGCATGTTTAAAGAGTAGCGTGTAGGCATACACTCTTTCCTGTCTGATTCAAAGCGCCTCTTGTCAGAGCCACCTGTTTGAATTTCCATCACACCATCTATGAGCAAAATCCGAACACCACACTTAAAGAAAAAAAAAACCCCTCTTTTCTTCCAGTGGTGTGTGTTTGAATCCTAAGCTACAGAATAAAACTGTATCAGAGTCACTGCTTGGGCTTTTCCATATAAATAGTGCTCAGTCAACAGCGGAGGTTTGTCATCCAGCTGACCTTTGAAGTCCAGCAGGAAGAGAGGAGGAGAAGGAGAAGAAGGAGGTAGAGAGGGTTGGGAGAGAAAAGAAAACTCGGGCCAAGGTCAAGAAAGCTAATTTATTTCCTTCATCCGCTGGCGTCCCTGAGAGGCAGACCACACACTGGCCATACAAGTGGCTCTTTTAATGGGGGGAGAAGTGCATGGCAGAGGGCTGGCGTCATCCACCACTTCTGCTGCTTGAGCTCAGGCATGGCATCAAGGCAGACTGGTGTATGTGTGTGTGTGTCTGTGTGTGTATGTGTGTATTCGTTCAAAACACACGTCAGTGCCAGACACCAGCAGCCACATCTCCTCCAGCTCTCATTGTCTCACTGAAGAATTGTGTTACATCATATTTGAATAATTAGCTGTACAAAACTGACATCTGGGGTAAAGATGAAAAAATAGATTGTTCTGAAAAATGTAAAATTTTAAATGGTAATTTTAAGGCGTCATCAAATGCGACATGCAATTTTACAAGTTGTATGAACTGAAATGTGTTTGCAGTGTGTGTACACAACTACCTAGTATTAATAGTTGATGCTTCTTTTTGTGATGTCACACAGACCAAGGCCACGCCCATGATTGTTGATTGACACTTTTGTTTTAGCATAGTGAGATCTAAACTGCTCGCCATTGGAGCAGAATCTCACCTAAACAAAATTGGTGTGCAGTTTTTTGGTGTAATTACGAACACAGCAGTCATCATTTATTCCTGACATTTCAGCCTCTGAGAACACAATGGCAGAATTTTGTTTTAGAAGAAAATGTTGCCCCCGGATCTACCTAAATGCATCATGTTTTTGTAAATTATTTTTCACCGGACTTTACTTTATAATTTATAATGGATACTAGAATAAAACAGGTTTTGATAAGAAGTTAATCCTGAGAAATGAATCAGTGCAAACTATTCGCATTCCTGCTTCACCTCCAGAAGAGGTGTCATTTTTTTCCTCCGGAACTTTGCAAATCGTCTTTTCTTATTTGCTAAAATAAACATGTTTCTTATGAATGCGATTACAGTGTAAACTCTCAGGGAACATTGTTAGGTGTTCTTTTCATAATGATGTTGTTATTTCTGTATTTCATCTTATTTATGTTGTTTTATCTGTGGAAAATAGTGGCGCAGTGGTTAAGGTGTTGGACTGCTAACTGCAAGCTCAGGGTTCAATTCCTAGCAACAGGAAGCTGCCACTGTTGGGCCCCTGAGCAAGGTCCTTAAGCCCAAATTGCTCAGTTGTATAAAAGACATAAATGGATAAGGGCGTGTCTGGATGAGGGCGTCTGCTAAATGTATTTTAGAATGACATGTTAATAATGAACAATGTGTTAAGATGATTGTCTTAGTACAAACTGTGTATAGTGTCGGTAAATATGGTAACATTACATGGCAACACTAAATTAAGCTTACATTTGTAGATAATTCATAAATATTAATGATTAAACAGCATTTCAAAAATTATTTTACTTTGTTTTAGAGCAGCTATAACTACATGAAGAAGAATAGAAACTTTAACACAATGCCTGCAAAAAAGTGTTTACAGCCTGCAACTGCAAATAATTTTAGACCATAACTACTCATGTTGTTGTGTCAAAATGCCCCACAGAAAACAGCATTTAAAGCAACATGCACTGAAACAGGTGACTGTACACAAGGTAAAATAAGTGTATTTACACTACCAATAAGTATTTTTAATCAAAGCACTTTATAGAGTCATTTGCATCTGATGGCCGACCTAATAAAACAAATAAATAAATAAATACTTTGGTAAAACAGTTTTGTAATTTTATTTAACTCTGTTAAATAAAAATTGAAGTGGGTGTAGATCAGATATATATATATCCGTCCGTGTGTGATGTACAGACTTGTATTACTCACCATTTCCTGAGCTTTCACATCATTTTAAACTGCCTGATAAACCTGCGAGCCTGTGGGTCTACCAGTGTGATAGTGATTTATTCCCAGACGACTCGATTCTCTAATCTCCTAAAGTTCTTCACCCACATGCTGCACTACGTCACTTTCAACAGCATCGCCATCAAACACACACTTATCTGTTTCCCTTTCAGTCAGGAAAGTATGAGAGTATAAAAAAAACACTTTTATGATAACTTTACAAACCCTGTAAGATCGTTTTCAGGTTTTTCAGACGCTTAACTTTTAGTTGTTTTAAAAAATGGAACAAAAAATAGATCTTCAGATTAACCATAAGGTTGTTTTTTTCAAACAGAAACTTTTATTTACAGTTTGGTTTGTATTTTTTTTTCTTTTTTAGGGAAAATATATTCATAGAAAATCTGTAAAAAGCAAAACCTTACATAATTCATACGGTCTAAACTTTGACGTACTATTATGCATCTGGAAGGTGTTGTTAGTAGATTAATCACCAGCCTCTTTCTTGAAGTAAAAAAATGTCGGTTGTATTTTAATATTTACAGCATTCTGCAGATGCCCTAATCCAGAGTGACTTATATATTTATTTTTTCATACAACTGAGCAATTAGGGGTTAAGGTCGTTGCTCGGGGCCCCAAATGTGGTAACTTGGTGGTGCTGCGTATCGAACCCTGATCTTTCAAAACACTTCCAAAAACAAGTGCTGTTTCAAAGCCCTAAAAATTCTGACTTCTTTAATGTTTTCACACAATCAAATTAAATAAAAGAAATATATCTATTTACAAAAAACATATAACTTATACCTTGTTTAATATTAGCTATTATTTATGTGCTTTAGTTATGTGATTAGATTAAGTACAAGTACAAGGAGTTCTTCATCCTCCTCTTTTAACACTGGGGGTTCACAGCACTGTATATAAACATATATGTTGCAGTCTTTCTGCTATTTTGTGTATATCACTAAATGTAATAAAAGAATAAAACATTAAAAAGTTCAGGTTTTAAGTTTGTTTCGTACTTTGTCATCTTTTTAATCTTCTTTCCTTTTCGTCTGCTTTTCTTCTTTGGCTTTGCGATGTTTACGTCTCTTGTAGCAGTTTATATCAGTATGAATAAGAGGGTGAGAATATAGATGGTGAAGTGTATAGAATAAAATAAGTGACTGGTGTTCCTCGTTTCCCTTTTTAATTAGCACCTGCAAGCGCTTTTTCCATTATCACTGCGTGCGTTAAAACTCTCCTCGCTCTCCTAATTAAGAAAAGTGGAAACACATTAGATGGGCCCTTTGAACAAAGGTTAGGGATTGCTGGCTGCTGTTTGTTTGTTGGGCTGACACCAGGAAACCGGCTGCCATTCGCGCACACCGTCACTGAAGAACCAACGGTAGTTTTAAGATGATAAAGAAGCAAGACAACTTAATTTTACTTGCAAGAACAAAAAATTATCACAGAAAGAATTGAACGATTTTTTTCACGTTACTCATTTGAGACTTGGAGCAAATTTTTTTACCACCACATGCCATCTGGATATGTGGGGTGTTTTATGACCTTTTATGGGTGTGGTAATGGGCGTGGTGTCGCTATGGAAATCTAGTAAGCAAAAACAGACCGTATCGAACGTGTTTTTATCATCCAGCTGTGGAATTAGTGTTATATATGTATATAGTCGAGTGTAAAAGTTGAGTGCACCCCTTTTCAGGGTAATTAAAATTTATATCTCTTAGCAAAAGCTATAGTTTATTTTAGCTTAAACATAATTCATATAATAATACATTAATAGTCAGTAGACAGCCTTATCTGTAGAGTCATCAGTGTTTTCACACTGCACAACTATCTTACATATCATTCAGTGGCTGCTGTGTTCACATTACACAATGGATTGGCGACAGGATGTTACAAACTGCATGAATTTATAGTAAAAAAAATCGACGACAACTCTGTCTGCCTGGCAACATAAGATGTGTTAAGAAAATAACACAAGATTACGCATGAGGTCAGAGTTCTCGCGTAAGACTGAAAACGTTATTAAAATAGTAGCCTGTAAGAATGATTTGTGCACTGAATTGTAGCAGATTTGCTGTAGGTCATCTCCAATGTATTTTTCAGTCTGAACTCATTCACACAGCGGGATTTTGAATCACAGACAGGTTCAGATATTTAGCATACCAGATATCTGCAAGTCTCTGCAACACCTCTAAGATTCTCTCAGATCGCATCCTTGATAATTTACACTGCGTCATTGTTACTAAGATCTTATTTACCTCAAATTTGGGGCATTTTTTGGCAATTTTTACAAAATCTGTTGTTGAGTAAAAATTGTGCGGCGTGAATTAGGTATTAAATCCATCTTCTTTTACACACCTGAGCAATTAAGGACCTTACTCATAGACCAAGTAATAGCAATTTGATAATATTGACATCTGAACTCACAGGCTAACACTGCTACAAAGCCATTATTGTACTTTCTATTATTGTCTAACTCAAATGTAGTACCTACTCAGCAGTATGCATTCTGAACAAAGCATTTATTTTCCTTTTTACCTGACGCTTGATTAGTTATGCTCGATTGACTCTCAGTCTTGAATGGTTTTACCATCAGTGGAAAAATGTCAGAAAATGGTAGACTCCTTCTTATAAAGTTGTAAAGAGTCCTCACCTTTTCATGGTGTAGTTTAAGGTTTGGAATCCTCTTTATAAGGTAAACCAACACATCAGGTCGATAGTACAAGTTGTGGACAAGAGGCTTCTCTGCAGACTTGCTGGATTTCAGTTTTTCTCCACAATAGACTGGGGTATTTGAAGATCTATTGAAGGTTTGGACTATGTTTGCTGATCCAGTAAATCAAGAAGAGCCACTTGATGATATTTTATCACCTGATCAGGTTGCTTCCAGTTTGGATCTCAGTACAGTTCTATCTGATATGTCCCACTGGAAGCATGCTCCAAGCTCTTCCTACATCCATTACAAAACCAGAAAATTGATGATGACTTTATTTTAATCGTCTCTTCACTTAGTTGATTGGTAGGGGTTTATATTATACTTACATATATTTCTTTATCCAACCTTGATATAGGTTTAAAGCCCAATAAAAATATCGATTAAAGAAACTCCCATGAGAAAGCGAGAGAAAAAAAAACTGGGTGGTGCAGTCAGTCGGAGATGAAAAGAAAAGTGTCGCTCCTTTTCTTCACCTCTCCCACCCCACCATTGATTGGTCTTTCATAAGCATTAGTCGTGCTTTCCGAGGTCTTCTAACCAACCCGTCCATCGATGTGATTTAAGACCTTGGCGCTTCCTCCTGAACAGCTCATTAAAGAAAAAAACACGAGTGGAATCGGAGCGAGGAACTTCAGACGAATGCGCTTCAATCGAGGATTAAATTCCAATCAATCGCTGCTTCTTTTTCTTTCAACGCATGAACCTGCTTTTAAACCTGTTGGTTGTGGGGGTTTTTTCTGTTTAAAATAACATAGCATTTGGATGCCAATTTAGGTAATGGCTTTGCAAAGGTTTGCGTGTAATGTTAGGCAGAGTGGGTAGAAGTACCTGAATTGTTTGCTTGATAGAGGTCTTTTTTTACTCCTGTTTAAAGAAGACTGGAATTAACACAAAATATAAAGATCTAACAAGTCGCTTTTTAAACAAATCTATTAAAAGTCTATCATGGTCTTGTAGGAATTGTACAATTTTTACATATTGTTGTTTTACAGAAAACAAGAACACGCCTCCATCAGTGGGACAAGCACAGGCAGTACTGTACATTGGACAAACTCCAATGTTTTGGACCTCGCTCCCGGATGGCAGCCATATTGTAAATATTGAAACCAGAGCTAAAGCTGCAAATCTTTACATAAACCTGCTAGTTTTTAGTCTAACAGCTGTGTATATGGAATAATGCTTTTTATCCTTCTAGAGCACAAACTGCTGTTGTGTTTTGGCCTTAAAAAAACCCTAAAAACTCTCTTCGTAGCTAATTGTTGCATCATAATAGTTTCTACGCCCAGCACAGAGAAGTGGATTAATTAATTTCCCAAATTTCTGCTGCCGACTTCCCAACACCAAGTAGGAGGTTATGCTTGATGCACTAATGTTCTGTGGCTCCACATTCCTTAAGCACAAAAATCTAGGAGCCACGCATGAAGAGGAATTTATAAAAGAAGCCAGACGGCAAGAAAAGAAGGAGCGAATTTAATAAAGCTCAACAAGGCAGAAAGGATTGCGTACTCGCTGAATGGAGATTCACTTTCTTTTACAACTTCTGCCTACTTAAACACTTTTACGCCCCAACCTTTTATCTATCTGACTGGCTTCACCGAGAGAAAGAAAGAGACAGAGGGAAGGAAAAGAGACTTTAGAGGAAGGAGGAGGGAAAAGAGGGGATCGTTCAGATTTTTATTTGAATGTTGACCGAGGGTGGTCACCATCTGTGCAAACTGTCTCTGACTTTTTCCTGCAGCCTGTAAAACGGCGGCAGAAGCCTCTCGCGTAACGATATCGCATGTCATCCCACTTGTAAACGCTTTGTGTTTTTTCCCCCTATTTCCCTACTTCCACCTTTCTTGCTCAGGATCTTTTTCTCTCTTCCACCGCATTGAATTTATTAACGTTTTTCCTTTTTTTCACATCATTTTAATTTATCTTCCGTCTCACTTTTTTTTCTTTTGCATTCAAGATGGCATCTGTTGCTTTGTTTTCCTTGCTGGGCGTCATAAATCTGCTCTTTTTACCCAGTTGAAAAGCCTCGTATTAACAGTTTGATGTTTGAACACTTCGTAAGACCGTTAGGGAAAAAAAAGCATTGTTTTGTCTAATGGAAGAGTTTTTCAGCTTAAAAACAAAAACAAAACAACGTCTACTGTTATTGTTGTCGTTGTTACTGCCATAACCCGTTCCCTTTTCCCGCATTATAAAATAAGTTCCTGATTTCCTGCCTGTAACATGTTTATGAACAGCGCAATGTCTTCTTAATCACAGTAGGGAGGCCAATTAAAAGAGAGCATGAGGGAAATAATTGTGATTCTCAGATAAAAATCCTGGCGAGAATGGAATCCCTGCTGAGGAATTGTATTGAGAGCTGTAATTTTTTAGTAAAAAGTGACACACGCATTTACGACTGCAAACAATGGCGCTATTTTGCATTAAAAACGTTAGCGGGCGTGGATTATAGAGATGAGCACTTTCTTGGTATTATGGAAGAAATAGAGAAAAATCTGTGTGACAACAAGAATTTCGAAACCTTTCCCTACCCCCCCCACCCCTTTTGTACACGTTAACACGTGTTGCTCTCTTTTTTTAATCATTATACTTTCGCACACATTTTGTGCAAGTGTGTGCCTTTTGACACGCCATGCTAAGAAGCCAGACAGCAACAAAAAAAGTTCTAGGATTTTCCCCTCCTTCACTTCCTCTTTCTTTCTCAATCTTCTATTACAGAAAACCTTTAAAGTTGCTTTTTATTTTAAAATTCAATTTTAGTTAAAGTAAAAATCTCATGACTTTCTGTAATGTGTAACTGAGATCATTGTACTTGTAAATGTTCTATTTTAATACTTCTCAAATTGGCCACTTCTCAGTTTATATATAATAGTAAACATTAAGACAATTACTTCTGTACTGCAAATGGACTGGGAACTATTCTTAGCCTGACAGTAAGTCAACCTAAAAATAATCGTTCTACTCTTTTAGTCTATTGTTTATCATATAAATCAATGTAAAGCTTTCTAAAAAATTATTGTTGGTGCCCTAGTTATGTTCTACTAGTTTACTGTTTAGTTAATTAAAGTCTACAATACGTATTATTTACATGTAAAAGTAGTCAAATTTAAAATGACAAATACATTTTAAGTATACTTACAGTAAGCATAAGTATCCAGCAGACAGACTTTAACTTATCTGTAGATTGGTCCATACTTTATTTAAAAATATTAGTAAACTTTATTTTTTAAAGGTTGAAAAATAGCTGAGCTAAAAAAAAATGTATAGTGTGGACGTATTTTAAACTTGAGCACATCACATGACACACTTCACATTTGTGAAGAATTTACCTAAGATGTTTGTAAGTTTTCAAGCCATTAAAATGAGAAAAAAATACATTTACATTCTAAAATCACATTCTCAATCTCATAATATTATTCGTATCTCATTTTTTTCATGTTACAGTGAAATAAATAATAAACCAAAAATAATAATCTAATAGTCTTAGATTCTATGTCATGCCACAACGTAACGTAAGTGAGATCATCATCTGTACCACCTGATACTCAGTCAATTATTTCACATTTTGGTAAACTGAAGCTAGTTTGCTAGTGATTTAAAGAGTTTAGTTCAAAGTGTCTTCAGAGTAATAATATGATATTAAGATATAATACAAACTTTTTTCTGTGTTAAAAAAAAAACAAAACTCAAGTATGTAAAAATCAGATGCCAATTTCTCAGTGTAACTTTATTTATCTACTAATGTAGTAGCTACAAAGCAGCTAGTCAGCAGTAGCTACATTTGTAACCATTAGATTATTTATATGGAGATCGAAATTCTTTAAAACTGACGTCAAAAAATTTAGCTTGTGTGTAAGAGAAGTAGAAGAAAAGAAAAGGTAGAGAAAAGATTTTAGGCAGACAGAAAGATGGACATATGTGTCCTGTCTTTGTAATAAAACGTCTAGACGCCAATTAACATCAATTTTCCTGAAGAATTTGTGTCATTGGTGTGAAGCAGCTCTGTCTGCCCTCCTGGGTACATTTTAAGATGTGTTGATATCAGCCGATGCTTTTCTCCTCCTATTGCTTGACTTTATTTTCCTTATGTCAGTCCCTGTCGTTTTGGGACGTGTCTTGCTGTCCTCACTGTAGAACCATCTTCTGATCAAATCCACGTAATTCTACCTGCTTTTTTTCTCTTACTTTCTAGGCAAGACGAACGCCAAAGGATTCGATGTGTCACCGCTATCCATCTCTCCTCTGCAGCGAGCCGATCCTCTAGGGACTCGTGTTCAGCAGCCGCCATCCATTTGTGCACACTGAGGGTCATTTAAAAAAAAACGGCTTCTTTATTGAAGCTTATGCGAAGGTATCGAGGTCACCGAAATCAAGCCTCCTCGGCAGTCTAATAACACATTTTTGAGATGGCATTTTGGTGGTTATGTCAGAAAAAGCTAATGAGAGGAAGGAAATGAAGATTCTCAAGCAATTCTGTCAAAAAGACATGGTGTGTGGGGAGATAAGCATGTGGTAGCTGTTACCGTCTGACTGGTAGCTCTTGTTGATGCTCCTGGCTACAACAGCATTAAGGGTGTGTTCACACATGTAGTTCGTTTGTTTGATTTATTTGGTTCTGATCCACTTCGTGTCCTTTGAGGAAATGAATCAGGTAGTTATGCTTGATCATTCTTTGCTTTGATATTAAAGAATAAGTTTTATAATTGCATTTGCGTCCATTTTGTGACATCACATCCTGTTTTTGGTCCGTGTTGCATTCATTTATCAATTAAACTATACCAGAGTTTATTTGGAAGCAGACTGATTCCGCTAAAAACATGGGTCTCAGTCAGCTTCCAAACAAACTCTGGTATGGTTCGGTGTCACGTTTGGCGCGTATCAAGGTTCAGATGGCAGCATTCACACCTACTTAAATAAACTGCACTAACCAGGCAATGGTAAAGATTTTTTAAATTAAACCAAACATAAAAATGATGAACACACCCTAAGAGGAAGTTCTTAAAACTTAAATCAGAGCAGCGGAAGTCTCTTAAAACTAGGGAAAATTATTATGACAAAATTTCTAGACGTTTTCTCAGCCAGTGGTTTTACTGGGACGAAGTAAAATTCTTCTATTCCCCTCTTATTGTGTGGGTGGAGACAAAACTAATCAAGTACAGATTAACAGAGTGTTATTTGATTAAGTTGATAGAAATTTTAAAAAACAATTTTAAAAAACATACTTTCAAATATTTGTTACTATTACCATATATTAGCTTTAGTCTTTTTAAGCTGGTTATACCATGAAATTGCTCATAATTTACTATAGTGGTGTAGAAATAAAGCACAACATTTGTACATCATATAGATGATTTATGCTGTTTTAAACAATAAGCAGTTTGTTTGCAGTTAAAGTCGCCATATTAATTGAACCTTCGTAATTTTTATTTCATGGGATGGGGAGGGGAATTGAAAACACCACATAAGTCACATAAGGAAGAAAATGGATATAAAACACAGGAGGGGAAAAACACTGAACATTTAAAATAAATAAAACGAAAAAGGAAAAATTAATACAGAAAAATGATAATATTAAAGTTAAAATTCAATTTTATTCCACTTTTATTGTTTAGCCTTAACCAAATCCTCAGACAGGAAGTCTCACTGTAACTAACGTCTGTCGCTCGAGAAACCTTTACATTTCTAACACTTAGCAAACACCCTTAACCAGAGCAACTAACATTAAACTCAATTTTTAGGGAGTTTGCTTAGGGGCCCATCCATGGCAGCTTGGTGGTCCTGGAAATTGAACCCATGACCTTCTAAGCAGCAGCCCAACACCCTATCGTCTTAGCTAGCACTTACCCTTTCCTATTTCTTATCATCTGTTATCAGCTGTATAAATCATAACAATGACAAGTGGTTTCAATACCATAGAAACAATAATGGACTTAAACTTTCGAGCTTTTTATTATAGAAATTAAATCAACATTCAACATTCAAGAAACCAAACTCGATGGAATAAAATAAACATACCAGTGTTGTTATACCCTGACCATGTTTTTCGCTGCTCCAGAATTTCTTTGCTCACCATCTTTCTCTCTCTCTCTGATAGACACCAACTCACACACATTTAAAATTCCATTAAATTATTTCTAAACATACTACAAATAATGCACCTTGGCCATAAAACCAGCGAATGAACCCAAAACGGCTGAATGGTGCCGTTTGTTCGGACCCAGTTCTTGTTATACGGAGTCAGTGCTTACAAAACATCAAAGCCTCACACCACTGTGGTGACTAATTCCTGTGGCTAAACGTTCACGGATGTTAATCGAAGCCCCAGAAGGGACCCATCTTGAAGGCAGCATTTACTCAACAAGCTCCAAGAAGCAACAGGAACCATTCAGGAACATTCCGGTTTCCTCGCTCACGTCTCGAGGGGAAAACGGGTGCTCAGGTATTTTTCCGCGCCACAATGCTCGGCCCTGTCTGCACGCTATAGGGGACGATAGCAGGGTGTTGGGAAACAGAAAAGGGGCCAGAGCAGAGGTGTCCTGATAAGAGTGAAGCTATGAAAGCGTAGACGCATGAGAAAGCAGACGATCAGGCGGAGAGGCGCTGAAAGAATACTCAAGGCTATGGTCGGATTTTCGTGATTGCCTTTCCGGCTTTCATTTACTGGAATGAAGATGTATTATTTATAGCAGATTTTTTTTCTCTCTCTCTTTTTACAGGAGTTTAGAAACGCAGCTTATTAAGGATTACCAGATGACCCACAGGCATTGCATCATTGACAGTGAGTAACGTTTTCATCTCGTTTAGTTGCTAGATTATGTCTTTGTCACAAACTGTCAAGACATCATCTTTTTCATCACTGAGATTTGATACACGCCTCCTCCGAGGCCTGGTACAATCACATGTTCCAGAAGAGCAACTCAAATTGCTGTGTGTTTCACACACACATATTAATGGAACAAGCTTCATAATCTTCTAATTCTAGCCAATATTTATTCTTTCATTTTTTTTTAGAAATGACCTAATAGTGTTATGATACGAGATAAATATATGGTTTCGCTCTTAACATTTTAAAATTCAAAATATTTAGTAGAACGAGAAAGTTACAATTAGTAATTACATTCCATTGCTAATTTTTTTTGATGAAAACCTTTTTAAACTAGCAGTTCTGTTATTTTAATATATAGAGCTATATAATATATAACAATTTTTTCTTTAAGATTTTGTTAAAACTGTTTTATTTCTTTCATACCTTTCATACTTTCTCACGTTTTATAGTAACAGTTATATTAATGCTTGCAATACAAGTTTTTTCTATTAATCTAAGTTAAAGCAGCTATAAACATTTATTTTTGTAAGAAAATTAAATATTAAATGTTTAGTGTCACAAAACCTTCATCGCTGACACTAGAGGCTCCTTCCAAAAAAATGCTATAAAAGGATGGGTTTCCTTATTATAAACTTATATGTCAGTGACTATATTATTATTATTATTATTATTAATTTATAGAGCTAATCAGATTTAGTGTTTTTACAGATTTCACAATGTTTTCATATAAACAAGAACATATTAGAGCGAGTACAATAATGTAAGCCTGTAAGTGCTATAAGAGAAACCGATCCGCTAGCTACCCAAACAATCGTGCAGTGTGCATTAAATAGTCAAAAATCATAAGGTGTAAATTAAAACTACCTTGTACGTGTAAACTGTAAAAAGTGAAAGCGGGCATGTGCGCCAGCCATGTCGTGTTTTGCGGAAAAAACAAGTCACTGTTGTCGGCAGACGGAATTTACAAGCGTTATTTATGAGGATATGGCATACGCATTCAGATGTCAGATGGTAATACTCTGGGTCTTAAATTCCAATTTTCAAATGAAAATATATGTCGCATTACGACAAATCAGATGTTGTACGAACATAAAACGTCACTATTTTTAACTAAACAAAGCTTTAAAATTAATAATCGGAAAAGCAATGTAAAAGCAGGATGTACCTCCGAACTGTACTTCATGAAGGGTGCATGTGAGATCCCATAATGCACTGCAGTAAGACAGAAACCACTGGATGGAGGTGTAATGCATTTTGTAGGGGATAAGCAGCATCGTTTTGGACATGGGCGATATTAAATTTGTTAAAATTTGCTGCTCTTATTTTTAAAACGGTGTCTTTATTATTCACACATGCCTTTCCTAACCGTCCAATCACATTTAAGACATTTCAACCTCTCATAGAACGGTTTATTCTGAGATACCTTCGCATATCTTCGATACCTTCGTCCATCCAGAATTGTGTCCATGTGGGTTGCAATCTTCCGTGGTGACACGTGATTGCGATCAATCCCACATTTTTTAACAAAGTAGTTTATTGTCTTGGGATTCTTTCTTTTCTCACTGAAATCCGCTGTTCTGATTTAACAGATGTCTGGAAACACTTTGCTGTTGATGACTCGAATCCTGAAATAATTGGGGATCCCGATGGCCAATGTGCGCTCGAATAGGTCTTGTCACTGTCATCATTTAGCTACTGTTCGCTTTTAGATATCAGATATTGTTATGTAGTTGCCGTGCCAACGGTGTCTCGGGTTATGAAACCAGGGGAGCGCTTACGGCGCTCGAAGTATGTGCTCAGCACCTGATGTCGTCTTATAGAAAGAAGAAAAAACTCTGTGTTTACAGAAAAATGTCTGAAAACACAAATAAGGCCACACGTACATAAGACAGGCATGTGTGTGTGTGTGTGTGAGTGTTTGTAACTTCAGGCCCAGGATGTAATGTAGCGGTGAGATCCGGACCTTGTAAAAAAAATCCCCTTTCTCATCGCCCCTTAGAGCCTCTCAGTGCCATGGCATGGCGCCCACGTTGCCATGGAACTTACTAATTCACAAGATGCATTAATCAAGGGAATTTCTGTGCAGTGTGTATATGCATGTGTGTGTTCAGTGGATACATCCTGTTTCCCAGGAGTTGAAATTAAATTAGACCATATATTTATGTCCCAGCTTTAAAACATAAAACTCGCTTTCGAGTCCAAATGCGTTTAAAAACAACAGCTTGGAAATAAAAAAAAAATGAGTCGGATTAGTTTTATTCTAGACATTTTTTATTTGAGTATAAGGCTGTGAAAAAAGCTCCATATCCATATTACAGCCCTAGCTAGTCTACCAAAGGATTGTGCCCCCTCCATTGACTTCAATCATTTACTGGCATTTTTTTTGTTGTTGCTGTTGTCTTATTGTCAAAGTGCATAATATACTCTGAGCCGCAAGAACTCTTGTCATGTCACGTCACTTAAAGTTGCTAAATTTTAACATAATCAGCAAATTAAATGTCTTTATGGATATACATTATATTAAAATGTAATTAAATCTAGCAATGTAAAGAATCTAGGTGGCTAACATAGCTAGCAATACTTTGGCAAACTTTGACAGATAGATGTGCAAAAAAAATGTCAGCTGCTTGTAAACTAAGGTATACAGAAATTAAATTAGCTAAATTAGCTAGTAATATTCTGAGTCATGTAAAACATTATGGTAATATCAGTCAACAAGGATGTGGGAAGTCATTGGTTAAGGAGTTAAACTTGCTTTATCGATTTAACTTTCATCACCACCAAGCTGAAACTCACTGCTTGGCTCCTAACCCTGTATAATGAGGTCTCATCTGAAATCGCATACTTTTATACTATATAGCATGCAAATATGCAAGGTTAATCCGTAGCATGCAAAATACAGTTTGCGAAAAGTTCCCATATGACCTGCTACTTTTGCCTAGATTTCAAGTATGCATACGATGGACACTACTATTCCATGAGACAGCAGGAGAGACGACTCGTCATAATCGGTAGTGGTGGAAAGCACTTTAAGTATCTTTAAGAATTATACGGAAAAAAATCATTGTTTCTTGTAGTTAAATTGCACTTAATTGGAGATAAAAATTATCGTGCAGCTGAAACGTGGTATGTCACGTGTCGTTATCAACCCTGGCAGATGTAGTAGATCTGAATTTCATTCATATTATCTGTAAGTATACGTTTTTAAATGTATTTCTTTAAAAATTGCGAAGTATATACTTACT
This sequence comes from Bagarius yarrelli, assembly GCA_005784505.1. Taxonomy (NCBI): domain Eukaryota; kingdom Metazoa; phylum Chordata; class Actinopteri; order Siluriformes; family Sisoridae; genus Bagarius; species Bagarius yarrelli. The sequence continues at coordinate 394,741 of VCAZ01000063.1, read as the reverse complement.
TAAATGTAGTACATATTAATGAAGTATGCAATCTCAGATGGAGCCTCTGGATAAGCGCAAAAAGGAAATGATGCACTTATACGTAAAAGAAAAAATACTCTAGCAGGACTAAATCACATTTCTTGGTTAAATTTGTTAAAGAATCAAATCTAGCTGCCTGACAAAGCTGGGATGTTACTGTTAGCAGAAAAAGGCTATAAGAAGTGTTAAACAGTAAGCATGCTGGGTCATGTCAGGTATTTGTTTAGCAGTAAAATAATATAATATAATATATATCTAATATAATATAAATATAATAATATAATATAATATAATATTATATATATATAATATATATAGAAAATTGATTTACCAGGCTAGATAATGTAGGTGTGTATCAAATGCAAAAAATAAGTTGTTGGCTGGTTTGGCTATCTTTTAATGTTTGTATGGAATGCTTAAAGATGAAATATTACACTGAGCATTAATTTACGGAAACATGGCAGAATATTGTTATAGATATCTTTTTGTTGTCTATATGTTTACAATTTAACTGTGTGCTACAATCTTTAACTGTGTTGGTCTGCTGCATCGATCGGTTTATGATTAGAAGCTGAAAGATGGGTCATATCTCTCTTTAAGTACAGAGATGATTACCGAGCTGCCGATAAGCTGATGAACACTGTCAGTGGAACACAGATGAGTCGAGCGTGTTTATTGGATTTTGCCCTGTGAGGAAACGAATAATACATACATATCTCGTCCAATCAGCACAGAAGCTTCCGGCATTCAATTTATCATAAAATGCTTTATCTGTTTCTTCTTAATTTAAAAGCCTAGTGTAATTAACAGTATAAGATATGGACGCATACATAATTGAAACGTAGATTAAATCTGATGTTCATGAAAAAGGTTTAACGGTTATAAAATTAAAGGCTGACGGCACTCGGATATAAGGAAAAACAGGAAGGACATTTAAGCAAAACTGAACCATATCAAGAGATCAGACTAGACTAGATTAGACAAATCATGCAAAGGGGATTATATTATAAAGTTTAAATGGAAAACAGAGTTAAAGGCAGAAGACAGACAAAATGGTCAGAATTTGTGATGGGAAACTTTAAAGTGAGTGCAAGTGAAGCATGTGTAAAGTATAAAGAGTAAAAAAAATACTTTAAAATATCACAGCTTTATTAAAATAAAATGACTATAATAATAATCATTATTAACAATTTTAATAATATATTCAAAGCATTATTATTTGTTATAAATTAAATCCTGTAAAAAATTAGAAAAATAATAATATATGATATATTTATTTATAAATGTTTTATGTAATTGATTATACATCACATTATACTTTACAAAATAAAATAAAAAATAAACTTTAGTAACAGGTATTTACAAGTGATTAAAGAAATTCATTAATTGAAATTGGTTTAAAAAAACCTTTTTTTTTGTTACTTCTGCTTTAGTTTTGAAAATATATTTTTGACTCCAGTCCATTTTCTTAGGGGGGCTTTCTTTGCTTGATTTTACTAGAATTTTATAAATAATTTGTTTAAATGTATTCGGTTTTTTTTGGTAATAAATCGCTGCTAAAACTAACAGACAAAAGAGTGCATGTTTGGATGGATTCTTCTTACTGTTCTGATCAGGTTATAAGGCATTATGAAGCATGTACACAGTGTTTCTTTATCAACATATCCACTGTAATATAGTTAATAATACCTGCAGTTCATATCAGCTGCACACGCCTTTGCGGGAGAAACGCTGAACAAAAATGAACAGTAGGCAAAATAAGCTGAACTAGTTTAGTTTTTTCAATAAACGTGTGTGTGTGTGTGTGTGTGTGTGTGTGTGTGTGTGTGTGTGTGTGTTACTAGTGCACAGATTTATGAATAATTTATACGTTATTATTTGGAAAAATATACAATACAGAATAGTTAACACAGCAACAATATTCTAAACATATAAAAATAAAATTAAAATTAGTTTTTTATATTTTGCAGTCGAATGATTTTTGAGTTAAAATCATTTTATCAAGGTGATGTTAACAAAATTAACACAAAAAAATATATATATAGTTTATGTATGTGTGTACACAGCAATCAGCAACTTTGAACTAACGAGGGGTTTCGTTGCATTCTGGGAAACGCGTCCATGGCGACAAATCCAGGAGCTGATGGTGAGCAAAAGAAACAAAGAGCCAATGTGTGTGAGTGTGAGGGCCATTTCAAACACACACACACACATGGGCAGCAATAATGTGAGCTTAATGACTCATGACATGCCAACCGGCTCATAAACTGGGCACCAGAAAACGACAAAGAGTTGTGAAATTTCCCACGCTCCCCTAATTTCAACCTGTCCGACTTCATGAAACTCCCATCAATATCAAGCCAAATATGTCTGACTGGAGTATGACTTCAGTCACCAGAAATGAGCAAGACTCCTAAAAAGCGTTTTGTGTGTATTTGCCTGAAAGTCGGTAGCGTGTGTGGAGTAGAATTTGTGTGTGTGCGTGTGTGTGTGAATGTCTTTTCGTAGTCTATAGGAATTGTTTTAATCAAACAGTGTTTGAGTGAACATTTAGTACTTTTATTTTGTCTGGCTTTTAAATCCGGCAAAAATTTGTTATTATATACAAAAACTAACCCGGGTTGCCAGGTATCTCAAATTTACTTCCTTACTTAAATAAAGTCAATTCCGGATCTCGCTTGCATTTTACAGCAGTATCGTAGATCTTCATCAGAATTCTATATCTTCACATATTAACGTCTTTTAACGTCATTGAAACAACCTGCTGCTGGAGAGCCTTTACTTGCATTTAAAAGAAAACTTTGTTGTAATGAATTAAGTAAACAGTAATATTTATATATTTATATATTTTTTTAAATAAGCATAGATAAAAATTTAGACCGTAGACAAAAAAGTAAAGCATTTGTTTTCGTTTGTGTTTTCTTTTTCGTATAAAATGATTCACTTTAAACTCTTGAATCATGATTTATCTCGCACAGCAGTTTGTGAAGTGATGTTGATCTTCATACAGAATTACTGTCATTGGCTGGACAATTGCGTGTGTGTGTGTGTGTGTGTGTGTGTCAACCTTGGCTCTGTTTTATCCTCCTGTTGGGTAAACACGTACCCCACTGAGACGGTAAGGCACGAATCAGCAGGGACGCCTGACCAATATGTCCTTCTGATCAAAGCTGGCGAGGCGCGTGTGTCCTCGCCTCCTCTTCCTCCTCCTTCTCTTTTTCCTACCGAGCCCACAGCTATCCCACCGTTTTTGGCTTAATTAATCAAAAATGATTTCTTTTCTCATTAGATATGCAACGTAGCCACAATCTGCAGGGATCGATGTTTTACAGATGTTTAGGCCTGGCTTTTGTTTTTCGACATGGCGCTGATTTTTATTGGGTATGGATTTAAGAGGAAGAGCCGAGGGATTGTCGCCAGTGCTTACGGGCAAGCATGTCTACACACACACAAACACCTTACTACAATCTGCATTTGGAGATCTGTAAGAAATTGCCCTCATAGTTACACTAAAAGTGAGCTGATGGTGGGGTTAGAACAAAGGCCTTCAACTGATAAAAATAATTTTAAGGTAGAATTTAACAAATATGAGCTAGGTGCAATAAAAAGTGATCCAAAAACAATGATTAAGTGTTGTTAAATCCCTTTATTTAATCTGATCAGCATGAGTGTTTCATTTTCATTTTTTATTTTGCTGTCTAATGCAGATTTTTCTCTCAATATTTGTAAAATTGTGTGTTTTTTTATCTGTATAACCACCTAAACACTTTGTCTTTTATTTTTACAGATGGATCTTAAAATATGTAGTGGGTTGTAGTTTAAAAATATCCATTATAAGAAAGAAGTGATAATTAAATCTTAAAATAAAATAAAAATAATTTCAAAATTTTTTTGTGTTAAATGTTTTCTTAAATTTGCATGAAAAAGTTTTAATTTCAATGCATATTTGTGCATAAATGCATAAAAGAGTATTAAAAATGATTAAAATTATTTTATGTTATTTAAATATATATATCAGGAAATTTAAAAAAAATGAAAAAATTGATTGTAAAAAAAAAAATCATCCTAACAATGATGTAATGTATACACTATTCTTACAGATTATTTTTAAAATTATTTTTAAGACATTTTTATTGCCTACGTTTTGCCATTAGAGAAACAATGATTGAAAACTGACTGACACTTTCTTCTACATTTAATAAAGATTAAAGAATAATCAATAAAGTACAAAGAACCCAAATCATTTTATTCTGAACACAATGATAAATCGGTTCTGTTTTTATTAACATGTTCACTCCAGTCACGTGTCGCTGGTGTTGGCAGTCAGAAATGAGTGTATGTGTGTGCTGGGAAAAACACATTTTAACAGCGTAGCAGCTCCACACAGTTCCTGTTGCTTGTAAACAAACGTAATTTTGTATTTCCTGGAGTCTAGACACAACAGCGAAAGCCTGGCAGCGCCGCAACCGGAGCACTTGTGGCTCCCGAGGAGGAGTTGGCACCGCGCCGGGCCAAACAGTGCCCTCGTGTGTGTCTGTATGTCTGAGAGTAGGTAGGTGTGTGTGGGGTAGGGGGGCAGCTAAAAAAAACCATTTACGCTCCAACTCGTTGTTCATAATTTAAGCATTGATAAATGGTTACAGATATAACAATTATTGTAAATAAATGTAAAAAGGTCTAAAAGAACATTCTGGAAAAAAGTTGATATGGACAACGTAACACTAAATTAACACATGACTGTGACTGTCAAAAAGTTACGCTGTAACATCAACACACTTGGCTAACCTTTAAAAAAAAGGCCAAAGATGCTAATCACATGCTAAGCGGTATGGATCAAATAGCTAGCATTATGCTGTCACGCTGTGAATAAGTTGTTTATCTTAGCTGTGTCATTCGTTCACTACTGGTTTCTCAGTGTAGCTGAGATTGGCATCAATCACAGTGGAAAGAGTGCAAAGGGTGTTTTTAGTTAGCAGCTAGTTAGTTTAGATTAACTAGCACTGACCAAATACTAGAGTCCTTATCCTGGGAACAGTTTTATGTTTAGGTATTAATGCAGTATATTTAAGAGTAATAGGTGGCCAGGCAGGATCTTCGCTGGGCCTGTAAAAACTACAATTGTGTAGAAAAGGATTCTTGATTCTTTAATTAGCATTTTCATTAGTGTAATGTTCACAAAATTGCCTATAGTTCATTTTTTTAAAGTTTAACTTTATTATAAAGGTCCGGCTGAGCTCCACAGATAGGGCTACCCTTTAGTCGGAAGACATCACATATGATTTGTAACAAATATTAGCAAGAGAACCATCAGCCAATCAAATTTCGACATTCGGTGAAAGCCCGCCTTCTGGGCCTAGCGACAAGCCCAGTGCTACCCCCCAGCGTTTGCCTGGAATTTCCTGGGTATGAAAGTAAATCTTAATAAAAAAGTGTATGACGGCCGCAGTCGCCAGCACCGCTACACCAAATGTTGCTGCCGATTTATTAAAAAATGCATTTTCAAGACATACTTTAGCAAGAAAAAGAGAAATAATTTAGACTCTCTAATTCCTACTATAAGAGCTATGAGTGACTAACACCTAGCACAGAGCACAACAAGCTATCTTGTTGGCCATTTTTATATTTTAATACGAGTCAAGGGACACGGAATGATTTTAGCTTTGACAGTCTGAATATGAAGTCACCTGTTAAACATAAAGGTTCCAAACATCATATAATGTCAGTTGTGATTAATATGAGCAGTATTTTCATATAGCGGCGTTAGCTGTAACGGGGATGTGTAGATGTGTGTATTTGGTTTACAGTTGCTTCCGACAGGCACCTCATTGTACACCACTAACACTGAATATATATAGTGTCCAAAATGATTTTACATATACATGTACTTTTAGCAAGTATTTTTTTATTTTGGATTAATTCTAACTGTTCTCATAATTGTCAGAGATTTATCAAACATACACGCACACACACACATTTATATATTTGTTTATCTATGTGTGTGTTCACCAGGTCGTTCCGCTCAACTAAACAGGAACAGGGGGATGAAACACAGGCGCTGAGGAAACTGGAGAGAAATGATTATTGATTTAATCACATAATCAGCAGCCAACACTTCAGGCCCAGATAGCAAATCCATAATCACACCGCCGCATGAGCAGCGTCACACACGCTTCCCTCACAGCCCAGCACGTGCACACACTGCAAACACGGCCAGGGCCGAGGGTCACCTTCAACCGCCGCCACAATATTGACACTCCTGCCGCTTAAATATGGTTTTGAGTTAAGCGTTATCAATCATCGATAAAGTACAAGAGCGACGACGGGAAGATTAGACCCTCGCTTTTATAGTCATAATCTGAGAATCTGACAGACAAAGAGGAAAATCAATTAAGAGTGTGTGTGTGTGTGTGTGTGTGTGTGGTTAGGAGGAGAAAGAGAGTATAAACACATACTCTAGTCATCCTCAGTGTTTTTTTCTTTAACTGTAGGTATGCAGTGTTGTGTGTTAACATTTAAATTTACAGCATTTGGCAGATTCCCAAGGTATTTCAGGAAGAGGCAGGTTTGCGTATATAAGTGTGTGTGTGTGTGTGTTTATAAAGAGGGAGAGTTCATTACCACACACACAGGCCATGATTAAGTGGATTTATTTTATTTTTTTTAAACTGTACATCTGTAAGTGTGTGTCTGTCCTCTAATGTCTCTCATCTCTGTGTGTATATGCGTCTGTGTGTGTGTGTGTGTGTGTGTGTGTGTGTGTGTGTGTGTGTGTGTGTGTGTGTGAGAGAGAGAGAATATATGCCTTCTGTCGAAATGTGACCCAAACCCTTCATCGGTATGACAGCCCTGATTGTTTCTCCCAAAAAAGATGGCACGTCACTTCGCGTCACTCAGACTGAAGCGTTCTGATGAGAGCCACCCGAGCTCACCTGGACGCCCAGCAACCCTCAAACAGCAGCCTCCCAAATGACACATCTGGCAAGAGAATGCTTCAGTAGTGGCAGAACAATCTGAAAAAAAGCTGATACACCTGCACAGCACTTCACAGCAGCGTTCACAATCCCGTGGGTCAGAGTGCATCAGGGATATTGTGTTAACGAGCATGTGCCGAATATTTAATTGGGCTGGAAAATGTGTGTTCTGTGTTTAGGATGGAGAATAAAAAATGAACGAACACCTTGTCTCATTATCTTTGGCCCCTCGTTTTTTAGAGCGCCATGACGAGCTAAGTTACAAGCACACATCGCGACTCTTAAGTGAGACGGCTTTGTTTTCTGTTTCCGTCACTGTACCATCACTGCTTTGTGACAAATCACAGATATTTCCATCCTCTTATAACGTTAAGGTCAGAGATTTTAGTTAATGAAGAACTCTAACATATTTTTTCAGATCTTTGGGGGGGGTTTTCTTAAACTTTTCCTTTTTTTCATGTTTAACTAAAATTAAAGAATTTAAAATTGATATATTTAATAAACGGCTTTAGCATCACACAAATTAAAAACAGGCAAAGCAACAACAAATTATTAGTATTCAACATATTCCAGGGTTCTAAAGAAAATATTCAGATATTGTAGCTATAATTTAATTACACATTTTTCTCCGTAACTGTAACAAATTACTGTTACATTTATTTTGTAATTAAATTGCGTAACGCAGTTGCATTTAACTAGTTACACCCCAGCAGGTTATATATATATATATATATATATATAGAAGTGATAGTTGGTCTGCTAAATTGTAGATTGTGGGGTTTTTTTTTATTTGTATAGCGCTTTTTGAAAGAGTCATTGTCACTAAGCAACTTTACACAATCAAAGAGATTATAACATGCAAATGAATAAGAAATCAGTTGTTTGTCCCTGATGAGCAAGATAAGTGCGACGGTGGCAAGGAAGAACTCCCTGAGATGGAATAGGAAGAAACCTTGAAATGAACCAGACTCAACAGAGAACCCATCCTCATTTGGGTAAAAAACGGGTAGCAGGAATTATGTAGTTACACTGTGTGTGTGTAAGCAACTTAAATCCCTTAAGTCCTTAAATCACAAGTTGTCACTGCTGGGTTCCCGAGCAAGGCCCTTAACCCTCAGTTGGCTACTTAGTTGACTTAGTTACTCTGAATAAGGGTGTCTGCCAAATGCAGAAATGAAATGTAATGTAAATGTCACTCGCTTTATGCATAGCTAGATTCAGACTCTCTAACTCATCTTTTAGTACAGTAACATAGCCCTTGGCTTCTTTCTCTTCATCACTGTGTCGCGTAGAGACCATCTCTTCGTCACTGATTTCCGTAAGAAAGCCTGTCCTCAGATCGCTTCCACCCTGCAACACTGCACTATCATCTGTCTGTTCCTGTCTGCGTCGCCCTGAGCGACGAAGGCGTAATTGTTTACCAAAGGGTTGCGCCTCATTGGCTGCTGGAGATTGGCTCCTAATTAGCAGCGAGTTGTCTGAACACGTTCGAGCACTGTCCACTCCACTTTCATCTAATCTCCACTCTTTCAAACAAAATAATGAGATCATTTACACCTCATTAACACAGCCCCGTAATGTCCGTACATTCATCATAATGATTGCTTATCATTTCACTCTGCAATATTATCTCCTCTAATGAAAGCGTTTGTGCCCGCTGCCAGGAGAGCCTTAATTGGCGGTGTGGAATGGCAGCTTGTCAGAATACGCCAAAGCTTCTCATTTGCATGTTGCACTTGAAATTCTAATAAAGAGTCGTCATTAAATATCAGAACATACAGCTAATAAAGACTCTTTCTGTACCTGCTTTAGAGGTGCAGAACCATGTCACGGCACAAGATTGAGGCTAGAAGATAAAATGTAGTGGATCATAGACGTTTCCAGCTCCGTAGATGAATGTGTATCTAAGAACTGCCATACCTAAGTGGGCGGAGTTTTAGTGATATTGGTTATAATTTAAATAGCTTGTAGAAAAAAAATGTAGTCTGGCTACTAGTTCACAGTTGTATGTTGACGACTTTGCACTTTGTTTTAACTTAATCAGACTGAGAAAGAGATTTGAGTGTTTTAATAAAATCTCGGATCTGATTGGGGAGATTTAGCCCCTCACCAATCAGCGGGTTTATTTTAGCCCCTCTGTGGTTTAGGAATAAATGTAATATAAAGATTAATAGTTGAAGACCGTCTTTAAGAGTCGTTTTAAGATACACCGGAAAATGTTTTAACAAAACTCAATTGAAAAATAATAATCAAGGATCTTTTTAATTAGCTATGCTTCAACATTACATTTTCTAAATGCTTAGTACTAAAAAATGAGTATTTTATGCTATTTTTACATAATAATGCTAGCATTTTTGAGCGCTGGTGATATTAGCTTCTAGCTAATCATTATAACGAATGGTTTCTGTAGCCACAACTTTTGGTGTGTTATTGTCCACATAATCACAACAACAGAACAATAAACAGAGCACTATTGTTTTAATAAAACAGTTTGGATGTTACAAACAACACTGAAAACTCCACTTCCTAGAACACGTCCTGAATATCGTCCACTTGCTTTGGTTTATTAAGCACATTGCATAAATCTTGCTAATGCTTGTAATATTTTATGCTAATAAAATAGCTAAAATGGTAGCATAACACTATAATGACTTCAGGGAGCCAGATTGTCAGTTAACATAAGTTTTACTGCAAATGTATAAACAGCTAAAAGTTACTTTTTAGTCCTGCTGGTGCTTCAAATGTGATGTTTTTTGTCCGAGTGTAAAGAGAACATGCATAGCGATTGTTTCATCCAGATTTTATATCATCCTTTCATCGCAGATGATAAAGAAACATAAAAAGATTATGCTATTAAATTATTTTAATATTAACATGAGCAAATAAGCAAAAAAAAAAAAGGACAGAATAAAGTTGAAGGGGAATTTAGTTCATTACCCAGATTTCCAGACAGACTCATTTAACAGAAAAGTCACAAAAGTTTTAAAACACAAACATTCCCTGCTGTGTGTGTTTTTGCAGGGTTCATGGTTAATATGCGGATTTGATTAGCCTCCGGACATGCCTTCTGGACTGATCCGGGGCTTTGCGCTCCCAGTGCGAAGCGTGACCCAGACACAGAAAGAGTTTCATCCCATATTTCCATTTTTTCCCCTCTGGTCTATGATGTAGCAAAAGCGTGTGAACTCCTCATATCCTCTTTGCCGTCATCCTGCGGCTTCTTCGAAATGAGATCAAACGCATGGCATCGTGTGCGTTAGCTAAACTAGCCGGACTAGCCATGCATGCCAGGGAGGCACCCTTGTCTGATTTAGAGAGGCTTAGGAGAGGATTTTTTCCAGCCCTCGACCGAGGGTCTGGCTGCTAATAGTGGCCACGTGCGGAGTGCGGGCATAGCCTGAGTAGCTTTACTAAATTAAAACCTAGCACTGTGTGTCAGAAAACCGGCTTCTGCGGCCAGTTTTTTTCCGTAAAGCCCATCGCCTTCTTTCGTAGAGCTTCTCATCACACTCAGCCCTTCATACAGACTCTTTCAATGAGACTTTTATCATGTTATGTTTTTTTACATTTGTTATGCTTTATCTATTCTTGTTGAATTTGTCCACATAATATTATTTTCACATGATTTTTGTATTTTTATGTGAATACTTTTTCATGCGATTCAATAATTCTTATGTAAATTGTTGATATATTTCATTACATTTTTTTCATATACATCTTTTTCCTATTTACACGTAACTTTGGTTTTGATGTAATTTTTATGTTATTTTGTTAAAATGGTTCTGTGTTAAAACAATTTTGGCATCAAATCTGTTCAAAATGAAGGTTTTTCTACTCCTATGGGAAGCGAACTTTAACCCTTTTAACTTGCCCAGTGTGATCGGCTCTCACTGCTGCGTTGTATATTACATGTGGATTTGTCAGAACTCTCTGTAGATGTACATGTGATTTGCAGTTCGGACCGGACTGTACAACGAGAACTGACCTGACCCTCAGGCTGCGCTGCTCATGCATAAGGTTAATAAGGTGCTCTGGCAGCTATGCTGTCATCTTAAGATAATAAAGACAGGAGCGGTGTTGCACACAAACACACACACACACACACTTGGGATATATTTCCATGTTGGTGTGGCCTCATTGTCAGGGCGACTAGCAGCAAGGTTACATTAATACGTTACGTTAGCATTTACGTTAAGAAGCTACAAATGGTTTGTATATGGACGGTGAATGCTTTTAAAGAAAATAACATGCTAAAATATTGTTATTGTGATTTATATCCAGTGCCTATGGCATTTTTTATAGTCTATAGTTTCAAAAAAAAGTTATACATTTAGTTTTTTTGGAATGTGTTTATTTATTTGTTTGTTTGTTTGTTTTTGAGCAATCTGTTGTTTACCTGCTGCATTAAGTGCAAACATTACCACACTATAAGAAAATGAAGCTGCATTATTAATGTATTCATTTCTAATTCGTGTTCGAGCGAAATAAAATATAAGATTAATAATTATTGTTATTAGGAATATTTTAGAATAGCAATAATGGAAACAGGACAGCATGGTGGCTTAGCGGTTAGCACTGTTGCCTCACAAAAAGAAGGTCCCGGGTTCGATTCCCTTTCTGTGTGGAGTTTGCATGTTCTTCCGTTGCTTACATGGGTTAACGCCGGGTTCTCCGGTTTCCTCCCACAGTCTAAAATGCATGTTAGGACTAGTGATTCTAAATTGCCCATGTGAGTGAGTGTATGTGTGATGGACTGGTGACCTGTACTCCATTAGATCCCCGTGACCCCAAATTATGGAATAAGCAGGTGTTAAAGATGAATGAATAAATGAATAACGGAAAGCATATCCTTTTTAAATGTGTAAAATATCTAAAGCCAAAAGAGACGTCAAACGTTGATTTTTTTTTTTTTGATTTTGTTAATTTGATTTATTCGATTTGATTTGTGTGAAGTTTTAGCATAAAGTCATTTGAGTTATTTCTCTTGCTGTCCAGTTGTTCCCGTACAGTGCAAAGTGAGGAAGTGTCTGCTTTCACATGCTCGGAAGACTCTCGCTTTCTTTATGAATCTTTTGAATCAGTCCATCTAATGTTCTTTTTTTTCAGCTTAGTCTGCAAACAATTTGACTAAACAACATTTATTTTTTTTTTAATTCATACAGTTTGCTACCTGAGAGCTCAGCTGTCGCTCTGGAATATTTGGGAAAGGTGAAGATATGGAACTGTGCGTTCATTTGAATATTTAATTACTAGGCTCTTTCTGACTAAACAGTTTGGAGAATTCAAAAAAAGTAAGATAATAACACTTAATACCGATTGATTCAATGTTGATCATTTTCATAATGGTGTTATTAACAGTAGAAGGAATTATATCAAACCCAAATAGACCCGGACCTATGCCATAAGCTGAAAACAAAAGGTGCCTTGGAAAAAAAGTAAGTCAGAGAAAGAAAGAGAGAGAGAGATAGAGTATAGTCAGCCATGCATCTGTGAGAGAGCAGAAACAAAGCTTTGTTTGTGTGCCTCAATCAGTTGTGCTTGTGAAAGCAGACACTTACGAGAGAGAGAGAGAGAGAGAGAGAGAGAGAGAGAGAGAGACAGAAAGAAAGAGAGAGGATATATTTTGCTTTTATATAATAAACAACATCCTGGGTAAAAATAAAAAAGTTAATACTAATACAAACTTCTTTCTGTTTGCTGTGAATGTGGTAGGAATAAGAACTTCTGTTAAGCAACAGCGAAACACATACACACAGAATGAATTAACGTACAATAAATCCATGGAGGGGCCCCTGAGTGCCTCTAACATACAGATTCTTCTACATTTTGCTTTTATTTTTTTATTATTTATATTTTTAACAGTGTTGAAAGTAAAGTAAATGAGAAAACTAGGTCCCTCTTGCTGTGCTAGCCCAGCGGGAACCCGAACCCGTCACCCGGCGTGACCCGCACGAATTTAAACCCAGATTGATAAGAAAATTTCTTCCGTTCCGCTGTTTTTTTTTTGGTCCGGAGAGGTGAACGGGAGGGGAATAAAGTTACAAGTGTGCGTCGAAGAGCTGAAAGGCAGTGTGGGAAAAAGCAGCCTTGGCAGAGAGACGGGGTCAGCGGCGAGCCCGCCGCACCAGGTGTCCCCCCTGTATTCAGACATACGCTCATTCATAGAGCCAGCGCAGAGTATTAAAACTCAGAATTTGCAACTGAATGCTGATATAATCCTGGAAATATATGTCTCCATTAAGCACACTCCCATTAAGCACACAAGGAAGCCTTTGTGCTGAGGCTTTATGTATATTTATCAAGGTTTTTAAAAGAAGGGCCAGTGAGGATGGAGTGACGGAGGAGTGCAGGCTCGGGTAGACTTTCCAACTGTTTACATGTTAATTTTCAAACTTAACAGCCCTCATCCTGGAACTATTTATATACAGAATGCTAATCATCTTCTCCTCTCCTTCCACCCCCCACCCCCAGCCCCCACAAAAAAATCTCCTTTCTTTCTTTCTCTGTCTCACTTGGCAGCAGTTATTTCCCACTTGACTGTGGCTATGCTAATGTGTGTGTGTGTTGTGTGTGAGTTTAGGTTTAATAACGGCCCACTCGAAACTCAGGTTCAAAACACCAAAACCAGAAAAGATTTCTTTTTCACTTAAAACACAGTGTCTGGAAAAGAAACTAGAAAGAAAAAGAAGGAAAGGCAGAAAAGAAAGAAAATAGTTAAGAAAGGAACAAGTAAAGAAAAAAAGAGAAAAAAAATGAGGGGGAAAAAGGAAAGGAAAAAACTGAATGAGGAGAGAAAGGAAAAATTAAATAAAACAGGTGGAGAGGAAAAGAATCCATCAATCAAAAAACAGGATGAAAAAAGACAAAAATTGAGGGGAAAAGGAAAGGAAAGGAAAGTTGAAAAGGAAAAGAAAGGAAAGGAAAGAGGAGTGAAGAAAAGTTGTCCAGCAGGTGCTGTGTATGAAACTGGGCTTGTTTACAGTATTAAGTGAAGAAAAAAAAAACATTTTGCATTTTTACACGAAAGGAGAGAAAATGTGACTCTTACACTAGTAGTGACAGATATTTCAGGGAGGGAGGGATGGAGGAAGCGAATGAAAAAAACAGAATGAAAACTACAAAGAAAAGAAGTTATGAAATGTTGGGAGCTGTTATACCATGGCAACTGCTGAAGTGTTCATGTGTCCAGCTAAGAGGAATGTGTGTAATACCCCCCCCCTTCAATTCTCAACCCTGCTGCTCTCTCTATCTCTCTCTCTCTCTCAGCGTGTCTCATTAATTTTGAAAGATGAAGATGACTGTACAAGTGTGTGTGTGATGCTTTTTTTAATTTGTGTGAGATAAGGAGACTTTTCAAAACCTCACTGTCTTTTAATTCTTAAAATGTATTCTATTAAAGTAACAACAGCAGCTTTTTTGTGTCTAGGTAGAACTCCTAAATATCTCATAAATTATGCTTACACAAAAACTTTTAACAATATCAACCCTCAGTTGACCTGTTCACTATTCAATAAGAGCTAGGACACAGCCTTGAGGTACCCCATATCAAATTTTTACTTTTTTCTTAATTTTTTACAGTTTGTAGACTTTTTTTAGTTTTATTTTCGTTTCGTTTCGTTTCGTTTGGTAACGGTGTAACAATGTTAATTAGAAGTGAAGTAGCGAAACTGAATAATGTGTCGATTCAGCATTTTTTTAGACTGTGTTTTCTATGATGTTAAGCTAATTTCATTTGTCAAATGGTCCGAAACAAAAATTGCAGTTACTTTATTCCAGTTCCTTCTTACCATTATTTTAATTAAGCCGCCAAACAAGGAAATGTAGCATATTTTATTCTGTTTGTGTGTTTCAAGGGGGAGCGAGTGATTGTTGTGCATTGTCAAAAACGTGTACGGCTCTCTTTGCTCTTTCTCCTTTTCTCTTTCTCTCTCTCGTTAATTATGATGCTAATATCAGCACTCTAAACAAAGTAGCAATTTCAATGACTGATATGAGGACACAAAATGGCTGCTTCCACAAAAGAGCTGTTGAGGGGCCCCAAAACCTCTGAAAAGATGTGCATTTGTGAGTGTACGTGTGTGTGGATGGTGGCATCAGCTTGCTCGTACCATCACCTGAATTATGCAGGGCCATTGTGTTTGAATATCATAAAATTGACACATGAATGTCCGCGGATCCACCTCCCTCCAACGCCAGGGTAAAACGATTATTTATCCCACTTCGGAGCTGCGCCGAGACAATTAGTCATATTTGTACGTCGAAATAATCGAGAGTGGCGGGAGACAGAGCCGCAGTACAATAGGCAGCTTTTGTCCGCTCTCCTGTCTGACAGGGATAATTAAACATATGAAATTCCTCTATGGGGGGCCGCATCGACAAGGCAGCGTCTGCAGTCATGCCCGACTCTTTTGTGCCATCATTGTGGTGCCCATTTCCTGTCGGCTACAAGCACACACACACATTGTCGAGTTCTTTCTTTCTTCATGCTGGCTAAAGGAGAAAGATAGAGAGCGACAGGGACGATGGTGTGAAGCTATCATAGGGCAAAAAATAGAATAAAATAGAATAAAATATAAGAAGTATAATATAATAAAAATAAAATAGGAAAAGGGAATAAAAATATAAACATTATATATATTGTGTGTTGTATACGCTGAGTGTATATATAAAGTGACTAGCAGTGGAGTATAAAGTGCCGTTGTGCAGGAGTTCTGGTGTATGTATGTGTGTGTGAGAGTATGAGCACAGAGGAATCCTGGTTCCAGGTGTTCTCCTGGTTGAGGGCCCGAATGGCCTGCGGGAAGAAGCTCCTCCTTATTCTCTCTGTCTTTGCTTTCAAGAAACGGAAGAGCCACAACAGAGGACCTTACTGAGGTCCTTCTGGCCTTGGTCCAGCACCGCTTGCTGTAGGTAGACTCCAGGTCAGAGAGTTCAGTGTGGAAAGTACGTTCTGATGATCACGCCACCCTCTGTAGAGCTGTAGTCCTGTTTGGTGCTGTTACCAAACCAGGTTGTGATGCTTCCTATTAGGATGCATTTAATGGTGCAGTTGTAGAAAGTCCTTACAACCTGAGGTGGCAATTTAAAGTCCTTTAAACGTCTGCGGTGGAATAGACGCTTCTGGGCCTTCTTTACCACTGTGTTGGTGTGACAGGACCATGATAGGTCTTGCGTGATGTAAACACCTAGGTATCAGAAACTGTTCACTATCTCCACTGGGGTCCCTTTAATCATAAGCAGCTGATAGATCCTCTCCTGCTTTTTTTCTGAAGTCCACTATCAACTCCTTTGTTTTACTGAAGTTCAGAAGGAGATTGTTGGTCTGGCCATATCTCCTGGTTCTTAATCTCTTTTAGATAGGCTGTCTCGTCGTTGTTGGAGATCAGACCCATCACGACAAGGTCATCAGCAAACTTGGTGGTGGAGTTGGAAGTGGCCACACAGTCATAAGTATACAGTGTGAACACAACCATGGGGTACTCCAGTGCTGAGGGTGAGGGAGAGTGAGACGTGTTTGCCTACTCAAACTGTCTGTGGTCTATCTGAGAAGTTTCAGAACCTCCAACTTGTCAGTGGGGATGGGTGAAATTATGGTGTTAAAAGCTGAGCTGTAGTCAATGAACAGCTTTTATAATTCCTTTCTCTCTTAAACACCGGAGACCTCTGGGATTTAGCTTTCTGTTGCTCTGTGTTTCCTATGTCAGAAGGTTCAACGTTACATGATGATGTCTTTGTAAATATTTTATTCAGAACATTTTTTCCCAATGCCTCCAGTCATCTGGTATCGTATTAGAGATTCGTAGCCTCACTTCCTGTTTGAACCGAAATGTTTACGGGTCAATGTGGTTTGAGTGAAGCTATTAGCTTTAAGACACGAAACAGGCTTTTAGTTTGGAAAAAAGGGATGCTACACTGAGAGTTAAACAAAGAAAATATTAAAAAAAATAGCAAAAATATGTTGCAAAATTACTTTTTTGGTTGTTAAAAATGTTTTAAGCAAATTTGATGTAAGGTTTATTTTTTATAGTTTTCTCTTTTCCCTCTTCTTGCAGTATATGTTGTTTTTGGTAAAAGTATTTTAATGCTCTTTTATTTTGTAAGGCATGTTTTAAAATGATAAAAAAAAAAATATTTATATATATTTTAAATATTATGTGGTTTAAAAAGATTTAGTATTAAAATAATTTTATACATTTAATAGTTTTTTGTTACGTTTGTCACATGTTTATTTTATAATGAAATAAAATAGTATTTTAGCAATAGAGTTACAATAAATTTTTGCTCGCGATTTAACCATCTATTTTTGTATATTTTTGTTAAAAGAAATTATGTTTTAAATATTTTTTAAAACCTTTGCAATATTATTTATGTATTTATTTATTTCCTATTATTTGAGGCTGAATCAGCGCTATTTTGTAATTATCTTGCCCGTGTGCGTGTTCTCTGAAGCCCAGGAGTTGGATTGGTTATGATCCTGACATGATGTTAGGATCCTGTGTGTGTGTGTGTGTGTGTGTGTGTGTGTGTGTGTGTGTGTGTGTGCTGTTCATACATCCTGTCCAGCTTCCAACTTTCACTTCTGCTCTCAAGTCTCTGTCTGGTTTCTGTGGCTAGAGGTCAGGTGATCAGCACTTGTGTGTTTGTGTGTGCGTCTGTGGGAGAATCATTAAATAGAGCTTTTATTAATTGATTGATTTATTCGCACATATAGTGTATCTGAGCGCTGGAGAGGCTCTAATGTTTGCCACATTCTCTCAGACAGATCTATAATTATTTGCTGTGGTTTGGGTGCTGAAGTTTTTTTCCTTTTTTTTCGTCTTCTAGTTTTTCTGCCTCTGGGTTTTCCGTAGCTCTTTATCTCTCCAAATCGCACTTATCCAGAGCCTTCATGTTCCCGTACACTCCCAGGTAGAGAGGAGCTCTGATTATCACCACACCACTGCGGAGAGACATGAAAGAGCAGGAGGTTAGTGGAATGTAGGGGCCAAAAAGAGAGAGAGAGAGAGAGAGAGGCACAGGTCTTAGATCGGATGCAACCCGCCATCCTTAGTATTTATAAATATTTACATATGTACACTTAGCAATGTGGATTCACAGAAACTGAATTTTGTTTCTCTCTTCTTTTATAGACATTTTGTGTCCCTGGTTATTGAGGTGAAAAGTGACATTCGAAAAAGTTGGCTACTCACAGAAATTGTTTATTTTTCCATGTTATCTTGATATGCAGATGGTAACAAATAAAGTTTTGTAAAATATTCTCACTCTACTCTGCATTCTTTTTTAAAAAAAACACAGTTTTATTCTATTGTAACAGATGTGTGTCTTTTCACATGTCCATTCTGTGCAGCTTAAAAGCTGCCAGTGTACCAGTATGCTATGATAGCGGAAGTGGCTGCGCTAGCTGAGATTTTAGCAGAAGTGCATCATCACTCTGTGTGCATAAAGTCCATTGGAAGGTCATTAAAGGGCGTTCCTATAGCGTTTCAACACAGCTCGGGTCCCTTAAAGGAAACCCGAATGAATCTCCACAAATCACAGTCGTACTCGAGGTGTAAAGTGTGCATCTGCTAATCC
This sequence comes from Bagarius yarrelli, assembly GCA_005784505.1. Taxonomy (NCBI): domain Eukaryota; kingdom Metazoa; phylum Chordata; class Actinopteri; order Siluriformes; family Sisoridae; genus Bagarius; species Bagarius yarrelli. The sequence goes on along the minus strand of VCAZ01000063.1, from coordinate 376,175 downwards.
CTCCCCCTTTCCCCACCTTCTATCACCCTTTTTAATAGGTTTAGATTGGTTTTTGATTGTTAATCTATTATCTTACTGTCTGATAAATAAATAAAATCAATCCTTTTATCAGTTTTATGCCATTATTTTATTTGATTTGCTGATTAATGTCCAAATGCACAGCTCAGCTCCACAGCTGGAGCAGCTGTCCACATCCTAGAGTTCACAGGCAATAATAGCTGCTTTACGTTACACACAGGGAAGGCAAATGATACATGACTACCTCACACAATGATCTGTGTGTGTGTGTGTGTGTTTGTGTATGTTCAGGGAAACAAGCATGAAACTGAAATTTCTTTGGCATGGCAAGCACATGTGCATTGTACTGAAAGTATGTGTGTGTGTGTGTGTGGCCAGTTTAGGCTATGTATTTAATTCTGTCTTAATGTTTTAGGAGATGGAAGGAAAAACAGAAGGAAGTTTAGATGGATGAGAAAATGGTGAGACAGAAACACGACACATCGAGGAGAAGAGAAGAGAAGAGAAGAGAAGAGAAGAGAAGAGAAGAGAAGAGAAGAGAAGAGAAGAGAAGAGAAGAGAAGAGAAGAGAAGAGATGAAAAGGTGTTTGCTGTGACGGGACGGGATAGAGAAGGAAAGAAAGAAGAAAAGAAAGAAAGAAAAAATAGTGCAAATCATTGTTTTATTTTAAATCACATACTAGAAGATTTAAAAAAAAAATTTTAAACGGTCTTCACAATTGTTTAAATGTTTTTGTAATTTTCTTTTAAACCAAAGATTTAAATAAAAATAATTCTCGCTGAAAAGAAGAGAAGCGTGTTAGCTGATTTGCACAAACCCGACAAACAAAAATCATTTACAATAATTCACTTTCTGTTGGTTCAAAAACAACACACACTGAACCTGACACACACACTCAAAGCTCAAGGCTGAGGGAAGTGTGTGATGTTTTGCAGCAGTCACATCTCATGGACACTGCAGGAGGAAAGAAGGGAAGAAAAAAAACAAGTGTGATGCGAGATTGACGACTTAAATACTTCATCAATCAATGCTGCGGCCGATGTGTTTTGTTGTGATTGGTGGAGAATTCGGGCAATCCATCTTTCATGGACAGAAAGAGAGCAAGCGAGAAAGAGAGAGAGAGAGAGAGAGAGAGAGAGAGAGAGAGAGAGAGTTCTAGATTCCTCTCAGGTGAAGCGGTTTATTTATTTCATTCTTCAGGTTGCGCAGGTTGACGTGCGTTTCTGTAGAGAGGCAAAGGCATGAAAGGAGTCAGGTTTTCCTCCTGTCAATGACTCTCTCTCTTTCCTCTTTCTCTACTCTCTCTATCTCCTCGACCCTCTCTTCTTCTCGCTTTCTTCTCCTTTTTCTTCTGCTTCTCTTTCTCTCTTCCTCGCTTTCTCTCTCTCTATTCTCTTTCCTCGATTTTCTTCTTACCGCTCTCTCTCTTTCTTCCTCTCTTTCTCTCCCTCTCTCTCTCTCTCTCTCTTTTTCTCTTTCCTCGCTTTCTCTCGCTTCTCTATTCTCTTCTCTTTCCTCCCTTTCTCACTCCCTCTCTCTCTCTTCTCTCTCTTCTTCTTCCTCGCGCTTCTCTCTCTCGCTCTCTTGCTTCCTCGCTTTCTCTCTCTCTCTCTCTCTCTCTCTCTTTCTCGCTTTCTCGTTCTCGCTCTGCTTCCTCGCTTTCTCTCTCTCTCTTTCTCACTTTCTCTCTCTCTCTGTAAAAGTGAACATAATTTAAAAAATTTTATAAACATTACAAAAAAAGAAACTCAATTTTTTAACATCCTGAATCATAAGCAATTATTAATATTAATGTACGTAGCATTTTTTAAAATAAATAAATAAATAAAATTAATAATTTCAATGAAATGAATAACAATTAATTGTATTATTTTTTATTGATTTGTGGTTTGGTTTGTTTTTAACTTAATAACGTTTAAAATGTTGCAGAGATCTTAGTTCATCAATTCTTAGTTTATTTTTTTAACGCAAATAATTCTTTTCTGTTTTTTTGTTTGCTTTTCTGTGACTGTTCTACTAAAATCTCTGAGTCTGTTAATTAAAACACACCTCAGCTCGTCGTTCCCAAGAGTAACAGCAAAGAATAACTGAGCAAGAGGGTCAGCTTTATTTAACTCCAGAGCTAAGTCAACACACACACTCAGAGAGAGAGAGAGAGAGAAGCTAAGAACACACAGAGGCGAGAGAGAGAAAGATAAAAGAGGAGAGAGAGAAGGGAGACAGAGGGGGAGAGAGAGAGAAAAGTGGAGAGAAGGGGGAGAGAGAGAGAGAGAGAGAGAGAGAGGAAAAGAGAGAGAGGAAAGGAGGGAAAGAGAAACGAGCCCGAAGAGATGAGAGAACAAAGAGACAGAGAGAGAGAGAGAGAGGGGAGAGGACTAGAGAAAAGAAGAGAGGGGAGAAAGACTCAGAAGAGAGAGGGAGAGAGCTGGAGAGGGAGAGGAGAGAGGAAGATGAGAGAGCGAGAGAGGAAAGAGAAAGAGAAGAAGAGAGAGAGAGAGAGAGACAAAGAGAGAGAGAGACAAAGAGACAGAGAGAGAGAGAGAGAGAGAGAGAGAGAGAGAGAGAGAGAGAGAGTAAGTCAGCAATATGGACTAAGAAAGACAGAGCGCAAAACATAGAGAGAGCAAATGTAAAAGAGAAAGGGAAAAAAGCAAGAGAGACAGACAGAGCGAGAGAGAGACAGAGAGACTCAGCGTTTTGTTGAGACCGACTCTCAGTGTGATGATAAGCTTTAGCTCTTGAAGAGAAAATCCTCTATTATCCCCAAATCCAACATGAAATACTGTCAGATGTACTATAATCCTGTGTGTGTGTGTGTGTGTGTGTGTGTGTGTGGTGTGTGTGTGAGAGAACGTCACTCCAATTCATAAGATTTTATGACCGTAATTTACATCTTTTTAAATGATATATTTATCACCCTTATGATTAAACATCTTTCCATCGAATCTATAATGTAAAATGAAATCCAGAGAAATACGAACATTTTTTCACAGTTTTGCATTCTATAATTCTACAATTCTACAAACTTTAGTCATCTTATTTTTATAAATAGTTTTGAACATTTGTGTCACTTTTAAGAATTGCTTTTATCTGACTTTAAACCTATCAATCAATAAGAACGAATAAAATTAGCTGTGTGTTTACGTTAGCTGTATTCTTACCCGGAGTACGGAAACTGTAGTGACTTCTTCCTGTTGTCTTCACGTCTCTGGGCAAAAATGCTGGAAAATAAAGCATAATGGCATAAAGCATATAAAGCATATAAAGCATATAAAGCAAACAAAGCATATAAAGCATTAAGGTAATAAGTTTAATTTATTTTTAAAAAACCCTATTGAGTCGTTTTAATAAACCAGACAAACAAACAAAAGCGTCTTTGGCTACCAAACCCAAAGAAAGGACAAAACGACAAAATTTCTGCTAGAAATAATTTGGAAAATAGAACCCAAAACTGAATTTATGATTGATTGTGTCAGCCTAGAAAAATGTTCAGTTATAACGACATCGTAACAAAAATTAGGATTTATGTATAAATAGTGTGTGTACAATCGATTAAATAATTACATTATAATAATAATAGCGGGGGTAGGGGGTATTGGGGTCTCAAGTCCACGCCCCTATCCAAACTGAAATAATAGTTGTGGTCATTGAAATACATTAAAAATATAATTAAACAATGTACAAAACTGCAATTAATGCAAATTTTATTAGGAAATTCTCCATATTCATGTGGGCTGTTGTACAGTGAGGCATGTTACTTCTATAGCAAAGTGACAGGTAAACGCTGCTCAAGCTCCACCCCTTTTTACATCCAAGCACCTGTATCCAAAAGCTCTCTTCACTTTCCTCATTTTTAATAAAATTGTCTTATTTAAAAAAAATATATATTTCAAAAAACTAACCTAAAATGTAAAGTTTAAAAGTATTTTTTAATTATTATTTCAATAATTTTTGTTTAGCAACAATCTCTAACATTTTACGCCACATGGCTATATTTTTGCCCGTGTGTGATTTAATGAGGGAGGCGACGGTCTCCGACTCTATGCTTTTGTTCATCTATAAATAGCTGAGAGGCAAAGGCAGAAATTAGAGTTATAGCATGTTGCTATGCTTCAGCGCACTTTCTTATTAAGCTAGAAGGGGAGACAAACGGGGCAGTGCAGAGTAATGACCAGGAATATTGTACGCTCGTACGCCCGATAATTAGAGCGAGATCCCAATTTGCTAAATTTTAATAGTCGCATTTAAACACATGCGCTTTTTTTCTGTTGGGCGGTGATTTAATAACTGTCGTAAAGATCCCAGGCTAATCCTAAGACTGAATTGGAAAAAAGCGCTATTAAACTGGACACGATAAAATGTCACTCATGATAAGTATTAATACCGTTGGAATATGATTTGTGGCCTGTTTAGATTAAATAAACAGCTTAGTTGCTGTACGGTTAGCATCACTGCCAATTAGCCCCCTGTGAGCGGGATGTGGGTCAAGGCTCTATCCTGAATTGTCCAAACAGAGGTCATCTTAGGTCAATCGGAAGCTATAGCACGGTATAAACAGTCATTCATAGACAGCAAACCGATCAATCCTTCTTAGCGTTCTACTTCTTGATTCTGTCCCTCTGCAGGGGTCAAAGGGCACGCCGGTCGAACTGGTGGAAGAGCTCGGTTTGGAGCAGCTGCGGAGTTTGACCTAAACCTTGTTACATCTGACAAAGGTAAGGATTGATACGATTTTTTGGTCACAAAAAAGGAAGAATTTCTTTGTATGATGCAGCGGACATTTCGTGTCAAATTTTGAATATATTGTGTGAATAAAACAGTATGTAAAGTGAGCATTTGGATTGATAACGTTCAATAATCTGTAGGTAAATGTTCTCGGATGATCTAATAGTTCTGCAGGAATTCTGAAATAGACGATGGCCAATTTATTATCCTATAACCCTACGCAAGGAATAAAAGTGATAACGCAGCACTTTTAAGGTGTAACAGTGTAACACCTGAAAGGGAAAAAATGTTGCACCTTCTGGTTAAATTGCATCATCAACTGACATGTTGAAGTTTTTTTTTCATTTTTGGCATTGTTGTGATGCAATGTTGCATGTTACGTAACAATGATACCATGGTGGAAAATGAATTTTACTCATACTACCTATAGTCGTACTATATACATCATAGTTTTTGACCGGTTGGGGGGTACATACTAAACGGAATGTAGTACATACGGAAGCAGTGTGCAATTCCGGACGCCACATCTAACATTAGTCCTGGCTACTAATTGTTTCCATAGTAACAACATACACAGAAGCTTAACTGGAGGACACACTGAAAAACAAATGTTAGAATTGTTTTTTACCAATTTTTTTGTAAGAAGAGACTGAGGCAGACAAAAACTATTTTATTTTATTTTATTTTATTTTTACAGATAAAAACTATAAGATTATTATTATCCATTATTAATTAGAAATTTGTCATTTTAATTGTTAGAAATTAGAAATTAATATTAATAGAAATTCATAAAGAATCATAAACATAATTACATGTTGTGATTGTTTCGTTTGATCAGTTTTTGTCTTAATTACTTGATTACTTATAAGCACTCACATATATCTGTTATTTTTGTTTGTGTAAAAAAAGAAAGAAAGAAAAGAAAGAAAGAAAGAAAGAAAGGAAATCATATCTCAGAAACTCTAGCGATCTTTCACAGCACAGCGATTTTTCCCAGACACACAAACAGGATGAAACACTCAGGTCCAAATAAAGTTTGCTAATTAACCCATAAGGTTAACGTGAAAGGATAAAAGACAGTATGACTGCCTGTGTGTGTGTGTGTGTGTGTGTGTGTCTGTATGTGTGTACAAAAAGGAAACAGTGAAAAAGAAGAAACGCTTCAGGGATTAAATTACTAGCCCCTTTTCTCATTATCATTTGGCCGTCTTTTTATGGCCCACCAGTAAGAGATGATGTTCCCATGACCCCATGCAATACAAAGCCAGATTATTCAAAGGCGGCTGTATGACATTCCTGCAAATAAAACCTTTGTCAAACACCAACAGCTAATTATTTGACAGATTGGACCCCCATTGGCTTGGGTTACAGTGTGAAGTGGCTGCAGTGTGCCCCCCATATGCACAAATACGTACACACAAACACACACACACATACTTACCTCAGAGGGGAAAACCCACAGGGCCCCTTTCTTTTTAAAGATTATATTTTACCCTCCCAGCCATCCATCCGAACTATGAGTGAGTGTGTGGGTGTGTGTATGTGTGTGTGTGAGACAGACAGAGAGAAAAACCTAGAGTGTGATGTGGGTCTGTGTGTCAGTGACAGCAGTCATTTCAGAATTTAAAGGGTGTTCTCAAGCAGAAATATTTAATCTCTCTCGGAAAATAAGGCCGTCGGGGGTGGGGCAGATGTTGAACTGTCACTCACAGCTGAGTTGTAAGGACGAATTCCTCACTTTTGTTTCTCTATATGGGGCCCCTCTTAACATCAAGGACACTCACAACACACACACACACACACACACAGGTTTATGCACAGTTACAGTTCAGAAAGTATTCACAGTGAAAGATGATAACGAAACCTGATGAGTACCAACGAAGCAATGTATAATGATAATATGCGACTTGGATTAAAGCCTGAGGTGCATTTAATGAGGTCTCATAAAGGTGTTGTGGATACAGTGTCTGAGGAACACACCATTTCTGATGAGCTCAAACACTTAAAAATTTGTTACCAGTAAGTCTGTTATATGTATGTTTTTTTTTAAAATCTAAGTTTCTAATTAAGTTCCTTATACAAGGAGAATTTGAAAATAAAATACTTTGTGTTTCTATGTAAGTCATTATTTGTGACATACATTACTACACATTAAAATTCATTTCTTTATATATCTTAGATTAGGACGTTGGTGTCAAAGTGCAGGGTCACTACTGCCCCACAATAACTACAATTATAATATAATAATTCACATCAATTCCTTAACCCTAATTCAAGGTTAAGGGTAGAAAAAAAAAATTACAACTTATTTAACGACCAACATTCTGTGACCTTGTTTTAATTTTTTTAACCTCGTTTTTTGCCTACCAGCAGCACATTACATTAGACCCTTCAAACCCAATCCACTGGAAACCAAACAAAATGATTCTGGCACCTTTCAAGGTACAGTAAGTTCTTAAAATGTTAGCCAGCCCCTGCACGTTGCTGGTTTATTTTTACTTCCTACTGGTTTAAAAGGCCTTTTATGCATTATATAAAGAGCTTTTAAAAAAAAACATCTCAACAGAATATATTGATCTGAAACTCCCTGTGGTTTGCAGCATTGCTACCGTGGGTCCAACAGGTTGGAGCATGCTGTGATAACCTTTGCCTCCAGCTATGCCACTTTTTCATGTACACATTAAATCCAGCGTGGGCAGCCACGGTCTTGAGTAAAACAGAGAAATGAAACATAATCCGCAAATGTCAAAATGAAAGCCGTGCAAAAGCTTCAGACTCAGCGGAGGTCAGTTTCATACAAGCTCATGCACACCTACGCACATACATGCTTGCCCTGAGAACCTGCTTACAGTCTGGGGAAGCGCCAAGGAGTAACAAAAGGCATAAATCTTTAATCCAGGAGACACCTGGTCTAGCTAATTCTCCAATATTCAGGCAGACGTGTCTGGAGTTTGGTGCCAGTCACTGCTAAAGGCTTGTCTAGATTTGAAGCAGCGTATGGCACAGTACACTATTCAATACAAGGGTTCCATGAATGGCTAATAGTTAGTTTTCTAATGGAGGGACTTTTGACTGGTTTTGAAGACCTTTGAAGATTCCACCAGCGGGATAAACTAAATATTTTTATAGTGCTAAGTGGTACCTTTTGTTTCTAAAAGATGAAATTTTTCTATAGACTTATGAAAGGATTATGTTATTAAAAACTGTCTTTAAAGTTGCACTTGTAAGCTCTGCATTACAGGATGCAATTAAAGCTACCAATTTTCTAGTAAAATGTAAAGATATGCATTATGAAATTAGCAAGGAAACTGGTAGCACAGTGGTTAAGATATTGAACTGCTGATTAAAGGACTGTGGGTTCAATTCCCAGCACCCCAAATCCCAAGCTGCCAGTTCTGGGCCCTTAACCCTATAAGATAAAATGTAACCCTGTGTAAAGGCATCTGCCAAATGGCAGAATAGTAAACTAGGCCCGTCTACTGCCAAAGTCACTAGAATTTAATCTGACTGAATGAAACTGCGGTGACTTTTCTTAAATCAGTGATGGAAGCCATCTTGCTGGTTCTTTTCATCATCAGACTTCCCAGCTTTATTATTTGTACAGAGAGGAATTTTAAAACAGAGAATAATACTGGGATTTGAGTTACAAATAAAAAACTAATCTATACAAAACTTCTCCACATGGAGGGCCTTTTTGTTAAGTCCTTACCAAATCAATGGTTTTGAGGAAAGATGTGGAAATTATAAATAGCTGGAGGCTGTCTGAAATGGAGAGACAGCCTGTGCCATAGGCTGGCACAGGGTGGGCATTAGCGTCTGCCATGGTGCGCACTCTCCTTGTCCCCACTCGACTGGCACCAACCCAGCTGCGCATCCTTGTGCCTCACCTGGATGAAGGGCAAAGAAACTCGCCCTTCATGCCCGCTTCCCCAGTGAGCAAGCATATGGCTGTGGAGCACCTTGAAAAAGCCCAGGAGTGAGCAGGCAGGGTCGGGATGTGGGCAGGTAGGGTGGGCATATCTCCCCCAGAGTGACCTGATGCCGGCTTTGCCAGTGTAACAATACACTATCTCACCAGCAATCCCCAATGTTCTCTAATTGGCCGAGTATGGGTAGGCAGTTTGGCATAACCTCAGTATGCCAAACCTCAGTATGCCAAACTCTTCTTTTTTTTCTGTTTAAAAAAAAACTCTGTATTTATAATCTTCATGGCATTTTTTTTTTTTTTTTTTTTGGATCAGATGGGATTAGGGTCAAACTTATTTTAAGCACCCTCACTTAATAGGACACTGACTATTGTTTCCTGACTAAGGTTCAGGAAAAAGTTGCTGCACAGGTACATTTTCCCCACAGTACAGATGAACTCCCCATGGTACAATTGTGGTCTTTGTAGTCTAATTATGTAAGCAAGTTGGTAAGATACACTATTATTCACTTCATTAGAAAACAAACTAATGCCCTTGCAAGAGGTACAAACCCTGAGTTAACGGCCTGTGTGTACCAATTCTGAATAAAATCCAAGATCATTATTTTGTTTAAACAAACAAGCATTAAGATTTTATAAAGTTTGTAGTAGTTTTCTGCCTTCAGAAGGGTCTAATGACATACGTACACTGCAATATTTTGTGAATGGGGACAGGATACGATGGGTCTCCAGTGAGCTGCCTCACTCATTAGCCCACATGAGGAAACAAAGGGACAATGGCATGCTAAAAAGTGCCATCCCTCATCTGCGGGACCACCGGCTGACACATTAGGAATCAGTATGCTCAATTAGGCACTGGCAGGCTCATTTTTCTGATACACACTCTCTCACTTGCTGTCTCTTTATTACTTCATCTTGCTCATATTCACACTCATATCCCCTTTGATCTGCACTGGTGGTCTTCTTAAATCCGTCTTTGGTGTATACATATTGTTTACACTGCACTGGCCGAGACAAGTGCACTCTTCCATCTTTAACCCTTGAATCTGTAATGTCTGGTGGTTATGACAAATGATGGGGTTGGTTGAAGGTGTAAAAAAGCACAGTAATAAGAGATCAGGAAATAGGAAGAGCCTCCATCCTTTTGGAAGCTAAATTGAGCTATGTTACACAAGCAAATGATTTATTTTTCTGGGTGAAAAATGATACACATTTGGGGAAGTTTTTCCCTCAGCCATGGGGTCACTAGGGCAGCGAACTGAACTGGGACCCCAACTCTCCTTCTAATCCTGTCATCACTCTGCACATACACACACTCTTGAGCATATTGTTAAACTTACTGGAGAATTCCACACCAAACCCTGTGTTCCAATTTTTTTTTAGCATGCCATGACAGAAACCTGATGTATGCCTGTGTGTTGACACACTAATGTGGTCAAAGGTGGCAAAGTCCTACGAGAGTGAAACAGAGTGGCAGTAATCATAACAGCCGGCCGGTTGCTGAGACGAACTTGTTGTGTTGCTAATTACTGCAATTATGAGGATGCAGGGTGCTGATGAGTAGTGTGTGCATTTGTGTGTGTGTGTGTGTGTACGTGTACATGTTGCAGCAGAGGCGATTAAGTAGGGGATTAGCTGGCTGTCCTGAAGAGGGGGGCGGCACATCCCGAGACCAGCCCTGACCTTCTCATTTCATCCTCATTAGTATCTCATGTCAACAGAGCGCCTGCTCCTTAATCATCTGCTATCATCGCACATACTACACACACACATACCAAGCTGTAAATCCACCAACACAACCGGCACAAACATGACCAAGTTTCTTCAAGGGCAACTAGCCTGCTTTTTACACACTTGGTTAATCGGCTAATCATGTAATTTGTGAGAAAAAGAACTGATGCTAAGATCCGATTGTTGTTGTTGTTGTTGCTGTTGTTAGGAGGGGATTGTCCCCATCATAGTGATTAGCTTGTCTTAGCTCTATGGATAATCAGCTCTGTTGTTAGGAGAACAGAGATTTCTTTGATGCTAATCTTATGTCTTTGCTATCTTTTGTTTTGATTTGACTGTGAATAGCTGCTTGTGTCGTGTAACTTCTAATAATCGAGTAGAGGGTTTTTTTGGCTAGCAAGAAACAGTATAAAAAATTTTTTATGCGTTTCTACACAGGGAAGTTCTTTTTACATAACAAGTCTTTGGAAGTTCAGGTCAGCGCACAGGTTCAGCCATGATATAGCACCCCTCAAGCATAGAGCGATAAGGGCCTTGCTACAGGGATCCAACAGTGGCAATCTGGCACTGGTAGGGCTCAAACGCCGATCCTCAAAACCCAGAGATTTACCCATTTGTGCCTCCACTGCCCAGTACAGTTGGGTTAATAACCGTACCCTTTATTATAGTCCCAAGGGCCATAACAACTATGTTGCAATAGCAATAAAACGGCATATCATGACCTTTAAGAGAACCTTTGCCCAAATATACCTACTTAATTTGTACAAAAAAGAAACTATGCAATGTTTTTTAGCATGGTAACCTGCATGCTTCAAGTTGTCGGCAGTTATTGTGTTTGCTTTGTGACACTGATGTGTTGCAAATGGTAGTTTGAGGGCCCGTCTGTCTGTGTCGGAGTGTGCGTGCCACGGCCAGTCCCAGGCAGGCCAACACAAATGAGGCCCATTTATTTCCGCGGACCGGCATATGGTATGCTGTTGTCCTCAGACACCCCATCACCGCTGGTGCAATTTGCTGGCATGTCCTGTCATTTCACACACGGGAAGCAAACAAGATTCAGGCATGAGGGCATGACAATCAGGCTGAAATGTCCAGGAGTTTAACTATTTTGCCTTGTTAACCTCTTTATCTAAGACTATACCAGGCATTATGTTGCCAGACTTAGAGTCGGCATAACTTCCTCAAATGTTGAACTTTCACAAGATGAAAAGACATATAGCTGCATAAAAATATGTGTCTAGACAGAGCGAGCAGTCAGATGAGGGCGAACATCTGAGCACAATTACACCATTGTGCCAAGTAGATTTCTTTTTTAAGGCTTAAGTGGACACATAGTGATGAGATACGTATGACACGTATTACACCTTCTGTGCATCAAAAGCATCAGGATTCCTGTTGATGGATTTGTTGTTAATTACTTGTTAATTAGTTTGTATGATGGGTCCAAATTGGTTTATGGTCCAGCAAACATCACTTTTTTTTTATTATCTCTCAGATCCACGAATTCTTTTCTTTTATTCTACAGCTCGGGCCAGAAAAGCTACAGCAAATGAACTTGAAGAAAATACTCACTAAGTAAGTCCCGAAACTTTGCCAGTTTCAGTGGCGGACTGTAAAGATTAATGGATTTGGCTCGCATATTTAACACTTTTTCAATGGAGTGAGGAATAAGTGGTCCAGAGAGAGAGAGGGCTGGCGGTTTGGGCTCTGCTGGGTCTGTGATTAACAAATTCCGTCCCTCACATCACAGACCTGTTCGGATTAGTGATGAGAGAAAGGAATAAACACAAAGTTACCACAAATTTACTATAATGCCAAGATTCCGTGTTATAGCTGTAAATTTAGTAATGTTTGATCAGTTGTTTACACAGTGGCCACATTTTAACGTTCTCAATATCTTCAGCCAAGATTACTTCCATGCATCATTTCATTAAGCAAACTTATCACCATATTGATATGAACCAATAGATTCCATCTGCTGCCTCCAGGCCTGGCCCCACCCCAAAGCGCTGGCATGTCACTGACCGGCTTCCCACATCAATCACATCATGATGGATGAGGTGAGGGGTCGTGAACCTCAGCTGCATCTGAAGGCTTTGACTGAGCTGTGTGAAAGTGTGAAATCAGCGGCATAAGGTTCAAGAAAAATACAAGATACATGTTTATTTAGCAAAGCATGCTGGGAAAAGCGCATTTTTACTGCATGTATTAACTGACCCAATTCTGAATTTTTCCTCCAATGTGGCACAGATCGGCTATGACCCACAATCGTGTAAGCAGGAAAATGCTTACATGGATTTAGATCTTTTCAGATCGGTTTCAGGCCTCATTTATATGTGGAAATAAATCACATAATAATTGGATACATGCACTGATTATTGCATCATTTTACTTCCTTTTTTAATAACTACGTCTAACTTGGGTTGTTTTGCCATGTATAGTGTAAATACAGATATCAAATGCAAGTCAGTTTTAAAAGATTTAAGCGGGTTGTCAAAAAAATCAGTCACAAAATCTGAGTTGGGCATCAAGACCTGCAGTGTAAATGCCAGAATCAGCTCTAACAATAGATACGATCAGTAAGCTTGTTCTCATAGTTTATTATTTTTACAGGAATGATTCATAATGAACAGATTTTTTTTGTGAAAATGCAGGGTGACATTTTGCCCAGGTAGTACTAAGGTGAGCACCCAGCTATGGTATTCAGGTAGACAGTGATGTGGTGGTATGGCCACGTGACGCAGCGTAACGTGTCACCTTAGAGATTTTCTTTCGGAAACTAAAGCTGCTGTCAACCTCTATAGCAACAAGATGCCCACACCGCCATACTGCCAAGTCAAACAAGGCTCCAAAGCAGAGGTAACCTGCTGGGCCGGTAGGCCACAATTCTTACCTTACTAATTAATTCTTCAACCAAGCTCTAGACTGGCATAGTGGAGCTCCATCCTAAGCATTGATAGGCCAGTGATAAAGGGGACTCTGAGTCCATGTGCCTTGCATTATCCCACAAGCCCCCCTAAGGACAGCTGGCTCTGTCGAACAACACGATGGTTCGGGGTGGTTCAGATTGTCCCCAGAGCGTTCTTCCTGGACAGTTCGGTACGCAAAGCTGTCCTGGGGCTGCCCCCAGCCAACAGCCCTGGAGACCCGAGTTGTTGTGGAAAAAACTTCTTGAGTGTCGCAGTCTGCATATTTGCCTTCTAAAACCTCCCGACAGCTGCTCCACCCACACCACCAAATAGGCCAGAAGAAGAGGTGACTCTCCGTGGCCACTAGGGCTGCCATAGAGCCCAATCACCTTCACCTTTATCACCTTCAGCAGGTACTAGTATCCTGTGGCTCCACAGTCTCCCTGGTTCTAATGCTCATCTTATAGAAAAAAAAAACATGGTGTGTGCTTTTGAATCCTCCATTAGCACCAGGCCAGGTGAAAGCAGCTGAGCTAGAACTAGGTCTATCTCAGACCTCTCCGCTAGCTTAACCTGGGCCCAATGACCTCAGTCTGCGGTCCCCTGAGAGCCGACAAAGCATGCTCAATGCTGAGGCAAGCCACACATTCTCTGTGCATGTTCAAGCTTGGAATAAACAGAGTGCTCGAAAACACGCACAGCTTGTAGCTCACTGCCTTACCTGCCACCGTCTTAGCCTTTCTGTTTGGCATGATTGTTTAAGAATTTACAAACCACGTACTAATAAAAGGAAGCGTAACTTACTGTAGCTGGGTGCGTGCCTTTGTACTTCCAGGTCGAAGACGTCACCCCACCCTTGATGTGCCGTGCTTGTGACGTATCGTTTTCCAGTTGGTGTAATTGCACACATGCTTCAGGGCTGCGATCATGCAGGAAGTGTTTCTATAGTGTTTGGCACAGCTCGAGTTCTCGAAGGAGAACAGAGGATTCTGGGAAACAGTCTAGGTCGAATTGATGCTTTTACTGACACACGCACAAACACACACACACAAACCTGTCACATAAAGTGAGAATGATCTATGAAGGCCCTAAACAAGTAAATAAATAAATGAACCATCTAGCTTTACCTTCAGACCTCCAGTGACATGCGTCTACATAACAGTCACCTCCTAATTTTTTTTCTTCTTCTTTTTGTTCTTTTGATATTTAATCAGACTGGAAGCACGGCTCGGCTCCTCCCCTCCCCACCTTCCTGTCATGCTCATCTGATTAACCCCCCCTGTCTCCTTTATGACTACCTCTTTCATTTCCCTGACACCTAAAGTGAAAGGAGTTTTATGATTTTGATAACTGTATGAGTTTCACTGCATCACTGCGTCGTAATTTATCACTCTGAAGAATTCACATGGGCCGGAAAGAAGGAAATAAATGTTTGTGTATTTCTTTGTGTTTCTTTTTGGTATACAATGTTGATGTGTATTTTTGCGAATGTTCTGTAATAAACACAGCAAGACATTAGTGAAGAAGCTTATACAATAAACTCTAAAGGACAAAACCTGAGAGAAAAAGCTTTTAAATGAAGCCTGTGAGATGAAAGTGTGTGTGCTGCTGCTGTACAGTGACCACCTTTTCTCCCTGAGAGTGTAAAAAGTGTGTAAATTCACTGCCCAGACACTGTTGCCAGAGTTCTCCTGGTTACCCAGGAGATGACATTAAACACCCTTATTATGTGTGATAAAGTGAAAGAAGAGATGGAGGGATGGATAGATAAAGAGATAGAGGGATGGCAGTTTGAAGAAGTGAAGGTATGACGCATGGCTCATGGTGAGCACATCTAGGACAAATCAAAGGAAATGTCACGTATTTTAAAAGGTTCATGCTGTAAACTAATGCCTTAACACACGGCAAAAGCTTCCTTTGTCCCAATGAGTGTTACAAGTTGTGTGTGTGTGTGTGTGTGTGTGTACATGTGTACAATAAAGCTTACAGAGGCGCATACTTCAGTGGGACAATGTGTTGGCATAGCGACTCGGGCCACAGGTTGGCACGACCCTAAACACTCTGATGCCAGTATTTTCAAAGCACCACAGTTTCACAGGTGCTGGAATAGTGGATGTGTGTGTGTGTTGAAGGTAAAAAGGTAGTGACTTCAAGAGGTTAAAAATATATATATAAAAACATAATTATCAACGCAAAACTACACAACTTTTTGATTATTAGTTCAATTACAATGCCCAGGTATAAAGACTAACTAGTCATGTGGTAACTTCCCTAAATTTACTACAATACAAAAATCTGATTCAAATAACTAGTTGGCATGTGGGTTGCCATGTGTCAGTAAAAATACCCTCATTTTACTACAGTAGAACATTCACCAGAAACCGTTGGACAGGGAAACTGGTAGACCTTTTTGTCTTTTATATCTAAAAATATTTCCATATAATACTTTTTTAATTTTCAGCATCCGTCTGCAATATGACTATAAATGTTTATTTTAAATACTACAATATTGTTTGTCTGCAGTGTGTATGTGTGTGTGTTTGTGTGTTTAAACTTACACACTCCCCTGCTTCATTTCCTTTTCTCGCTCTTAATTGAGAATGTTCTGGAAAAATCATTACTATATTAATGATTTAACACAGAGTAACTAGCTGCTTCTTTTCCCTTTTTTTCTTTTCTCCCCAAGTGGAAGAGGAGATTCGGGCTGCGATCGATATCCATGCGCACTCATTACCAGGGCACAGTAAAAGTGATTAGAGTGATTAGGACGACACCCATGACTTTAAATGATCCTTATTTTTAATTGCATATTATCAGGAGGCTGAGAAAAAAGGTTGGATAATGATAAAAAGGGGAAAAAAGATAAGTCTGCCTTTCCTCTGCTTTCAGACACACACACACACAACAAAAACACACACACATGCTCATACTTCTGGCGTACATTAGGCTGATTTTTTTTTTTGACATAGGGATTGATGGAAGGTGACGTAACGCTTCTGTTGTGAAGTGAGTAAATATTTGGAGCAGATAATGAAAGACGTGTCTGATGCAGTGTGTGAACATGTCACTCATCCCAAACCTCAGTCCTCTCTTTCACGTGTCGTTCTTACACTTCACATCACACTTCTGCAGGAAATGCAAAGCGACAGCTTTTCCGTTTTTCCCTCAGCTTTCTTTCTCTCGGTCTTTTTTCGGTCTGTTCCTTTTATACTTATATTTGTGTTTCTTTTTTCTTTCCTTTTTAACCCTTTGACTCTTTCTTTTATAAGTATTGTGTTTCTGCCATACATCACCTTGCATCCATTCATCCATCCGTCTATATGATATTTAATCTATCTTACTCTGTATACATCCACCGATCTGTCCAACCTTCCTCTTATTTCTATCCATCAATCTTTATACCTATCTATTCTTTCCTCCTTCCATTTATTAATTTCTCCTGCTTTAATGCCTACTTTACTTTTATAAGTCAATTCATTCATCCTTGTTCCATTTTCATCCATCTATATATTTCTTTTCTTATCGTTATTCATTTATACCATTACTTATTTCTTTGTTTTTTCTCTTTCTTTCAATACACCAATTCGTCTTTTTGGTCCAACTTTCCATGCATGCTTTTTTCTCTTTTCTCTCTTTCTCTCTTTCTCTCTCTCTCTCTCTCGCTCTGTCCCTCTATATCTCACACTAATGTTTCAGTGTTAATGGAGTGTTTCACGAAGCAGATCAGCAACAAAAAAATGTGTGACTCTTCTGATCAGCAGACAGCATAAGAAAGATGATCATAAACAAGAACTTAACATCCAGACCCAATTAGGCAGTAACTGTTAAAGCACAGGGCCCTCGGTAGGCAGCCTACATAGTGAACTAGCAAAGAAAACGTGAATATTAATGTTGATGATGAAAATGAAACTGAAGGGATGGAGAAATCGCCTCCCATGTAAAGAGATAGAGAGAAAAGGAGAGAGTTAGAGAGAGAAAAGGAAGAAAGCAGGAGAGTGAGTGAAATAAAGCTGACGATATAATAGAAAGAGAAAGGAAAGATAAAAAGAAATGAAAGAAAAGAAAAAGAACAGATAGAGAGCGTGTCAAAGAAAGTAAGCAAGAAAGAAGGATAGAAAGAAACAAAGATTGAAAAAAATTATGTGTCTGATTGAGAGGACGCGAGCCAAGAGGCGTAATCCTGACACCATCCTCACACACACACACACACACACACACATTTCCCCCAAGCTCTTAGCGACACAGTAGCAGATTGCAGACTCAATGGCTCCCCTATCAGGTGATTATCTGCGGCTCTTAATGTAATCTTCCATTCACATGCTGCATATTTCAATTACGGCAGAGAGAAAAAACGAGCTGCATATTTAAATGCGATCACCTCACCGCCGTCTGACAACTTCAACTGTAAAGGAACAGCAGCTGAAGGCAATTACATGTGTGTTCTGAACCAATTATGATCGCTCTCGTGCCGGCGTTTATGCCAGCAGCCAGAGCGCGTTCAGCGGGAAGAATTCATTTGATCGTAATATGTTTGCTTTTGGAGGTGAGCGGAAGCATTCAGGACCAGCCAAGGAACAGCTTCATGACCAGCTTCAGGACCAGCCGAGGACCAGTTTCAGGACCAGCCAAGGACCAGCTTAAAGACCAGCCAGGGCCAGCTTTAAGACTAGCTTAATGTTTAGCCAAGGACCAGCTTCAGGACCAGCTTCAAAACTAGCCAAGGGCCAGCTTTAAGACAGCTTCACGACCAGCCAAGTATCAGCTACAGGACCAGCCTTGGGACCAGCCATAGAACAGCTTAAGGACTAGCTTAGGGACCAGCCGCAGACTATAAGGCCTGACAGAAAGCCATTACAGACCCCAGAAAGGACCATACAGGGAACACTAGGAAAAACACTTTACACACACACACACACACACACACATACGCACACGCACATATAATCTAACACATTTACACATGCTTTAACTCTGATTTACACACGCTCACACACATATAAACACATGCTTTAACACTCAACGCTTCACACTTAAGCACTCTCATACATTCTCAAACACACAGTCAGACACAGGCTCACCTTTCATGCACACAGTTTATACAAACACACCTACACACTTACACACATGCAGTAATGCTGAACGCTTTACACACACACTCACAAAATGTACTATTGTCACCTGCTGCTGTTATACAATGTGTTTAATGCATTCACACACAGACTACTGGCAGATAGCGAAAAACACACACAGAGACACTAGTGAGACGTTCTTGAGCCGAGCGGATATAATAAGCGTGTTAAGTGTGATGGATGCGCTGAAATACTCCTCAGCTGGGTTTTGGAAGCCGCTCTGATGTATTGTGTTGTGTGAGATGTTGCTCTCGACTGGACTTGAACCCCCGCGTTGGGAGTATGAGCGATGGGCGTCTTGTAAACAAGTGACAAGCATCCCAGGTGACAATTCCTAATCCATCATAGTGCTGTCAACGGCAGCTGAGGCAGCGAGCGGGGCAAAAGAAAAAGAGAGAAAGATAGTGATAGAAAAAGTCAACATCAAACCTCACCAACCCACCTTCATGATCCTACAGATAAAACCTGCTCAAAGCCTACCACTCGAACAGAGACACGAGAAACACCTACAGATTCATTCAAAGACTCAATGTCAGCCATAAGTATTAACCACCACTTAGAGATTAACAGCTGAAGTGTGCAGAAGACCTGGTGCTGCTGTCCCCCACCGGTCAGGGTCTACACCAGAACCTGGACCTGCTGCAAAACTACTGTCAGACCCTGCAATCCATCATAACAAAACAAAAATTATTACATTCCAGAATGTAAAACACGCAAAAATTACACATATCTAAGATTAAAAATGAACTCAACCCGTCACATAACTTTAACCTGACAGTGTATGAACTGAGAGAAAAAGGATGCCGAGATTTCTATGCCATACAAGCATTTGTGGAGAGAATCTGGCTTAAAATATTCAAATCATTGATTGAGCCCATTGTCCTGTATGTGTTTGAACCTCTTACACAACAGCATATCCACAAATCGGAAAAAACATCCAATTGAGATCCTGTATGCGGAATTCTGCAATGCAAATAATCTTAAAAAGCTGCACAGACACACCACCAACAACGCATGCAGGGCAAAATTTAGCTTTGGATTTTAGTTTTGGAATCTTCTGTAAGAGAGCGACCTATCCAGAGTTGTAATAAAAGAAGGTAATAATACTTAGTTACAGTAATTAAGTATTTTTTGGGAGAATCTTTACTTTATTTGAGAAAAATTGAGGAAAATTTTGCCAACTTTTACTTTTACTCCGATAAATTCCTCCGAAGCATATTCGGTACTTATAGGGTTGGCGAGCGTTTCTAAAATTCAGAATCGTACTGTCCGTTCTGTATTTTCGAGTTGTGCAGCATATATGCTAACCATCCCACCTGCATTCTGTAAAGACTTTTTCCTCGGATTGGGTAAAACTCGCTTCAATAATCAATTTGTTAATAAAATCAGATACAGGCCAAAACCAATCAAGGTCAAAAGGGGGCGTGTCTCTTGGCAGTAATGTTCGGCAGTTCTGGCCAAAGAGTCGATATGAAGCAATGGTGGATCTCAGCTCCAGATCCATGTCCAGCTCCGAAAGTTGAAACGAAAGTGTGAGCAAAAGTACAGAAAAAAGTGAGAGGAATCGAATAGATGGCTGTAAAGTGTCAGCAGAAATGAGTATGAAGCCATTGGTAGTCCTTAGTAGTAAGTCTATGGTTTAATGTGACTGATAAGTTATGATAACTTGGACCATAGTTTCAAGAGCCCTTTTTGTCCACCAAGAGTTAGAGCCAAGGCAGATGTTCAGAGATGAGTAAGGAAGTTAAAAAAACTAGCAGCATACATCATTTTGACAGGCACAAACAGTTTCCTTTTCTTGGAGAAGACTAGTTTTATCTGTGTGTCACTCATCGTACCATTCCTGGTGTTTTCTAGACTTGTACCCAAGAATGGTTTTGCTGGTAGCAAATGTTCTGCTTCTTTTAAACTCTTTAGTTTGCTTGACATTATGGAGTGGATGAGGCGGTGATCTGCCCAGCAGTCATCTACATTGACCATGGGCCCTGTGATGTTCATGTCATGACATCCCTGACTTTTACAATTACATTGTTAATGAAATGCCACTGTTTGGAGCATGGATGTCTTCTGGCAAAAGCAAGTATTAGCAATGATAAGATCACAATTGCTGAGAAGCATAGCTCCATTAGTGTGACGTATCCGATGCCTTCCTTTCTTATAGTGCCCTTCCATGGGTGTTGATCCCTGCCAACCTGAACATTTTGGTCTTCCTTTCAGGCATAGAAGGTTTTTTAAGTGGCCTGCCTGCCGGGTTTCAGAGCGGACAGGTCGCCAGTCCATCACAGGGCCACACACACACATTCCTATGACCAATTTTAAATCACCAATAAACCCAACATACATGTTTTTGGACCGTAGGAGGAAACCAGAGTACCCAGAGTAAACCCATGCAAGCACACAGAGAACATGCAGACTCCAGACAGAAAGGCCCCTGCCTGCACTTCCTCAGTGAATGCACTAAATATCAACACATTCGAAACAAATTAGTTAATACATTTTACAAAACCATCCCATCGGAAAAACTCACAGCGAGCACAGTGAGACTGCACACCTGCATATATACACCTGTCATGAGGTGAGGAACATTGGGTGAGCAGGTCATTAAACACACACAAGCACGCACACACACATACACTTTATTATTCATATGTACAGTAAATAATTTACTCTTCCTTTAATGTTAGCACATAATTTGCATATTTGTCATGGCAATAGAGCACGCTTTGAATCTTGAGTGTAAGAGAGAGAGAGAGCAAGAGAGAGTAGAAGGGGAGGCGTTCTAAGTGTAGTGAAAGGAACTGAAGGACTGAAGAAACTTTGAGTATGTTTGTGTGTGTGTGTGTGTGTGTGTGTGTGTGTGTGTGTGTGTGTGTGTGTGTGTGTGTGTTGTTTTCAGGGAGGATGAAATACTTTTAAACAACATTTAAAGATTTTATGTCACAGGTTTTGTAAATGTACCATAACATATAATGTGACTATTAATGGGTGGAAAGTACATTTTAATAGTAATGCATTACAGTATAAGTGGATTAAATTCAAACACACACACACACACACACACACACACACACTGATCATACCATATGATTCCCTATATTAGGAAGAAAGGCCTATAATTTTTAGGACTAGACAGAAATGGGAGAAAACACACACACACACACACACACACACAAAACATGCATCACCAGTCTGCTAAGAGGAAGTGCTAATCGTCTGGAACCTTTTACCCAAACAGGGCATTCAGTTCAGAGTGAAAAGAAAAAACAAAACAAAAAGAAGAAGCAGCACAAACCCACTTCCTCTTCCTGTACTACACTTTCTCCAGCTCTAATCTCGGATGATTAGGATAATCGCTTGAATGAACTGTCTGGATTAACTAAGAAACACTGTTATCCCTACATTTCTTATGTAGTGTTGAGTGCAAAAGTTAGTTATTATTATAATTACAATATAAAATGTCAACAAATTACATCTGAATCATTTTTAATTTGAGTAGTAGTTCTTTAAGTTTCAAATTGCATGTATATATATATATTATATATTATTGTTCCTTTAAATGGGTAAAACATATAACTCAACAACTTTAATAAAAATGCACACACACACACTCTCACACATAAACCACAAAAAAAGAGCATACAAGTTAAACCTGCCACCTTCTGGACAGATGTCATACACGTCATTTCTGACTGTCACCTCAAAGAAGTTTGAGTGACCACACACACACACACACACACACACACACTAATGGACAGCTGTCCAAGGCTGAGAAAGAAAGAAAGAAAGAAAGAACGAAAGAAAGAAAGAAAATGAAAGTGGGAAGACAGATGAACAAAGGGAAGAGAAATAGAAAAGACAAAAAGGCAAAACCAACAAAAGGGGAAAGATAAACGAAAAGTGCAACACAAAAAATTTTTGAGAGGCAAGAAAAAAGAGAAGGATGTGGAGAGAGAAAGAAAAGAGAAAAGAGAGAGGTTGAGTCTCCTCTGTATAAGCAGAAAGACGCTTGAGGAAGAGAATAAAGAGGAGAAAAATCAATAGAGGCATAAAATTGATTTACTGCGTGTCATAAAAAATAAGTAAAAGCTCGGCAAGGGAGCGAACCAGCGTCTCAATTTAATCTGCACAAAAAGCTACACTGTACTGATGAAGTGATCTGAAGGAGAGACTTAGAGAGAGAGAGAGAGAGAGAGAGAGAGGTGATAAAACATAAAAGCAGACACCTAATTGTCATATTAAAGAGTGTCTCGGCGGTGCAGCTCTCTGAGTCGAGAGCGCTCATTCATCATTTGGCAAACGGCTACAGAAATCAAATCACAATTAAAATCTGCTCGATATCGTAATATCGTCCCCGGGACGCTCCAGCATTATTTTATCGCTATTATTTTTTCCCCACCTCATCGATTCTCTGGGCCATAAATCTGAAAATGTTGCGGGGCGCGTAATGCTTTATGGCTGAAGGATTATGGTTTTATGAAGCTAATGCAGCAGAACGGACTCATTTCCACACGGCGCTGGCGGAGCCCGAGTACACCAGGCCTCGTAGGGGACGGAGATGGAATTGAGATGAAGCCAAACAGCTGCTTGGGCTGATATTAAGTACTGACGCACAGCATGTTGACCGCGATCTCTGGTTTATGAGTGAAATCTTTATCGCAGCCTTCTGGACGTGTAGGTTTACACAGCTGTACTGCAAGTGTGTTTGTGTTAAAGAGAAGTCCTAATCTTTAGAATGTGGGTTATTACAGGAACGTTAGAACAAGAACGATGCCGTTTACAGGAAGTGACATGATGAAAGGAGAAGTTTATGATACTTTTCAAAGAATTGTCCAGGGTCAGAGCTGTTTTTTTGTATTAGCATTGGGGAGATAAATAGAGTAAGTGTGTGTGTGTGTGTGTGTGTGTGTGTGTGTCTGCTGTTGGTTCATTCATTTGCATAAATCATTCATTTTTTCATTACTTTAGCTCCACCCACTTCTCTTCACCAACAGCTGAGTGCATTAGTGTTGTGTGTGTATTAAGGGAGTGGTTGATAGGGTGTCTTGGAGAATTCTTTTGATGTTGGCCAGAAGGTTGCAAGTTTTAATCCCATATTTAACTTCCAGTCCCGTTGAAGACTGTATATTTAAGTAAGAAAAAGTGAGCAAGGGACAGTGTGTGTGTGTGTGTGTGTGTTTGTGTGGTTGAGGAGGCTGCTTGTCATCCGTCTCTCTCAGCGCTAACTCTGTCCTGTTGTCAAATCATCATCATCTAAAGCACTTGTGACTTGAGTTAAAGGGAGACGGATCACATGGCTACAGAAGCGTGACCTCGTCAACTCACTCGTCCCCTTGCTGTTTCCTGACTCGCTACACCGTCTGACACACAAGCAATCACCCCGTCACGTTTTCGGGTCACCAGCTTGACAGGGTCACATCATAACCCACACCACTGCCGTGTCGCCTCACACCGTCAGCAAACGGACACCAGCTGGTGGCCAGGCAGGGGGCTTATCTAAAACTCTGTGTGTGTGTGTGTGTGTGTGTGTGTGTGTGTGTGTGTGTGTGTGTGTGTGTGTGTGTGTGTGTGTGTGAAAGAGAGAAAGAGAGAGAGAGAGAGAGAGGGTAAGAGAGAAAAAGCGTTATATATAGTGTGTGTGTGTGTGTGTGTGTGTGTGAGGGAGTGATTGAGTAAAAAAAAGAGAGAATGAGAGTGTTATAAGTTATATAAGGGTGGAAGTTAGTAAATGCAGCAGATCCAGTATAAAGTAGATGACCTTTTTATTTAGAGGCATTTGACCTCTGGTGGAAAGCGCCTACTCTCTCTCTCTCTCTCTCTCTCTCTCTCTCTCACACACACACACAACATCAATAAACAAGCTCTGTCATATTTCTTTGTCCTTCGTATTGTAATACAATAAAAAGGAGAAACGCAGGTCCGTAATGAAGCATGGCGGCGGCTTCTTTCTGCTGTTTCCTTCTGGCTCCTTAAATTATTACAGAGGACATATAAAATAAACGGACAAACGTGTGTAACGCTTGGGTTTCCCAGATGTGGCTTTTACAGGGCAAGCAAGAGTGAGGTGAGTGGCAGCTTTACGACGATCGTAAACATCGCTCCTCAAAGACACTCACATTCGAGTGGCCTCTAATACCGCAGCGGAGCCACAAATGTCACACGGTAGCCATGAATGCTAGTATCTACTTTATAGGGACATGGTTTGTGCACACACTTCGCTGGTTTACACACTCGATTAGATACCATTTTGTCATATTTCCATTCATAAAAACAGAAATGTTTAGCTAGTTGGCTAAGCTACATGGATGTTTTTTGGTAGCTACAATACTGCTAGCAACACTTTATATCAAGCTAACTTTTAATTAAGCTAGCTATTCCGCTAATTTTCATGTGCAGAACAGTGTATCTAGGATCTTTTGCTAGCACACAACAGCAGCTTAATACAAAAACAACATTTTTAATAATACTGTGGTGTTGCTAACTAGCTGTTCTGCTAATTTATAATATCCGAATATAATTTCACTTCTTTCCGTAAGTGTTTGTCTAGCTAAGCAACCATCAGCTGCGCTCTCAATTACAACAAGGAAATTTCAGCAATAGATGATGACATGATGACAAAAAACACAATAATGCAATGCTCCTTCATATTTCTGCTGAGGTTTCAGTGGAACGGACAAGGTAAAGAGGCTGATTGGTTGGTTCTTGTCACATGACCCACGACCCACATTTTTATCTCGCTGCAGTGTATACATGGCTGGAAAAAACGAACACGTCATACCAAATGCACATCACACCAGCCTCTCTTTCTATTTGTACGCAGTTGCAAGTTTATGCAGCATGACAGGAAATAACAATATCAAACTTAATTTTTTTATTTTTATTTTATTATTTTAATTGACAGCTGTACAATTAGCTAATGCTATGGCACAAATAGCATTATTTTACAGCGCAATTGTAGAAAAGTCCAATACTAGCACACTACTTAGCTGTATATGTTCACATTTCTTATATAATATTATTCCTTAGATTTATCTAAATTTTTTTAACTAAGCAGTCAAAAAGCAGTGGCAGTAATGTGGAACCCACAATCTTCAGCAGTTCACCTTAACCACTGTGCTACCACTTTCCATATATAAACAGTATAACCGTGTGTGTGTGTGTGTGTGTGGCTGCATGTTGCATAATAAATCTGTGAGTGAGCAGGATTTCTGTTTTTTTTACATAGCATGACAGGAAACATGTTCTAGATATTGACTAAGACACAGTGGTGAGAGATGATGCCTTAGCTTTGTATATGTGTGTGTAATTCAGTCGTCGGCCCAACACCGTTCTTTCAGCATCCCGCGTTGCAGCGCGATAAATCCGCGTGACAGTCAGTGTTACGCTCCTGTAACCAGCGACACAGCCTGATTTTCCGGCCTTGACAAGGCCGTCTATTGAGTATGATAACACTTACTTTGTCTTCATCCAGAGAGGGAGTATAATATCAATCCGTTTGATGATCCAGCAAAGCGAGGCGAGCACTTCTGTATCAATCTTCATACGGCCGCTGCATGTTGTCTAAGAAAAAGGCTCGGGAATGGGATTGTTCAATCACGCCTCACTGGCCATCTCACTCACTCAAGTGGTTTGATCTTTCTCTCTCTCTCTCTCTTTTTCTCTCTCTCTCTCTTTCTCTCTCATACTGTCACTGTGCAGCAAGTATATAAATAGAAGCCTGCTTTTAAAAAATCACACACTGTCATTAATATGGAATAAACTACTTTAGAGCATGGGGTTTGAATAAAAAAGAATCCTACAGCAGCTGAGCAAGCAAAAAAAAAAAACGTATTTTTGTTAGAATATTTCAAAGAAATGAGCTGTGAAACGTAAAACAAGGAATAACAATTTACAACAAGATCAAGAACTAACACAAAACAGGTGCACACAGTGGGATAACAAACTAACCGACTAAAGTGTAGTGCAATGTGTTCTTCTGGTTAAAAGTCTCTTTACATCCCGATAGCAGCTGTTACCTTAAGCGGTCTAAATGTATTTATATGTATTAATTAGTGCTGGGCAGCGAGTTTTAATTGCGAATGAATCGATTTCGTAATCGATTCATTCGCAATAATTGGATTTTTTTTTCCGCTTTGTTATGCATAAAATTCAAAAATAATTTTAAAAGTGGTGCATTGCACACTTTAATTTGAAAAGTAATGCTATATAAACTAAAGTGCAAAGACATTTGGTTTACAAATACTTTAAACCAACCACTTTTATTCTGCAGTATTTCCTTTAAACTGTTTGTCACGGGGTGTAAATGTTTTCTCTAGTTTGGTAATGGACAAATAAGTTATGCTCGGAACCTTGATTATAACATTATAACCGGCACCTTCCCAGCAACAGCAGGTTAACATTTATCAATCTTTCTTTTTGCTTTTTGAACATGTACCAGAGTATGTAAGCGGAGTGGAGTGGCAAAAATGATCTACGCTCAAAGCATTTTATTATACAGAGTTTCATTTCCCCGCTCTTTGCTCACTTTACACTTCCTCCTTACTCTGGGTTCACACTTTGGAATTTTTTTTGCGTTACTGACACTCCATTTTAAATATTTTATTATAGATAGATAGATAGATAGATAGATAGATAGATAGATAGATAGATAGATAGATAGATAGATTTACTCGCTCACATACTCTGTCAGGTACCAGCAAAGACTTTTTTTTTTTTTTTTTTATCAGCAAGCAGCAAAATAAATGACAATGTCTGTGTAAGAGTTTGGTACCATTCTCCATTTCCCTGTTACAGTTAATGTGAGCGCTGCAGCAGTCTAAGGCCCACCCTAAATTCTCTGATTGGTTGAGTGATCCGTGATCAACTCAGCGCCCGGATTCTTCTACTACTAATTCATGCTGTTGTAATAGATGGCCTGGAGACTTTAGGCATCCAGTAAAGGTCTTCGGTCTTGTCCCTTACACACAGAGATTTCTTCAGTTTCTCTGAATCTGTTGATGATATTATGTACTGTAGATGATAAGATTTGCAATTTGACATTGAGGAACATTTTTTTTAAAGTATTCCACAATTGTTATGCATTTTTCACAGATTGGAGAGCCTCTGCTTCCTCTCTGCCTATAGCGCTGCTTATCTCTTACTTCCTGCCTGTCACATATATATGTGTATAACTCTGCGTACCCTGTTCACGCAGACAGAATACATCATCAGGCAGGGTTGCCAGATTGGGCAGTTTACCACTCAGTTGGGCAGTTTTAATTTTTGATTATGAGGGTAAAAATTGGCTTGGCCAACTTGGGACTGGTTTTTACAACCCCAGATATAAAATGGGAATTCTGCATATTTTAATAGACAGTTTTTGGGATGGAAACCGTCAACTCTATCTGGCAACACTGTCATCAGCGCGTTTACGTACTCTGGAAAAAAATGCTGAAACAAAACACAATAAAAATCCGTATCAAGATGGATGTTGCTTTTCCACTACAGGAGTCAAAGTGTCTGAAAGATGTTGTCATGTTTGCAGTATTTCTTTTGGACAGGTAGGAATATGGTGTGATTTGGTAGTAAATCATAGCTTATGTAATTTATGTACCTTTACAAATGAACTCAACTACACCTCAGTGTGTAATCGGGTATTAATAAAAGTTTGGTATTTTAGTACTGTTACTTACTGTACTTTAATGTCGTCTGATCTGTGCGCATTAATGCGTTCAGGAGGCGTGTCTTTGGGCTATCAGATTGGGACAAACACTTTCAGTTAACTACAGTTAACATTTTTCAAGATGCCTTACTGCATCTTTGATCCAGAAAAAGGGCAAAAGTTCCATTTAGGGGAAAAGCTCAATATGATGTGATTCATCTGAAACAAAAGAGTCACGTTTTAAGGTTATATAAAGAAAGTACAGCACATTCAAATTAAAATTAAAATTTTGCACTTTTTAGATATGAAGCTGTATTTTTAGTATCACCTTAAAAAATTGCTGAGTATTTCAGCTGTTAAAAACAGGAAGTTATTTATTGCCCTGGTATTAAATGTCAGAATATTACGTCTGTAATTATTGAAATATTTCGAGAACAAACCTCTGCTCCAAAGCTGTATTTCTAAAAGTTTTGTCATTGTGTCAAAGGAAAAGAACCATGCTTAAAAAGCAGCAGCTCGTCAGACGCCGGTTCCAGGCTGTCTGGGTGAAATACGGCTCAATCAACAGGAGCTCAGCAATCAACACGAAGGTGTCAGATTTGATCTATCCGATCATTGCTGTAGGATGTTTGCCATTGTCTAATGTTCTGTGAAGATGGGTCTTTCATATTCTTTATTGTTTTTTCTTCGCCCCCTCCTGCTCTCTGCATTCTCCATCAAAACCAGGAGATGTAAGCTGAAAGTAAAAAGCATAGCGAGGAGAATGAGGGAAATAATAAAAAAAAAAAAAAAAAAAAAAACGCCGATGAAATTTAACCCTTTCGGACGTCATCACAGCAGAGCTGCAGGCTAGGAGAGCTTCCAGTGCTGAGCTGGTAATTGGTTCCTCTAAATCTGCTGAGTTCAGAGAAAGTCGAGCGCTTCTTTTTCATCAGAGCTACAAAAATAAAAAAGAAGAAAAGCCGTAATAGAGTGACCATCCCTCCGATTCTCTCTCGCTCTCATGATGGACGCACAGCTTGCCACCTCATCGCCTGCTAAGTGTTGCCTGCTGCTGATAACTTTTATTGTATGCCTGTTATAAATCTTGGAAATATGTGTACAGACAAACAATGTCTCCAGTTCCTAGTGAATTTTCTGGGAACTTAAATATCGCTAGCTAGTGTTACATCGAGGCAACAAAAATGGGGAAAGTGGTGGCTCAGTGGTAAGGTGTTGGACTGATACCTGGAAGATTGGGGTTCAATTCCCAGCACCACCAAGCCACCACTGCTGGGCCCCTGAGCAACCCCTAATTGCTCAGTTGTATAAAAGAGATGAATATAAGTCGCTCTGAATAGGGGGCGTCTACCAAATGCAGAAAATGTAAAAAGTAGGCTACTTCAGATTTCACAGTACTTGAGTGTGTAGTACATTTCAATTAGTACATACTTCCTGATGTAGTACATACTGTAAAGTATCTATTATTTAGTATGGGTTATATGAATGTAAAAATCTTTCAACCACCATGTTCACAATGTAACACTGTCATCACATCACAACAGCATCTACATTTTAAAACTTTGACAAGTCGTATGAAGTTGAACAATTTAACCACAAAATACAACATTTATTCATGAAGTACTTTTACACTTAAAGAGTGCTACATTACCTCTTTCCGCCATTTTGGAATATGACAATCTCATCTCTTCCATAGTAGCAGAGGCATAGCTAGGAGTTTCTCAAAGTCAGTTTTCGGGCCCCCTCGTGGTCCCCTCGTGACAAGGTGTGAGCCATAAGAAGGTACGTCATGGTTTCACGGAAATTTTTAAGCTTTAGAACATAAAAATGTACATTTCGTGGCATATGTTTAGGGTATGAAGTTAATTAATTAGGGCAAGAATGGTACTTTGAAGATATAATTGGGAAAACATTTCATTCTGAAATTCATTTGTAATTATTTAACATCAATTTGGCGCCCCCAGATGCTGCGCTGGGGACAGATGTCCCCCCTGCGTCCCCCTAACTAGTAGTAGATAATTTAGGAACTTTTTACCTACTGTTTTTTGAATACTTTATAGTTGCCAATTTCAGAGGCAACCATACACTTAAGACATTTCTAACCTGGAAAAAGAAATTTATTAGCAGTTCCTGGAAAAAAAACGCACAATAATGGCAGCCATGAGCTTTGACATACATAAATGTAGGAGAAACATTTTGAGCAATTTGTTCATTCGCTTACTAAATATAAACAGCTGATCTACAGGGGGTTCAGATATTTAGTAGTTTCATACTACAGCCCTTTAGATTTGTTTTCTATTTTGGGGCGGACTCAGAGGGTGAAGTGTTAGCGTTATTGTTATCAGTGCCTTTGCTAATGCTGCGTTTGGATTTGAACCTCTCTGATTTAGCTCTGTGGTATTGCCTCATTTTTCATATGCATTGTGGCCTTGTCAGGGTGTCATAGCTGCTCCACGGAGCCGTTAGATCAGTCTGAACGGATAAATCATCCTGCATCTGACACATTCATTTAATTTGCGTGGCTCCGCTGCTTATTAATTGAAAATTCCCCGCTCCCGTTTGCTGCGCGAGCGCGTTCCGACTGGTTTTATTTTATTTTTATTAACAGGGATATTCCGTATGATTTCCCTCAGTAGAACACCGACTAGCTCGCTAGCCACTTTGTCATTTATCATCATATGCCATATTTGTCAGTCGGCTCAGTTTCCCTTTTGAGTTTTTTAGAAAAAAACCCTCACTTTGCATATAAAGCAAGGCGCTGGGAATTTGTGGGTATTTCGATAAAGGCTCGCACCGGGGCCCCAACGTTATTGTTTTCCATCTGTGAAATAGAGTAACAGGTACTTAATGTACCAAAAAACAATTTGTCTGGCCGTTATTTTCCCATTGAAGGCGTGCACGGCTGGCTGCGGCCTTCCTTTATCTCAGCCAGCTTAATACATTCTCACACTGTGCTCCGATGCCTTTATTTTACAGCCGAGGAGCTCAGCGGCCCCCACGCTGCGCTTGAAATGGGACCCCAGTCACTGGGGCCCCGCCGAGTGGCCGTAGGTAAGTGTGCAGAACAAATGCTGAAAAAAGACTTTTAAAAAGTTTCTCCAGCCAACTGATTTGTGTGTAGGGGCCTGTTGTTACATCTAAATGTCTCTATAAGGATAAGAATGTCAGAAAGGTTTGAATTTGTGGGGACATTTGGCTCGTCCCTATAATTTTTTTTTTTGTTAATGTAGCTTTCTGTTACTGAGGCTTAAGGCTAGTCTTAAAAACTATCTGCATTGAGAAATATTAATTCATGTGTTCTTGTGTGTGTGTGTGTGTGTGTGTGTGTGTCCTTAATATGTAAACACCAAGCTTAGCAGATGATAGTAATAATGATCTGTGTTTGTCTGCGCACACAATCTGAACCCATAAATGCTGTGTGTGTGTGTGTGTGTGTGTGTGTGTGTGTGTGTTGTGTGTGTGTGTTCACATATGTGTGTGTGTGAGTGTGTGTGTGTGTGTGGTGGTCAGCAGGGGGTTCTATATAGGGGGATGGTTGTGAGCCCAGTACTGGGTGATTTCCTTTTCTCTGAGCTTCCGAAAAATCCAATTTGAACTCCTTCCTCTTGGGAAACAGGTCTACGATCAGAACAGAGTCGGTGACGGGCATCAAAAAGCAGGAGGGATGCAAGGGAGTCCGTTATTCAGCAAAGAAAGGGCACCGACGTGGAGGGCAACGACTTTCTGGCAGTTTGGATTGTTTTAACATGAGATTTAGAGATGCAGAGAGGAGGACCAGTGACCTACTGCTCAAAGATCTATTATGGATTAATTTACATCAACTTTACACACATACACACAAAACAACATGCAGTCAGATGCTATATATATATATATATATACAAAATTTATATACCAAATATTTGCTGCTGCGACTTTTTTGTTATCTTTTTATTATTTATGTAATATATAAATATATAGATATATTTATTATAGCTGTATATAAGTTATTATATACTATTTATTATTTATCTTTATTATTTTTTATTATTAGGGCACAAGGTGGGAGCACACATCACAGGGCAAAATCATCACACACTAGTAAGAATTCAGAGACCCATCAGCTTTCAGCACCTGGTCTTTGGACTAGAGGGGGAAAACAGATTAACACACAAATGTATTTATCTATTTAAGAATTCTGACATCACAAGGGTTAAGGGCCTTCCTCAGGGTCCCAGCAATGACTGCTTGGTGATGCTGGGAAATAAACTTATGATCCTCCAATCAGCAGTCCAACACCTGACCACAAACCACTGACCACTTTCCCCTTTCCACCATGCTGTGTTACAAAACCTGAGAAAGCCCAAAACTGATACTTTTACTAAAAGTGGAGACTCCTTCCAGAAATTTTACATTGTGTGTGTATGTGTACCTGTTGTCGAAATCGCTTGTTTCTTAGCACATTTCATTCTGCATTAAACTTCAGGTTTGTTGAAATCCTGACCCGCTTTTGGTGGAGCTTTCCTAAATAACAAGTTCCTCCCACACAATCGCTCAACTTCAGAGCCTCATGAGGTAACAGGCTTATCTGAAGGTCTGTGGAGAATTCCCTTTACGGCGGTGGTTTAATTAGGCATCCTGAGCACTGCTTTATGCTCAGTTTATTAAATTAGACCTGTATAAGTGCCAGCATTTAATTCTTGGTTGGAATTAAAAGAAGGAGTAGGAAATTCACTTAGATCACCTGCGGCACATCAGAGGGGCACGCGCAAACTCTCGGGAGACGTATAAGAAACATGAATCCCCGGGTCAGAGTTTTGTCAGAGGTAGTTAAATTTATCTGCAAATTAGTGCAAAAGAGTATCTGGTTTTTCGCATTAATGTTAACCGCTATGATAGCATTTATCTTAACCACTATGATAATAAAAGCTACAACAGTGGTAGTTTAACAGTTATTCTAGTTCAACCATAATGCTAGTTAAAAATTTGTGTTAGTTCAAACGATAATGATAGTTTAGCAGTTATGCTAGTTCAGCATCTTAAGTTTATGATTAACTTAACTTATGTATTATTGTAAATAATTCACATTTTCGACTGGCCCCTTAAACTCTAAACACGTCTTTATGAACTTGAAGTAGCAAATAAACTAGTCAGATTTTATTTTGATTTTTGTTTTGCAGAATCTCCTCACCCCCCTCTCCTCTTCTGATTGCTTCAGCTTTGCTAATGTTTTTATTGCGTTTTTATACAGACCCAGAGAATGAGACAGGCGGTCAGTTTAAAAAGAAAAAAAAAATCCTGTTGTGTTCTTGTGTCTCTCCGTGGAGATTTGATCTCTGCAGACAGGAGTTTCTGAGATCGACGACGTCTCGCCACTCTATTTTGCCCTCCTGTTAACTCGCTCCTGAATGGGTGATTTAGTTTGGAATGGAGCTCCCTTCGCCCATCATGTCAAGTCATTTATGGCATCTGTGTCCTTCCTCAGTGAAGTGGAGTGGTTTGTTAGCAGCTGTGTTTTCCACCGTGCCGGCCTGAAAGCCCCATCAGCCCCCCGCCGAGGAGCTACAGCAGCACTGTTTTTCACACACACACACACACACACACACACACACACCTGGTCCTGGCTCTAAGCTCAAAATCTCGATCTCAACCTCATGCCTCACATGCACCCGCAGATGTACATATTCAATAACGCCAGATTTCTACCGCACTTAGCTGCTATGCTGAGATTAATTTTACGCCTGAGAATGTAAGTAGCCGTGTTGGAGACACACCACGTGTAAGCTGCTTTCCACTGGAGTGATGGTTTAAATGCTGCTGGTAAAGGTAAAGTGTTGAACCAAACAGTTAAACTTATTAAACTAAATATGTTTTTTATGCTGTAATTGAACCCTTCTCCTTTTCTCTCTCTCTCTTCCTCTTTCTCACACACACACAAACGCACACACATTTACGCTGATATAATGCAGTTGACTGCAGGGGTATTGAGAGGGTCATGTGCAGTTCAGGCCGGGTTTAGAACATAAACTCTTCCCCCTCTGTTTTCCATATTCACTTCCTCAGAAAACCTGACCATGCACCAAACCAGCAGGTGGCGATAGTATACCAGGTGGTTTTCAAACTACTTGAGGTTTATTAGCATGCTGAGCGCCAGAGATGACAACCAACAGAAACAAAACAACAAACACCATGACTGACAAGCCAGACTCCACTGGAATATCCGTTCACTGGAACATACTGAATGTTGTTTTATCTGAATGTTTGTTAAAGAAGAAGCAGCATTTATTTTTCTTACACAGACATTACACCCACTAGAGGAGACCAAAGGGAGGGTTAAGGGCCTTGCCAAAGGGCCCAAAAATAGCAGCTCATCAATACTAGGGCTATCGCACACCCAGAGTCTTTACCGTTTCAGCCACTACTGACCTAGTGACAAGCAAACTGATTCGCTATTAAATGAAGATGCTGCAATAAAATCAGTGTAAAGCAGAGGGAAATGGTAGCTCAGTGGTGAAGGTGTTGGACTACTCATCAGAAAGGTATGAATTCGAAACCCAGAATCAACAAGCTACTGGGTTCCGAACAACGCCTTGTAATGCTGTATGTGTGTCTGGCTTTGTTTTCTGTTCCGTTGTAAAAGAAAGCTGGTGTCTAGAATTTTCCAGTCCTGTGTAAAATTTCTCAGAACTAAGGTTCAGGTTCGATTATGTTTACAAAAGGTTTTGTGTGAAATCAAATCATATTTATTGACCAGATAAATCAATTTGAAGCCTTATTGTGTTCAAACAGTGTCTCCCGAAGCTTTTACATCACATTTACACGCTGTTCCAAGGTGATTACGGGCTGTAATGAATCGCTGCGGCTCGCCGGGGCCTCAGTGTGCGACTCTAATCAGGTAATTGCGGCTTTCATAAACGTGATTTATGAACATCAGCGTGAGTTGTGAGCCGGTATAGACAAGCCTGTGCAGCGAGTCGGATCTCGACCTGTAAAGACGTTCGGTGGAAGACACCGGCGGGGGTTTATGAGCCACTCGTGAGAATCTCCTAATGACAGATGGGACGCAAGACTCTCACAGGCAGATTAGTGTCATATTATATAAATCAGGCGTGCAAATGGACATCACGGGTCTATTCGTGTCTCCGCTCTGACTCGTCTCGCCCACTAGAATCGGTGCTGTTTTGTGAATTGATTTAATTAAAACTGCGATGCTGCCAGTGAAATGCTAAGCATCAATCAGTGTTGCAAAATGTTAAACTTACAAGGACCTGCTAGAAGCGGTGTCTCCATGTCTTCATGACTTCTTCTTTTTCTACAAGTTGAAAGTTCCTTGAAATCAAAGCCTTCTGATTTGCTCCTGGCATGAATGATGAAAATAAGCGCTCCAAATATCTAAAAAAAATTAAAAAATATATAACTTAGCTGTCAGTCATGGAATGATATAAAAAGCAGGTGAAGTAAAAAAAAAGAGGAAAAAGACAGACATCTACAAAAATGTCCCCAATGCGTCTAACCTTCTTTACTCATTTTATCCTCTCCATCAAGCACCAGTACTGCTCAGCTTCCATAATGGAAACCTATCACCGGACCGTTTCTCCTATCGGACCAGGTCAAAAGGTCACAGCTGATGTCACTCTTAAAGTATCCATTGGCAAATAGGTCCTGACATGTGCTCGCTAATCGGGGAGACGAAAGCAGACGGCTTTCCAGATTCTGCCACCGATAAAGCTTAAGATAGAGCACAAAAAAAAACGAGATGTTTGTGTCCGTTCGCTTTGTTCGGACTATATATAGATCAGGTGATTGTGTGAGTTCAGTTTGCAATTACAGGAAATAGAATATAAAGGTATAGATTTCCCCTCCACACAAAAACACAATACCCTAACCCCAGTTTTCTATACGGTGTCACCAGGAGATACATCAATGTAGTTCCAGGAAAGCAGGAACTCAGCTAGATTTTAGAACTATGTGTGTCTCTGAGGTTACTAATTATTCTCCACATTTCCCACAAACAAATATTGTCATTTATTGAAGCTTGTAGAAGACTAGTAAGTAACTGTAAGGTACTCTACTAAAGCAACTGTGCTTTCAGAACCCAAATGTGCAGTTTATTTACACAGTGACAAACCAACAAAAGGAAACATAAACTTAACTAGACTTGACTTAGCTTAGCTTATTTTAGATTAGTTTAGCTTGAGCACTTAGCATAGATATAAGCAGACCCACGACAGCGGTACAGGAACAAAACGAAATCCACAACAAAGACAACAGAAACACAGGGGCTATAAATACACAAGACTAACCAATAGTAACATGACGCAAGGACAAGGGGATCACATGACAAGGAGCACATGTGGAACAAGGATCACGTAACAAGGAATATAAACATAAAACAAGAGCATGAACCATAAACCTTATAGTACCAATGACTAAAACTGTCAAGTTATATGCAATTAATCTATTTTAAAAAATAAGTAAATGGAAGAATAAGGATGGTAAAACTGTCATGCTTTTTTGTCTTTTGTGTAACTTTATGACTAGTGTGTCATGCTTGGTTTAATTAAAGCAATTAGCTTGATTAGCTTTTCCTTTAAGTAAGTGTGAACTCTGTAATCCGAACTCTGCAATAGGAACTAATCGTGTTCTGATCGTGATTCTTTAATTTTAATGGACAAAATGCTCAAGCAAAACTACCTGGTTTATTTAATCAAAGGACCCGTGTCACCTATTAATCGAAAAACTTGTCAAAAGCGCCGTCTTCTTGCAGCAGATCTTGGTTTCTGTATACAACAGCTCTTTGTGAGTTCTCAGCTGAAACTATATATACATGCACACAATTAGCTTGCTTAATACAGTATATGGCTTTGTTTCAGATCGTAAGTTCTATAACAAAATATGGAACAAAATGCGAGTGTGAACGCTAAGCGGACCAGGAACAAATGTATCCTTTTCCTGCCTTTGATCCTGACCAAATAAACCACCAAGCCAAACGAACCGAGCTACAAGTGTGAACACACCCTAAGAAAAAGAAATTATAGCTGCTAAAATGTAAGCTTTAACACAGACCTACTAGTTCTACCTCCGTGAAGTTGGCACCCCATGAAAAGAAATAATCACTAAAAATATGCCATTAATTTGTGCTACTTTTGTGCTGATTTGTGGCGCAAATACGAACGTTTGTACTGGTTTGGTTGTTGAGATATTGAGTCTTATTTTTTTGACCGTGTGACATTACTCTCCACACCATGATGCCCAAATCGCTCCAAACCAGCGCAGTATGTTTGTGCTCGATTTGTGCTGTTAAAACAAACACAGTATCTATTTTACTTCTTTAGTATTTCAAAAAGTATTTAGTATCTCCCTAAGTATTTCCGGGAGCTGTCACGTCACTCACCACCACCCCAAATTGTTTAAATCGCACAAACGTGTCATTCGTTTGTGCTTGATTGTGCTGATTTGTGCTGTTGAAATAAATGTCATATATATTTCCGCTTCATAGAAAAAACAAAAACAATTCGGGGCAGTGACGTCACTCTCCACCCCATGCCGCCCAAATCGCAAATTGGCGAAATTGCTCCAAACCAGTGTCGTTCATTTGTGCTGGTTTGTGCCGTTAAAAGAAACCTTGTAACTCTGTGATCTTTTCTTTTTATAAACCAAAAATTAACTTTTTACGAGCAGTGACATCACTTCCCACCCCATGCCGTCCAAATCTTTCCAAAACAGTACCATTCATTTGTGCGTGTTTCTGCAACTAAAATAATGGCTGACAGAGGAGGAAAAATTAATTCGGTCTCGGATATACTTAAACATCCATTTTCAAGGCCAACTTTTTTTCAGAAAAAAAGACATTGTGAGGAGAGGTCGGCTAACCACGATGATAACTAGCTTGTCTCAGCCTGGGAAAGAGTTTCCAGACTAGTTCTGATGCATGGTAACACTGGCTTACAGCCTTTAAATGTATTTAGTTATATCTTTAATGTTTTTCTAAAGTTATTAGATAATTACTGATTCTGAACTGTTCCAGATGATGTATGTGGTACAGTTGCGGTTGTAGTGTAGAGGTTTGGAGTCTTAACAGGGATTCTTGTTTTAATAAAAATGGTTTTCACCCTCAATACGTGAAATGTCTCCCTCTCTCTGAAATGCCACGTCGTGTTATATTGTGTTTTTGTATAGTATTAATGGTTTCTATAATTGAGATGTAATGGTGGTATTAAGAGGTGTATCAGTCGGGTAAATCCCTACTGAAGGCCCAGGTACCAAATGCACAGGCCAACACTGAGCTATCCCATATGTTGAATTTATTCTGCAGCACAATGATACACCAGTTAAATCATTTATAATTGCAATAGTTACATGTTTAATATGAATTTAATATAGTTTTTTTGTGTATTTACTGTTAAGTATTTCATTTTAGAGTAAAGTGTTGTGGTTACACAAAATATCACACAATGAGATCAGAATTAATATTTCACCCTGTTAGATACTGATATCAAAATCTCATTTTATCCTTGAAAAAAAATCTACATTAGAGTGCATTTTTTAGGATTAACACCTTAACACAAAATAATGAACCAAAGTGAAGCCAGAGGGTAATTTCAGCTGCTCACTTCAGCAAAAGTCACTCTTCTCCTCCTCATCCCTATCTCGTTTAAGCCGAGAGAAGAGCGCCGTGTCCTGATAGAGTCCCAAGCCTCAAATAGAGTCAATCAAGGGTGGGATGAAAAATTCATTTTCTGACAGGACTGTCAGCAAGATCAGCCGAGCCCCATGACAACTAATCTATAGCGGCGTCTGAAAATGAGCACGGCGAAGAAGAAGCGACAGAATAAAGAGAGATGAAAGAGGGACAGAGAAAGTGTCAGAGGGAGAAAAAAAAAAGTGCGTCATGATCAGGGTCTGCCCTTTCAGTCAGCTGTAAGCCAATTTCATAGCTGTGATCTGACAGAGTGACGCAGTAATCCGAAACTGACAGAGGAGCTGGAGATCAGAGCTGCAAGCGTCAGAACGGGTGACTCAGATCCGAGCCAGAATTTATTCCACTTCAGACTTTGGACGCAACAGCTGATCAGTTGATTAAGAACACATAGTTTGTGTGTATTAAACATTTACAATTAACTTACATTATATACTGAAATCCTTTTGTATATTGTATTGTATTGTTTTTGCTGCATTCCATAACAAGTACAAGTGTGTATGAGAAAATTTTAATCCAAATCTGGATTTAATTTTAAACTTTAAAATGTGAAAATTAAATAGAAATAGAAAATATATCTTTTAAAAATAGAATTTGATTTGGAAAATTGAAAAATGAAGGGCCTGGGTTCAATTCCCGGGCAGGGGTCTTTCTGTGTGGAGTTAGCATGTTTACCCTGTGCTTGCGTGGGTTTACTCTGGGTTCTCCGGTTTCCTCCCACAGTCCAAAAACATGTATGTTAGATTGATTAGTGATTCTGAATTGCACATAGGAGTGAGTATGTGTGTGTGTGTGTGGCCCTGTGATGGACTGGCCTGGACCTGTCCAGGGTGTATCCCCTCCTGCCTTTCACCTTTTCAGAGACGGCTGGAATAAACTCCAGCAGATCCCTGTGACTCTGAATTAGGGAATAAGCGGGTATAGAAGATGAATGAATGAATGAAATTTTAAAAATTTGAATGTAAATTATGGGATTTGAGGCTAAAAGCAGATTTTGGTCATTTGGAATAATAAATTTTGGATATTTTTTGACATAGTTTGACTTAAAATAAGGAATTTGAACTTGCATTTGATATCAACGGTTAAAGTTTTACTGTCCCATTTGTCATTTGACTGTAAAATTTGATTGTGACATTTAAATTTAGTTCTATGGTATTTGTGCAGTTACTAGCTTATTTCTTGCATTTATGGAAGGAGTGCCAAGTGTCTGTATGTTCACTGTAACTAGAGACACCTGCCAATAATCTCCTGCTCACTTTATTTCCACATCTTTGTGTGTTGGTTTGGTATAAATGTCCATGTTTCGTTCCAGTTCAGGTTTTGTCTCCTTCCTCGTATCTTTACTTGTTGTTGCATCACAACTGCATTAACGTTTTTCTCGTTAAAGGTTCATTTCCTGCACTGACATTCTTGTTTCTCTTATTCAGGTGAAAGAATAAAGCTAATAATAAAAAAGATCAAAATTGTAGCGTCAGAACAAACAATAGAGTGTAATAATAAATCTGCTTTTAAACATGACACTGTTTTTTGGTTTATGGCAATTATTACAGCAATACACATTAAAAAATAGAAGCATGTAAACGACACAATATTTTACACCTATAAGATAATACATTCCAAGACAGTATCCATGTGTTGCTGCATTCCGAAAAAAGAGATTAAAGGCAGCAACTGCTTTTTTTTTTTTTTTCAAACGTTTGTTCACACATTCATAAATTCAATTGTCGGTGTTTCCCAGTGTGTCAGTTACATCAAGCCTCATTAACTTCCTTTTTTTCCTTTTATTTCTGCTAATTAGCTCAGAGGTGGCCACAAATTAATTAACATCTCACGTCGCCTTCGTACGATTTCATTCTGTTTATTTAGTTTCTCCTATTAACTTTTAATCTTTCCTCAAACACTAAAAAAAGCAATTAGCATTTTTGATAAACAAACGATGTGGATAATCAACATCTCGGCATGGAGTCGTGATAGCGTTGTTCCGCTAGCTTGGGTGACCTCTTGACCTGATAAAGCCTACATCAGCTGATATGAAAGACTGAAAATGTCCCTCTGGAGGAAGGGGCGAAGGGGTTTAGGGTGTCAAAGAGGGGGAAAGGGTAAATCACTTAGCAGTGGGGGTAAAAGAGAAGAAGAAGAAGAAGAAGAAAAAGAAGAATGAAAAGAAGAAGTAGCCATAGTAGAAGATGTTAAAAAAAAAAAGGAGAAGTAAAAGAGAAGAATTAAAAAAAAGGGGAAAAGAACTAGCAAAAGAAGAAGATGTTGATGAAAAAGGAGGAGGGAGAAAAAGAGAAAGAAAAATAATAAAGAGAAGAAAAAGTAGAGATATACACAAAAGTAGAAGAAGAAAGAAAAGACAAATCAATAGAGTCATAAATGTAAAAAAAAAAAAACACAAACATGGTTTTTACAACAAGAAATGGCAAACGTTGGAAACTCATCATCAGCTGCTCGACAAAGTCGGCTGTCCATTTGACCAATCAGAATCGAGAATGTAATCATGCTGCAGCATTGCTGTGCTAGATTAGAAGAAAGTTCTCACTTTGTGTCAGCCATTTTGTGGACCATCATGCGAGGCATAAAGGCGAGTCGATTGAGGGAAATCAGGAAGTGCCTCCTGCATATTTATACTTCACTGTGCCTATTTTTCACCCTAGTGCAGCATCCAAGGCTTCGGTAGAGCATTGATTTGTTAATGCAGCTAACCTTTTTTAGCGCGTGTGTATGTGTGTCTGTGATAGTAGTGCTCTGGTGCCTGTTAAAGTGCTGGAGGCCTCTCTGCTCTGATGAAGGAGCCCATTTATACCCTGTCTGGCACGAGAGGTCATCCCTCTCCATATTCCTCCTATTGACCCAGGTTGTTCCTTTTATTACAAGCAGCTATTTTATTGAAGGATGATTACACTGAATGATGTCAAGCGAGGGGAGAAAAAATCGACCAGAATAATGACATTCCACAAAGAGAGAGAGAGAGAGAGAGAGATGCATTGACCCCTCCTTTCTTCTCTCTCTCTCTCTCGCTGCTTTATGCTCACAAATTGAGTCACATCTTCCTCTCATCCATTATTTAGAGTTGATTGGCCTTTCTTGGCATCTATGGATTTGATAATCATTCCGATGTCCATATTAAATATGTGACATAAATTTTACCGCAGGGGCCGTCAATACCAGGCCACAAGAGAGTAACTAAACCAGCAATACAGGAACTAATGTATGCGGATGACAAGAGTGAGAGGGAAAACAGACACTCGTGGAAATGTGTGCACTTCATCTGTAAATGTTTTATACAATATCTTAGTGTGTGTGTGTGTGTGTGTGTGTGTATAGATATGGGGCCGTATGAGAAAAAACAAAAGGACCCCTGTTTATTCATGACCATTCATCCGATTCTAGTCCACGCAAAGCGGGGGTGGTTGCAGGTGTGAAGGTGGCACCTCTCCATGGAAATAAAACAAAATCAAGCGGCGGATAATAAAGCGCTGCATCTGTAAGGCGGACGAGTGGTGTGTGTGTGTGCGTGTGTGTCTTCAGAGTGCTGGACTCTTCCTCCCCAATGATTTTCTGCAGCTGGCTGCCATGATTGCTAGCCTATGCACCCCAAGATTAGAGCAAAACAGCTGTTTCTCTGCAGGCTAACCAATATATCAACCTTCTGATAAGTAATGACAAATGTTCTTTCGCATTGTGTTGGACACACACGCTTTGTAGACAGGGAAAGGAAAAATGAGAGTGTT
Organism: Bagarius yarrelli; assembly: GCA_005784505.1. Classification (NCBI taxonomy): domain Eukaryota; kingdom Metazoa; phylum Chordata; class Actinopteri; order Siluriformes; family Sisoridae; genus Bagarius; species Bagarius yarrelli. The sequence continues at coordinate 333,688 of VCAZ01000063.1, read as the reverse complement.
TGTGGTTGTGTGTGTAAATGTGTGTTTATTGGTCTGGGAAAAAGACATGCTTTCTAAAATATTGTTAATTTTAAAAATATGCAATTATCATGCAAGACATACAGTTTATTACTATTTTTATAAATGTGTTATTGGTCTATTATAATGGCAATAAACGATTTATGTGTTAGAGTCAGAGGCCCTGCTCTTCTGTGTGATTGTCATATCATGTCATCCTCGAAGGTTACACATTCTTTTAAAGGACTGACAATGCAAAAAGACACACCCACAAGCCACACCCAATTTTATGAGATTTAGGATTGTAAAGGCCAGTGCAAGGCCACTCTCATAGTTCTGACAATGACAGGTTCCACACCACCTTCACAAACCACAACAAATGCCACACCTCTTGATGTGAGACTGACAATCTCAGAAGCTGTTTCTCTCAGGCCACGCCCACTGATGTAACACTGACAATCACATAGGTTAGAAATTCATTTGTATAGCTGAGACCTATTAAGGCCAGGTCTTCTATGAAACCGATAAAAAAAAAGGAGGCCACACAATTTTTGGCCAGGTACAGAGCCAAAGTATCTTCTTGTAGGGCTTTACAAGCACACAGGCCACACCTTCTAATCTGTAGATTTGTAGAACCGGAGAAGTCACATTACTTCATTGGACTTATATTTGACTAAAATTATGAAATTTATGAAGCCAGTGTGTTGAATAGGGGACAGTGGTGGCTTAAACAGTTAAGGCATTACGTTGTTGATTGGAAGGCCAGAAGGACCTGGGTTTAAGCCCCACCGCTGCCAGTCTGACACTGTTGAGTCCTTGAGCAAGACCCTTAAGGGGCAGGGTGGCTCAAATGGTTAAGGTGCTGAGTTGTTAATCTGAAGACCAGAAACACCTGGGTTCAAGCCCCACCTCCGGCAAGTCAACCACTGTTGGCTCCTTGAGCAAGACCCCTAACCCTGTATCATAGCTGACCCTGCGCTCTGACCCCAACTTACTAAGATGGGATATGCGAAAAATGCATTTCATTGGCTCTGTACATGTACCTTGCACAATGACAATGACAATGACAATGAATTGAATATACTTAACCCTTTCTGCTCCTGGGGCACTGTTTCATAGCTGACTCTGACCCTAACTTTCTAAGATGGGATATGCGAAGAAACAAATTTCACTGTGCTGTAGGGTAAAGTGACAAATAAGGACATTTGCAATTGAATATTTACAGCTCTGTTATGCAATTGTGCAATACAAAAGAAGTGAGTAGGCCAGGGGTGTCCAAACTCCTTCTTGGAGAGTTTAGCTCCAACCCTAATCAAACACATCTTAAGCAACTAATCAAGGTGTTGCTAGGTGTACTTGAAACATACAGGTAGGTGTGTTGAGGCAAGTTGGAGCTAAACTCTGCAGGACCCTCCAGGACCGAGTTTGGACACCCCTGGAGAGGCCAAACTTTACTGAAGCTTGTAGGATGAACAGTGCACTAAATTACTAAGAAATGAGCAATAAAAGTGCAGCTCTTGACCTTGAAATAATTATATTAGAGTCGATTATTTTCACTTCTGTTTCTGTAGTGAATGAAAAAGGCCTTAGTGCATTATACACTTGCTAAAGGGCAATTTGTAGTGTTTTACAGCAGGCAGATCGTGTCCCTCGTTTACTCATTTACACTTTGCTTTAGTGAAAACGTGCAAACTTAATGACACCACCGGAAACATGCTTAACTTAGTGTTGATTAATCATATTTAGCATGCAGAAGGATTTACATATAGTTGACTTTCTTTGCTGATAATTAGCTTAATTAATACAGGTATTAATAGGCATACAGTAAAGCAAAAACATACCTAGTCTTGTATTTTTTTACAAATTTTCTTTAAATGTTTTTAACTAGCTTAACATCTTGAGCTTATTAAAATTTTACTAAACAAAATCTTTTCAGTTTTAATCTTCTTGACTTTCTGGCTAAATACATAAGATCACCCTCAACCATAATAATCCTATAGAGCCAGACCTCCGCTTTCATTCATATGGAGTGTGTGCATGTGTGTAGTCAACACAACATTTTTTGCAGTAGTGTTGATATGAACAGCAGGAATCTGCCTCCTCAAGAATTTCCCTAAGGAGCTCATGTGGAAGTAATTCAGCTTCCTGCCATTTCTGCTATTAGTAATAGCCGTGTTTCAAAGCCAAAGCAGAAAGGTGTCGGTGTTCCTTAGTTCCAGAATGTATTCATGATCAGGACTTGTCTAAGTCTGGAGTCAAATCGGGATGATCAGTTGTTAAATGGGCAAAAGGAAAGTTTTTTAAAAGCATTGTGTTCCTCAAGGTTTAATAGCGGGGCCGTTTTTGTTTAAACTTATATATTGCTATTTAGATAAGTCTCAGTTTGTCTAAATAAGTAGACAAACAAGATTACATTTACGGCATTTGGTAGACACCCTTATCCAGAGTGACTTACATTTTACATTAAATTATACAACTGAGCAATTAAGCGTTAAGAACCTTGCTCAGGGTGCCAGCAGTGGTGCTGGAAATCAAACCCACAACATTCCAGTTACCAGTCCAACACCTTAACCACTGCACTACTACCTACCATCGTTCTCATACAATACAACTAAGCTTTGTAAGGATATGGCAGAGTTGAAATAAGCATAGTCTGTTGGTGTGGATTAGTTTCAGCAAGGTGTGTCATTAAAACAAACACAAAGTGCCTTAAATTGTGATCACAAGGGTATTTTCTCAGTGTGAGCTGTTCAGTTCAGCAAGCACTGAGCACCATAACTCTATTAATGGATAATTTAATCATGCACAAAATAGTCAATCTAAACACAGCTGCTTTATGATATTATTAGCTCCCAATTAGTTAATAATAAGGGTTAATGATGCGTATTAAAAATTGTACCCAAGGAAAAAAATGTTAGCAAATTAGCTCTAAGCAAAACTCTGTGCCATTATATGCTGTTTATTTATATGTAGATTGATTTTTATTATATATAGCTTCATTTCACCAGAAGCTTCTGGTGAAATTCATCCGGTCCAGATCCCAGCTATTAGAGCAAAGTCCTCATAAGACTGGATGAAATCGGTCACACAGTGTCCAAACACCTCAAGGTTTTACCGAGGGAGCAGTCATTAATATCGGTTTATGGAAGCGATGCACAGCGTGTGAGATTGCAGAAAGTGGAGCATATAATTGAAACTCATGTTTAAATGGGAATACCCACTGTCAGGGCTTCGTCTCCAGCACCAGCAGAGCACTTAAACCAAATTCAACATTAATTAAAATGGGTCATCCGCTCGCCTGACACACCTCATCAAATCTGGATGGCACATCTTTTTCACAAAGCTTTGATTTCACACCATGTCACCTGCTCTCCTGGAGGAAAAGTAAGGGTCTGAAAGTACATGTAGGCCAAAAGACAATCCGTATTCTAAATATGATATGGATAAGGATTGTAAACAAATGCAAATTACAGTTATTGTGGTAGAGTTCATATTTTTAGAATTTGAGGATGGGGAAGCTCAGTGGTTAAAGCACTGGACTGTTGAGCCCCTGAAAAAAGGCCTTTAACACTTAACTGTTCCTTCAGATTAAAAATAATAATAATAATAAATGTAAGTCACCCTGGATAAGCATGATTGACAAAATCTTAAAAATATATTTTTAGTAGTAATAATATGTTATCTTTCCTTCTTATGTCACTATTGTTAAAAACCTTATTTTACCTAAAATTCAAACAGTTATAAAATGTATATAAATATAATTAACGTATGGCTTTAAGGTACAGTAAACTGTTGTACTGTTTATGCAGCTCGTAAGGTAAACAAACTCATGCTCAAGTACAAAAAGGCACCATGCAGGAAATCCATATAAGGTCACATGACTGGCATTTTCATCTAAACCAACAACTCCAGACACTGCACAAGTTATAGTTTGTTTCCATGTTCCACAGAAGAGATTTTTTCTTTTTACAACCAGGGTCAGGGCGTCTGGTGCTGCTGTCAGACGGACGTAAAGGTAATATCAGGCCGTCCTCCATCACTGGCAGGGCCAATCAGCCTCGGTTCCCCGCCTTGATTGGCCTGACATACTCTATCAAAGCTACACTTGAGCGCCTTTCAGATGGCCCACAACGTCACAAATGCACACACACACAGACACACACACACACAGTGCACTCATTCGCCGGGGGCTCCTGCAGCTCTGAAAGCTCAAATTTAACTGGAAATCTGATTTGTTTCTTTCTTCTTTTTTTTGCTTTTGATCCCCTTGCTGGGAGTTTGGAACCCAGATCCAGCACTTTCAGGGTAACAGAGGTGAACAAGGCGAGAGGGAAACTTTTAACTAGAAAACTGTAGCTGTAACACTCCAGCTCAGGGGGCACTTGACTTTTATAGTTTGTGCAGGAAACTGTTTCATGGTGCTCTCTTGTGGAGATGTGAATTGTCCTCAAAAGAGAGAGAGAAAGAGAAAAACATGAGGGGGGAAAATGATATCAGGACCATGGACAGATACCTTTATAATACATCAAAAGATAGATAGATAGACAGACAGACAGACAGACAGATAGACAGATAGATAGATAGATAGATAGATAGATAGATAGATAGATAGATAGATAGATAGATAGATAGATAGATAGATAGATAGAGCTAGTGTAATGCAGTGATGGCTCAAATTGTTTGGGTAGTTGATAAGAGGATTAGGTTCCAAGCCCTACAATTGTCAATTTGCCACTGTTTGGCCTTTAATAAAGGCCCCAAACCCTCTCTGCTCTTCATTAATTTTCCCTCACTCCACCCTCATCTGATCTGGTATTTTCGAGCTTCTGATTGACTAAATGCACCTGATCCAGGTAATCAACAGTGGGTGGGACAGGGAGAGTTGGAATATATGCAAATTTAATGACACAGGTTAAAAATGTGTGTGCATTTGATTGTGTATCAGGTGAGTTCTGTACTGTTTTGGAATCAGTAGGAGTGTGGATTAAAAAAAAAACAAGAACAAAATAAAAACAAGTCAATATTACTGCATTGTCAACATTTTTAGTATGTGTGTGTATGTGGCTTAAATCTTTTTCCCTTTGTGGCTCTTATGAACTGTGGGTGGTGTTGCATGTGGCCATGTGTGTGTTTTTCATGCATCATATACCAAGCGCTATGTGCCACTAAAGGCCTCTCATACAGTAAATGAAACCATAAACAACATGTACCTGTTTTAGCCTGGAAACAATGATATAGTATGCACAGAGCCCATTGTTTGTTGTGGCTTCACTACGGGTTTTGTGTGAAAGCATAAAACATTCTAAGCAGCTGGTGTTCTCAGCTATTCCACACGTTTCAAATTAAGAACATTGCCGGTCTTAGGTAATTAAGTATTTGGTATAATTAGGGAAGCTTTAATCGTCTGTAATCGCCCAAATATAATCTAAAATTAAAACTTTTATGGGAACATAAGATTTCTGTGGGTATGATCATAACCCAGAAACCTTTGGACAAACATGTTCAACCTTTTAATTAACTCTGACACGGAGAATAGAACCTGCCATGTGGGTGTCCGCACTCTCTGCCTTTTAACATCGCCAGAGCATCGAGGCTAGAAGACAGGAACCGTCCCGTTACTGTCTCACAGTTAAATGAAATAGCATATTTTAAAAACACCGCACAAGTGGTAGCAATTAAAGCGGTTTCAACAAAATCACGTTACCTCACCAAGTTGCTACTACACATATTTTAAAATACGACCGTGTCGACATTTTTGTAGTCCTGTTTATTTATTTATTTGGAGCATAAGTGGTATCTACTTTAAAAAAAAACGAAAGGAAAGCAAAGAGGAGAGAAAATAAAAGCTTTTAGTGCTTTTCTCCATATGTAATTGAAAATAATGGTCTGGCCTTCCTCCAGTTTTTTTGTGGTGACCAATATTGGCTTCATCCCTCCATTCTCTCAGCAAATCTGGAAGGCAAGTGCCAATCAAAGCTTTTTGTTTACAGAAAGAAAGAGAATGAAATGTGTAAGTGCCACTTAAGCGACAGCTACCTCTTGATTGTGTCGACGGCACGAGGCAATTTGTTCCCGAGGGGAGAACAATCGGTCATAACTTTTTAACTGTAACAGCCAAAGCTAATGCTTGACTCGGCGCTAAAAGAAGCTCTTCGTTTCTCCCAGCAAGTGCTAATCATGCCCGGCGGGGGGCGATGAGACGAGTCAAACCACAGTCGACCCTGCATAAGCTTCAAATTACCCACAATCCTCCAAGTGGCTACAGAGAGACAGGGTAAAGTGAATAGTGAGGATTCCGACTGGGAACTCTCTTTAAATTAATAATTCTATAATCGCTATTTTTCTTCTCTGATCTCTCAGTCGATGCGTCATTATACCAAAGCGCTGCTGCATTCTCTGTGAGAAGATGTCGATTTGTTGGTAAAAGGTACAAAGGACAAATTTATAAATAATCGGTAGGCTCTAAAAAGCAGCTAGAAGACATATCATCTATCCCACCATGTTGTAGTTGATTTTTTTCCTCTAACAGCACAACCCCAATGTTTAACTCTGTACAATCCGGTGGATCAGTGATTTGTTTTATTTCTGTTCTCACAAGTAACAAGTTCACACAAAGTAATAACACACCGGTTTATTTCTCACCAGACTGTCTTCTTCATTATCTTTCCAATCCAGCTACCGTACAACATCAGCCGCAGCTGTTTTGCCGTCGATCGGCGGCCTAAAGAAACAACATCGACAGTTTCATTGTCCGTCTTCCAGCATATGGCGACCGATTCGCTGTGGGACCCCGGCGGTCTTTTCTGGATATCAGGGTAATAAAGTATAGAGTAAACAGAGTTCAGGTATTTAACGAAAGCGCAGCCGGGACACGTAGCAGAAGTGAAACAGGAACGGGTTTAGCGCTGACGGCTTTCCGGATACGCGACGCCGATCGGAGGCGTCTCAAAACGTTCGCCTGAAAATGGACTCATTCACGTCTTTATTATATGACAAAAAGGTAGAAGTTATAAAGGCTTCAATTAGCGAGGAGCCATAAAGCAAAGACAATGTATACGCAATTTCAATTCATTGAGCCGCCATCTGTTTACTGCTGTTCCGCGCACTGTAATATTTAGCTGTTTCATTTTATTGGTTTGTTTTTCCTCACTTCTGAAAACAATGAGATCACTCGATCTGCTCTTTCTCGCTCTCTCTCTCTCTCTCTCTCTCTCTCTCTTTCGCTCTCTCTTTTTCTGTTATGTTTTGCTGTGTTGCTACATTTGCGGGGCCTTGTGCAAGCGCACGCTTTTCCGTAAATGCCCAATATACGTTTACAATCTCATCATATTTACGCCACATTAACACAATCACAAACACAACAGCAGGATGGGAAAAAAAGCTGTTCTCTCATTTTACCCAAAGAGCTTAACGTCAACGCAGCAGGTCTGGAAACTTCTCGAAGACGAAACACGACAGCCTGAGATGTTAGAGAAAAGAGGACTCCCTTCTGTAATTGATTATAAAAATCAATTTACGTCCCCGATGCTGGCGAATAGTTCCCTGGTAAGTGCTTACGCAACAGTCTGGTGCGGTCAAACGCTTTTAAAGAAGAAGTGGACCATGGGGAGAAAAACAGAGGGGAAACACACACCCCTCACACACTCATCCGTCGCTCTCAAGGGGATCATCTCCGCGCTTTTCTGCCTCCGAGTCGCCATATGGGAACTTCAGCCATCCTTTTTTTATCACTTCTATCCACACTTATCGTCATTGTTATAGTTGGCTCCGTTTTTTTTTTCTTGAAGAATAATCAAATGTTGATGGCTCACTTCAAATGGACCATTAAATATAGAAGAGTGTTGGACTGGGACAGATTTGCGTGGAGCATTTCTAAGGCACGAACGCGCCAGTCTGCTGCTCTCCTCACAGCCCAGCCTCGCACCGCCGCAGCTAATTTGATTATAATATAGTCATCTCCGAAGATTACAGCTATTCAATTAAATATTCTAATTAACCCAAAGTATTAGGCAAATGACGCTAATTACAAATATTCTCTGGAGAGCGGCCATGATGAAAGCCCGAGCCGAGAGAACGATGCTTCAACTCAGTCTTTCGGATCATGATGTCCTATATCATAGGCTCGGCTAATATCAAATTCCCGCTTAATTTGCCTAAACCTCATTTATTTAATGGCTTTAGCATTTTGTTTGAAATCGTAATAAACGCACCAGCCTGATTTTCAGTGCACACTTGGGGTGGCTTAGTGCTGCTGTTTACTGAGCTTGTGATCACATATACACACACAAACACACACACACACATTAAAAATGCTCCCTTCTCTCCATTTAAAAGCACTCTCTCCTTTACTCTTTCTCTCTTTCTCACACACACAGAAGATGTTCTCGAACATTGCACAAATAGAACTAATTCCAGTTTTTTTCCAATTTTTTAATTAATAAAAAAAAACAATTATTTCTTATTTATTTCCTTGATCTGTCACAATTACAGGTAAAACAGAACACCCATGAAGCAGAAATATTAAATCCTTGTAAAAATTTTCCAAAAAAAAATAAAAAATAATCAGAATATTGTATGCGATATCTTGTAATAGCACACAGGTTTATCACCCTACAGTCTTCTTCTTTATTATCTTTCCAATCCAGCTACTGTGCAACATCATGTATTCAGGTGGTACAATTTTCAGTGAATTAAGAGATTTTTATTATTCTCATATAAAAGCAGGATGATATTTCTCACACATCTCGGGCTATCCTCAGAGAAGAGGTTTCTGAAAGAATCCAAAAGCCTTTAAAATTGATCCCACTCAGGAAAGCACAAACACACACACACACCCATATATATATATATATATATATATATATATATATATATATATATAGTAGTGGTGCGTGTGTGTGTGTGTGTTTATGTGTTGTCTTTCTGATTACTTTATATTCATAGTTTTGCCACTGCCAGGTCCTGAATATGTCATGTGCATAATGCCGACTCTGAAGGTGCCGTTGTAGTCCGTCCGGGCAACGTGTTTCAATAAGGCAATTTTCCCAGTGCCGAGAAACATCAGCGGGGCGCCACTCTGAACAAAGACAGAGTATGACATCTTATCCAAGCATGCATGTGCAGGACAAAACTATACTTTATTAAAGGAAAATAGGATTTCACAAATGTTTTGACAAGCAGACGGAGACGAGGGTGTGGAGGTGGGGTTGTCCTCTCACAGGCTGGACATCTGAGGAGGGACTATGACACAGAGAAAGAGAGAGAGAAAGAGAAAGAGAGAGAGAGAGAGAGAGAGAGAGATGGGGATAGGCAGACAGACAGGCAGAGGGATGGAGATAGACTGAGTAAGAGAAAGAAAAGAGAGAAAAAGGACAGGTAGACTACGACTGATGAAGAGAGAGAGAGACAGACAATGTAACACAGAGACAGAGGATAAGATTTATTCGAAATAAAAGCTGGTAAAAAAAAAGTGTCCAGAGGTACTAGAATACAGGAATTGCTTACAAGTATCTCAGAATTGTGAAATTGTTCAAGCCTAAAATATAAAACAAAAAATTAAAACAGTTTTTTTTTCATGCAATCTGTCGTATTGAGTTCCTCAAATTTTTCCAACCTGTGACAATAAAAATAAATACAAATTAAGTAGAAACATAAAATTTGAGTAACTTTGTCAAGGACCCAATTGTGATACACACGAACACACATATGTGTGCATATACGACGGTACGTGTATAAGTCTGAAAATAAGTGGAAGCTGAGGTGGATGACGGACTGAGGAGGAGTCAGCGGCGCCCCCTGTGTCATTGTTTTCACAGTGCTCTGGATCATTACAAATTATCAATGTCATAGACGGCCAGAATAAAGTCTGATTTGGGCAGCGCAAGAAATCAAAGCCAATCACAAAGTCCTCGAGTTGCTTATTGACTCTTTTTTGTAAACATCAAGATGAGCAGATTGATTATTGAGGAAAAGCCAAAACAACGCTGACTGCCTCCATTCTCATCCTGCTGTCATGTTCGAACATGTGTCCAACATGCAGCGCTCGTCCTGAAGAACCCCGCAGCCTTCCTGTCTGAGCGGGCATGAAGATTTATATATGAGGAAATTCACCTCTGACGCTCCAGGGGTTAGAAATGATAGTACGGCCGGCGCCATGGTGTAGTGGTTTAGTGGGCATTTGCGCTCTGAAGACCCGGGTTCAATTCCAGCTCTGGTCCTTTCTTGTCCCACCCCTCTCTGTCGGTCTCCCCCATTTTCTATCTGTCTGTCCTATAATTAAAGGCAAAATGACCGAAAATATCTTTAAAAATTCAGCAGTCTACTGACCTACCATTTTTAGCTTCATACCATCATTAACCTCAAACTATTTACTTATTACACTGTGATTGCTGATAAATCTCTGTGGCATAAGACAAATTACACACTTTGTTTAAAAAAATTATTATTTTCATCCCCTACTGAATTAATTTCCCAGAGTGTGTTATTCTGTAATTACAAAGACATAAGAACTTTACCTGTGTCTCAAAAAAATCTCAGTACCCTAGTATTTCAGAACATTATTTCCAGAGGTAGGTAGTGTATCCAAAATCTGTACTAAAGTAAAAGTACGAGTACTTATGGCAAAATTTACTCAAGTAAGAGTAAAAGTAACAATCTTATTAGGAAAAAATATCTAATAAAAAACTGAAACGAAGCAAAAACCCTGAATTTCCAACCTCTCTGTGAGGTTTTACATCCCTCTTTTCCAAAGTCTCCCTGTTCTGCTTATATAAAAAAGGGTAAAGTAAAGTAAAGACAATTTCAGTCCTGTGATGGGCATTAACATCACATCACCTGTCATTTACAATCAAATCTTAAAGACACTTAGATGTTTTTTAACAGTTAAACTTTTTTAAGCTCAGTTCCCTCAAAAATATACTTTATTGTCACATTTTATAAGCACGTGTATTATTTAGGTGGGAATAAATAATTTTGTATGGATGTTTCAGACGTAACTGAGGAGTGAGGAGGAAAAAAATAAGCGTCAGTGATTTTAGTATAAATGCAGGACGTTCCAGTTTGCTGTTCAGTTTATTCAGTTTTGTGTTTAATGGATAAAAAAAGTTGCAGACTATTAGAATAAATGTGTGTTTGTTTGTAGGTTTAAATAGATATCTGTCATTTATTGTACGAGAACGCTTATGAGGAAAGATATTCAGACAGTGTGTGAAATGTGGTTTTACAAGAAGATTAAAGTGTCCATAGATACCGAATGATTATTAATAGGGTTTAAATAGGCGTCATTTTGACACTTACCGCCACGTGTTTTTTTCAAGTTGGAGCTGGAATTCTTGTACCCTGTGATGTCAGTTCGTTTTGGTTACACAGCATGCTATTCTTTCTCGCATCTTACAGTGGAAGTATAGACTGAACTTGAGGTCACTGGTAATCTGCCTCCAATAACACACACAGATCTTCTTCCTTAAGCGGAAGAGTCGTAGCAGCCTCTCGCAAAACAGCCTCTCCAAAGTCTCGCGAGACTTGCAAAAAATACATACTGTATAAACAATCTCATATTTCTTACCGTTCGACAGTTACAGAGGAACACCCCCAAATGTAGCGAAGTAAAGGTAAAGTTTTTCACTGAAGATGTAATTGAGTAAAAGTTCACATCATTAAATCTACTCTTAAAGTAAAAGTTACCAAAAAAAAAAACCTCAAGTAAATGTAACAAAGTAAATGTAAATTCGTTACTACCACTTCTGGTTATTTCTTTATTTCTAAACAGGACCTGAGTGTATGTGTGTATGGAGTTGATAAATGTGTAAATAAATATAAATGATGGGAGAAGAAACAAGAGTTATGTTAAAAGCTGCTCTTTCACAAAATTGTGATGCAAATGTCAAGTGGCACTTGAGATCTAATCAAACGTGTGTGGAGGATCTGCGCTTAACGAACTGCAGTGTGTATGTAAGTGTGTGTGCTCTCCAGATCCAAATTCAATTCTTCAATTCTTACACCAGCAGCAGTCAGTATTTTCTATCTCTGATTTTATATATGTTTGGATACAGCGGTTTAAATCAGAATTCTTTTCCAGGTGTAAGTGCAGGGTTTTATTTCAACCAATCACAAATGGCTTCTGCTTCACTGGAATGAGAACTTGCAGATGCTACTGACAAACTCTATCTTGGACATTTTAAGGATAACTGTGGCCACCTGGGATGTGTGAACTACATGGAGATGATTTAAATAAACAACAAAGCTGAAGAAAATGGACTGAATATGACTCGAAATACAAGCGTAAATAATAAGACAAATTTAAAACGTTTTAGCTTTGAATATCTAAAACAGTTGCAGATGTTAATTATTTCTATTTGCACTGGAAGGTGTCCAGGAAGAGTTTATTGCTTGTTGATCTTCATAACAATGACTGATATTTACATTGCTATACAAATAAATCTTGAAATCTGAATTGAATATGGGTAAAAATCTCTCCTCACCTTCTAAAGCGCTTCATGTGATTGGAATGAAATGGTGGTGTGGTCAGATCTGCATTTTGACATTCCTGTGGAGAAAAAACGCCTGATACTTGATGAAACAATCAGGTGTAAAGGCGCTGCAAAGAAAAAGGTTTAAATTAGCTCACAGAACAACGACAACACATAAAAGAGCTCATTTCGCAGAATGTTTAAATGCTAACATGACATGGTGCAATTGGCTTCTTCAATTTCTCCAATTTCTTTTAATAAAGTCACCTTTTCCTTCGTCACTTAACCCAACAAGAATAGGACAGGTGACTCATATGAAGCTCTTAACTTAGCCTTGTTTTCCTGCTATTCACTGCAACTTAAGCGCTGGATTGTCATTAGTGTAACCCCAAGAGGTCAAATGAGAAGGTTTTTCGAAAAAAAAAACATTGATCCATGCTGTAGCTATAGCATTCTCCAGTCACGCCTATATAGAGGTCACTGCATTGCTTATTTCCTTCTTCCTTATCCGACTTCTAATCCTCCCCCTTATACCGCCGTCCTTCCCTCGCCGCCACCCCACACACACACACACACACACACACACACACTCCACCTCAAAACAACCCCTGCTGTTGCAAATCTCCTCTGAAATGTAAAAAATTTAATTTGTCAACATGCTTCCATCATATCCTCAATCACTGTCCGGGCCGGTGGCAGGGGCCAGGGGCCGGAGCGGAGGGGGGAGTCTGAGCAGACGGGAGGCTCTGATTAGAGCCTCACACTAGCTGAAATTGTCTTAGACAGCCTAGAAATCAGATTATTAACTCTGATAGCAGACGCCTGGGCCTCCTCGGTGGGATTAGCATGAAAATTTTGATATGGATCGATAAGCAATCTCTCGCCCTTCTGCCGGATCTTGAGGGCCTTCATTAATCCGCGGCTTATGTTTACGTCAAGGAATTAAGACGTCTCGCTTTTCTCTGGACCTCAACGCTATTTTGAGGGGCAGCGATCTTATAGAGATTTATTAAATAAAGCAGCCGGTTCACCTCGTAGAAAATTACATTCTAAAGAGAAAAGGTGAAAGGGAGAGCTGCTTGTTTTGTAGCTGTATTTGGTACGGATGATACGGTTGACTCAGTGGATGACTCTTTAACTAGCTAGAAGCATTAGAATCCCAAACTGTACCCTTTTTATTACTGTAGCGTTAAAAGTTTTAGTAGTTTTGTAAAACTCTGTCCTCTTCACCACAATAACTCATAACACTTTTGAATATTTAAGCTCTAAGACTTCTGATGCATGATACACTTCAATTTAGTGGCCTCTGATAGCTACACTTTAAAGACAAAAGTATTGAAACCACTGACCATCACATCCCTTATGTGTTTTTTGACCATCGGATGTGGGTTTCATTCTTTTTTTCTATATAAGCCTCCAGAATTCAGTCCAGGTTTTCCACTAGATTATGTTGCATGACTGTGAGGATTGATCATTTGGACACAATAGTATTAGTGAGATCAGACACTAATATTATTCCAGTTTATCCCGAAGGTGTTTAGTGGGGTTGAGGTCAGAGTCAGGAATCTGTGCAGGACACTCCAATTCTTCCACTTAAACCAGAACACAGCATGCCTTTAAGGAGCTCAGGGGTTTTGTGTACAGGGGCATTATCGTGCTGGAACAGTGTTTAAGTCTCCTAGCTTCAATGATATGAGTTCAGAATAATGCAGTGATACAGTATACAAAGACATTCCAGACAACTGTGCGACTCATGTGAGTGTGCTGATAAGGTGTCCAAAATCTTTTGGCCATATAGGTAGCAAAAAATGTGGAAATATTTATCTGGATTTATCAGGTTTATTATGCAATGCAAGCACAGTGTGAACAGTTATGTCAGAATTCAGTTCACTTCAATTTGATTTGATTTGTAAAGCACTTATAACAACAGACATTGTCTGAAAGCAGCTTTAGCAGTTTGTTCCTAATGAGCAAGCCGGAGGCGACTGTGGTATCTCCCTGAGATGAAGTAGGAAGAAACCTTCAGAGAAACCAGACTCAATAGGGAACCCATCCTCATCTGGGTGACACACATGTAATTGTTAATTACAACATATTTATGTAACCTTTACATTATTTTGGATCGGCACATGTCCCATTACATGTCCAATAACTAGGCTCCCCATCGACACACACCCTTATACAGATGCAGCACTACTATTATTACACATTTCAATTTTTTTCCTCTTTCTTCTAAATAATTGTTCATTAACATCACATCACTTTACAAATGTCAGCATCAACTGCACTAATGCTGCCTTCCAGGACCTCCATGTTTATTTTCCATATCATAGGACGCTAACAGAGACATAGAGATGTAGAGCAGGGTTTTTTTGTGCATGTGATTCAGTTAAGGACCATGATCAGCTCATGGAAATCTGATACTGGCCACATTTCAAAATAACAATATGAACAGCTGTACAAAGAAAAAATCTAATCTGAGCAAAAACCCGAATTGAGCACTAAGCCTTATAGTGTGAACGTAGTCTATAGGTGCCTTTGCATTGTTTCGTTTGTTGGACTTTGTGTGGTTCTTCAATCGCACTCATCTCTAGGCTAACCAGTTCAGGGGCATCTGATTCATGAGTCAAATGAAATTGGTTCATTGCTGTTTGACTCAGTTTGATTTCGCACAGCACATTTAATCATTTAATCTAACAAACAAAAAGGGATGTCAGGAGTCTGTAGGGCTCAGTGGTACTCGTAAACTAAAGAGTCTCACTCATCTGTT
Organism: Bagarius yarrelli; assembly: GCA_005784505.1. Taxonomy (NCBI): domain Eukaryota; kingdom Metazoa; phylum Chordata; class Actinopteri; order Siluriformes; family Sisoridae; genus Bagarius; species Bagarius yarrelli. Next base: position 318,454 of record VCAZ01000063.1, on the reverse strand, counting down.
GGAAAAGGTAAACAAAGTTTCACAGAGTGCGTATAGAAATCACAAAAATCAGCCAGGCATGAAGAACACCAAGCTGGAGCCTAATAAATTGCCAGATAATTATATAAAGTGCTTATTTTAGTGTTTTTTAGTGTTTTTTAGTATTGCTAAAGATTAGATTGCACCACAAAGTTACTTCATCACAGCTAATTTATTATAAATATAATATCATTATGGAATAAAATATATTCATTAAAACAAATTCATTTTAGTTGGTGTCATTTTTATTTTGAATGTAAACCAATAAAATTGACTTGAAAAAATTCATTATAATTTTCATACACTTATTAATTCCCATAACCTTTTAGAAGACTGGGGTCTTAGATCTGATTACAGGACTCGTTTTTTTTAAATGAGCCATGAGGTTCCTCTATAGGTTCTTCTCAAGGAACTACTTTTTTTTTACCAGCTAGTTTTGTCTTATGGTTCCATATGAGAAGCTTTTTTAAACAAGGTGTGTTCCTTCCAATTTCCTCTAAATGAGCTAGTTTTTAATTACCAAGGTTCCCCTCCAGCCTTTTCCAATCAAACAACTTTTTTTGACAAGTTAAGTTTCTCATAGGGATATAGTTCTTTTTTTTATAAACAAGTTTCCTCTGAATGTTCCTTTTAAGAAGCTGGAATTCACCCTCTCAGGGTTTCTCAGGTATTTTTCTTCTTCTCAGCACAATCTTCACTGTCTGTTAGTTCTCTTTCTCAGCACAGTCTCTACTGTCTGTTAGTTCTCTTTCTCAGCACAGTCTCTACTGTCTGTTTGGTCTTTCCCTCAGCACAGTCTCTACTGTCTGTTCGGTCTCTTTCTCAGCACAGTCTCTACTGTCTGTTCGGTCTCTTTCTCAGCACAGTCTCTACTGTCTGTTAGTTCTCATTCTCAGCACAGTCTCTACTGTCTGTTCCGTCTCTTTCTCAGCACAGTCTCCACTGTCTGTTCCGTCTCCTTCTCAGCACAGTCTCTACTGTCTGTTCGGTCTCTTTCTCAGCACAGTCTCTACTGTCTGTTCGGTCTTTTCCTCAGCACAGTCTCTACTGTCTGTTCGGTCTCTTTCTCAGCACAGTCTCTACTGTCTGTTCGGTCTCTTTCTCAGCACACGTCCTCTACTGTACTGTCTGTTCGGTCTTTCCCTCAGCACAGTCTCTACTGGTCTGTTAGTCTTTCCCTCAGCACAGTCTCTACTGTCTGTTCGTCTCTTTCCCTCAGCACAGTCTCTACTGTCCTGTTCGTCTCTTTTTCTCCACTGTCTGTTCCCTCTCCTTCTCAGCACAGTCTCTACTGTCTGTTCGGTCCTCTTTCTCAGCACAGCCCTCTACTGTCTGTTCGGTCTCTCTTTCTCAGCACAGTCTCTCTACGGTCTGTTCAGTCTCTTTCTCAGCACAGTCTCTACTGTCTGTTCGGTCTCTTTCTCAGCACAGTCTCTACTGTCTGTTCGGTCTCCTTCTCAGCACAGTCTCTACTGTCTGTTAGTTCTCTTTCTCAGCAACAGTCTCTACTGTCTGTTCGGTCTTTCCCTCAGCACAGTCTCTACTGTCTCGTTCGGTCTCTTTTCAGCACAGTCTCTACGTCTGTTCGGTCTCTTTCTCAGCACAGTAGTCTCTACTGTCTGTTCGGTCTCTTTCTCAGCACAGTCTCTACTGTCTGTTCGGTCTCTTTCTCAGCACAGTCTCTACTGTCTGTTCGGGTCTCTCTTTCTCAGCACAGTCTCTACTGTCTGTTCTCTTCTCGGTCTCTTTCTCAGCACAGTCTCTGTCTCACACTGTCTCTGTCTGTTACGGTCTGTTCGTGTCTCTTCTCAGCACAGTGTCTTTTTCCTTTCCCTTTATCCTCTACTGTCTGTCTCTTTCTCGTCTGTTTCTCTTTCTCAGCATCACAGTCTCTACTGTCTGTAGTTTTCTCGTCTTCTTTTCGGTCTCTTTCTCAGCACGTCACAGTCTCTACTGTCTGTTCGGTCTCTTACTGTTGTCGGTCCTCAGCACAGTCTTCTGTTGTCTGTTCGTCTCAGCACAGTTCTTCTCAGTTCTCAGCACAGTCTCTACAGTTGTCTCTTTCTGTTCGGTCTCTTTCTCAGCACAGTCTCTACTGTCTGTTCGGTTCTCAGTCTCACTGTTTACTTTCTCAGCACAGTTCTTTTCTCTACTGTCTGTTTCTACTGGCTGTTTCGGTCTCTTCTGTCTCTGTCTCTCTTTCTCAGCACAGTCTCTCTACTGTCTACTGTCTCAGTCTTGTTGTCTCTTCTCAGCACAGTCTCTACTGTCTGTCGCACAGTCTCTCTATCTGTTCTGGTCTCTTTCTCAGCACAGTCTCCACTGTCTGTTCGGTGTCTTTCCTCAGCACAGTCTCTACTGTCTCGGTCTGTTCCGCACAGTCACTTCTCGGTCTCTTTCTCAGCACAGTCTCTACTGTCTGTTCGGTCTCTTTCTCAGCACAGTCTCTACTGTCTGTTCGGTCTCTTTCGCACAGTCTCACTGTCTGCTTCTCAGCACAGTCTCTACTGTCTGTTCGGTCTTTCCCTCAGCACAGTCTCTACTGTCTGTTCGGTCTCTTTCTCAGCACAGTCTTCTCAGCATCTTCAGTCGGTCTTCAGTGTATTGTTCTCAGCACTGTTCTCTCACTGTTGTTTCTATGTCTTCTACAATGTCTTGTTCTCTTTCTCAGCACAGTCCAGTATCCTACTACTGTCTAGTTACTGTTGTTGTCTCCGCACAGTCTTACTGTCTGTCGGTTCTTTCCTCAGCACAGTCTCTACTGTCTGTTTCGTTCAACGTCGTTCTTTCTCAGCACAGTCTCTACTGTCTGTTCGACAGTCTCTTTCTCAGCACAGTCTCTACTGTCTCTGTTCGGTTTCTCTTTTCTCAGCACAGTCTCTACTGTCTGTTCGGTCTCTTCCTCAGCACAGTCTCAGCACAGTCTCTACTGTCTGTTCGGTCTCTTCGCACAGTCTCACTGTCTTAGTTCTCTTTCTCAGCACAGTCTCTACTGTCTGTTCGGTCTCTTGTTCGGTCTCAGCACAGTCTCTCAGTCAGTTCTTACTGTCTGTCTCTACTGTCTGTCAGCAACAGTCTTTCTCAGTCAGTCTCAGTCTCTCAGCACAGTCTCTACTGTCTGTTGTCTCTTTCTGTTCGGTCTCTTTCTCAGCACAGTCTCTACTGTCTGTCTGTTCGGTCGGTCTCTTTCTCAGCACAGTCTCTACTGTCTGTTCCGTCTCTTTCTCAGCACAGTCTCTACTGTCTGTTCGGTCTCTTTCTCAGCACAGTCTCTACTGTCTGTTCGGTCTCTTTCTCAGCACAGTCTCCACTGTCTGTTCCAAGTTCGTCTCCTTCTCAGCACAGTCTCTACTGTCTGCTCGGTCTCTCGTATTTTCTCAGCACAGTCTCTACTGTCTGTTCCGTCTCTTTCTCAGCACAGTCTCTACTGTCTGTTCGGTCTTTTTCTCAGCACAGTCTCTACTGTCTGTTCGGTCTCTTCCTCAGCACAGTCTCTACTGTCTGTTCCGTGTCTTTCTCAGCACAGTCTCTACTGTCTGTTCCGTCTCTTTCTCAGCACAGTCTCTACTGTCTGTTCGGTCTCTTTCTCAGCACAGTCTCTACTGTCTGTTCGGTCTTTCCCTCAGCACCAGTCTCTACTGTCTGTTCGGTCTCTTTTTCAGATTAAAATGATTTCACCCATCGTGCCTTTAAATGTTGCAGTTCCACACGACACCGACTTTGAGTTTGATAAACGTGTTCTCATTTCCACCAAGGCGGTAAAAGGAAAAGTAAGGAAATATGTTCATAAATGCATCTGGGATGAAACGTGCCGCTATCGATTCTTGAGCTGAGTGGAGGAAGACGGGGATCGTATGGATAATTATGACTCGGGCGTTAGTATAATTAATCCAGCCCGTCATTATGGGAACTCGAGTCTCGGCACATCATTAGAACCCTTTTAGTCCATTTCCCCCGGCCGCTACCTGCCCCCCCCCCCCCCCCCAACACTGTCCTCATCCCCTCACCCCGTCCTCTGGTGATTGTCCTCTGGATGCCCTGTCTACTGACTCTGAATTGGCTTCACTCGCACCAGAAGTCTCCAAAAGTCCACAGAGTGACCAAGGGCCTCCACACCAAAGGTCATCACTTCATAGGAATCTAATCTGACATAGATGGAGGATTTCTTTTAAAACCATTTCATGATTTGTTGACTATTTCTGTAGGCTGTAGGTGGAACATTTGCTACATTTTAATACTAAATATTTAAGATATCCACACAATGAGGTTGCCAAAACTACTGAAATTGTCTAAAATATTATTAAAAACTTAACATCTGTAGAAAAGATTCCACATCGAATGTGTGCTATAATCAAAGCCAAAGGCATTTCAACAAAATGTTATAATATTATAGTGTGTTAATTTTTTTAGGATGGGGTATAAAGTTTATGGGGGGTATTTAGTTCCAAAAACCTAGATAGTCAGTACCCAGCTGGCTATTTAGATAACTAACTACAGTAACTATTTAGCCTTTATATTTACTTGTATAACTATAATTAAGCCTACAGATACCTGCTGAAACTACAAAAGTGCTAGCTTACTTTATGAAAGCATTTATTAGGCTTACCTCTTTAATTATTTAGATTTTAGGTTTAATTTATTTATTTACTTAGATAGCTAGTCCAGCCCGCTATTTAAATAATTATTAAATAACTCACTATTTTCTAACCTTGATTTGCATTAAGTTATTAAGTTAGTTAGCTATCTAACCTGCTATTTAGTTTGCTTTAGCTATCCAGTTTTTAGTTAATTATCTTGCTATCCTGTCTGCTTTTTACTTAGCCTGTTTTAAGTTTGCTAGCTATCCAGTCAGATGTTTAGTTAATTAGCTTTCTAGTTAGTAATTAAGTTAAGTATGTTTCTAACCTGCTATTTAGTTAGGCATCTATCCCAATTTTTACTTTGTTAGATATACAGTCAGGCATTTAATGAGCTAATTATCCCACCTGTTTTCGGGGTTAACTGTTTGCTTTGTAAGCATCACTCAACAGAGTTGTGCTGTAGAAAAGTGTAAAGTAAGTGCAGTACCTGTTCACTTTCCAGAAATTTGAACCTAGCCAGCTTTTTCCCCAAACATAAGAGAAGTGGCATATTTTTAGCATGTTGTCTCAGCGCTAGTAACCGCAGCATTCGCCTTGTCAATCAGACTGTAAACGGAGCTGCTTTCCCCAACGTCTGTGGTTTAGAGGAGAGTGCCTTTATGTCTGTCTGTGTGCAAGTATCGGATTTTGGGTCAGGTTCAAATTAATTAAAGGGCCATAATTGAAAGTGCTCACTAATGACTGCAATCTTAGCTGCCCAATATTTAATATTTCATCATTAAATAGTAAAATGACCCAATATGATCCACAATACAGTCCCAATTATGCAGCATTGATCAGAGTGACCTTTGCATGGCAGGAAATGAGGAAAATCAATCAAACACCTCCTCCCTTTTTTTAAAGTGCTTGACGCATTGTTTGTTTCTTCTCTCATTCTTGGCGTCTCGTGCTCCTCCATCCAAGCGACTCAGAGAGACTGTCAGTGGGTGAAAGCGACATATAATCTGTGACAATCAAAACATTAATCTTTTAGCTAAAAATCACACCTGACCCCAAAGCCAAGCAATCTGCCAGCCTGGGGATACACCTGTGTTTGTGTGTGTATGTGTGTGTTTCTCTCTCTCTTTCTCTATCTCTCTCTATCTCATGCTCTCTCTCTCTCTCTTTCTCTCTTTGTTTTTCTGTCTCTCTTTTTCTCTATTACTCTCTCTCTCTTCATCCTTTTTCTTCTTTCTCTCAATTTCTACCCCTCTGTCTCTCCTTTCTTCCTCTCTCAATTTTTTCCAACCTCCTTTTCACTTTGTTTCAGTCTCTGTATGTTTGTCTGTCTGTCTCTCACTCTCCCATTCTCTTTTTTCACTTCAGGTATCCCGTTCTCTTTTTTCTCTTCAGTTGTTGTTGTTTTGTGATTTTTTTTTTTTTTTACCCCTTCTTTGTTTATATATTTAAGCCCCTGACAGGAGACGACATGTCCACATATTATCGTAGTGTGTCAGGAAAAAGAAACACTAAAAACGCACTGGATCTCTTTGGTTTCGCCTCAGAAACATGTTTTTAAAATTTGTTTGGGATTTTTTAAACAAAATATTTTAATCAGAATTGACCAACTCCATTAAGTCTCTTAGATAAAGTTTTATATACTGTAGTGTTTAGAGATTCACATTCATGATAGAAAAAAATATCGGCAAACAAGGAGCTTAAACAGTCAACAAATTCTTCGGATGAAGGTATTAATAAAACTCAAATTTAAACACACACACACACACACACACGCATAACTGCTTCACTATTATTTTTTATTATGTCCCTTGATTTTTAATCATATGTTTTATTCCACTCTGTTCTTTAAAATTGCCCCTATACACACACACACACACACATCCTCATACTCTTGCTATGACCACTCAATTATTTGTCCTAGCGTTGAACATGAAAAGGTTTTATTAATAAAAGTTGCCCTTCAGGTGAATCGAGGAGATATTATGCCCCCTTTTTTACTGACTTCATCCCCAAACTGACTGGGCATCTGGGGTGGGTGGAGCCACAGAACAAGACAAGCACATCTGGAAGCTGTTTCAGCATGGCTGATTAGGAGAGAACACACCGACACACACTATTCCTAATATATTGTGCAGTGTGTCTGTGTATGTGGGTGGGTGGTGGCAAAATAACTTATCAGTAGTTTTTATAAATGTTATAGCAATAACATAAGAGAATAAAACATTGCAGGCCACATTAGAGATTTTTTGGGGTTAACTGAGTAAAAAAAAAAAAGATTTATAGATTTCAAGTTTTTTAAAGTTTGTTTGTTTGTTTTACTGCATGTATCAAATGTGATCTGGTGACCATGGCAACACGACGTCACATTAGTCATGATTAGCAGTATGAGTGGTGCTTCTTTTCCCTCAGGCTTGACTAATTGCATTTTTTCTGTTCGTCTTTTTTAATCAAACTCACAAATAATAAGCGTAAGGCGCTGACAGGAAGTCAATGCTCCACAGTCCGCAGCGTGGTCAAACAGAAACGGGCAACAGGACACCTGCTCTGCCACACCCAGTGCATTAAAGCACACAGGGCCTGAAAAATGTCCAAAATCAAGCCAACCTGGAACTAAGCTTGATCTGAGCCAGAAAGATGGAAAGGAAGCCGGGGTCACTGCAGCTTTGTTGTCTGACATGACTGCTGTAATGTTAAAGGCTGATGTTATCAAAGAGAACCGTCACACAAACTGCAAACACACACGCACAGATATACACATGGACATCCGCAACATTTCACATCTGCATAATGCAACTGGAAGTTCGGGTTTCTCATGCTAGAGAGAATCATTTAAAGGAACATTAAAAGCAATTATAATGGAAATCATGCAGAAACGGGGGCATCAAGGAAGTCAGCGTAATTGGATGTAAGAGCGTGAGTCCAAATGCTAACATATGCGTGTGTCAGTAACCGCATCGGGATGTTTGCTAATTTCTCTCTCCCACTTTTTTAATTCCATTTTATTTGTGCTCATCGATTTTTCCGGCTTTGGCAGGACGAGAGCGGGAGGCCATGGGAGGCCTGTGAAAAGAACGCCAATGCCAACCTGTGCATAGATAATTTGGCATGAAAGGCGATCAATAAATAACAAACACTCCCTAATCAGCCTGGATCCTGACAGCATGACATTCCATTATCCCTGTCTCATCTGGTGAAGTCAGAACAACCAAACCTCAAAGGGCATGATTTCCAAACCGTACACGCTAACATGCACGCACACACACTTCCTTTAGCATGCCGAGACGTCCCAATGGCGCTATCTGTAAGGTCCAGCGATACCAATGCTGACTTCTTAAAGTGCTTCCCTTTATTTGTGCGTTTTTGATTTAGTACAAATATGGCAGACTGTACAGACTGTGTTCAACTGCAGTTGTCCTTGTGTTCATCAATCAGAGTCTTTGTCATGTCTCACTCCACAGCGGAGTGGTTAATATCAAACCCATATAAAATACTTTTTATACTTTAATAAAAAGACACTTAGGGCTTCAAGAATTTGCAGTGTTTTTAAAGTTTTCTGTAAAGCTTTTTAACAGAGGAGAAAATAAACTTCGCACACTGGATGTCCGGACTCAATTTTGATTAGACTCACAGCCATAATCATTAATTTATTTATCAATTTTATTAAAAATTCCCCAAATCTTCAAACTGCGAGGACTTGTGTGAGGCATCATGTGACTTTAGTCATGTTGCTAGTAAGATGCAATTACTCAATCTCAACGCATGACTCGAACTCATGACATTTTGAGTGTGATTTTTGATTAACAATCCAGTCCATAGTATTTGCTAACCTCCAGTTAACCTCGACATCCAAGCGAAAGCTATGGGTTGTATTTATCTTTTTTAAATAAAAACAGCAGTTTTTATTGTGTTGACCAGTTAAGTGTCTCCCTAAGTTCAAATCTGTAGAATATGTGAGATATTTCTTTTTTTTTGTCCCCACCTGGAGATACAAAACATGCATATACATATGTGCACGTGAACACACACACACACGCACACTGTAATGGTCTTGTGCCACTTAAACTGGCTGACAGTTGACTGGGTGTAGAAGGAGGGTCTCTGTGCTTCCCCACTCTTTGCAGAGTGGAATTACCCTCCGTCTGTCTGACACTTCCCGCAATCGATATGTGCAGTACTCGGCTCTGGAATCAAAATTCATAAATCAAAAGCAGAGGGCATGAAATAAGCTGTGTGATAAATTCATTATATCCAGTCAAAGAGCTGGCTACATGCCTGCTTAGCTGCTGTCTGTCTCTCTCTCTCTCTCTTTCTCTCTCTGTCGCACACATGGCCCTGAGTCACACGGTTGACGACGCACGGCATCCTCATGTAAAACGTGACAAAGCTGAAGTTATTACACACTAGTGCTGTCTGCTGTCACTGACATTTATAGGGTATGTGTTTGGGTTGAAGGATGTTAACAACATATATGTGCCTCGTCTTCAGCTTTTTATCTTAGGTCGGTATCCTTAATTGAAGAGTTTATAACGCTAAGTATGTGCAAATGCATACAGGCATTTATAACAAATGATGCTGTTATAGCAGGGGGAGCATTTATTCCTGCTAACATGGACTGTCTCGACTTTATAGTATCAGTAGTCAGTTTAATTTTTATTAAAGGGGTGTGATCCCTGAATGACTCCGCCCTGTTTACAGAGAACAAGCATCAGTAAATAAATAGTAAAAATTATAGAATTCTTTATAAACAAGATGTAAATGGTGCCTAACTTTTTTTAAATCCTCAGGATCCATAAATTTCTAATATTTAACCTCTGTGCAAGACTTAAACAAGGCCCTTATCGACTGCATGCCATTAGCAGGGCGCCTCCTCTATTTAAAGACGGAGACGGAAACGGGCGCTATGAGTCATGCACGGCTCGCGTGCTGCATTGTAGGAATTAAACATTGGTAATTAATGTAATGGAACTAATGTAGCAGGACTTCCTGTAAGACAGCAACGTGTAACTGGAGAAAGGCTAAACACATGACTAGCAGCAAGGGGCGAATCCAGACAAACTGCTGGGCATGGAAGTACTCAGTGAGGGTATGCGTGTGTGTGAGATGAGATCATGCCCTGGCTGTAAAATGTATGCAGAGGAATCTGATCTTACAGTTGTCCCACAAAGACTAATTGTTTCAGCACTTAGATAACAAACTGTTGTGCACCCAGAGATGAATTAGATAATTTCCAAGAGAAACCGAACCTCTAAAACAAAAAAACGTCTGGAAAATCGGCAGATGTTCCAAAGTCAGACTGGCCTCTGGGATGATGTCTGGCATATTTGTCTCAGTTTTACTAGCTGCCCTTAAAAAAAAAAAAAAGAAATGTGTGTGTGAGTGTGTGAAATAGATTAGTTGTAATATGTTGCCACCTTCACCAACGCAGTGATACCAAAGCAACATGAAAAAGATGTAAGCCACAAAGCAGCTGAGCGGAAAACTCATCGAATGTTCCACAGTGTGGCCCCGTGAAATCGACATCAGGCCCCCTGCTGCTCTCCGGTTAAAAAAAGAGACACTTTAAGAAAGGAAGGGGGAGGACACAAAGAGCAGGAGGCCAAGCAATGGGCACTCGTTGACTTAACCTCTGTCATCCTCCCCCTGCGCCTCCACGTCAGCGACGAATCAAATCAAGATGAATGAGCTTTATCGCGGCCCAGGGTCTGGCTCGTTGGGTCTGATTCCATCAGGCTGACCAACTGTTCATATAGCAAGATTAATAGAGCGGAAGGCAGGGCGGCATACAAAGAGCTTCCAAGTAGCAGCTGAGAGGACAGATTATGTTGTGACACCATTTATGAAATAGAAAGGGATTTTTTTTGAAGATGCAAATATATATTTAAAGAACAAAGCAGGTTTTCCTGACTTGTATTGGGCCACTAAACCGAGTTAATTCTTATTATTATTTCGCTGCACTTACAAACATAGAAGTTGGTTTTTGGTCTCTCCAGTAATAGAATGCAATCTTATAAAAGAACCTAATTTTTGTTATGGGAGTTAGAAAGTATTCATTCTATCCATCCCACACAGGTCCACAGGGAACCTAAAGTCCATCCCAGGAAACTGAGGTTGACAAGTCGGGGGAAACCCTGGATGAAGCATTCATCTATTTTAGAGCACAATCATACCCATTAGCATACTTCAGAAAATTTAAAGATGAAGGTCATCTTACAGTGTGTGTGTTTTAGACTGGAAAAATTATTTGCAAAGAAACAAAAAATAACTGTCAATCTCACTCAGTCTGGGACTCTGGGACCAAGAAAACTATTGGTAACACACTAAGCTTATAAAGGACTAAACGGCCTGCGGCCTTCAGAATCAGTGCTGGCCCATGTAAAAACTAAACTATATTAGCAGGGGCAGTTTGCTAATTGGTCAGATTAATCAGATTTCAAATTCGCCTCACAGGGCCAGATAACTGGCGCACAATGACGTCAGCATTTTTCCGTCCTCTGATTGGTTGATTAGAGTGAAACTGTTTCAGCCCAGTACAGAAGCAGGAATAATCAGAATCAGAAAGAGCTTTATTGCCAAGTAGGTTTGCACTTACAATGAATTTGTTTTGGTGACAGAAGCTTTCAGCTGTCCATTTTTAAGTTATATAGAAATAAAAAAGTTAGCCAAACACATCTGTACAGTTTTACACCCTCAGTAGCCCACAGAGAAGAAGAAATTAACTTGGTCTCGGACATACTTAAAAATCAGTTTTTCCAGAAAAAAAGGCATGACTAGCTTGTCTCAGCCCGGGAAAGAGTTTGTTCACCACTTCCAGCTGAGTGCTGACGAGCGGTACCACTGGCTTTAAATGTATTATATATTTTATTTAATTTTGTTATGTTTGTGTAAAGTTATTAGATAATTACTGATTCTGAACTGTTCCAGATGATGTATGTGGCACAGTTGCGGTTGTAGTGTAGAGTTCTGGAGTCTCTTAAACAGGGATTCTTGCTTTAATAAAAATGGTTTTCATTCTCAATACGTGAAATGTCTCCCTCTCTCTGGAATGCCACACTGTTTTATATTATGTTTATTTATAGTATTGATGGTTTCTAGAATTGCGACGTGGTAGTGGTGGTATTAAGAGGTGTATTAGTTAAGTAAATCCCAACTGAAGGCCCAGGTACCAAATGCACAGGCCAACACTGGCAATTATATATTTATATATATTCTATATACAAATGATCACACCACGGTAAATACCGTAAACAGCTGCATGTTGGAGCACAGTGTGATGGTATTAAAGGTGCACCTCAAAAAATAGAAAAGCATGTATTGCTTTAGATCTGCTTTAGATTTGCTTTCCTAAATATATTCATTACATTTACACTGTATGACTTAGAGACAGTATGGGTGAAAGTTATACTCGGGGCCTGCTGTAGCAAAGTCTTTGTAATAAAATAAAGAGTAGCTAAAGCTAAATAAAGTGTGAGACTTATGTTATTTGAGTATAGAACAGTAAAGAGTACAGACCAAAGCCAGACGGGTGAATAGGTGGGCTTGTACATATTGTCTGCTGCTAGACCACAGCCCCTTGAGGGAGGTTAACATATTAAAGTACTTTATCTTGGTCTCCTTTGTGTTAATAAGAACATCTGTAACCACACAAAGAACATGACGTCTTTGCATCTTTGCCGAGTGTTTTATCCTGTTATTGGTTAAAAAGCAACAGCGTCATTAATGCTAGTGATGTAACTGACATTATTACAGCTAGGATGGTTTTTTTTCCAATTTTGGGAAAGTTTTTATAGCAAAAACATTTGTATTATGTACACCATTTTTATTACTTGCACCATTCACATTTATAACAAACAGAGGAAGCAGTTAAGTGTTAAGGGCCTTGCTCAAGGGCCCAGCAGTGGGAGCTTGGGGGTTCCGAGGATTAAACACTGAACTGTGACTTCACTTAATGTTACATTTTGCACGTATCTAGTAACAGAATGACTGGTAAGTTGTACAGGCTAAAAGTTCGCAATTATGTTTAAATGTTGACGTCTATATCAGAAATCATCTTTATTTTATATCTTCTTTAGTCCTGTCTCATCCCCCTCGTCTGTATTTGTCTCATTTTACCTGTAATATGTAACAGTGTTTTCCCGCAGTTTTCATGCTTTATTTAAAAATAAAAAAAATTGTAAAATTAGGTAATTTTTTTTAGCTTTACCCTGGAAATGTGTAGCAGCTTTTGGTCTGCTTCCACTACGGTGTTGTATATCAATGTCAAAAACTCCTAATATACCCTAATCCCAGCAGTCTATTATAGTCTATTGTAAAACCCGGTGTCCTAAAGGGGAAACCCTGGATGGAGTGTAAACCCATTAAAGACCACAATCACAAACATATTCATACAACCTCAAAGATGCCATTAAGCCTGTATGAAGTGTCTTTGGACTGGAGAAAAAACTGGAGAACATACAAGGCAAAGACTGGAATTGAACCCCAAAGAAAAGAGTTGATGAGAAGGTCCAAATGGGGACATAAAAGAAGTAGAATGATGCAAAGTGAAAAGATTTTAGATTGTCTGTGCTCTTCAACTGTGTGTGAGATCTTACAACCCTGTGTAAAAAAATACATACAGCGTTGGCATGCATTTACTCACTAGTGCCACCATATGGATGAATAATAACCAGAACGCCAATCAAGAACGAATCCCTCTGCATTTCATAACTTAGTTAATATTAATGAAGATTTCGACTTTTCTGTTTAAACCAACTTTGATTTTTTTTCGGTGACTGATCAAAAAAGGTTTATTTTATAGGGTCCGACAGATTTAATTTTATTGTAACATTTATATAAGATGATTAGTTTATGTATTAAAATATGCTAGACTTGCTAGACTTTGCACAGTAAGTAATGTGAAATTGTTTAAAAAGAAATAAAATGTAGCTGAATATTACTGTGTTGTACGTTATGTAACGGTGTCGTAAACTCGGTAAAATAAATTGTAATAATGACATGAAATTATATATAATATAAAATATTTTTGTTCTAATTATTAATATGTTAGAATAACATTGATGTTAATATACAGTATGTGGTGGTCAATTCTGTTCTAGATTATTATTATGATCATTGTTAATTTTTCTGTTACCGCTCTCAAACACACACACACACACACACACACACACACACACACACATTATTATTTGCTTTCTTCATGTCACCGGTTTTACATTTATTACTCAACAATAGGGTTTTTTTCGGTCCTTGACATGAAATATCATTTAAATAAATTCTTCATAGCTGATGTTGTGTGTCAGTATGTGTTTGTGGGTGAGATTTAACCACTCTTACCCCCCGCCCATCCTCTACTGTCGTCCCAAGGCCCCATGCATTAATGAACCCAATAAATAAAGCAGCACGTCCGCCGCATTTACTGAGCGCGCTCATTTCAGAGCAGAGCATTAATCAATTCAAATTTATGTACTAATGCAGGAGGGGGCAATCAATTTCAACTTCTTATGACAATTAACACAGCTTTAAGTCCAAAATGTGCTGACCCATCAATTACTGTTTCCATCAAACTGGCACTAATGGAACCACTGTTTAATATACACACACACACACACACTCTCTCTCTCTCTCTCTCTCTCTCTCTCTCTTTCACTTTAAACTTTACTGGCACATCTGAACAGCTTCATCGTACATCAGTCGTCCCTGAAGATGCAGTTGTTTTCCTTCCTTATATTAAAACATCTGCAACAGATGCTTTACTTCTTCCTCACTCTATTCTTTCTCTCTCTCTCTCTCTCTCTCTCTCTCTCTGTCTCTCTTTCTCTCTCTGTGACTTTTGACCTCGATCTCAGGTCAGCTTGATGACCGTCTCCTTGCATATAATCGGCTCAGAGGAGTCTCGAGCTCAATTCCAGCATGTCACGATCGCAGCGAGAGGTGACAAGATGTCAGTAATTAAAGCTGAAAAAGAGCAGAAGAGGAAGATATAAAAGAGGGAGAGAAGAAAGATAAAGAAATAAAGGAATAAAGATGAGATAAAAGGTCAGTATTTGAGGAGGTGCTAGATATCTTATTTTTTTGAATGACTAATTTCATTTGGCATTTTATTACTTTATAATAAATCGAGTGAGGAAGTGAGGAAGCAGCGGGTCAAGGAGAGACAGTTAAAAGTGAAGTAGGAGACGACTTTAGCATAATACAAATAATTAACCTGCTTTAAAAATTCGGAAGAAATGAAATTCATTTTTGATATCAGGTTGTACGAATGGAAGAATCCAAATCTTATTTATTCACATTGGAGATTTGTTGATTTTATATATTTGTTTATTAGACTCTTTTGCATAATTGTTGCATAAATATTTGCAATATTGCATAAAAATGAATAGGTTCCCTTGAATTCTTAAAGAGAAAAAATGTATTCATTTATCTTCTTTATCCGCTTATTCCCTAATTCGGGGTGACAGGGATCTGCTGGAGTCTATCCCAGCCATCTCTGAAAGGGCGAAAGGCAGGAGGGGGACACCCTGGACAGGTCGAGAGAACATGCAAACTCCACACAGAAAGGCCCCTGGTTAGAAATCGAACCCGGGCCTTCTTGGTTTGTTTTGAGTTGTTTTTTGGATTTTTGCTTTTGTAAGGGTTTGGTAGGGTTTTTCTTGATCGAGGGGTGTATCTGAAATGGGGGGTTGCTAATGTAATCGTAAAATAATTATTTTCTACCATATTATTTATTTTAATTTTCTTTAAAAACCTTAACTGTTCTATTTAGAACCTAACAACGAAGTGGTGTTAAATTGTCACATTATGAAGTCTGAACATGTTACGTGTTTATGATGTTCTTGTGAAATTGTCATTCATGTAACATCTGTGGTGTGGGGTGTGTTTCATTTCAATTAATATGTTGGTGTTGGTTATTTCATCTGATTCTGATTTCTGAAACCATTTATTTACTTTCACTTGAAAATTAAGAGTTTTTTCATGTTAGTTAGTTATTTTTTTATTTATACATTTCATTTTTGCATTTTTTGCATGTAGGTCACTTGATTGATTTTGATTACATGTGATTTATCTTTGTTTAATTTCTTTTTCAATCTAATTAATTCATTTTACATAGGCAACTCATATGATTAAATCTATCTCTGATTTAATTTTTACATTTACATTAGACTCTAATGTCAGTTTTTCAATAATTAATTATTTATTTTTTTACATTTTTAATTTTTCCCAATATTTCAATGATTTTTTTTTTTAAAGTTATATTTTTAGGTCTTTCTTTGAGTATTTATATGGTTAATATATTTTCACACACACACACACACAGGTTTTGGTGTTTTTATATAAGATTTTCTAGATTTTTCTTTTCCTTTTTATTTCCCAGCGGTTTACTTTTTTGCGCATTTTTACTTTTTGTTCAAATGCATATTTGCAATTTTGTTTTTATTAGACTTTATCTATACTTTTGGTAAACATATAACCATGAAACAGATCTGCATTTTGCAATAATAATATTCATGTCATATGGTAAAATCTTTGTCAATTTACCTTTGACATATTAAAATAAATAAAATATTTGAGTTTTGTGTCCTGTGTGTAGTGTAAGTGTAGCAGCAGACCTTGGACTTCTTCTCTCTGGAGTTGGTGGTGATGGTGTAGAGGGAAAATCGGTGTGACCCGTGACTCAGCTCCATTATAGTGCCAGCGTAAATGAGCTGGAGATCATTGGAATGATGTAAACACTTTAGTGCGAGTCGGCAGCCGCTTCTTTCCTCCGTTAGTCGTGTTTATTTACATAGCCGCAGTCCGACACTCCACAATCACATGGCCTAAATAGAATTTAGCTACGTGATGGAGAGAAGCTGCAGAAAATTATAGTGCTGATAAGAGAACCAGCATTTACATACTCGCTTCCTGTGTGTCCTGTCACTACGCCTTAACCTGCGTGTCCTGCCGCCAGCAGGAAATGAACCTGTCTGGGGTCATTTTCCCTCCTCCTCTGACTCTCCTACCTTTCTACTCCCTTTTCCCTTCGTCACTTTTGTCCCCGCCTCTCTCCTGTATTCCTGCAACTCTGATGCAATTACGCCTTCTGGATTGGCCGGCTGAGAGAAAGGGAGAAAAAATAAAAAGTCCATCTTTGTGTATTGAAAAAAACAAAGAACTGAGAATTGCCTCCCTCTCTCTCTCTCTCTCTCTCTCTATTTCTCTCTCTGTCTTTCTAATGCTTTTTCTATCTTTTTTATTTCTTACTGTCTGTCTCTTCCTATTGATGTCTCTCCCACTAATTTCCCCGTCCCCCCTTTCTTTTTTTGGCTGTGTGTCTCTCTCCGTCTTGCTGTCTGTCTTTTCTTTCTATCTCTTTTTATTTATTTCTCGGTCTGTCTCTTTCTATTTCTGTCTCTCATTCGCAGCATTCGCAGAGGTGAACCCAGATCAAGTGGGCCAGGCAGAATAATAGTTGAGGCCCTTCTAAAAGATCATTTTGTTAACAAATCTTTATTTATACTACATACTAAAAGTAGGTAAAACACACGATGAAACATAAAGTGCTTATTCTTTAACCCTGTTAGTCATTGGATTATTCTTCAGTAATTCATCCTGCAAATAAATAAGAAAAAAAAAAGTTGGAATTTTCAACGCAAACATTGTTTTTTTCATATAATTATCCTTACATCAATATTATCTCCATCACTTTCCGCTGTTATATTTCCTCTTTTCCTTTTTCTCCCTGCTTTTTTTCCGTTTCTGGCTGACAGACAGACACGTCCTCTTCATATTTAAATAAGCAACTGCTCAAGTGAGAGTGTGCTAGTGTAAAAACAGCAGCCGACGCATCAGGAGAAAGCAAACAATTGTTCAAATGGTCAGTTGTTGGGGCCACCTTAATATGCGGGGCCCCAGTCAATTTCCTGCCTTGTTTGCCACTTTGCAACACCTCAGTTCCCCCCCCCCCCCATGGATGTCTGTGTGTGTGTCTTTCTCTGTATCTCTCTATGCTTACTTTTCTATTTTTTTTTTTTTTTTTTTCATTTCTCTCAGTCTGTCTGTATCCTGGTGTCTCTGTCTGTATCTCTTACTCCTCCCACTTCTGTCTCTTGGTCTGTCTGACTGTCTCGCTCTCTTCCTATTTCTGTCTGTATAATCATTATTTCTATCTGTCTGTCATCTGTCTCCCTGACTCGTTTTCTCTTGTTCACTTTTTCCCCATTACTTTTCTGTCTCTCTCTCTCTCTCTCTCCCCACCTATTTAGGTTTTCTGTAATCTTCCTGTCTCTGTCTCTCTGTCTCTCTCTCTTTCTTTTTCTCTCTTATACCTTTCTTACTTTTTCTGTCTTTCTCTGTAAGTGTCTCTCTTATGGTCTCTATTTTTGTTCCGTTCTTCTTCTCTTACACGCACACCACTAGGTCTCAGGTGTGACACACACACACACACACACACACACACACAGACAGTGTCTCTCTCTTCTCCGTTAGAGGACAGGATAAGACTCGACACTTTCTATTAACAATAACAAGACTAAACACGCCACTTCTTTAACTCTTAAAATGTAAATGTGTGACGGCGCCGCTCGCCTCCGTGCTGTAAATATCAGAAGAAGGGTTCTTAAGAGACTCTATTGATTTTTTTTCTTTCTCCTGTGATGCCGAGCATTTGCAAAAAAAAAGAAAAGAAAAAAAAGGAAAGCTCGCATCCAGCCATTTCATCAATGGCAAAATTAAAAATCCGCTATTCCCGGCAAACCCTGTGGGAGATGGACGAGGTCTGGGCCGTGCGCTCTTTAAATTATATGATTGATTTCCTTTAAACTTATTTGTTTATTTTAATGTTCATATCAGCTCCAGTGGAGTCCTTTTACTCATTTATTCAATTGATTTTTCCCCTCTCTCGCCCTCACTTTTACTCTCTCACTCTCTCTCTTTCTCTCTCTTTCTCTAATGCTCTCTCCCTCGCTCAGCCTTCTCTAGGTTTGTTTCACACTTTTATCATCTAACTGTCTATCTTGCTTCAATATCTATCTCTCTCTCCCTCTCTTTCTCTTTCTCTCCATTTTTACTCTTTCTTTATCTTTTTTTCATTTGTGAATTTTTTTTCAAGTGAATTTCATTTGTATAATTTCTATTAAAGTCTCTCTCTCTCGCTCTCTCTTTCCCTCTTCCTTGCACTCTTTCACTCTCTCTCTTTTTCTTTCTCTTACTCTTTTTCTTGCACTCTATTTTCCTCTCTCTTCTACTCTCTCACTCTCTTTCTCTCTCGCTCTTACTCTCTTTTTTCTTCCTCGCACTCCTACACTCTCTTTCGTTTTTTTTTTCTTCCTCGCACTCCTACACTCTCTTTCGTTTTCTCTCTCTCATCTCTCTCTCTCTCTCTCTCTCTCTCTCTCTCTCTCTCTCATGCTCGTTTGCTCTCTCTTTCTGATTCAGCTATTAGTGTTCTTTTACATTAATAAGCCCAAAGCCACTGAAACTGTATTGATTTCCCAGCATGCACTCTGGTTCCTGGTTGCTGATGACTATCCTCACTCTTCCAGTGTGTTAATCTTGGAGGAGCAGATCTCCTTCGATCCTCGTTCACCATTAATGCGCACAGATTCGCAGAGCAATCAGCATCAGCGTCAGCCATCGGGAAAAATATCTACAGGAATTTCTGTATTTTTAATTGTAGTACACTTTTTATAAAGACTGGACAATAAGATATGATATATGATCCAGATATTTTAACTGATAGCAGGAATAACATGCTGAATATATAAAAACATCAAAAGCAGAACTAAGAACATTCCTGCTAATTCTTTTTGATCAATACCTTTAAAACACACTTTATTTCATGCAACAGAAGATACACAAATTAGTGACATTATTGACGAAAACTAAAAAAGAAAATAAGTAAATAAACAAAAATGGTATAAATATCTAATGATAATTTTATTTAAAACATGTATATACATGCAGATATTTAGGCATTCTTATCTATCCAGCATGTCCAAAATAAAAAAAAGAACTGAAACTTTGAAAGAACATTGAAGAAAAAAGAACATTGTGTGTGTGTGTGTGTGTGTGTGTGTGTTACCAGTCGCATAACATAAATAAAACAGGGGAAAACAGGAAAGAATAAAAAAGAGAGAAAGAAAAATCAGGCTTATAGATTTAGATGTAATGATTAATGATTATAATAATAATTCATTTTAATTAAAACATTATATAATAACTTGTCAATGCTAATCAAACGAGCCTGCATGTAAACATCGACGTTTAGAGTTTATCCAGTTTTTTTTAATACCTGAAAGCTCATTCGAAGATCTGTGAATAAATCTGTGCAGATATTTCTAGACATCTGTAAGCTTCAGTCAGTATCAGACGCTACAGACATTCAAAAAAAATCATTTTTAAGTTATTTCACATGTTGCGTGAATGTTATAAACCTCACTAAGAGATCTAAAGAAGCTTCTGACGGCCCCAAACTTTTGCCACAGACATAGAGACACACTCACAGACCACTATTAGCACATTAGCATGCTGAGACACACTCCTTTCTGCTCGTTAGCGACAGACAGAATTTATGCCATGACACAAAAAAGGCCACACAATATCATGTACGATTTCTCCATATAACCACTGACCCAAGAAAGAGTCTGATCAAAGCTCTCCACTTTATGCCCCGGTGTCTGGTTTTCTGGGGTTTTTTTTCCAATCTTTGATCCCAATGCAGCTTTTAGATAATGCTAATAGATCACCGGCCAACACGACGGGACAGGATAATGGAGCTTTCATTGCAGGCTGATTAACTTGGCTGTAGGGTTCCACCTCGCCCCTTTCGGCATGATGGCCCTAATTAATAACGATTGCTCCCCAAAATGTGCAAATGGAACGATAAACGAAAGGCCCGACTAATTAACTGCGACCATTTCTGCTAATCATTAGTTAACATCCCGTTTTGTCATCATTACACCGATACGCATGCAAGGGCAGATAAAACCAGGTCAGGCTTTTTTTTTTTCTTTCGTCAGTCTCTACAACCAATAAAGGCTGACAGCCATATTTTCTTTCCAAGTTTACAAAAAAAAACAAACAAGTAATTAAAGTGAGAGCTGAAGTAAGGAGAGCGGTGAAGTTTCCGCATATTCCGCCCGAGCCGTTTTTCAAAAGAACTTGCTGAATTCGTCCAGGCTGAAATGATTTGTTTCCTAAAAGTCTATCGACAGTTGGGGGGAAAAAGGGCATGCTCCAGAGAGGATTCTGAGCAACGCTGTCAGCATCATCCCTTCGCACCGTGGACGTTCCAACTCATTTCTTCACCGACCTGCTCTTTTTTTTTTTTTTGCCAGAGAGATAGAAAATCAGCATCGGCTGTTTATCTTTATGGGGCTGCTGTGTGAGCTTAAGAGCGTGCTCTGAAGCTGCTGAACACTCTTGTTCATATCCACACCAGTATTTATGTGCAGCTTAGCGCAGCAAGGAATTGACAGCGGCCGCTGAAGGACAGACCATGTCAGCTGAAACGCCAGTCAAAAAGTTAATAGTCTGTCAGGAGAACGACCCTTTGGGCTCAGACAGAAAACCCTGCTCAAGCTTTCAGTGGCTATTCAGTGACTGAGCGAGAGCAGCTAAAATGTCTGCAGTTAAGTTAGATGTGTTCATCATAATTTTTAGAGGTTTGTTTGTTTTTTTAATACACACAAACTAATAAAGTATCGATCAATAGTATGTAATTGTCCAGTTTACTTAACATGTCAGTAGCTGAGGAATATAGTGAACAGTGTGCTGTTATGAGAAATTCAACAACAAAAGCACGGCATGATGCAGGCACAAAGTGGAGCTAAAACAAATAAATTACTTAAATGAAAAAAATTATACTAACATATATGGTAATCAATTATCCATACATTCATTATCCATACATTCATTCTAGATGTTGTAGCACCCTATAGGCAGGACTTCTATTGGTCCAAGCAATTATTGGTTCATTGGGGTCCTGGAGCTGGTGGCATCCTAGACGATCACCTAGTTTATTTATGCGGTACCGCTTTAATCTATTTTTAGTGCTAAAAAGGGGAACTTTGGGTCACAAGACAAGAAACACCCATGTATAGTCAAATTAGACAGGGCACAGTCACTCACACACTGCGGACAATTTAGAGCAGCTAATCAGCCGGCTGTCTTTGGAATGCCTGTGGAAACCCAGAAAATGCAGAAGAAACCGTTAAAGCACTGAAAGAACATGCGCTACAGGAAGACATGGGTATCAAACCTACTACCCTGTAGGTCAAAGCAAAAGATGGTTTATTCTAATCTTTTTGCTTTAAACTAGATTTAAAAGCTGTTACTATAGAAACAATGAGTAATTTAAAAAATCAGACTTTGGCAGTGTTGTATTAACTCATCACACCTCATTATGGTTGTTTTTTGACTACGAGATTTTCTGTGTTTACATTGACCTTATCAGGAAATCTGAACAATTGTAGATCTGACAAACGTAATTGCGTACAGCAGAACGACTCCCACGGCTAAGATATAAAACCCTAGCGAGGTCTCGGATGCTTTTTCCCCTAAAAAGGTGGTGGTAAAAATGCGAGTGATTGAGCTGAACTAGATATTTAACCATATTTATCACAGACACTCATAACACTACCACATAAAGGAAAGAGTCGTTGGCATTCCTTATTAACCAGCGCAATGTGTGCAATGAAAATCCAATCCATCCCAGAAGACCAGATAAGCAGTCAGTCGTAACGGGTCCAGTGAGCAGCAGATGTATTGCATGATTAAAACTTCCAAATGTTCCAAATGACCTCTTATTTACAGCAAGGCCATGGAGGCTCTTATTGCTGATAATCCAAACACTTTGCACAACACTAGGTATGGTAATAAAAACTCTGTCGATATTCTCCTTTTGAACAGCCTGATTTACTAAAACTTTTATGAAGACCATAAATTTCACGTCTCATTTTCTTCATGCACTAAAACAGGAAGCAAGAGGATCGATAGCTCTTCAAGACAGGGCCTGGATTTCATCAAACTCGTCTGATTAGTAACAGGATAGTCAGACAGCAGGACGTCCTGATACCCAAATTTCTTAATCTATACCATTCTGACTGTTTGTCATTATGTATGTTGGTCATCTAAATTAACAGAGTTTCTATAGCAACAACTTACGCAGGCTAATTCATTGTCATAAATATATTATTATTTATAATATGGTAACATATTATTCCTGTGTCTTTAATTTTTTTCACAGAAATTAAAATTGTAATCACAATGTAACAATGATGCATAAATTGTCCTTAAGGAATAATAGTATATAGCTAATACAATTTTTTTTTAAATAATAATGTTTTGTTTTGTTTTATTTCACTTTGATTCAACGGAATGATAAATATAATATCTGCAGCGCTAAGATAATTGCATCCATCCATACTTTAAAATGATCGAATGGCTATATAAAAACTGAATAAATATTTATGTAAATACATTTAATTACCAATAATGATGTGGCATTTTATTAAAACTAAAAAAAACTAAAAATCTACTTTTATATAAAATTATGTAAAATTGCATGTGATCGCATCACATACAGTACGTATATATACATTTTTAAGTGCCAAAGTGTTATTAATTTAATAATTTAATAAGTTATAAGTGTTATTATTCACATATTTGATCGATAATTGTTCAAATCTCAGATATGGTTCTTATCTAACAAGTTTATCCAAGTCTAATATTTTGTATTTATCATATCTGTGTATTTACTTATGAGAATACCACCACTGGAAAGTCAAACAAAGTGTTGAGTTGTGATTATAAGACACTGAGTGCATCTGTACACACTGATTTCAATAAAAATACAGTTTATTGTAATTGGTATGGGTCTTACTATATTCTTAAAAACAGGGTGTGACCCCCTCTGTGTGCATGCTGATAAAACTGATCATACTCAGGATTACTCAGCTTGGCCATGCCTTATGTTATAGGGGCCAATCACAGGCGTGTTGCAGAGTTTTTACACATTTTATATCATCTTCGAACCACTGTCGATTCTGAGGCTCACATCGATTTGTGTGTCACACATCACTGACGCCAAACGCACACACTGACGATCAAACCGTTTTGTTTCCGTTTTAAATGACTTTTTTTCTTTGTTTTAAGCATATGATCTTTTATGCTTTCTGCTCTCATTGCAAAGTGATTTATTGCACACGAGTCAGCTCGCTGACCTTTCGCCATTGTACTGAAGTGAATGATTAGCACTCACCCGGGCCCTGCGCTATAAATCTGCAAGACTCTATCATTCATAATTGGCAGCCCTACGATTGCTCTGCATGCCAGAGTGTGGAGGAAACACAAGCAGCAAGCCATTTGTAACACAATGAGCTTTAAGCCCTTCTTTTTTCAATATAAAAGATGCATGAACATGCGTGTTAGTAGATGGTTTTGTTTGTATACATTTTCTAAATTGAAGGCCTTTTATGAAATTCACAGATCTATCTAACCTTTAGAGAATTGCATGCAGGACCGCCATTACGGCATTGCACCAACAGGAGAGACTAATAATCCACAACTCTTGTAGTAAAAATAAAAACATATAATGACAGTGCACTTCACTTTATTCTATCTATCTATCTATCTATCTATCTATCTATATCTGCCCATCCATTTTTTCATCTATTGAAGTCTCTCTCTCTCTCTCTCTCTCTCTCTCTCTCTCTCTCTCTCTCTCTCTCTCTCTCTCAGTGTAGAAATAAGAGTTGTTTTGAAACATTTCTATCATTTACCATACATCTTTATCCAGCACGACTGTAACTATCCAACTGACCAGTTGAGGTTTAGGGGCCTTACTCAGGGGCCCAGCGGTGGCAGCTTGGTGGTCCTGAGAATTGAATTCAGTTCAACACTTTAACCACACTGAGTTTATTGACGTTATCAGTGGCCTCTATAGCCATTCTTTGTGATAAAAAAGAGCGGTACCGAAAGAAAGAAAGTCCATAACCCTCTTTTCAGTCCTATTGATATTTTAGCTGCTGTGTCATAAAGCTCAATAATCCCCTTTGACTGTAGGTTAAGTGATGGAATTCGTTTGAATAGCCCAGAGCTAATCATGCACAAAAACCTACATTATTTCTTCTTTATGAATTTCAAAAGAGGCTCCTGATGACTGAAATGCAATTAAAACTGATCAATATGTAATTTAGCCTGTCCGAGAGGCGCTTGCATTTTTTTCCCTGAACATATTCTTTACCACTTCCGTGTGCAATTACTCTAAATACCCTAGCCTTGCACTTTTACAGTTTTGTTAGCTTTAATACTTTAACGATGAGTTTGGTGTGACCTTTAACCCCTGGCTATGGAGAGAGTTTCTACATAGTCAAGGTAGTCGCGTGTTTAAGTGAATCCTGTCATCTACGTTGTACACAAAAAAAGAATGAGAAAAAAACTTCTCAGAGGTCATGACTTTTTGGTCAGAATACATTTTTTCGCCATAAAATCAATATTTTAACACAGTTTAGCTGCTAATAGTGACTGGCAGAGGAGGAGAAATTGACATACTTAAAAATCAAGGCAGACTTTTCCAGAAAAGCGAGACACAGTGAGGAGAGGTCAGCTAACCCTTAAGATAGCTAGCTTGTCTCAGGGAGGGAAACAGTTTGTTCACCACTTCCAGACCAAGCGGTACCACTAGTTTACAACCGTTTAATGTATTAAATATATTTTATTCAATTTTTCTTATGTTTTTGTCATGATAAATATTGATTCTCCAGATAGTGTATGTGACACAGTCGCGGTTGTAGTGTAGAGGAGTCGAGTTGTACTACTACGCCGTATTATATTGCTTTTTGTATAGTATTAATGGTTTCTACAATTGCGAACGTGGTAGTGGTGGTATTAGGAGGTGTATCAGTCGGGTAAATCCCTACTGAAGGCCCAGGTACCAAATGCACAGGATAATTCCGAACTTACTAGGATTTCTGAGAGGATTTACAGATAGCTTGAGCTAATAGGATGTATGTCACAACATAATTCTAAGTATCTCCCTAACATATGATTAATTAAGGAAACTGATTTAAAGTCATATTTATTGTTAATTAATAATTACAACATTACCCAAATCAGTATAACCAATAGTTACTAACCTAGCAATAGTTACTAACCTAGCAAGAGTTATGAGAGAATTTGTTCATTTAAACACAAATAGTTTGAGTTAGTGCTACACAGCTGCATATTATATGGTAAATAACGCTGAATTGTTAGCTGATATAAGTTAAGCTGACAGTTATATCAAAGTGAATCTATTTTTCTCACACATAAAGAGGACACAGAGGAGGATTCTGGAAATATCAGAAGTGAATTGGTGAATGAATTGACACAACTGGATTCCAGCCTTCCTGTTTATCAAGGTTTTACAGACGGCCAAATGAAATTACACACTGCATAAATCTTTCCATGGGGAACTCTTCGGGTAGTGGCACGACCACGAAATCCAATCAAACTGGAATTACCGCTCTCGCTCTCTTCATCGCACTCTCTCGCTTTCTCTCTTGCTCTCTCACTTTCCCTCTCTCTGCATGTTTGCAAACAGTAGATTTGTTCAAAATGGATAGGTTAAAGGGATTATCCACTCTCTGTAGAGTAGCTGAATGAGAGGATGCATCCCAGTGCTGTTTGTGTGTGTGTGTGTGTGTGTGTGTGTGTGTGTGTGTGTGTGTGGTAGAGAGAGAGAGAGAGCGAGAGAGAGAGAGAGAGAGAGAGAGTCGAAGAGTTCTGGCTTCCTCCCATAGGTGACAGTGCCCAGCTTTAAAGTGTCACATTTGTCACAGTGGTTATAACGATGTCGGGTTAACCTCCACCATGTCCACTCGAACAGAAATGACAAACTGCTTCAGCTGTCGCTTCCTCAATAAAATGTTCGATAACAGCCAGGAAATGGATGATGGAAATCCGTAAACCCTCCAACACACAAAAGCGGAAGTAAAAACATGAATTAACTAGGCAGCTTCATTATTTAAGCTTGGATTTTAAAATGTTGAATTTTGGAGAGGCACACAGAGGTCAAGGCAAGGATATGAATCATATGATTGAACATCTCAAGGTACATGCTAATGACGTTGTTTTACACAAGAGTTCTGGATTTTAGGTTTCAGACATCCCAAGGCTTTTAATAGGACACGGTGGTGAATTTACAATGATCTCTGATCTGTGATGCTGATGAGAACTGACACTGGCACAAGCTCACACTGGGGGTGTAATAGGGGAATTAGAAATGAATGATCCCTCCGGTATGTAAATGGCTATTAAAGGACGAGCATCGCTCCAGGCTGTCTTCCTTTAACTCTTTTTTTGTTGTTGTTTAGATAGTGCTTCAGTTGGCTGACCTCTCTCTCTCTCTCTTTCTCTCTCTCTCTCGTGCACTTTCTCTCTCGATTTTTCTCTCTCTCCACAGTCCCATGGACCAGATCAAATCAATTCACCATAATGGCCAAAGTGATCATTACACTCTGCTTTTGTTTGTGAAGATGAAGAGTGATTTTGACTGGCTATCAGAATTTCACAGGGGAGGCATCTCCAGGGCTACATACAAAGGCTTTTCATGTCAAACATCTCTATGTCAAATATTTGTTGCTGTGCCACGCTATTAAAGCGTAAGGCACTGTAAACTTAGTGTACGATGTAAAGTTACATCAGATAATATATCGTCCACATAGGTAGTGTGGAAAATCTTGCGACTAGAACCCAAACAGCTTAACAGGTTAGTTTCATACTGAGAATGGTTTTAGTTAGATAACATCTTGATATCAAACTTACTTTATAATATACACTTTTTTGTATTTTATCCTAAACTACTTTTAGCTAGATGAGGACTTGAATTCTCAAACTAGCTAACTAGCCAATGAAAATACAATGAAATATTAAAAGTAACAAACTGATAAAATTGAGAAAAAGATCTCTATGTGAAAAGTAGCCATACACATCATCCTGGCCTCCACGCTTAATACACCATATGTCTGATGTTTAGCTGACAGCATTGAATCGTATATTAAACCACTGCATTGTGCATTACTGCGCTTTCTCATCCTTGGGCTTTGACATCTCTTGTTTAAGAACTCGATCGCTACGAATTGAATTTGGACACATCAATCACACACACTGTGCTAGCTCCTGAAGCGTTCATCTCTTGGATTTCTGCAAAAGTAATGCTGTGCTGTGCCAGAGCATGATTTCCTGTCATCTGATGAAGGATGGTGCATTCAGTCTTCGATTTACATCAAGAGTCCTGCGGTGTCCCACTAGGGTGTGATTTTGGACCAAAAACTTAGACAAGGGAATAACAGCAATTTTGCTAAAGTATAATATAGTTGTAGATAATTACAAAGATAATTTGTGTTACAGTTAAGTAAATAAATACATCTTGACAGGCTTACACATTGTTTATTGCAGGTTAATAAGCAAGATGGGGTTTTAAGTAACTAGAATACACACAGAAAAAAAGAAAGAAGAAAAGAAAGCTGCATGAAAAAATCATTTGGCCAGAGATTAGACTAACATTCTATAGGCTGCACTCGATATAATGAAGACAAACTGTGGAAATAAACTCAGACCAGAAAAATGACTGAATTGATAAACAATGAAGTAGTGCTAATCAGATTTTGCTAGCTAGCACAGAAGCAATAAAAATAAACAAACTAAAAATCTTAGCAATCCTCTATGAAGAACTCAAAAAAACTCGGACTTATCAAAGATGATGGAATGTCGCTGCTTTTAAGTGGCTAATTAGCATGATAGGCATGTTAATCATCTAGTCCTTCAGTGTTAACACACTATTAGTAACATCAACTAATTCAATAATAATTGTATTGATTTTATTTAGTTTTATCGATAAACTCTGACTATTACTTTACAATAAACAACAACAACCTAATTTATAGCAAAGGGTATGATGTAAGTAACCCTCACAGAAATCATAACAGTTCCAAAATTTTTATAGCATTTAATTTCATTCACTTATATTATTGGTATCTCTAAACTGATATTTAAATTTTACGTTTTAAAAAACAATTACTTCTATTTTTCTGTTGCTGAGGATCGGATTAAAAAACTTAAAAAAGTACTTCGGCTGCCCCAAAAATTTTAAAAAAGCTAGTTCTTCATCGTGTGGTTATTTTATTTCTATTTATTCAAGAACATGCATGGATAATCCACACTTAGCCCCTTCGAGGGGCTCTCCGAAAGCAAAGCACCCCACACTGTGGTTGTAGTCTGAGGCTACGTGCTAATGAAGACATGCTAAGCCGTTCCACAAGGCTAGCAGTGCTTAGCATTAGCGCTTCTTTTTTTAATTAGACCTTCAGAAGTTTTCAATACACCAAAAAGTATCTTAGCTTAGCATGCATCAGAGCTTCTTATTTAGTTTTTTTTTCTTTTTTTTAATCCAGAAGTGTCATAGTAAATTCATTTTATGTATAACTTTATTTATAATTCGTGTTTAGCTTATAATTAAATGTAATGTTTTAAAATGTCTTTGACAAGACAAAGAAAACTGGAAACTGGCTGATGCGCTGAAAATGGAGGCTTTCATACATATATAAAATAAAAAAATATAAATAAAAACGTCCTTTACGTATAAATGTGTTTATTTGTCTATTTGTTATAAGGTTTAATCCAGGAAATGAATTGTAACTATAAAGGTGAAAATGTATTCAAATTTCAGTCACGACTTCCGTTAAAGCTGCGGTGTCATTTTTAAAATGTAGATTTTTCCGATGTGTCTGAATTTGCGTTTATTGGGGTTTTTGTAATTTACTGTCAGTAATCTGATGCTGATGTTTATAAATTGTCTGTCATATTTTTACATTTGCTCTCACTTTTTCGAATTTGCTGTTATTGCAAACTTAAAATTTCAGATGTTCCCCAATTCGCTGTCTTATTTACGACTTACCTGTTCTTAATCATATCAACACACATTCATTTGTTTATCTGTTTGTTTTTAGGTTTGTCCCAGCATTGATTTGTTACTATAGAAACAAGAACATATTGAAATTACAGCCATGCCTGTTGTCAGAGCGACTGTTCTAGAAAACTAATCAATAATATCTGATATCTGCAAAAGCCACACAAAGCCTGACATTAATCGTATCGGCCGGATGTTTCATGTCAGTTTAAAATATGCTACTTAACGATATAATTCATCTGAATGTTTTACAACAGCCAACATGTTAATGAATTCATGTCTGGCTTTTATCGAAGCACTATATGAAGCTCGTTTATTTTTTCAGTCTATCTGTATCCTATTACCCAAATGAAATAGTCGCTTATAAGGACTTAAATGCAAACACTTTGGAAATAATTGACTGTAATTAAACTGTCAGAGGGAAAAATGAATTCGTTTGGCAGTTATGATGGATAAGGGGGTTTAG
The DNA here is from genome assembly GCA_005784505.1 of Bagarius yarrelli. Lineage (NCBI taxonomy): Eukaryota > Metazoa > Chordata > Actinopteri > Siluriformes > Sisoridae > Bagarius > Bagarius yarrelli. The sequence continues at coordinate 288,468 of VCAZ01000063.1, read as the reverse complement.
CATCATTATCATGTGCCGCCACAGATGGGGCAGTGTGTGTGTGTGTGTGTGTGTTGGGTATAGAAGAAAAAAACATGATAGCTCAACGAGAAATGAGCAGCTTTCTATTTGACAAAAATTGTGCTTTTTATTAGCATTTTTAAACAACATATTTTTAATTATTTAATGTCACGCTTTTTTATGACACAAAAATAAAAATTGCTCATCTTGCATTTGCTGTTTCTTAGTGTAGTACTGTCTGTTTAACCCCAAAGCAGATCCTCCAGCCATCCAAACTGTCTCAACCTCCTATCTGATCCTGTCTTGCCAGGTTTCCAAGGTAACCATGTCAAGTGATTGAGGTCAGAGGTCAAACTGACCAATAGTGAGTAAATTACATTTCGCCAAGTGATTCCCCTGAGCTGCTATAGAAATGGAGCGCTGGCTGCAGGCGGATGGGTCCTGTCATGACATTAAAATAAAAAAACGCTTACAAATGAGCATGAATTTTTTTTTCACAAAAAATCATTTTGGTTAGGATACAGATAAGTACAGAAATTATGACGAAACGTCTAATATTCATTCTTATAATTACTGAAGTAAAAACGTCGATTAATTTCTACGGTGGCCTATAAGTACAAAAAAAATTAAGAAAGGGCCTTGTGAAAATAAGTTACTATACATATTTCTACATTCTTCGTGTTGTGTTTCTGAACGAGGTTTCACGTTTTAAAAATTTAAATTTTATGCTTTGACAAAATCTGTGATTTGTTTTCTTTTTTGTCCATTTAAATTAATTTAGAATAAATTAAAATAAATTTCAACATGATTTGCACTTCTCTGTCCAAATCTTCTATTAGTTTGTTTGTTGTCACTTTTAATGTTTGATGTTGTGTTTTTCAGATACCTTTCATATTTGCTGTCTTGTAAATGTAAATGTATTTATTTTTCATATCCTCATATTTCATATCCCATCTTAGAAAGTTGGGGTCAGAGCACAGCCTCAGCTATGATACACACCCCTAGAGCAGGAAGGGTTAGGGGTCTTTCTCAAGGACCCATCAGTAGGCAGACTGACGGCGCCTTAACCATTTCAGCCACCACTTTTATATATCTTGTTTTCCAGGTTGTGCTTGTGTTTTGCTGTGATTTCTTTTTGTTCCAAAGATCATGCCATGTTTTCAGATGTACAGTTGCCATTTTATGTATTTCCTGTTTGTGTTTTTTTTACTGGGTTTTTTAGTTTGATTTGCAGTTGTGTTTTTTCTTGTGTGTTTGGCACTCACAGGCCACCGTATTCAACGCCCTGAAGTCTGTCCTTTTTATGCCCCTGTGTTCACCTCCATCTAAACTCATGCTTTTTTCCTACAATCACACACACACACGCACACACACACACAAAAAGATTGTGATTTATTGATGATTGTGTTCAAGAGACTCGGAGCAAACGGGGAAGAAAACATCGAGAAATCCATTGCAAATTGAATTGCCTTTGTTTGAATCACCCAGCTCCAAAAATACAAATACTATCATAGAGCCCATAAATGACATTGGCGCAATAATCTACAGCGACCTGTCCCGCTCGCTGATAAGCCATCACTAAAAGGGAAACCGATCGATACTAACTATTCATTTCTGAAATTATCTCCACATTGATCCGAGGACAAGTGCCAGCGAGGCAGGGGCACATCGGCTTTAATACAATAATTATATAAAGGGTTACAAGCTCATCCTCCGGACCAATAAAGCCTGTCAGCGAGATCGGGCAGCACCGCAATCCCATAATCCATCAGCACACTGCCCTTTGACCCCACTGGCTTGCCGACTTTTTACAAAGCCTTCAGAAAAGTCGTTCAGGAAAAAAGACACAATGGCTAAGATCCACCCAAGAAGAAATAGGCTGAAAAACTGATCTGGGGTTTTTGATACTTACAGAAAACAGGATAAAGAGTGTAAAGCTAAAACCTCCACCTGAGATCAGAGCAGTGAACAGAATCATAGATAAATCTGAGCTTTATTCAGTGAGGTGCAGTTAAAATTCCTCATGAAGGATATATAAACATATAAAGATACATAAATAATGCTGTATTATTACAATAAAGTAGTAATAGTCTAAACAATTTATTAGATGAATATTTTATTCATAGAGTTTGCTCACTAATCAAAAATAGAAGATAAAAATAATAATAAATTAATTATATTGCATTATTTAAAATTTTATTTATTAATTATGAAATTGATTTTAATAAACTTGTTTATTAAAAAAAAGCAAATTGATCTATATACAGAATTGACAAAAGATTATTTAATATAAATTTACACTAATACTTAAATGAATCCATTTTATTTCAATTATTTTATTATATAATATAACAATTTTTATTATATATGAAATAATAAAAGAAATCATATTTTATTTAATTGAATTTTGCATGATCGTGTAACATCTTTATTGATGATAAGCACTCTCTGTATATCAGTCATGTGGTATCGCTCAAGCAACCGGTCGGTATACAGCCTAAAAAATGGATAATTCGCGTGAAACAGCACACATGAACTATTTGACGCTGAAAGATCCACTTTACCCACAGCTATTGAAACAGGTCACGTGACATACACCGACAGACACACACACACTTAGCATACAGTCACACATGGTGGAGTAAAAGGCAGGTAATGACCCAGACCTTTTCAAATTTATGCCAAAGAACCTTGTCCCTGGTTATCTTAATAGACTAATTGATCCGCCATTGAGGAGGCACTTTTCTCTCTGCATCAGCGAGACAGACAGGCTCCAATCGCACAGCTGCGTGTTATTAAACTGGGAAGTCAATTACGAAAGAGAGAGACACACACACACACACATAGGGAGAGAGAGAGACTGTAAGAGAGACGAGAGACGGTGACTCCAGGGTGTCTCCAGACCGGGACTGGCCCAAAGAGATCATCCAGACAGTCTGGAGTCTCTGACAGGAGAAACTTTGTCGCTTACATTCTGCTGTACCCTTCAACTGAGAGACAATGTGTCCCTTGTAAATGTATGCTATTAACATGAACATTCATGGATGAGAAATACAACTGTATCTTGACTTACGAGTGTCCCAACTAACCAGTTTTTCAAGGTACAAGCCACCTCTCATATCTCTCATATCTCGTAGCCGATTTTTTTGCTTTGAGTTGGGAGCTAAAATTCGGGATTCAGGTTACAAGCCAGCTTCAGACACCCAAATGCTTGTTGGTGTAGCAACTAGCGTGGTGGTTTGAAGTTGTCACGATAAATGCTAATCAGGTTTAACGCTCTTTTTTTGGTTCTTAGTTTGACGGTGGTCGTAGGAGAGATCACGCTGCACAGAAGTGTCTGAAATCTTTGGACATCGCCTGATTTTCATCGGATAATAAACTGAGAGGAACAACCGTTAATCGCCTGACGGTAAACATGTCGAACTAGCGATTAAAGACAACAGATTTCAGGGTAGGATTATAGGAATCTTTTAGGATTTCAAAATTTGGTCTCTGATGACTATATCGTGGCTAAAATCTCACAGTCTAAGCCCGACCATGATGACATCATGTTTCTCTCTGACGACTAAAGAATATAATCATGTTATAATCATGTTTTTGCAGATCGAATACACCAGCCACTCTTCTTTGTGAAAAATTTATTTAAGGCTGTTGACTAAACTATAAAAAAGCCAGCTCTCTTCACATATCTTTTAACCCCCCCTCCGACTTTTTGCAAGGACTGAAGATTGCCACTAATGCGTATTCTAAATGCGGCTGTAATTGCATTAGAGATCATTTCGGATATTGCAGCTAAATGGCTCTTTGCGCAAGAGAACATAATAAATATTGAAAGGACGCGGCACGGGTCCCGATCGCGCACTATTTTACTTAATTGCTTGCGACTCGGTGACAATAGCGAGCCGCTGGACTGTGTCGGACAAGAATCCGAGCGGCAGAGAAACACAGGATGTATCTATTATCTGTGCGGCGGCGAGGTCGCCGACCTATGACAGGCGTGGGAGGCGGGAACATTAGAAATCATGTGCAATTTAATCTTTACACAAATAAACAGATGGGGGAGGGGGTGCATCGAGAGAGGCGGCCAGTGACATCTTGGACACGTCCGTCCCCGAAGGTAACGTTTTTTTTTCTGTTTCACTCGAGCCAGTCAAAGGCGTCGGTCGCTGTGGCCGTTTTCCACTCAAAGCGCTGACACTTGTATTAATGGCATTTCAGCCTCGGGACTGTAGATGCCGAAAAGTGATTGTAGAGTGCAGCTGGGTCTCTCTTCAGTCTTACACACACACTTCTCTCCCTTTCTCTCACACCCTTGTGGTGTCTCTTTGTGTTTCACTCTCTCTCTATCTCTCTCGCTATGTGTTCCCTTGCTTTTATTCCATTCCCTTCTTCTCTCGTCTAGTCACTCCTGGTCAGTGTCAGCGGCTGAAAACTATTGTGCTCACACAGACGGTGTCATCGTTGGCGGAATGAAGCCTCCACCGGCTGCTTGATTGTAAACAACACACACACACACACACACAAAGCGTCTGCATTTGATCCGCGCTCCAGAACATCACAGCTATCCTCTGATGATTAAGCTAAACTGAATTTTTATTATATAGCTGAAGAAATTTGTACTGTAAAATTAAAACCAGATTTAAAGCATTGATTTAGCATTTATGTTCCTGGCATTTGGCAGATGCCCTTATTTAGAGCAACTTACGTTCATTTTAATTTTTTATCCAACTGAGCAGTTAAGGGTTAGGGGCCTTGTTCGAGGGCCTGGCAGTGGCAGCTTTATGTCTTTTTGAAAACTTGAGGTCACATTTGGAGACATTAAAACTACTTTTTGCAATCTGCTTAAATGCTGTAAATTAACACTGAAAAACAACAATGTAAAACATGATTTGAGCATTCAGTCCAGCGCACTGTGTTTATGCACGGCATTCTGGAGATATCGAGCATGAGATAAAAACACACCTCGCACAGGATGCCCAGTCAATCACACAGCACAGTACCAACAAACTCAAATACTTCAAAATGATTAAGAACTACCAGTTCACCTATCGTCTGGATATGTAGGAAGTCCAGAAGTTTCAGGGACCAATGAAATGTGTTCCGTGTTTACTTTATCAGCACAAATGTAATAATCAAAGCCTCCATAGCAAAAATCTAACACAGCAAACAAAAAAAATTGATAAAAAATAAAAAAAACAAATAAATAGGTGCAGTTTAAAATCAGGAAACATTGAATATTAAAACAAGCAACAGGTGAACAACTAAGAGTGTAAGACCAACGACAGAATGTAGACGGAGTCAGGAGCAAGGCAAAACAAGCCATTTACAAAACAAGCACAAGGAAATGTGATTGAGGGAATTCTTTAAAGCTACAATAATGAAGTATTTAAAGAATACCAGTACACAAAATCTTTATTTCATTTTTATTTAGCTGTCAATCATTTAATTAGAATAATCACAAAAAACAACCAGACAAAAACTAATGAAGAAATGTAATGATACAAATATATAAAATGACCGAGAGGAACATCATGTTTCTTCAAGGGTCCCCTGAGTCAAATATGGCGATTGACTGGAATTATCTTGGGTCTTAGCTTTAACTGGTTAAGCGTTTAAGTATATGAACAAGTATTGATAGATATTAAATGTCAGATTTATATGACCGTCTCTGCTCTATGTTTATCCTAGTGCCCGACCTGCATGACCCAGCGTATCATTTTCATGGTGTATTACTTACTCATGTGAGATTATGTATGTAATTCCTTGGCGAAATGAAAAATAAATCATAAGAAGTGGGATTAAATCTTGCATTTAATAATAGCTTTAAGACTCTCAGTAATCTGTAAATTCTCCAAATATCTAAAGTACATCAGTTTTTTTGGGTATTTCTCATCAGATTACATGTTTATGGCATGAGATTTTTTTAGAGGTCAAAGGGAGATGTTTGAGAAGCAATTACGACAGCATTGGATTTTAATTCAATTTGATCCCTTTTAATACAGAACCGTCCGGGGCCTGATAAAAAAAAAAAAAATCGAGTAGAATTACAAGGTCCCTCTGAGTTAATGTATCATCATCTGCAGGGGTTAGAGCTGAAGTTATTAGAGTATTTCACTTCATTGCATGACCTCCTGTTCCTCGGTAGATCATGAATCCTATTCATTACTCGTTCCTTCTGCGCCCAGCGCCTTTATAATATTACTCAATTTATATTCTGAAAACGGGCTCCTGGGAGAGAGATCAGCGCGGCGAAACAGCGGCCCCCCTCCATAACCCAATCACAATATTTAAAGGCCAGCAAAGAGCTTTTTAATGCACGTAGTAGATAACCATTTAAAGTGGATTGCTTTGGTTTAATATGACCTTAACAGACTTGCAGTCACATGTGAAGAATGAATAAGCTAATCTCAGAGAGAAGCGACAAGCACGGAGAGAAATAATGAAATAAAAGGCGATGAAGGGTGTGAATATGAGCGAGGGAGCAGCGGGAGCCGGCGTGAGATGACAGGTAGCAAGAGCAGCGCCATGTGAATCAAGCACCCGAAATGAAAGACGACAGTCAATGAATGAAGATACAGGTTGTATTTCTTTCACATTTGTTTTTTTTCTGATTCTTTATTCCTCACGGCTTCCTCTTTCACCCTATATAAAACCGATATCATGAAACAAGACAAGGGTGATACGGATGAAATATCTGCATAACGTGACACCAGAGGAGACGTATCTCCACTCCGAGCCAGACGAAGAAAAATGTTTTCCTTTCCAGGTGAGAATGATGAATGTCAGGCGGTGCGCGGCAGCTGGTATCAGGAAGAAGGATCTTGTTAGATTAGACTCATTCACAAATCTCACCAGGGAATCATATCGATAAGTGACACCGCTCATAAATAAACTCAGTTTATCCAAAGTGGCATGCAAGGAAAACATTAAAGGTGTCATATGTAATCCTGAAAGTGTTTTTCGACCTAAGCTGATAATATAAGTAATCCAGAGAGAAAAATAAAAACGTAATTCGCAAATTTGTCATGCTGGTCCCCCCTTTTTTTTTAGCCCCCTATGATATATTTTCAGGCCCAGAAATAAACTCAGTTTCTCTGGTCCAAATTCTTATAGTGCATTTAGCTAAACCTGTCCATTTTAGGAAAAAAACATAAATAGCAAACACTTTTCTTACTAAAAAAGTTGGGGTTGGGACAATTCAACCCCGAGTTCCAGCTCTGAGCATCAGCAGTAATTAAAGCGGTAAAGCTAACATTTTTAAATAAGTCTAAATCTATGTTTATTTATAGCATTTGGCATAATTTAACTGGTTTTTTTCAGACCAACTGAGTTGTTAAGGGGTTAAGGGTCTTGCTCAGGGCCCCGGAAGTGTCAGCTTGTTGGAGGTGCTGGGAATTAAACCCACAATTCTCCAATCAGCAGCCCTTCACCAAATATATACATTGTAGTATATATTTATGAGGACTTCCAGAGGTGTTTTAATCAAACCAGTGTTTTACTGATCAAAGCCCACAAACCTCTCATCGGTTTGAGAGGCCAGCTTCACAATTCAGCCGAACATGAATCATATTTTATTTCAATAGCAGTACATTTGGATGAACCCCTGTGTCCTTGGGATCATATGCGTAAAAATAGAATCCATAACCAAATGCATGGTCGGGGAAAAAGAGTCTCGGTAGGATGAAATAGTGGAACCTGCGCATGCTTCATTATAATAAAACGCATCACGTGCATACTCTTCCGGATTGACGTACTTTGAGACTGACATACTTTGGAAAATTAACCCTGCGTGTAATTTATAGAGGGCACAAATATAAACTTTACGTTTTTTTTTATTGACGACGCGTCCTGTTTCTTCCAGAGTCTTTCGACCAATCTGATTGATTGAACAGTTTTTTATTTAGGGGGGAATTAAAGACATCGTAAAAGAAAATATAAGAACATGTTTAAAAAAATACTGACGGTTGGACACAGCCCTCGATGGGGTCTTCACTTTTATCTGACATCAAATTGCCGTGTCAGAGATTTTAAAAAATTTGCATTAAGCATTTAGTGCTTTGTCTATGCTAGATTTTTAATTAGTAAATGAACCAGCATGATGGACTAATGATCAATGTAACAATAATCCTCTGTGTCTAAGCAAGAGAGCATGAGTAATGGGAATGGAGAGGTGGAAATGCTTTATGTTTGCATGTAAAACATAAAGACATAAAGCATGTTGACAAGCATGACCAGAGATTTCATTTATGCCCAGGAAAAATAAATTCATAAATAATACAAGGGAGCGAATTGCACTGGTACCCACAAAGCCATTACGTTATTACTTCTGATTATTATCCCGATCCGTTAAAGACCTTGTGCTTGTTATTAAGTTAATTAATAAGTGCCTTCGATTGAAAGGGTCTCAAACGAGGTTTAGCTCACTCGTTAAAGTGGTTTTGATGTCAATCAAGAAAACAAATACTGTATTACTGCATTCCAGGCACTCATATATCATATGGCACAAGGAGAAGGGGGTTGAGTTTATACACGATCGTTTATTCTAAAGCTGTAAAGTGAAGTTTTCTTATGCTGTCAGGCAAAATAATTTAATTAAAATTTTAAGAGTTCAGATTTCCTCAAGATGTTTTTTGCTTAAACTGCCTAAAATGTTTATCTTCTTTCGTAGATTTCTACAGAGTATTTTTTGAGATTTAAGAAAGAAGTCTTAAAAATAGTTCACGGAAGGTAGTAAAAAAAAGCCTTAGAGTTTTTGAAGAATGCTTAAAAGTCCAGCTGTGTCTGTTTCTCTCATAACAAAAGAAAAAAAAGGAAAGAATGGTCTAGAGTGGTCTGTGGTTTAGGAATACAGCAAGTGCACCGTGGCTTTGTGTGGCTCCTGATTGGACGTTGGGCCAGTGAGTCGGCTCTTATTGGGATTGATATCCCCGAGCACGGCTTAGAATTTCGGTATAAATCATCAGCTAGAAGCGTGAAGTTGATGTGCAAACTCCCTGATAGAAGTTGAGTGGGCTAAATGTTGAAAACTATTATTTGGCCATTTAACACGAGCGTCTGTGTGCAAATGAGACAGGGAAGCAGGAATGGTGACAAATAAGGCCGATCGCTGCCAAAACGCTGCCGTTCACACATTCCTGAGATTAGCGTCATTTGTATCAGTTTAGGTACCAAAGGGCCAAAGCATGTGATGGAAGAGATCGAAACGCACAGCGCAGAATCTCTCAAAGAAGAGGCTGTTCTCGGTGTATACAGAGAATCAGGGGGCAAAGGTGACTCCAAAGAAACAGAATACTGGCGGTGTGATGCGCTAGCTCTCAGCAGCCTTTAAATAATGTCCAAAGGCCCAAGTTATTAACCTCTTAAAGCATAGGGAGGGAAGAAGAAGAGCCCTTTACAACCTCGGTCACGGTCTGAGGATAGCTAGAAGGACGGTAATAAAGGTGTACACGAGAGCACCGCGCCTTTCCCCTACCCTGGGATGAGAGGAGAATGAAGGGAACAAATAAAGGAAGAAAAATAGCAAGTAATCAATGGTGTGATGAAGAGAGAAACGGAGTGAGAAAAGAGAGAGAGTTGAAAGATGGTGTGGGGGGGGCGTGTGTTTTTCTCTCAGTTTTCCGATCGAGCACCGTGATGTGTTTTTCAGAGGGAGCGATGGAGGATGCTGGTTCACGTAGGGTTCAGCCATTAGCCAGGCCCCGGAGCCAGCTGGGGGCCCTAAGCGGCCTGATCAGAGCGAGCCGCGGCCCGCGCAGGCCCCAACGATTTTCACATCAAGGTGCCTGATGTACAGCCGAGCAAGCCGCCAATCGCTCTGCCGCATCGATCCGCCCTTAAATGAGCCTTCCCCCGCTTTGTAGCATGAGCAATAATTAAAAAAGCAGCACATTGATTCGTGCTAATATTATGAGAGCTCAGGATGGGCACATGCTTACCAAACACACAGAGGCTTATAGTGCATGCACAGGAACCGGGGTGCTTGCATAGATAAATAGATGAATGAAGGCATGGATAAATGAAAACATGATGTTTTTTTATTTTTTACATATATTCTATAAGATCCAGTGAGATTTCTGGGGGTTTTTTTTGTTTGTTTAAACAGCCAGGTCAATACTGGAACTCTGGCTTCTGCATGTTCTGCATGGCAATTATAACACAAAGACCAGGAAAAACACCCTGGGGATATGGAGGACCAGAACTAGGGTGTGATGAGGGGGGCTTTTATTTATTTGTAAATTTGCATTTGCGTAGATGAACTTAATTCCTGAACTCCTCTGCTGTCATCTAAAATGAAATCATATTAATATTCTTGTTATAATGATATTAATTGCATATTATAATAGTGAACACACATCACTGTATGTTTTGTTTTTTACATATGACAAATGAAAAAAATAACAAAATGAACAACATATTATAATAGTGAACACATAACACTGTATGTTTTAACAGTTTCACACTTTATAATTCTGAAAATGAATTGGGCAAAAGAAAAATCATTTGTTCAGCTCAGTAAGGTTAAATTGAAAGCATAATATTTTATTTTATAAAAATTGTTTTTTAAAATGCAACCGTGTTTGTGTTGCAATTATAGATTTTAACTTTTGGAGGCGGAGCTTTCAGTGAGTGCAAAAACAAAAAAATTATCTCATTTAAAAAACAAATTACTATGAAAGTTTGTTTGGAAGGGGAAACCTTTTTAATTTTGTTTTTCTTTTATTATTTTTTTTTTTTTGAGAATTATGGAAATGCTTTCAGCAACACAGCGGAAAGAGCCTCCAGTGTCAGTGTTTAGCAACAAGTTGTAGAACATGGAATAAAAGGCAAAGCTGGTGAAGGCCTGCTAATGTGTGTACACGTTTAGTTTTCAACACTGTTTATAACTGATATAACATGTTTCATCAGACCTTCCTCAACATGACTTAGACTTGACATAAAATTCAAATTGTTAGTAAACTGTTTAGTTAGTCAAGAAATAAAACATCAGCTTGGTGGTGGGAAGCATAGCTCAGCTTTGTTATGTCATACCAGCAGCATGACAGACCAAGTATTTTCTTCCAAACCAGCTTTAAATAAAAACATTTTACGTGATTTAATGTTTACAGCTCAGTGCAGCTGCTTTCCCTGAGCTGAACTGGGCATCAATTAGAAAAATGAGGAGTGTGTAGCAAATTATGGCAAATTTTAAATCCTGACATGTGCACAAGACAAAAAAGTTTAAAAGCAGATTTGTTTAGATTTATTTTTCACTTAATCCCATTAATATCCTTTGATCCGTTGATAGAACCCAGCCGCTTCGTTCAGTCGGGTAATAAGAGACACTGCCTTTTTTTTGATCAAGTTGTTTTGCGCAAAAATGGAAGGAGACAGACTCCGAATAGTTTTCGTTTTCAGACTCATGTTAGCACTCACCGTCACGATAAAAGCTAAGGAAACGTTAAGTTTATACGCAAACTATGCAGAACAAAACCGGTTCGATTAACTTTTAACTTTTTTAACTTTTTTATTTATTTATTTATTTATTTTTTACTAAGCACATATGCGTCAGCGGCGGTCCGTTTTAGTTTTATTGCGCTGCCTCCTCCTGGTGCCTCTTGGAGTGAAAGATGTCCTCGATGTGTCATTCACGAAGAGCTGTTGCACAGATAAATTCTCATCTCTCCTCAGGCGTGAGAGCATCCCGCTGTTTGATGAATCCCTGGACGTTCATTAGAAATGAAACTTTGGAACTAGTCAGGAGCGTGCGCTCTGGAGTGCCGTATCACATCTCGTTAAAAGTGGGGGATTTGATGTTAGAGGGGGTCCTAACTCCCGGTTAACACAGCTCTAGTGACCACCGTATGACTGCGTGGGACGAAGTTCCACGTCGAGTCCTTGAGATCCGACCCACGAGCGCTTTACACCCCCCCACCGTAACGCTTGGCATATGGACTATGAGTGTCGACAGGCATGAAATTACATCAAGGGCGTTTTTGATAACCGTCGATACTCTCTGAAAGACGCTCTGCCTTATCGACGCCTCACTCTAAGGCTTTGTGTGTGTGTTAGCGGTTGACTGTTGTCTGGGGAACTGAGGCGCCTTTGCCTCTGTCTGTGCGAGCGGGATGGATATTGATATCAGTAAATTGATATTGATATGGATTTGAATTGGTATGGATCAGTGGTGAAATAAAGAACTCCTCAAACGGGACTCACTTTATCAGGGAAGTTTGTGGTCTTGATGTGTTTGATGTGATAGTGTGGTGTGGTGTGTGTGATGTGATGGTGTGGTGTGTGATGTAATGGTGTGGTGTGTGTGTTACATTTCTCTTTCCTCGGCTGTTTAGTACCGATGAAGAAATGGATGTAGACACTGAGTGAAATCTTATTGTGCGGTATAAAATACATACTTCATACTCATGAGATTAAAAAATATTATTCGCAGTTTGACCGCTATTTGAATGTCCTTACTTGTGTAATATAAAAAAATGATTGCGGTATTTGTTTTGTAGCTTTATTTGACATCTCAAATATCGACTTAATAAAATATAGGATAAAATATGTAGAAAGAAATAAAAATGTACAGAACTGTTGTTTTTGTATTTGTATAAAATTGTACTATTAGACATAGTAATGCAACATGGATAATAATAATAATGTAATACACTGTATATAACGATGTAATAATAATAATAATAATAATAATATAGTCACACATATCTGTCTATATATTTGTGGATGGATTAAATCCAGCTCACACGCTGAACTGACGGACAAAATGATCTGAAAGGACGACGATGGTAGGACTCGTGTAGATTGGCTTGTGTATGTGAGTGTGTGTATAAGATTAAAGCCAACCTGCACCAAATCTGGAGTAATGTAGTGCCATCTAGTGACTACAGAAAAGTGTCAGTTCCTTTTTGCAATTCGGAAAGTTTTTCCGACATCCAACTGAGAAGCATCAGATCTACTCGTAATCATCATTTTCTTTATTTTTAATATAATTTCAATAATAATAATAACAACAAAGTAGCTATCTGTACGTTAAAACTGAGGAAAGGTGTAACAATACATATAACTATAAATCCGGAATATTTTTCTTAAAGATGTTGCACACGCTTTTGGTTAGAACATTTTTAAAGTATATGCAGTCTTTTTTTCAATTATAAAAACAAATTTTAAAAATAAATGCAATATTTAATACACACAATTAAATAGTGATTTATCAGATCTGTAATGGAAACAATAGTAACGATAACTTTAAAATTATTATTTAAATGTATTTATTGTACCTATTATATTACTTACATAATCACATAATCTATTACATAATCGATTATTAATAATATTTTTATTATTATTATTATTATTATTATACATTTCTTGTTTATTTTTACCAGCTTAATACTGTTATTACAAAAACAAAAGCTATTAGTAATTTTTTTTTTTTTTTTTTGTAAAAATTAGCTCTTAAAAGACGCCCCCTTTATCTCAATGCTTATCATACATTACTGTCGTGCCCCTGCACTTGAACCGGCGCTCGCTCTGCAGCAAATAACTTTTTGGTAATTAGGTGAGAGGTCGAGCCGGCGATGAAGAGCCGGCGAGACAAAACCCAGCCACCTCTTAGGTCAAAAATAATCAGATTAACTGTCATAAAAATTAAGAAGGGAATCTCAGTTAAGGCTTTCAGAGAAATGCGCAACATGAATTTGGAGCCTTTTCGATTGGGCCGTAAAAGGGTTCGAACGGAAATGCAATCTTAATGTTCCACAGCCGCCAGACATCAGCGTGTCGTTGACTGGGACATGAACTCCTGATGAAGAGAAATACTTTTATTGATTGGCCGATGATGGCAGACGAAAAGCCATATCTGGGGTTTAGAGAACGTCTTCAGAAAGAACATTACACATAGAGAGAAAGAGAGAAACGAGCGACGTTTTTATCAGCGGTACTTTTAGTATGATGCTTTAAGACTGAAAAAATCTTACTGCTTTACTTACAGTAGATGTACACATTCAGTTGATGATTTTAATCCAGACTGAATCGAAATCTTATCATTTTTAAGCATTAAACTCCATGAATGAATTAAAACACACAGGGAAGTGCTGTTGTAAAAAAAAAAAAACATAAGTTCTAGTAACAACATGTCCCGAAGTGTGACGTTCCTCAGACAACACAGCTACTTGACAACAAGTGTAAGTATGTTTATTAAAATTAAATGAAACATAATTTTTTAAAATTATATATAAACTTTTTCAGCCGATCCTTATATCTGTCATTTTTTGTAACACGTAAAGATTTAAGGTTTTTTAAGGGTTCTTTATTTAAAGGGTTCTTCAATTGTTTCTCAGGAATTCATCAATAGTAATTCAACTGTGTGCTCTAATTGTTCCTTAGGGGTTCTTCAGGTGGTTCTGTTCCTCTGAGCTTCCTATTTAAGATTGTCTTAGAACCCTTTTTGAGTAAAAAAACACTTTCTGGTTTTGTATAATACTGGAAAGTTTTTTAAGAGTTCCTTAGTTGTTCGTCTAGTGTATTTCGATTGTTCTTTATGGTTTTTTTAGGTGGTTCTTCAAATATTTTTCACAGTTTCTCCCTTTCGAATAAGAAACCCTTTATGGTACTGTGGTGTTTTATACAACAACTCTGCGTTATTCTAGACAGAACTAACTAACCAACATTTCATACAGCTAGATAGAACCTTTTTATACCTAAAAGGTGTCATGTGTTACATTCAAAACAAAAAGAACAAAAATCTGGTCCTAATGGGGACATTAAAGCTGTAAAAGAAGCAATTTTATTTCCTCTTAAAAAATTCAATTATTAGTTCCTAGAAGAAGCCCCTTTTTTACTCCATTTTATTGTCTAATAAACCTTTTGTGGGTTTTGTGGATAGTTAAGGGTTCATAACTTCATAAAATAGTTTCTATAAAATGTATTAAATTTTACTTATCCTACTGTATCTAAAAAATCCTACAAGGCTTTTGTAGATTTAGATTTTTTTAGAAAATACATACAATGTTTTTCACTAAAATATTCATATAAACAATAGAGATATTAATACATTATAAGGGTTTCGTACGGGATCTTAATACTGCATACTGAAATGGTTTGACATGTTTTGAGGTTATCCAGTGAGTCAAACTGGAAAAATGCACAAGTGTTTTTAAATATTTTATAAGGTTCTTTCTTTTTAAAGTTTTTTTTAAGGTTCTTTCTATTAACAGGTTCTATTGGTACTTGAAATAAGAAGGATCTAGAGTTATGCAAACAAGACAAACACAACAAAGATTATCTCTGTTATGTAATAAACGCAACAGAACATTTTCAAGTCATTTGTCCTACAAAAACTATATAAGTTCTTTGAATAGTTTAAGTCTTCAGAGAGCTAAACATTCTTCTACTCCGGGTTTACATTTAGGTTTCTGGAATTTGGCACACGTCCATATCCAGACAGATAAACATTCGTCTAATTTTTTATCCAATTTACCAGCAGTGGGATAAGGGGCCAACCAGTGGCAGATTGGTGGTGCTGGGGATTGAACCCATAATCTTCCGATCAGCAGTCCAACACCTTAACCACTAAGCTACCAGTTCCCCAAGTCCTCCTGGGGTTCAGTGATTTGTCAAGATTAATACGGCTTCTCTTTGCTCAGCAAACAGCAAGTAATTGCATCTTAATTCAGACGTCACTCTGCATTTCTGCATGATTTTATTCTACAGGTTTGATTGGAGCGCCTCTAAGGACATGACTCCTGCAGCCAGCTCATGTTACCATTCTGGAAATGCAAACAATTTGGGGTTTTGGCTAAACGCCTGATTCCTGCAGGATGGTGTTCTCTGTGTATGTACATATGTGCTCGATTAAAAGCTGCACTGTAGCTAAGGTTCTTATGCTTCATTTCCTGCCTCTGTTTCCTTATCAACAAATATTAACCTTCTCCCCTGGATCACATCATATTTGTTCAAACCTAAAAACCCTTTAACAAAATCAAAGCATGAAGACGTTTGTTTGTCTTCCTACCACACACACACACACACACACATCGTTTGGGTATGGAAAAACCCAAGTCCCTGCATTGGCAACACGGTGTCCACCTCCCAAAACCACCAGCCAACCCTCTTATTGGCCACCGCTACCCACCCCCGGCCACACCGGAAGCCAGACTTTCAACTCGTTCTCCCTTGCTGTGATCTGACGTCACGCTGAAGGGGATCATTACGAACAAATCGCTCTTTCCTGTGTCACCATACTGAAGCATTTTAACCCAAAGATCAACAGCATGAGAACATAAATAAGCGTTTATGCTTTATTTTTTTGTCATACATTCTTTATCATGTAGTCACAGTTGCACAAATTGGCCAGATTTGAATTGTGTGTCCAGGTGTGTGTTTGTTTACAAGAAGATTTAAAGGATTACATTCCTTGGGTTTTTCAGTGGTTTCTTTACATGGTTTAATGGTTGAAAGGGTTTTCTGTGGATCTGTCATTTGTTTTCTACCAAAATCTTAGTGTAAATTGTTTTTTTTTTGTTTTAGCATTAATAAATCACACGCTGGGTTGCCATACATTCTTAAAATAACGTTTTCACAAAGGTTCTTTGAACAGGGTTGTGGCTTTCTAACTGTAATCCTCTCTGATAGAAAGAACTTCTATGTAGAATGTTTATCGGTTCCTCCAAACAGAAATCCTGTGCTGCAGCAATGTTTGAGTAAAGGTTTGTACAGCCATGTGTGACATACACACAAACACACATTGATTCATACAAAGGCGCATTTTTGTCTGCATTCATATACACATTTTTACACATTTTACACATAATTCATAAATACACATTTGTTAACACACATCCACATATTTGCCCCATGCACATTTGTCCACACCAAACATATTTGTTAACACACATACACTCATTACCCCCCTGTTCGCTTACCCCCCCCCAATGCTTAGCAGGATATAAAAACTTGCAGACACACACACATACACACACAGCCTGTACTTTCCAGATATCAGCCGTTATCCACAACTCGCATCGGTCCCCAGGCGCTATGCTAACAGCCTCCTCTACAAGCCAATTTACAAGGATCTGGTCATGTTTACATTAGCCCTCTCGCCGTGCATGAAAAGAGCAGGGCCGCGCCGCTGCATAGAAATGAGCAGATATGAATAATTCAGCTTCTTCTTCCCCCGCGTCCTCCTCCTGACGGCCATTAACACGTTTCCCTTGAATAAAGTGATAATAGGTTATCATCTGTGAAATGGAAATTGCATAACAGAGACACAGTGAAAGAGAGAGAGACAGAGAGAGAGTCTCCGGTTACACCA
This sequence comes from Bagarius yarrelli, assembly GCA_005784505.1. Classification (NCBI taxonomy): domain Eukaryota; kingdom Metazoa; phylum Chordata; class Actinopteri; order Siluriformes; family Sisoridae; genus Bagarius; species Bagarius yarrelli. The sequence continues at coordinate 271,160 of VCAZ01000063.1, read as the reverse complement.
GAGGAAATTAATTTCACAGCACATCTGCTCAGCGAAAGCCCCGACTCCCGCATGCTAAGTATCAGAAAATGTAGTCGTTCAGCTCTGCTAGCTTTCTAATTAGATTAGCATGCCTGGGATCCTTTAGTCTAGAAAAGAATTAGTGTTCCCTATTACGAACGCCTAATATTTATAATAATGAAATGACTGATCCAATTAAAGGGGAGGTTAAAAATGCATCGGTGCATTATTACATTAATCAGGCGCCAACGCTGAACTCAGCACATTAGCACATGGTGCTAACTCCTGGCCTAAAGACAGACAGGCTTTTTCTTCCTCAAGCTCTAGGAGTTTAGTGAATAAATTAAATGAATGGAAAACAAACCTCACCAATAAAATAAAATCCGGAAGATTCGTTAACCGGGCCCCTACGGCTTACAGAGTTATGATGAAGAGGTTGCGACAAACGCTGGGGTAAATAAGCGCAGCTAATCGCTCTCCTCTCCATCATCCTCTCTTTTGTGGTGTGTTGTGTTTAGTTGTTCACAGCCGGAGAGCTGTAAACGATAAGCAGTGATGAGGCCGTATCTGAAATAGGAATCGGTGCTCCCCAGCTGCATAGCCATGAGTACACCAAGAGATTGTGGGAAGGTGAGATCCAGCCCTTGTTTCTTCTTTCTTAGAATTAAAGGCATCGTTTTTTAAAAAAACTTTTTAAAGAGATATATATATATTGTACACAAAAGCGTTGATGCTTTTTTTTACCTAAAATATTGAACAATATTACATTTATTTTTTTGAGTTAATGGCAAGTGCATGGTTTCTAATATAATTAAAATAATAATAATAATAACAATTGTTAAAATTTCCATAGGATTGCCACCTTGTTGTAGAGGAGAGCCTTGCATAGTGATGCTGCCTGTAGCTGTGTTCCTGGTACCACCCATGGTGGTAAGGTAATCGGGGAGGTTCCCTGACAAGGAGCAATTGAAGACTTCAGTGGTGTTGCAGATGAAGGATGGTAGCTGGTCTTATGGCTGGGAAGCTGGACGATGGCTGCAGCAGAAATGGGGCTTCCTGATGTCTTGGGCTTCATGCTACTGGATTCTGGCCCATTTCTGTCTGGTGTCTCACATCTAGCCTTCTTTTGAAACCACCTTGGCACTTTTGATAAAATCCTATGGATAAGGGTGGCTACTCTTTCTTCTAAAAAGAAAAATCTGCCAATGAGCCCAGGGTCTATGGTGTTGCAATTCCTGTTAGGAACCAGCATTTAAGCCAGCACTATGAACTAACTGTGGGGATAAGTGAGCGTATCATGACCATCTGTCTGATGCCTGCATGTTAAGCATGATTTTATTATCAGTAATACACTCTTTCAACAGAAAACCAAATTTAAGTAATTTTGGAGACATCTTCGCTCCAAACAACACTTTAACTATGTCAAAGTACAAGCCAGGGACCACCATGAGGTAAACATCGCAGGGCCATGGTTGATGCAGGTGATTGCTGGACAGATTATTGCCACCCAGCAGCAAGGTCAGGCCTCACTTGGGGACGGACAATGAATGACACTAAAGTTTGTTAAAGTCTACCATTCTTAAAACCCGCAAAACCATTCCTGGGTACTGGGAAAAAAAGTCCAGAGAAAACCAGGACTCCTTTGATAAGCATGACACATAGATAGAACAACTTATCTCCAAAAAAAGAGTTGTCCCTGGCAAAATGCTGTAACCTGCAAGGCCAGAAAGCTGGCCGACACTAGACCAAAGCAGCTAACAACCCTTGGTGGACAGAAAGTGCTCCCAAAATCCAAAGACTGGCAGACTCTGGTGACACCAGGGGCTTTTAGTGCTACATTGCAGTCTATGGTCCAAGTTATCTTGGCATAAAAACCTTGTGCTCAAATGATGGTCAGGAGCTGCTGAAGGACAATGAGCCTATTTTTTACCAAACTTTACCAGAGGAATAAAAACTAAATGTAGAATAAGAAGAGGCACTTCATCAGCTTATTCTGCATCCATTATGAAATCTGCCTTAGCATGGAATGGATCTCGCTTGCTAGCATGAAATGGCTGGGCTTGAGTGGAAAAATAATTAACTGTGATTGTGCGACACTTTCCAGCCATATGTTTGACTCTCATTGGTACTTTTGCATTCATTTTGGCTCTAAAACGTTTGGAGCTTCACACAAATCTGGAGCTTAGACCAGCCATCGTTTTAAATAGACTCTGTGGCCAGAACTGCCGAGCATCACTTCCTTGAGAGCCGCCCCCTTTTGTCCTGTCCTGGTATTAACATGTCCTGGTATTAACAAACCAATCAAACTGATAATGGAAGCGAGTATTACCCAATCAGAAGAAGAATATTATCTCCAGAATAAACCACCCGTTTTATAGTGCACTAAGTTGGCAGATGTGCTGCATGTTACATCCCCAGTATACAGCGTGCTTCTAATTAAGATTTGTCATTTGATTTTGTGTTTTTCAGTAATGTCCCTGCCCCCTCATGTGTTTGGTCTGTTACTCATAGTGCTCCTCTGTTTCTTATGTCCTTGTTTTTGTGATTTTGTCTATTTGTAACCTGTTGTGTCTTTATTGTGTATCTAATTATTTCCAACAAAGCCTGTCTGATTTTTAGGGATTTTGACCTGATGAATATCATGGTAAGCAGCTGACCGGCACATTTTATTAGCTTACAAATTGGGTCAGAAGTAGTTCCATTTGCTCATCTCTGATATTAAAACACTTCTTGCTGATTTTAAATCAATTTTAAATGTTGGTATTTACTATAGGATTTAGCCTGACAGCTAAATATTTACACAGGTTAAGCAGACGGTAAAGCAAACGCTTTAGGATTGAAGTCTCTTTTCTTACAGCTGTAAGTTGCTTGTTTGCTTGGAAGACATATGCAGATCTCTAATAACACACTGTATTATTATAATCCTTTTTTTTTTTTAATATTTGTTAAGTATATTTAGTTTAAACACAATCAAGACAGACATCTTAAAGACTTTGATTACTGTCTTTGCCTAGCTTTAAAAATGTTTCCTACTTATTTCCTTTCCTAAGGTTTTTAATCACATCTGAAATCTTATGTCAACAAAATGTGTTTTATTGTTGTTTCTTCTTGGGGGTTTGTTGTATCAACAGGAGACGTTATAGCTTTAAAGTAATAAATCATAACTGCTCTGTTCCATCACATTTATAGATAGAGGAGTTAGCGATCAAATCCATTTTGCTCCCAAGCGCAAAGCAAACACCGTGAGGATCCAGACGCACTCACCTAAAGCTACTGTAAATGGACTCCCTCTCTCACACGCGGCAAAATTCTCACTGTCAGGAAGACTTCAGGGGCTTGTCATGATTTACACCAAAACATAAGTCATTTTTAAACAGACAGATAAACAGTATATGTATGAAAGGAAACACTGCATAAAATGAAAAATATTACAATATTACAATATTTAATATAGAACAATCCTAAAGTGTTACAGTTAGTACAATCTTGGAGGAATAAAACAGTTATCACTGGAGTAAAATCAAGTTGATTTATTTTTTATGTAACACACACACACACACACACACACACACACACACACACACACAGCTGGGTGTTTTGTTCCTTATATAATTTTGCCTATTCTTAAGTCTCTGGGTGACCAAAAATTGACTCTTTTTCAATTGCAGGTCAAATGTTTGTGTGTGTGTGTGTTCGTGTGTGCGCCCTTCCCGCTCTAATTCGGCAGCCTATTCATCATCACGCTTTAAGTGTCAGCGTTGAATTATCCCTGCTATTATGACAGGCACATTATTCATCTGGATAAGAGCAGCCTAACAGGCATCTCCGACGTCTTATCGATCCTTTGTTCCCTCCATTACCAAAAAAAGTGGTTATCTGCATGACAACTAACACACTGTGCATGTTGATCATGCTCCTGTCTGTCTGCTCCAGCACTGAGAGACAGACAGAGAGAGGGAGAGAGAGAGCGAGAGAGAGAGAGAGGAAGAGGCAGACTGTACCGACTTTTTTAAGAAAGCAAAACATTCGATTACATATTAAATGTCATAAATATCTTTATTTCCAAACAAATAAAAAAAATACATTTTGTTTGTTTGTTGTTTGTTTGTTTATACTCAAGTTAACTGATGCCACAAACCCCAGAAAAGCAGCCAACGATCAAGGAGGTTCTGCTTTTTGTTTCAGTTGCTGTCACTGAATATCTGATAACTGAAATGCTTGCTATGATCCGAATCGACTTGTTTTCATTGCTTTGGGGTTTTTTTCACCCCAAGAGACGAGATAAACCCAAGCCAAACTCTTTCCTGTTTTACATTCTGGGTCACGTCCATATGTCAAATTTGCTAGAAGACACTACTTCAATGCTGTCTGAAGATGCCACACTGCTGTTAGTGTCCCTCTCTCCTTTTCATTTGAAACGCATCAAATCCCCTCTAATTCCACATCCCCAGGCTTTAAATTGCCCTGCGCTCTGAAACGGAACCAAAGTCTAGAACCTCTTCTCCTTCTTTTTCTCTGTTTTATTCAATTTGAATTTAAACTTTAGACGGTTGCACTCTTTGCCACACACAAATAATCTGTCCACTGAAATGTCCATATGTTTTGCTAAACTTCAACAAATCTCAACACTGCTGAATGAGACAGTCCATCTATATAGAGGAATCCTAAAGAGAACTCCAGGAAAAGCCTTCCCAGAACCTGATTTGTGTTGAACCTGGCAGTTTCTTTGTATTAAATGCCTCCATGACAAACATTTTTTGCATAACAAGAATATTTATCCAGAAACAAAAGTACAAGTGAGAACACTACACAGACCTTTTTTCACCTCTTTAGATGGTTTTTTGTTTTTAGGGTGTATAATTTTATGAAGAACCTCTAACGTTTGTAGTTTAAAGTTAAGGTTCACTGTAGTGTAAAATAGGTTCTTTAGTCTATGAAAAGTTTTGTTATTTTAAGAATCATTTACTAAAGGGTCTCTTTGAAGACCAAAAGTAGCAGAGCAAAAAAACTCTTCAAGGTTCTTCCAGCACACTTTATTTTTAAAAGTGTAGCTATTCAAATTTTTTCATGAACTACCTCAACGTATTCCTTGACCCTTAACTCCTCAGAGAACCCATGAAGAACTCAAAATGTCTATGAGTGTACCACACACTGTATTTTAATATAAAAGATTTTATCTGCCATTAGGGTTCTGTACTTTGTAAGGGAGAACGTTATTGAGAAAATAACATGCATTAAGTCTCAAGACGTCAGAAGCAAAGGAAAAAAAACGAGATTAGAGAACGGGTTGGAAATCATCTGGAGCTAGAGTCTATCTCGCAGGAGGACACAGGCACACACAGACCGAGAGCTAATATCATTGCCATCTAAGTGTTCTACACACAGGCGGTGTGTAACAGTACACGGGGTCGATGTATAGATCGACGAGCGTGAGGCCGTGTGAGGGTGTGATCCCTCATGAGACTCTACCAAAGCTCAGGCATCTTCTGTGAGTTTTCAGTGACCGGTAAAAGACTCTGAAATCAAATACAATCCCAAGCAATCGCTTCAGTAACCAGTAAGTCACGCTTCGTTTCATAAATCTGCGAACACTTACAAATATTCAAAATTATTACTAAACAAGCAATGTTAGCTAGTTCCGTTATTTACTTCATGATTCAGAAGCTGACTAGCTGGTTAGTCTTTGTTTGCTGGAATAAAAACATATTTTTATTTTACACCGGATACTGAACATAGCCTTTACATATTAGCTTGAGTGTTAGCATATAAGAGCGCTTACTATAACTATATTCGTTGAGTAACGTACCCAACAAGAGCATGATGACATCACAGCATCAGATTTGTAATCATCTAATTAACTAATTACATTTGGCATATTTTTATCAGCAAACTTAGTTGAAGCTGAAAGCTGTAAATAATCTACCAAGTTTAGCTAAAAACTGTATTAACACAAGCATTTTGGAAATTGTTACTCTCCACCTCTGGGAAACAGGGTTTAACAATTGCGAACATGTCTCACTTACTTTTTCTCCCCCACAGCAACAAAAACGAATAAACAAATGACCTGAACCCTATGGGGAGTTTATCTTGGGTGTCTTTATACCTTCTCTCTTCTTATCGCAGCCATACAAATCTCCCCGGCACGACCACCATCATTTTTCACCCGCATAGTTCTCAAGTGCCTTTGCTCCCTGCATATTGAAGTACCTTCAAGATCGATACAGTGGCTATGCCTATAGAAGGCAAAATAAACCATAACTCAGTAACGGGCCAGAAACCTGCCGTCTTCTGTTATACGGTGTGACGTTATTACTATAACACACATACACTCCACATATCATTCTGAAATGTTCTATAGGCTTTCATAGGAAATCAGTTTACACCAGTGGAGCGTTAGTGCTCCGTCTCTTTTGCCTTTCGTCCTGCTCCGTTTTCAAATATAAAGCCGAACAGCTTTAAGTCAAACATTCCTTTTTTTAATATGTCAGGTCTTCTAATAGATTTCGCTCAGCTCAAGGTGCCTTTAAAGAACACAGCGAGCACTTTAAGCTGCTTCACTGTGTTTCAAACAACGTGATCTGACACCCCAGAAAGGTAGGGAAAAAAATCAATTTCAACCAATCAGCAGGAAAAGATGAATTATATTCCCCCCATAAGGAGCAAGGAACAAAATAATAGAATCCCCCCTTTATTTCCTCCCACCCCACACTCACTCACACAAAGTCCCACAATCAAAAGGTTGAGGAAAGGATAACAAACAAGTGGTCAAGATTTGCTGCCTTTCACCATCCCTCTTAAGTGGTAATAGGATAACCCCGGACACGTCGTAGGCCCTATCAGGCCGGCCCTCACACTCGACCCCTGGGTGAGACAGGAAAGGGCTGCTTTGTTTGCCTCAATCGGGCTCGGCGTGCCTCTCCGTAATGAAGTGACCCGGAGTAATGGAAAGCCCTCAGCCCTCGCTTAGATGATTTTCACCCGGATAAGAGCAGTGGATCCTGATTTGGAGTCACAGTTCATTTCATTTTTCGCCTCTGATGAGATCTTGCGCACCATCTGATAAAATTGAACAGCCATTACCGGCGCAGGCTCTCGGCTCCTAACCGAAATCCTATACGCTCCACTTCGTCAGCAGTTTTTGAATTCCTCGTCACCAGGGGTCGAGCGGGATGATAGGAATAATCTGCTGCGACCGAGATTGACAGTCCATTTCAGAAATCAATATTTACAATTTACTCCTTTCAAAGTTCATTCTGGGAAGAAGATTCCATATTATCCCTCCCCAAATAAGCTGATCATATCAGGCCCCGGCCGCCGGAATGAGTTTTCCCAAAACGTGAATTTTTTGGTAAAAAAATCAATGTCGGCATTGTGCACTTTAATCTGGCTCCTCTGATGACAGTAAATCTTTATCTTTTTATGGGCTAACAGCAGAGGGGGCCGCTGACACCATTTCCTCCCAGAACAAAAGCCCCCAGCCCGCTTCTTCAGGACGAGCTGAGATACATGGAGGCCTAATGCAGCTGGACACAACTCCGACGGGTCATTAATCAGATATGGTGACAGCCACCTCCTTCCTCGGGGGTCCTCAGAGCAGAGAGACAGAGAAAGAGAGAAAGAGAGAGAGAGAGAGAGAGAGAGAGAGAGAGCGAGGAGGGCAGTAAAGGAAGCAAGAGGGAGAGTAGGACGGCTGCAGCCACTGGAGCCAGAGACTTGCTCAGGACTCCACCTCTCCTGACATGTCATTAAAAGCCCTCCTATTTTGTTTTAATTCTGACTGATTGGCAACATCTAAAACTCATCTGTACAAATTGTTAAGTAGTACCCATCGGAGGACGGTTCTCTAGAGAGAGGTATCTTTTGTGTCCTCTCCGATTCCACTTTGTCATTCATGTTGGTTGTTCTCTAATTTCAATCGCTCTTGTTTAGCAATAGTACCTCACTCTCTGCTAAAGGCCGGCGTGTGATCCTGATTAATGCCTGTTTAAAGCCATTACAGAAGAGAAGCAGCTTTGCCATTTCCACCAATCAGCGCTTCAAATCATGCAAATAGGGAATTAGCCCGGCCCTCTGCAGAATCTAGACGTGCTTGTTGGTAAAAATTTACCCCAAATAAAATATTTCACTTGCAGAGTCAATGCATATGTTGAGGCCCAGACCAGCAACTTTTTGTGTATTTCCAGTTGAAAATTGACTGAAACATTTCATCTTTACATCTGACCAAAGATCTGAACGTAGGTTAGCACAAATCACAACCCCAAAGCCCTTCAAGACACAGTCTGATGTCCTTGGATAAAAAATAAGAAATTTAGGCCGCTGCTCAAACATTAAATGTAATCTGATTTCTAAGAGGTGTATCTGGTTGGTGAAGGGGGGAAGAACAACCGTTATCCAATTTCCAGTGTTCCCTGGAATCGAGGTGATGTTCCAAATCACCTTAGAGGAACCAATAATTCAGTTTCGATTGATCAGCGTGTGAGGAAGAGGCTCACTGTTTGGGTCTGTCACATGCCTGAGGTTCCGTATGTAACACTACAATAAGCCGAGAGCTGCGAAATGAGTTCAATGATAATGTGGAAATGAAAGCAGTTTAGTGGGTTTTATTTTAAAGTTCTTTTATTGTCCTGGAGGGTTTCATGTCAGACTGCTTTCTGCAGTTCCTCCACCGGCCCCAGCAGTGAAAATAAAATACTGCACTTCTCCTTATTGACTGGGTGAAATGAAATAATCTATGATGCATGAACAAGCCCTAAATGAAATAATAATATCCTTAGCGGTGAAAAACGGATTGGTGGTACAGTAATTGAGCAGATTTATTTTACCTCCACTGAGCACGAGAGAGAAAAAGAGAGAGAGAGAGAGAGAGAGAGAGAGAGCAGCCTGCTGAAAACAGCCTCAGCTATTTTTACTTAATCTCATATTGGTGGAATTATTGGCTGGTAATCCATTGTTAAACATCATTTAGAGTGATGGATGGGAAGCGTCAGGCTTTTCCCCACATAATCAATTCATATCTCATTAGTTCGTATTATTTATGATTCTCATAATGGTCCCTGCAGGGCTCGAGGAGGGCGAGGAGGGAGGGAGGAGAGCGAGCAGAGGTCTCAGCTGCCGCCCAAATAAAATGAGACATACTGTAGCTTATGAGTTCATAACTGCCTATATAAAACCGCTTTCCCCAGCACTATTGATTTGTTTCAGCCCATTTCAGAGATGAATAGAGAGGCACGAGCCGTAATTGGACGAGTCGGTCTTCGCTCACACACGGAAGGGTAATGACCATGTGTGTACGAGGAGAGTTGGACGTGGAAGGGAGGGGTAAAATACGATAAAGCAATAAGAAGGAAAAACATTCGATTACTTTGCAGAACAAGGGGACTGAGAATATGTAAAACTAGAGGTGGAAAACATCAGGCTGGGATTAACGCAGTAGCGCATGGATTCTTTACTCCAGCATCTCAAAAGAAAGCAACCATCATCTTGGGGCTTTTCTTTTCTGGTCCTCTTGTTCTTTCACACAATATCTTTGTGACGTCGCATGAGTCATGATGAGACACAAGGAAAGAGCGTGTTAGCAACAGACAGAGTACATGTACAAAAGGAACACAACATTCAAGCCCAGACAGCAAAAAACTCCTGGCACTTTCCAAAGCGAGGTCATGCCTAAATTAAAATGTAAAATAAAAAGTTTTGATTGGCTGACAGAGACGGTCTGTTTGTCTTCATGTTTAGAATGTGAGATAATATTTACAAAAGTGTCATCAATTTGTAACAAAAGGGAGATGAGAAGGGGTTAGCGTTTACAGATTTCTTTGCACTTGTACATCTAAAATTTGTAGATAAGTTGCCTGATATAGGCAGACTTCTGAATGTTTTTTAGTTAATTTGGTTAACTGAAAGAGTTTAGAGATTCCTCTGGGTGAATAACACACTCAACTCTCTATCCTGGGATGCAACAGTCTTGATTCCTGTTGAATTATTTTGCAACATGACCCTGAAGAAACAATATTTCTTTACTTTTTCACCAAACTATATGAGGCATTATCTAAGAATTGCACTAAAAATAAGGAGATAAAATAGATGGCTGTAGATGTAGTGTATTATTGAAACATTTTTAAAAGTTGTGGAAGTCTCACAGAGTTAAGGTTTTTTTTTTTAGTTATTATCTGTGCCTTACTCCTATTACTGAGACCCAGACTCAGACGTGGGATTTCCTTCTAATCTGTTGTTAAGCATTTTGAATAATTTTAATATTTTCATTAGCTACAAAACCTTTATGAATGAGCACTTTGGGTCTTTCACACATAGCCAAAGGAAAGCTGTGTATGTCTAAGTATGTGTGTGTGTGTGTGTGTGTGTGTGTGTGTGTGTGTGTGTGTGTGTGTGTGTGTGTGTGTTACTTCTCTTGCAAGGTCGCAAGACCCTCAGGGAATTTCAGCTCCAATGTTCAATTCAAACATTTTCTAGCTCTCAGGCACATATATAAAACTAACTAATTCAATGTCAATATTTTGCTATTTGTTTTCTTAAACGCCACCGTATCAACATTTCGAGACATCCTTCAAGATGGAAAATGTGAACACAGACAGTAAGGTGCTATCTTAGCTTTAAGTTCTAAAGCAGAAGGTTACCTAATTGCTAGTAATTTGGTTGACCACAGTTATTAATTATTAAGTTTAGCCTATTCTTTCTGGCAGAACTGCCTTAGCTCAGTCATATTCTTTGGATGTCTCGTGTGTATGGCCCTCTTCAAGTCAATCCATCACATCTCTATTGGGTTGAGGTCTGGGCTCTGACTTGGCCACTCCAAAAGCTGGATTGAGCCATTCTGTTGTAAACTTGCTCTGTTGTCCTGTTGCATTAGCCACCTTTTACACAGTTTCAGCTGATGTACAGACCTTCTCACATTATCCTGAAGAATTGTCTGATATGATGGGGAATTTATCGTCCCCTAAATGATTCTAAGCTGGCCAGGCCCTGATGCAGCAAAGCAGGCCCAAGTCATGACGTTTCCTCCATCATACTTTACGGTTGGGATGTTTTTTAATGATGATATGCCGTGCCTTTTCTATGCCAGATGTAGTGCTGTGCGTTTTTCCAAATAGTTCAATCTTACTTTCATCAGTCCACAAAACATTTCTTAAATACATCTGTGGAGGCTCAGGCATGCAGCAATGTTCTTTTTAGTAAGCAGTAGCTTCTTTCGTGATGTCCCGCCATAGATACCCTGCTTGTTCAATGTTTTTTTATGTATTGTAGACTCATGAACAGAGATATTAGCTAGTTCCAATGTTGCCTTCAAATCTGTTGTTCGATGTTGTTTCTTAAATGAGTCTTTGTTCTGCTCTTGGTGTCATTTTGACTGGGCGTCCACTTCTTGGTAAAGCAGCAACAGTCCCAAAGTGTCTCCATTTGTGGGTTGTTTGACTAACTGTAGACTGGTTCACAGATCCTCTGAAAGCTCTTTTTGGCAAGGCATGGCTCACATAAGTGTGTTCTTCTTCTGCAGAGCAAACTTCAAATGCTTAAGGTTTTTTTATCAGTCAAAGTCGCTGTAGTCCACACCTCCAAACTCATCTTATAGAGACCCCAGGTGTGCTATAACCTGACTCCAATTAGCTTTTTTCAGCTTTTCAATTGTTTACATATTTTTTCTACAACACTGTGAGGTATTTTTGATTGTTCTTAATAAACACATTAAAGATTAAAAAATGATATTATTTTAGACAGATTATATTTGGCAATACCCTTGGGTTAGATGATAATCTTGTCACATTTATATGACAAATTTCTTCTTCTTCAAAAAAAAAAAGGTTTAAATACTTTTTTTGCCACTGTATTGTGTAAATCAGTAAACAAATCTGTTAGTATGCTAGCTAACATCAGCCTGGCTAATTATTATATTAGGTAAACCAACAACAAAGTTAAAAAATTATCCTTGCATATTTGTTATGTTATTTGCTTAGCATGTTAGCTAACTAATATGAGGCTGACTCACTGTTATTTCAATAGCCATGTTTGTTAGTAAACCAGCTAACATTAGACTAGCTTAAAGAAAATTTTGTTTAATTTACTAACAAAGGTTCGAAAAAGCTACAAAAAGCTAGCAATATCTGTTATATTCTATGTTAGCACGTTAGCTAGCATGTAGTAAGACAACTGAGATATTCTGATAATCACTACCAATGATAGTTTTGTAATATCATTAATAATGTAATATATTAGCATATGTCATAACATTAGTACCGACTGTAGTAAAGATTTATTATGTAACCAAGTTTCCTAGCTAGCTGATATTAGGTCATTGGCCATCCAGATTGGTATAACAGATTTATTTTATGATCTTACGCAAGTAGATGTTTTTTGTTTTGTTTTGTTTTGTTTTTTTTATAAATAAGTTTTAGCCCCCTGGTAAAATGCATGCTATAGGGAAACAGCGAAAGCTGTTAAGAAAATGAAGTGAATGTGATTAAGATGAAGTCATCAGCTGTAATCTGCCCCTGTGAAGTGCAGGAGCGTCGAGGCGATGAGGCTGAGGAGAAACAGCCCGGCTGTGATATTGCTGTGCGACAGCGCGTGACACCGGCAAGCCTTCAGGGACGATCTCAAGCGAGAGCATCCACGCAGATGATGTCATCAAAACAAGAGCTTGATGAAAAAAATGAAAAAAAATGGTAAGCTAAAGAGACAGGCGATAAGAAGGGCAGCCTAGCATGGCTGCTGGTCTCCAGGCAAACAGAGGAATAACAAACAACTTGGGCTCTGAGGGCAGGATTAAAAGTGTGGATGAACATCAATTCATTTCCACTGGGACACTTTTAAACATTTTCACATTGCTGTTTGTCTGTTCTTAAAGTTTAAAGCCTTTTAAAATGATGCTGCAGACATGAAATGATGCAAAACACTGAAGGGGCTTTGATCAGTTTGCAGCTGAAATGAGAAACTTAGTTTGAAACTTTTCAGGAATTGAAATTTTTGCATTTTAGTCGTTGATATCAAGTCCGTTTTATACTTTAAATTTAAGACCCTAAGACTAAAATCGTTCTCGGATACGTTAATATACTCCGCATGCCTCTATCACACTGCCTTCTGTCTTTAGTTACACACTTTAAAATGATGTTTTAAACATCCAAATTTATAAAGTTCATTTATTTATTATATTCAGGTTTGTTTATACTTATTCATTCTTATTTATTATATTCAGCTTATTCTTATTCATTCTTATTTATTATATTTCAGCTTATTCTTATTCATTCTTATTTATTATATTTAGTTTAATTTTGTTATATTTCGTCATTTATTTAGATCCATTAATAATTACAATTAATTCTGTGTAAGTCTGGTGTCTTCCAACATTCCTTCCTCACACCTGCTGTATTATTATATAATTTTCTCTCATAAAATTGTCAATAAAAATTGTAAACCGATTTGTTTAAACAGAAATTTGATTAAAAAATAAAAAATATAATTTCAGTAATATCTCATATTGAGATATGGATACTGACCGTAGGGTCGTATTAAAGAAAATGTAATACAATTTTATACTGTGACAGATCCAGAAAAATGTTTTATGATTTTAAATACCGTTTTTAATTGTAATGTTAAGTATTGTAAATTATATATAGTTTCTGGATTTGTTTTAGGAAGATGCCTCGGATTTACACAGGTTTGTAGTTATTATTTGTTTTAGAATGCCAGGAGCATGAACAACCAAAAAAAGAAAGAAAGAAAGAAAGAAAGAAAGAAAGAAAGAAAGAAAGAAAGAAAGAAAGAAAGAAAGAAAGAAAGAAAGAAGACAGAAAGTAAATATTTGTTAATTCTATGGTCTCTGTCGCCGCCTTGTGGCAAAACTAAAAATTCATTCATTATAAAACTTTTCCACGTTTTCCGCAAAATATAAAATAGGAATTATGTAGGAAATGTAAAATAATGTAATCAAAAATAAATTAAGACTATTTATTTTTTATTGATAAGGTTACAAACTGTTAAAACTTTTTGAGCACTTGTGTACGTTGTGAACGTCGCTTACTTGTCCGACCTGATCACAATTCCTACTCATTTAGGTCACAAGAACAGTACAACCTGTCACAATTACATTCCAAAGTGTACAGTGTGTCACAATTACATAAGCATCACATACCCCAGCGTGTCTGTAGTGGGGGGAGGAAGTGCAGCGTGGCGCAGATTGATATTTAAAGTGGTTTTAAAATGAGATTATGGCTGAAGTTGCAGTCTGTGCTTAATGTCCTCCACTGATCTGGTGTCAGGTTTATTTTAATAAAGCAAATATCAGTTATAAAACGCGTTCCAGTTGCCAAGGATGTTCCTGTTGCCAAGGACGCTGTAATCTAATGACTATCAGTGCTTTTACGCGAATTTTGTAGTAAATTGGCTCAGCAAAAGCGATTTAATAAATGATTTAAAAGATGATTTTCATTTAAGTTAAAAAAAAAAAAATCTAGATGATGTTTCTGCATATCCCAGCAGGACGCGTCCAATATGTCCATCTGCAGGGACAGACAGAGTGCCTCGGTTCTGCCTATAGCAGACTGACAGGAGACACGAGTGCAATTTAACCTTTAACCCGTTTTTAAAGTCTTCAGATTATAATTATGTGTAATAAAACATCTATACCAGCGCATGGCCATTAAACGTGCCATAAAATTGTTTTACAATGTGGACATTTTGAGAGATATTATTTAAAAGTACGTTTTTTATTCTTATTTTTTTATAAATAAATCATGCGTTTAATTGTTTTCTTTTTGTTCTCCCTCTAGTGGACAACATTAATATTACATCCTTTATCTTTATCTTATCCTGAATCCGGTTCCAATAAATGGCGGAATAATTTGAATGATTACCTTGATTACTTACCTTTGAAATCAGTTGTACTGCTTTATGCTACATTTATAGCATTTTATCATTTTATTTTCAATATTTTATCTAGCAGTAATAATAAATCAACACTAAAGACTATTTACAGTCCTGCAATTTGATTTTTTAGATTATTTGTGTCCCCCAAATTTTTGTAGCACCAGTCGTCACTGATTTTTGGTAAAGATTAGTAAGACAGGCTACAAAAAACATTTAAAAGCATGCCTTGCATCGCAATGGTCCAATTACAATCAGGCCAAAAATATAAACACAATATTGATTCGCCAACAATAAAAGTGGCAGCAAAGTCTTAAACAATGGCCAGATAAGCCAGATGTAAATCTGTATTTTTCTCACCAGTAAGGGTTAAAATGTCACGCTGGGCTTCATCTAACTGCATATAATGTTAATTAACTTCTTTTACTAGATATCAGTGTGGTTCAATATAAATTACGTTGTAACATCTTACAGAAGGCTTTAGATCATGGCTCTAGGTACAGTGTCTTTTGTGTGACAAAACCATCAAGTCATGAAATGCATGCAAAGCGAGAGGAAGAATGAGACTTAACTTTGTATCTGTTCATCAAAAATCTGGATGAAAGCATTAGCAATGGCAGTCTGCACACTGCCCTTTCAAAATTTGGGACCCTTCAAAATGCAAAAGTGACTTATAATTTGTAATCCCTCCTTAATGCCTCCTTATGCCTTCTTTAATAACTTGTATCCACTTCCCTAATTTTCCTCATGGTCCTGCCTCCTACAGGTAATCACAGAGAACAACCACCCCAGGGACTTCAGCTTTATGTGCTTCTTGTCTCCCCAGGAAACCATGATTACCAGGAAGAAGATTAACAGCAATGCAGCCTTCCTACCCCTTGGAAAACACTGTGTTTGTGGTCTATACTCTGATGCTAAAGCAGTTCATTCAGTGGACATTGTCCCTCCTCAGAGAGCTCTCTTTGGGGACAGTGACCCAGTTCTTACAGCACTGTTCCAGCTGAAGTTCCAGCTGTGTCTCCTACATCTGAGCTGTCTGTGGATGCAGTGCAGCTGGACAAAGACACACAAGTAGGAACAAACACACACACACACATTTCACATATTGTATAATAAGTTATGTCACTATCAATTGTGTGATTATAATATTAAGTAACAACCATAACATTATTGTTATTATTATTATTATTATTATTGTGTTTTCAGGATAAACCCCAGGATAAATCTCCAGCTACTAATAGGCTAAAGTCTCCACATGCTGGAGTCTGTCCCAGTAGACAAGCAGATCCAGATGGCCTGTAAGTTAAGTTTCACACTCTCTTACTCACAGACAGACACACACACACACACACACACACACCGGCTGAAGTCTGAGCCAGGCCTATGTTACATAATCGGATGTCTGGGACCTTTCTCTCTCACTCTCTCAGACACTTTTTCTTCCTCTCTTTCTCTTCTTCTTTCTCTCTCTCTCTTTCTTTAGCTCTTGCTCTTTCTCTCTCTTTATGCAGATGCTTACATGCTGCCATTTGTGGAAAAATCCACCCTATGCTGGTAAAAAAAATTACATGGATGCTAGTGAAAGGCAACAACAATGACAAGCTCATGAACATGATCGGACATCCTGAGCACCTGTTTGCTAGAGTGTGAGCTATCACACAAGCACACACTCAATATACACTCAATAAACACTCAATAAACACTCAAGCAGGAAACCACATGTTTCATATCTATATCAAAAGATTCTCTTTTGAAAGCAAGAGAAGTAGGTTAGAGAAGAAGCAACATAAAGTGGGGCAAAAACAAGCATCCGAATTAATAAACCCCACGTTTATTATTTTAAAATTGTGTATCTTGTTTTGTAAGACAATATTTTGATGTTTATTTGAATTTTGAAATTTTTAATTTTATGTCTGATTCATTTATTTTATTAAAAAATAAATTTTGTGTTTGTTTGTACAACTCAAAAGTGTTCAAGTCCAATCATATACAAGTTATATAAAAATGACAATAATCAAATAAAAGTATTTTATTCAGAGAAATAGTAATACATTTTTATTTTATTAGTAAGAATTTTTTTTATCTATGTGTAGAAAAGGTAAATAACCCGTTACACACCCCTGATACAGTATATGCAAAGAGTGAATGACTGCAGACAGTGTTGAGATTAAATTTGTAGTTTTTTACCATAAAATGTGTTTGATCAAATCACGTTAAACTTTATATGTGTAATTTAAAGAACATATTTTTATTATTTATTATTTACACATAATGATGATGATGATGATGATCAGCATATGCACACAAATTCATTCCCAGATTAGTGCATTCTAATTGTCCTAAGAGAAATCTGGGAATCCCAGGAGTGTGGTTTGTGGCCTACTTTAGCATATGAGGTTTTAATGTCGTAATCACAGCCATCAGTTGCAAAGCTGGATAGTGCAAAATCTCACCTGAGCCACATTAATAAAAATAATAATTATTATAATAATCTGTCTAAGAATAATTTGTATGACATGTTGGTAACCTCTTCTTATTCAGCACGGGCACAGATACACTCTTATTCAGCGCGGCACATTGCAGTGTGTTAGCTGCCTGGGTGTATGCACTCATGTGAGCATTGTGAGCACCTTCCAAGCATCGCTCTGCTCCCGCCTGGCTATTTAAATAAGGATGAGTTCCCAATGTTCAGGGCAAACTGCTGCTAAGACACAGGGCGGGCTGATGTTTTGGGGCTCCCTGGCAGACCTAGCGGAGGAGTATGAGACGACCCAACCTTATCTCTCGCCCCAACAATTAGCTCTGTGGCCTCGATCTGGCTGAGGAAGACCAGACTTCAGGATCCACTTTAACTTCAGCATTCCTTGTGTAAGCCATGAGTATAGAGGGGACTGTGAAGTTGTCATTATGCTCCCCAGCATATAAGGAGCTGGTGGAGGTAATAACCTGGGCTAAGCTAAATATAGAGTGGTCAGCCACAAATAGAGATGCTTCCTAAAAGCCAGGGTACCATACTCCAATATAGCCAAGGGTTACATTACTAGGCAATGCCATGGCCAATAACTGGCTATTTGTCCCCTGATGGCTACCTACCAAGGCTCTAAATCTACATCTACCTCAGTAGGGAAAGCTTACAGCATGTGTCAGCAGGTCAGGTGGAAGTATGCCTAAATACAATAGCTATGCTACAGGCCTAAAAGCAGACCGGCTGAGGCACCTGGATGAAGGAGAGGAGTTAGAGGCCACAGATTTGTCTCTTAGTTTGCACTTTAGCTTTGTTGTCAATTCAACCATATATAGTAGATGCAGTATACAGTGAAATACAACATTTCTCCAGGTCCATGGTGCTAAATAAAACATCACAGAATTACACAAAACAACAAAGAGCTACTAAACAGGAGAACAAAACAAAGCTGAGGACTGGAGAATAAGTGTCTTAGCAACATAAAGTGTATGTGTGCAACCTTGTGCAAACTGTCCAAGACAAATTAACAATACAAACATTACCCCAAACAGTGCAAAATAGACACTACAAAAACAAAACACTCTGTACAAGTACATTCCTTTGTACATTGTCCACCTTGCAATTATGCCTGGACTTTGCCCTGGGCATGGTAAAAAACATAGTCCTAATTACGCGGCAGGACTTATGTCCTTTTTTTCCTTCTGGCACTCTTCTGGACAGGGTCAGGTCAGCTGTTCATCTGTTTCGGAATGTCTAAGAGAGAGGCAGCAGCCACTAAACAGGTGGTTGAGGTCATGCTATCTTATGAGGCCACTGGCCTTCAGATTCTGGAAGGGCTCAGGGAGCACTTTACCAGGACTATGTTGACTTCCAAGGCCATAGCATTGGGGGTACCACTGTCATTTGTTAGGTGGCGGGTTGGGCTAACACACATGCATTTGTTGGGTTCTAAAAGCTGAATCTAGCAGCATTTTCAGGATCCAGGGTTACCGTGCCACACAGTCATTACACATAACACTGGGAAAGTGACTTGGTAACCATGGTTTCCAGAGGAACGAGAAACTGCATCACACGCGATACCTCTGGCATCCCTGTCGTGCTGAATGCAAGCTTACCATGACACAGTGCTGCTCATGTTTATATAGCATTACTATCTGGTCAGTAACATCACCTGCCCAAGGCGTAATTCTTTCTGATAGTTTGGATTACACATCTCATTCCCCTGGAAAACCGTGGTTACATATATAACGTTTTTTGTGTTCAAATTAATTGTGTGCTAAAAAAGACAGTCTAAGACATTTGAGACAGAAGCATGTTTCATATCACCTTTTTTGTTACTTACACATTTTAATTCGTTGGGAATTAAAGATCCCAATGAACTGCAACTATTAGACAAATCCAAAGATTAAAATAATATGAAATCATATTAAGCAGGTGCAAATTAAGGTGGTCAGGGGCTTAGAGCAGGCTGCTCTTTGTGTGAGGCCCCCTTTAATAATTGTCCTTTTTTTCGGAAAAATGTATTTAGTGCCATAAATGGTCCACACACAAATAGTATGGTGAACTGGCATATATATATATATATATATGTGTGTGTGTGTGTGTATATATATATATACACACACACATTGAGACAGCAAATACAGTGTCCTCTACATTCTCTCAAGTAAAGGACCACCACAGTAAAAAAATTAAAGCCACACCACATAGGTAAAATGAGGAATATAAACATTATAAACAAATACAAACCTGCACACGGTCCAGCGCTTAGAAACAAACCATTAATTATGATCAAGAAACATCGGTGCTACAACCAAAACTAACATCAACAAAGATGTACTTGGAAAGAATACCAGATATTACCCTCTGCCACCACAAACACAAAGCAATTACAAAGGAAATATGTAACTATAAACAGCAAAGCAACAGAATTTCCTGTATTCACAGTTTAGGTACACGCTGGCAACCGCTTTTGGCTTCGTAAAACAACAGGTAGAAACTACAGCATCTGCATCAGCGCAGAACAGCCTGTTTCACTAAGCCTGTAATCACAACATCATTACTAAGACACAAACCACTGTGTATAAAACAATAAAAACAGCAGCAGCACAAAATAACACAGCAACCCAATAATATTGTTTCATATTTTTATGCATTCTTTTTTTACTTTCTGCCAGAGAATGAGATGGTTAAATCCAATTTGTGCAGAACATAATTTTCAGACTTCACAGACAGGTGATTCACTTGCTTTTGGACCACAGTGGATCTAAGGCTAGATCTAATCAGTCCTAGGGTTAAAAAATTGCTTTTAAACAATATACGGACGAATGTACCAGGACACCTTGATCCATGTGTGTTTTTAAACATCCCATTCCAGATTTTATCTCACACTCCTGTAATTGTCAAACTTGTGGAAAACAATTACACCATATAATAATTTCCTAAATCTGTAGAAAATTAATCATTTAGCCTAGTATTAGTGAGATCAGACTCTAATGTTGGGTGAGGAGTTTATCCTAAAGATGTTGAAACCAAGCAGTTAAGGGTTAAGGGCCTTTTCTATCTTCTGATCAACAGTTTAACACTCCTACTTCTTTATATTGTATCTTCTCATTGGTTCTGGTTTGAGTTGGGTGTATAATTTTGGGTAATCTAAAGGGCAAAAACAGTAAAATGTGTTGTATTATTTGTTTCAAAGTTAAAAGATGGGAAATGGAGGATGAACTTTTCTTTCATTTAGTCTCTCTGTCTCCTGTTTAAGCCTGCACATACATACATCCACTGTACATCTCCCATCTTCCACAGGTTTCAAAGAGAAGCATAATGACACCTGCAACAAAGCCACAATGCATGGCAAGCGTCTTCAATGCGAGCAGTGGTGTCTGATTTTCAGCGCAGACAGGCCAAGGCTGAGTGTTCACACTGTAAACCAGACACAGACTGAGAGAAATGTCTGAGAATTCTTTTCTTTATTTTTTCTTTAAAAGTCGCATAGTGCATTTTCTCGAACCCAGTCGGTATGTGAAACAGTTTACAAATACAGAGATGTCTGGGTCATTGTGAATGTTTTTGTGTCAAAAGGTCCACCTGACTTCTTCATATTCATACTGTTTTTACAGACATTTGAAGAAAAATAGAGAAAATGCAGTACAGATATCTTGTATATACCAAACATAATTTAAAAATTGATTACATAAGCAAGAAAGGCTTAATCCTCTCTCTCTCTCTCTCTCTCTCTCGCTCTCTGTATCTCTCTTTAGAAAAATGTATTGCATGTTGTGCTGTTGTGGGTGACAAAGTAGTGTTACTGTTTCCACCCAATGTTTGCCTTTTTTAATGTTTATATTGACATCTGTTAATACAAAGCATAATTATTTATGCTAGCACTTACATTAGCATTAATTTACACATTTGTTTCCCAAGAAAAAAAAAACAAGTTTGCCTAGAAGAATACACAAAGAGAAAACTTTGACACCAGGGAATCTTTTAAAACTTTTAACATAAATATAGCTTTTTTCCATTTTCAATTTATTTAAGGTTGTTAAAATTGCTATAACAAATAAACTAGTAAAATAGTATGTTAATAGTTCAATATATTAAGAAAGCATATATTATATTATCTTGAAAAAATAAAATAAATAAAAAGATGAATCAGCCAATCAGAATTTAACACTTTAGTACTGCATTTCTCTTCATGTACATTTCTGGCATTTGGTAGATGCTCTTATGCAGAGCAACATACATTTATGAATTTTTGATCCAGCTCAGACTGTTAGCAGGTAACCAGACAGATTTTTCTAGGAATTTTTTTTAGTAAAATGTAGCCACAATCCGATTCTGATCCGAATCATTCAACAACAAGCGAAACACGTCAAATATTGAGCATCTTGATGATTATTAATGTCACCAATTCAAACTTTTCTCTAAAAACAGTTACATAAGATATTTATTCTTAGAAATATGGAAATCCTGAGTTTGTCAGGTTTATAAGTGCTATAGATTTATATCATCCAGTATTTTTTTATGATCCATTTTATGATTGAAAATCCTGTTGGTGTTTTTATTCCAACATCACCCACATCACTAGTTTAACTAGAGTCATGGCCCAGACCGTGAGTTCCAGCTTAGAGCTGAACCCTAATGCTCGGTTTTCTTTTGAGCAGAGTTGAAACAGGCTTCCCTTGTAGTTCAAACTCCCAGTTGGCACTTTAAACTTCTCCCAAAGCTCCACTGCTTCGTCTTGACAGTCTGCGACTGCAGCGGTTGTGCATGAGAGGAAATCACTCCAGTATCTTTGAAATTAAAAAACGCAACTCAATAAGATTCTTGAATAATTAAATGAGCTGCAGAGGAAAACTGAATTAGATGGTTTTGTTTACCACATGGTCTTAACTTACAACCTAAATTATGGAAAAGTTGGGACGTTTTTTACATTTAAATAAAATACTAAAAAAAATCACATCAGCCAATATTTTATTTACAATAGAACAAAGACAACATAACAAATGTTAAAATAGAGAAATGTTCTAATTTTATCCACTAAGTTAGTTCATTTCAAATTGGATGCCTGCTAACAGTCTCAAAAAAGTTGGCATGGGGCAACAAAGGGCTAAAATACTAAGTGAACTGACATCAGGTCTGTAACATGATTAGCTATAAAAGGGATGTCTTAAAGAGGCAAAGTTTCTCAGAAATGAAAGCTCTCCAATCTGTGAAATAGGTGCGAAAAAAGATTCTTTATACTTTAAATACTTTAAAAACAACGTTCCTGAACTTCATATTGCAAAGGCAATATCTGCATCTTGCAAATCTCATTATCTACAGTGCATAACATCATCAAAATTGTTGGAGAAACTGGAGAAATATGTGTGTAAGGGACAAGGCCAAAGATTTTTGTTGGATGTCCGTGGTCATCAGCATGATTCTGTGATTGACATTACTAAATGGGCCCAGGAAAACTTCCAGTAACCACTGATGGTAAACACAATCCGCGGTCACATCTGCAGATACCAACTAGAAAGAAAGCCATATGTAAACATGGTCCAGAAGTGCCTTTGTATCCTGTGTGCCAAGACTCAAGACTCTGATTTCAAGTGGAAAAGTGTCCTATAATCAGACAAGTCCAAATTTTACATTCTTGTTCAAATTACGGACGCGGTGTCCTTTAGGCTTAAGAGCAGTCCAGATCTTTCACCTGCAGTCCAGATCTTTTACCTATAGAGAACATTTGGTGCATCATTAAAGAAAAAATATGTCAAAGACGACCATGAACTCCTCAGCAGTTGGAGACCTGTATCAGGCAAAAATGGGACCAAATTTCAACACCAAAACACCAGAAACTCAAAACCTCGATGCCCAAACGTCTTCAGACTGTTTTGAAAATAAGAGGAGATGCTACAATAAACATGCCCAACTATTTCGAGACCTGTAGCAGGCATCAGATTTAAAATGAGCTAATTTTGTGGATAAAAGTGAAACATTTCTCAGATACATTTGTTATGTTATCTTATGTTCTACTGTGGACAAAATATTGGCTTATGTGATTTGAAAGTCTTTTGTTTTTTATTTTATTAAAATTTTATTGAAAGTCCCAATTTTTTTCTGGAATTGTTTAAACCCCACGACTCAATTTGTAGTGTTAGAACCTGAAACTGACATGGAATCTACACATACAAATACACATAACATAGAAATTGCGGCTCAGATAAAAGCTGTAAGACACTATGCTACCACCACCATGTTTCAATCTGGATGAAGCTGTTAGGAGAAAATGTATGTATATTCAAATGTAGCACATTTTAATTTCAGTCTTATCGGACCATCTTTTTTATTATTGCCTTTATTTTACCAGGAAAACCTAATTAAGATTAAAAATCCCTTTTTCATAAGTGTCATTTGCTTAGTTTCCCAAAATACTTGCACTATTCTTACTATGCAAATTTGCGATTGCAACTCTGAATCATGGTAGTCGTAGCATCATGTCATAATAAATGAAATAGAGCTGGGACACTGTTTTGAGTTTAAGAACAGACCCGAATACATGACCATTTCAGAGCATTTCTGCAAACATAAAAGATGTTCAAATCTGCACTGTATTGGTTTAGTACAAGAATCTGAATGTGCTTAAAATGTTCAGTCAAAGCTTTAACCTTATTTTCCTTGAGACATAAATATATAAAAATGTTTTCAATACATTTAAAATGAGTAAAATATTTTCTACAGTACTGAAACACTGTGTCGGACATGCTTACGAGCAGACAGTGTGCAGGTTCTCCAGGTCATCCAAATCATGAGGATAATTCACCATGTTTTCTCCAAAGCTGAGCAAGCATACTGAGAACCCCTTAAACACACTCTCGCACGTCCCTTCAGCACACACCGCTTGAAGCAACAGCGCTGAAATAAAATACAACTTATTTATATTTATTCTTAAATTAATAAAATAAATTGAATCCGATAAGTATTTGCATGTATACACTTGAAAAAAAATATACCAAACATATGGGTATAGAGAATAATGATACATATTAAATTGCTAAACTTGTTTTATCAAAAATGATCAAATAATAAAGTTATCTGGCAATAAACAACTCAAATAACTTTTTATTACATAAATTTACAAGATGTTCTATTCAGTGTTACTGACACAATGTTACTTCATACAACATATTTTTATAAACTTAATAAAAATCTAAAGTATATCTAAATTACTTCTCTTTAATAAACAATAAAGTAAAAGCTATAAAAGTATAAATAAATTCAATTAAAATGGTAACCTACAATATGTAAAATCTTTATGCTGGTAAATGATTAAACTTTAAAATTAAAACTGTTCAGAATAAATGATTTATTTGTATTTATCAATTGGTACCTAAGAGAAGTAGAAGGAGAAGCCAGCTGGGTCTGTCTGTTAAAGCAAATCCCATGGTACAGCGTGTAAAACCATCAGAATAAACAGCTTCATCCGCTCACAGCTCCAACCCAAGCTGATAGAATCACTCTGATCAGAATCCTGCTTTTATTTCATGCACGGTTCAGGATGCGGTTGCCAGATTGGAAATAATTCATCTTACTTACTTTAAAAGGCATAAAAAGGGGACTGGTCTTAAAACTTTGTGCTGTTTCGTTGTAGATATCTATATGTTTGTATGTGGGGATAAAACCCTTATCGTTTCCATAGCAACGACTGACACAGGGATTCAAAAGGTGGATCCGTGATCCAAGTCTAATAATACAAGTAAACGAATGAATATAGTCGTCTTTTCTACTGGAAAAATGTTTGTTTGACACTCATTTAAGGAGTCTTCAGTTTCAGTCAAGGGTAAAGCTGTCATTTTTTTTTCTACATTTTTTTTATTAATAATCTAAGAAAAAAAACTGATGACAGGTCGACTGCATTTAGCTAACGTTACTATAACGTAACAGAGAGCATAAAGTAACGTTCCACAACGTTAAATGTCATTCTTCTACAATAATTAAATATCTGTAGATAATAAATACAAAATAATCTAAAAATAAACATAAAAATTAGATCAAGTGTTGTACTGTTGATCAGAAAGTTCAAATCCCAGATTTCTTACGCGTTCGACAGTAAACGAAAAATCTACCTGCAGCGATTTGTCCATCAGATGGCGCTGTGATACAACTATTCATCCTCCACATTGCTGATTCATGGTTTCGGTGTGCATCCTGAATTTATACATATTTTAAAACATAGGGTATCACTGTGCTGACCTTAGATTGCGTTTTCTTTTAGAGTACACGAACAGCATCAATCGTTTTAGTTCAATTCCCATCCATGCAACTAGATTTTAAGATAGTTGTGCAAAGTGTCCAAAGTGTCCACCATCTTATGCTGTAGATTCCGTACTGAGAGTTAGATGATTTAAAGGGTTGTTTGCGCTGGATGAAAAATATTTTGTAGGCCAGAGGCAGTGACTCAGGTCACTGTAGGTCAGAGGCATTACTTAGTGTACAAATACAAGGTCGTGGTTATGTAAGGCAGCCTGTGGAAAGAGAAAAAGCAAAATTGGGGGAGAGATAGTGCACTCTAGTGGACACACTGAAAAACACATTCAAGATTCACACACTATGGGGCCTGCTGTAGGCTCATTTTTTTCTTTATTAATTTATCATTCACTATGACATTTCTGTGGCTCTGTGAGCCTTTTGTTAGTAATCGCACATTTGTGTGAAATCGTATCAAAGTAAATACACTATATAGACAAAAGAATTGGGACAGCTGACCACTACATCCATATGAGGGGGTATTAACGCTGCAGGCTTGTGCTTGTTCCATCTGTTGGCATGTCTCGAAACATTTTAATACTGCCTGATATGTGTTTTTTTAGTCTCACTCTTCCTCATACAATAAGTCTTAAAGGATTTGTGTTAGTGATTTGTGTCACAATACTTTTCATGACATCAGACACTAATGTTGGGTGAGGAGGTCTGGGATGTAATCGATGTTCCAGTTCATACCACAGGTGTTTAGGACACTCAAATTCTATCACACACCATGTCTTTATGAAGCTTGTGGAACTGTGTATCATCACTGCAGACAAATGTCTTTCTTTTAATCTTGTCACATCACATTAGCAAATAATGGCTACATAATTGCATTGCAGGGTGACTGGTGTGGACGTGCTGACAGAGCTAATCCTACTGACTTTTACTCTTTTAGCAACAGGACCAATGCAGACATTGTCTTTGATCTTATCATCATTGAGGTTTATTTCTTTCAGTCATAGCATGTCATCAGCAGTGGTTCATGTAAGGTGGATTGTTTAGCATCTATTTTTTTAAGTTAAAGAGAAACATAAATAGATAAACTGAGCACATAATCATAAGACCAAAGAAATGTAAATCTATTGTTTTGCTATTGTGGTTTGAACGAAAGGGTTACAAAATATTTGTTTATCATTTTGTTTAGCGCTGTATCTGTGTTTATTATTCCTCAGCTATGCAAAGAAAAACGTATCCAATAAAATAATACCTGTTGCTTCACGATACTTTGAATAATCAACATTCCACCTACGACATTAGCACATTTGTTAAATCGTTTATTTACAGGCTATTGATTCCTAAGCTTGGGAACAGTGCATACATAGCAGAACAAATGGGGTTTGATGTAGTGCCAGTTCACTGCAAAGCTTCACAGACGCTAAGTCACACCTAGGGGGCAATTTAGAGCAGTAATTTAGTCTTATATCTTTAGGAAGTGAGAGAGGTCCCCAGAGACATGATCACAGGAAAACCGGTAGACCATAACAAAAGTGCAGAGTTAAAATGGTGCATAAAAATTATTTTTACAAATAATTACACGGGTGTTGGTTTGGTAAAATTTCAATAGGATGTAATTGTTAGTGTTCTGTCTAATTTTGTAGTTTACATAGCTTCACTTTGTATGCTTTTAGCAGTCTCATCTTTTCTGTGGAATAATAATGGAATAATATCGAGGGAAATACTTGAACTTTGGATTGTGCAGCATCAGTAATGCTTGAATGTAATGTTACAAATGTTGACTCACAATAATAACACAGTACAATAATATTATAATAATATTAGTATATAAAACATGTATCCTTGCATTTGCAACTAAAACAGTTCTAAAAAATTGAGTTTGAAAAGTGCACTATGACAATAGATATATCAACAAATATTTGTCAATTTTCTAAATATCTATATTTATTTTCTTTGGTTTATTTATTAAGTAGGGCTGTTGTCTGTGTAATGTTAGAGGGGGTTTAACTTTTTTTCACCCCCTCCTGTAGAGATGCTCGCAGCCTCCCCAGTACCGTCCCCTTGGAGACTGCACGAGTGAGCAACACGTGATGCAGCCGCTTATCAGCTTTAGGGAGCAGCGCTGCTTCGGAACGCGTGCGGAAGACAGGCCAATAAAACAAAACAGCCACAAAGTGACTTTTCTACTACGTTTTAGTCAGGAACGTCGACGGATTTCTTTCTTTTAAGCGTTTGAGGAGGAAAGAAGTGCGCCGGGGTTAGTCGACGAACTTTGTACATCCTCTAAAAACGCCATTTTGGGCGCTCCTCTCCGGAACGAGTTTTGCAGTGGGAGGTTTTGTCTCCCCCCTTTCGTTCTCTCCAAAGTCCATCATCTGCTTTTCACCATCATCACGGAGCGCAGCAGGCTGGCCGGCCCGGAGCTACTCCGCCGTGAGTCTTCCACAACTTTAACAAACTTTTCTCTCTCTCTCTCTCTCTCTCTCTCTTCTCCTCTCACACACACACACACTTTTTCTGTCTTTCTTTCTTTCTTTCTTTCTTTACTTCGCATCTCGACGCCTCGTGCTTGTGTTTGTTCGATGTTCACTACTTTCTCGCGAATTAAGTGGATTTGTTAAAAGACTTAATGTTTGTGGGAGGAAAAAAGAAAAAAGAAAAAGCGACAGATGACCAGGATGATGTTCGGAGTGTGTGTAAGTTTTTTTTGGGTTTTTTTTTTTTCCTCTCTTCCTTCTCTTCCTGCTTTCACTCTCTCCTCCGAACGCGTGCAGGAATGCGCTCGGGCGTTGAGAGCAACTTTACCTGCGTGGAAACTCGCCTACCTGCGCAAGCGACACGGAAATACACCTCAGCGGTGGTCCTGTGAGCGCCTTTCTTTTAGCTCGTGCTTTATTCGACATTAAAAGTTAATGATCCGTCGAGCATCTGAGTTCCATCTCCGGACTTTGGTCGGAGCGGACGCGGTGGGGTGGAGGAGGGTGGTGGTGTTTCTACACGTTTCCCTACACGGTTTGACCTTGCCAGGTCGCGCTAAAGTTTACTTGCGCTAATTAGTTCTTTGTTTATTTTTTATTTTTAATTAGATTTCCGCTTTTGGATGTAAATATCCATCACGAGTTAGATTGTTATCCTCCTCTTTCTCCTCGGCTGATGTAGCTAGTTTTTTGGACAGGGAACGTGTTCGACTTTAAAAGAGGAAGTTGCGCTTTCTGGTCAAGAGAAGAAATTTAAAGAGGAAAGAAGTAGTTAAGAAAAAAAAACTTTTAGTTCACACCCAGTCTGAAACATAGTTTCCAAAAGTGTTTTTTTTTTTTTTTTCTGGGGATCGGTTGTTTTTCTCAGTCCCTCTGTCGTGTGCATGGCTTCTCCTTGATGTTCCCCTGATGGGTGCTGTGTGCGCCCTCCTCCTCCACCTCCTCGTCATCCGCCTATCATGGTTCCTCTTTGGAGAGGCAGAAAAGTGCACATCCGCATGAGCCGCCGTTCACACGTTCACATTCCGTCACGAAATTCTACACTGGAGGAGGCCTGCAGATGCAAAGCCATCCTCCACCACTACCACCACTGACTCCCCCCATCTGTTCAGCGTGTTTTGTTTCACCACCCCGCCCCCCACCGCACACAGGTAACATAGCAACGACTTTACCCATCAATCAGATCTCGGTAATGCAGTGTTTTATGAAAAACTTTCTATTTCAAGTTCTATTCATGTGCTGTATTCTATATTTGCGGCGACAGGTTCTGAATTGTCATTCCTGAAGTACTGGTTGCCCCACAGTAATGTCACAGGGGGGTATTTGTCAGTAGTCAGTTTTCACAGGAGCAAACTTTTTTTTTTCTTAAAAAAAAAAACAAAAACAAAAAAGAAAATGTAAACATTGTTAAGTTTTAATGCAGAGTGTTAATCAATAGTGGTTCCACCCTGGTAAAAGGTTGTTAAGGTAGCGGTGTCACTACTTTTCAGTTAAAGATAAAGCAAAAGTTAAGTCACCTCAAACCATGCAAGCAGGTAGAACAGCATTGTGGGTAATGGAGGAAATAGCTAATGATTTAATGATTTATAGATCAGATCTGTGTTAATCAAAATATTGATTAAAGCAGGTGTTATTTTTAATACAGCATTCTGTATGTTTTAAATATGGTGATGAGATTGAAAATAGATTTTAATGTTAGTTTCGGGTTTCTGGCTGCACTTTAAAAGCTTCATGATGCCATTATCACTTTGCTTTCTTTCCATTAAACAAAGCCTATGCTTTGCTGCTTTATTAATTTTGTATTCAAATGCATTAAACCAGTTAAAGGTCACCTTGGAGATGAAAGGAGGCTCTCCTCTTTCTTATCCTTCCCTGTCAATGACATGCTGCAGTATTGTTATCCTGCCCTCTGTACAGTTTGTTGTTCAGACTTGTTGCATGGCTTTTTTGGCTCGTTCAATTTTGAGGCCTTTTAAATGGTGCAGGATTGAGTGTATATGGTGCAGATTTTAGCCAATCTTCTCAGTCCTTGAGGCTTCTTGAGCCCTGATGGAGAAGGTGATAAAGCTAAAGAAGTGTGTTTTGCATAATTACGAGTCTGACAGGCGAAACCAGTGGATAGAGGAGTCCTAAGAATCTTGTTGAGTGTACAGCTGCAGATGGGTGTATAATGATTTTTTTTTTTAGTGATTTAGTGTATTTATTGCTATTTTTAGTGAGAAAAAAAGATATTGGTAGAGTGAACAGTTGAAAAAAATTGTAGCAGGATGTGACTTGTCTGGCAGATGGTTCTTTAAGTCGCAGGATGGCATATGTGGCTAAAAGTATGACGTATCATTTTGTAATAAGTAATTGTTAAAAAATTAGTAATGTGGTGTGTATGAGAGAAATAATATACTTAATGTTATTGGGAACTGTCACTTAACCTCACACCACCCTGCTATTGATACATTTCCTGTAACAGAAGTTTGTCTGATACTGAATTTGGTATTTTTTTTAACGTGATACAGTAAATGTTAGTCATGTCAAGAATTCGAGTTTTACGTGCATAAAAATGATCTATTTTCTCTAATACAGCTCCACGCCTGATTGAGGAACCACCCAGTTGATGATTCTTTTGTTCAGAATGTTATGCGTACTGTGATTAGACGAGTCTCCAAGTGCAAAAGAGGAATCTTGGCAGTTTAAAGCGTTGCATTTCACGCTGCGTGGCCTGCCTCAGCATCTCAGACTGATGTAAACTGTTCTGGAGCTGCAGTGCTAAAAATTCCTTGTGGCTCTGTTTAGACTCAATTTTGCGCCATTGTTCATTTATTCAGCACTGGTGGGTTGTCTGTAGTTATCGTCATGTAGCATATGATTATACTTCCACCAGTGTGCCTGACCCTAGAAGTGCTGAGTGGTAACTGGATGGTAATGTCTGGATCAGATATAACAGAGCTTAAGCAGATAAATGGGGGAAAGATGTACAATAGAGTAATCTCTCTTAATTATTATTTTCAATTCTAAGTCTCAAGATTATTATTAGGCTTTAACGCTTCACCATTTGTTCATAATTTTAAACAAAATTTTCTTATTGTACAATTTCGACTGTTATGAATAAATCAGATTTAAAACTTAGCATTTCCTGTGAGTGTCACAAAGGCTTGAAACTGATGCTGCGCTGTATATTTAGAAAGTTTCGGGAATAAAACCAGTGAAATTGGAAAGAAACATCGGATAGATAGGTGTCTTTTAGTCACTTTATCTAAATAACGGAAAATTTAAAAAAATCATAGCCATGCAAAAAAAAACCCAACCTGTTACATCTTTTTGAAACAAATGACAAAAGTATAGCACTAAGAGACCCAATAGGCTAATTAATTACTGGAGATATAAAACTGATTTTGTCTGTTGTTTTTTCGGATTTATTCTCGTTTATTTTACACTTAGTCAAATATAGTCCTGTTTTATTAAATATAATTGAAAAACTTTTTTTTTTTTTTTTTTTAAAGATCAAATTTTACAAAAGATGCATTTGAAATCTCAAAAACTTAAACTAAGGCTTCAAATAAAACATTTAGGTCTTCTTGAGTTTGAAAAAAAGTTTTTAATGAATTTTTTTACTGTTTTTAACTAAACTGAGGAGAGACGTTATCGATGTTATCCAATTGTATTATTGACAAAAGTTACTACTATGATCACAAATCTACTATGATTAGAAACTTCTGCACACATCAGGAGTCGGTGGACAGGTGAACAACGCTCGGTGCGGCTGGTTATGTCCATGCCTTCTTTGCTAGTGATGTTTGATTACTGGTTCAGAGGAGAGGTGGGCATCCAGTTTCACTCCTGAGCTATTTATAACCCATCTATTTTAGATAAGATTATGTTCCCTTGGCCTCGTAGAGCTGTGAAGAGCTGGGTAGGTGCTGGTGTGTAGACTGGTTTATTTTACCTGCGTTTGTAGGAGATGAACTATGTCACGTCCTGTTGTAAAATGGACCGCATGCTTTCTTTAACTGCATTTAAGGGTGTCACACTTGTCATGTTTGGTTCCATAAATGCTTAAGCAAAACTACTTGGTTCATCTTATTAAAGGACTAACTGTTGCCAGTTAGTTAAAAATGTCATCGGAAACGCTATCTTCTTATTTTTGCGTACAATGGAAGACATCCTGAACAAGTTTAGGAGCTCATTGGAAGTTCTCAGCTGGTAAAAGTAAAACTGTATTTACATCCACACAATGAGCGTCTTTAATCCAAAACACAGAGTTGTTTCGGATGGAGAGTTCTGTCGCTAAATATACGTAACAAAATCCAACCAATCAGGACCAAATAGACCAAACAAACCGAACTACATGTGTGAACACACCCTAAGATGTACTGTAAGAAACTGAGCTTAGAGAACAGATTGTGGAAAAGAAATATGCAGAATGAGTTAAGTGAAACTAAGTAAGATGGGAAAAGGATAACAGGAAATGAAGCAGCGTGTGTAAATAGAGGAAGTGGAAAAGACAGCAGTTGAAAACTTACTCCATGTGTGAGCATCGAGACGAAGATTCAAGCTGTAATTTCCTACCTACAACCAGTAAACCACTGAAAACACCTCCACAACTTGCAATTTCAGCTCATCAGCCTTGGGTATTTTTGTCAAATACTGCAGTGATGACAAATCAATAGGACTGCTAACACTATGATCAGTGTATAGCAGTGTTAACATTTAGATCCGTTATTCTGATAATGTACAGCCACAGTATCTGGTTCAGTGTACGACTAATCTCTGTTTTCGGAAGGTAATCATTGACATTATCTGATCAAAAAGACTTGCTAGCTAGACTGAAACGTTCTTTGCTGGAGCTGTGTTTGGAAGGGTCTGGGGTGATTTGTAATGATTACGGTTGCTTCAGGATGAATAAAAATTACTTAGGAAGTTCCCAAAAACAGTTGTTTTCCTGTGAGCTTTGCAGGCCCTTCCCTTGTGCTCTCTCCTTCTCCTTCTCGCTCACCTCCTCCTTCTCTCTTGAGCTCCTCATCTGCTGACTAAACGGTTTTGTCAGCTGGCAGAGACTATTCATGTGTGTGTCAGTGATGGTTTTCAGGTCTCCAGCACAGATGCTGCAGGCTGCAGGTGGTAGTCTATTAATTGTCTGAAAGATAGCAGAATTTCAATCAGACTGGATGTCTTGGTAATTCTTTGAAGCTAATGGAAATGTGGCATCATTTTTCTGGTGCCTTTAGGGACTTTAACAAATATTTTTATACAAAAAAACAGTTAAATGCAAAAAAATTGAGGCTGGGACATATAATAATTCTCCAAATTGTTAATGTTTATTAATTTTTTTAAATATTGTGAGTGGAAGCATATTTTTAAAATTAAGTTAAAATTAAGTCTCATTTCTGCTTACCAGCACTAGCCCTGACCTGATAAATCACAGGTGTTTTTCACTTGAAAGTCTGTAGTTGTGTTAATAATAATTAGTCATCAGTCATGCGATTTACTGATTGTTTAAGTCTGCTTCTAGGATTAGTGTGAAAAGAAACGAGTGTAAATGGAAGCGGCCAAGGGGGAGGATGGCATGCCTGCGGCAACACTGCAGAACCTGTTCCTCCTGAAGCGGCAGTCTGTGCCTTCGAGCCCTCCGAATAGTCGCTTCAAAAAAAAAAAAGCCTAGTTCTTTATCTAGAACCCGCTGTTCAGGGTTCTGCTCCTGTCAGTTTTGAGATGTAGCAAACTAACAATAGAAGCTGATGATCTAACGTTAGCGTCAGCCTCCTCACAAGGCTAGTTCCCTCAAAATTGCAGGATGAGGCAGAGATGTTGATCGTGTCAATGGGTGTGGAGGAGGCGTTTGCAGTCTAGAGTCATGTGTGTGGAAATAGTACTTCTGTATTGCAGGGTTAAGCAGTTTGCTCTCGAGACGCTCTTGCTTATAGATGTGCACACTTTTGTGGTGCTGTATCATCATATCAGGCAGTGATTCATGTCCAGACAGTGTGAAAGTTTTTTGAGGAAGAGAAGAGAAGAGAAGAGAAGAGAAGAGAA
Organism: Bagarius yarrelli; assembly: GCA_005784505.1. Taxonomy (NCBI): domain Eukaryota; kingdom Metazoa; phylum Chordata; class Actinopteri; order Siluriformes; family Sisoridae; genus Bagarius; species Bagarius yarrelli. Next base: position 237,080 of record VCAZ01000063.1, on the reverse strand, counting down.
GAGAAGAGAAGAGAAGAGAAGCTTGACCAGATCCTTCTCTGAGTCTCTAAGTGGGATGGGCAATAGGAATGGGTTTTTTTGCTTCGGGTCTCAGTGTCTGGTAAAGATGCTGCCATCCTCTATTTTATTAGTAGTATAGTATTATTATTATTATTTATTGGGGTGTTTTGTTACCAGATTTCTTTTATAAGGTTAAAGGTTTAGATTAAGCCTATGGTGAGGGCTTGATAATGTGGAGAGGATGCTGGTGATAAAAGTAGGAAAACTCGACAATAAACATTATCTACAAAAGTTGTCAAAATGATGGATATGACCTTTTTCATAAACCACATTTATGTATTTAAAACTTGGCCTGTTTATGTTCATTTTTAATAAATTTTGCCAAATGTGTTACCATATAACATGTTAAATTGTTAAAATATTTGTTACATTCTATATTGTACAAATTTGTGGGAAAAAAAGGTATAGCTTTAAAATATATTAAACATTACCTGTTATTAAAAAAAATTAAAACACCTGAAATCCAGGTAATGCCCAAAACAAGCTAGTATCCTAGCATAAAGCTAGCCTGCCAGCTGACACAGTTAAAATTAATGATAAAATTGGTTTGATGAATATGGCTTCTTTAGCATTGACAGGGCTATTTTTTAATTAGATAATTAAATAACAACACATGATGTTAGAAAGTCGATGATGTTTCTATTAGGCTCAAAAATGCATTCAAAAATGTTGTTAATGAGATGATGATGCGATGTCAGGATGCGTAAAATGTACGTAAAAATCATGACGTTTTCTACTGTGATATCATACAGATCTGGTTTCCTCTTTTTTAAATTAAGAAAAATGTCGCATTCAGGGCTTTTGCAAACTTTTTAGATCCGGCTCAAATTTTAATAACGTGTTGTTTGCATATTGTCATTAATCCAGCAGTGTCACTCGACCTGTCCGTGTTCCTCATATGCTTACATAGCTATTTGTTTTATTACGTGAAAAGCATGTCGTTCCACCTGTATTCAGGTATTTGTTGATATGTGCGCTTCACAGAAGGCGTGACGCTAATGAACGCTGTGTTGATACACACAATCTGCATGTAATTAACCTTAATACTTTTTATTGAAGGAGTCATAATTAGACATGATTAAAGAGCAATACTAGCTAAAGAAAGTTAATACACAGCCCTCATCCCCAGAGGTTCATCTGAGCCATGCGTCTCATCTTTTTTTTTTTTATTGTAAATGCCTCGTGGCAATAAAGACAGTAAACCAAAAACAGAAAGGTGAAAAGCAGATCGCTTCCGTCTCCAGCAACACGATACGGGAGAGTCGGTGTGTATCTGAGGAACGGCAACATTTTCATCCTGTTCTGGTTGTTGGCTGAATCTGTTGCCAAAGTTTAGGATAAAGGAAAGTTTAGGATAAAGGAAATGCTTTGACTGATTTGTCCCTGATATGTAAAAAAATAAATAAATAAATGATGGGACGAGCAGGTGTGAGGCGTTCGGTCATGCGGTGCACAGAGCAACACACTGAGTCATCCTGTTGTCCTACATTTCTGTTTACCGTCACAGCATCTAAGCAGAAAGGATGACACTCGATCTAATAATTATAGTGGATCTGATGACACCTACGCCCACATGAGGTTCTAGCACTTCATCGTGACTGTTTATCTCATGCACTTTAAATGTGACCTATCCTTGCTGCTTTGTTTTTTTTTTTGGTAACATAAAATGTCTTGTAAAAGTAACGAATGATCATGATGGAGGAGGAGAAACCAAAGAAGAAAAGAGGCAAAGTTCACTATAGCCTTCTCTCTGGCCCAGTTCAGCTCAGGGTTGCAGTAAATATTAACTCGCTTATCACAGGGCATAGGACATGCTCAGCTAGTCTGCAGAGCAGAAGCAACATTCTCTGTGTTTTTAATGAAATCAGAACTGATTTAGTGTAATTCTATAAGCTAGCTATATCATTTCACAGACATTTTTCATCTTATGTATAGTAGCAGTCATTCTTATTACACCTCACTGTTCTGGGTGTGATATAGGTTTTATAACTGGGGACAGTACAATACGTTTAATGTAAGTCGTGCTGGATGAGAGGGAGTCTGCCAAATGCCGTAAATGTAACTATATGGTCAAAAGTTTTGGAACAACTGATCATCACACCCATATGTGTTTCATGGCTTTCCAGCCATAGTCTCCGTCTTCCTCCTATAATAACCTCCAGGCGTCAGTGCAGATTTTCCACTAGATTATGTTGTGTGACTGTGGGGATTTGATCATTCAGATCAGACACTAATGTTGGGTGAGGAGGTCTGGGGTGTCATGCTGGAACAGTGTTTGGGTCTCTTAGTTTCAGTGATGGATTAATTTAAATGATACAACTGTTCTAGACAAGATGTTTTAGACCACTGTGTGCCATTCAGCTGATACGAGTTTGGAGAAGACATACTTATGATAGAGCTGGATTTGCTTTTTAGATGTAACATGGTCATATGACTATAAAATGATCAGAAAAAGGATTTCTTAGATATTTTAGATATGTTATTTAAATCCTGATTAAGTTCTACTGAAAAATGGATAAAAAAGTCAAACTGATGCTCTCATTAATATTCATGAGTTAAAATTACTATTTGACTATTTCTGCATGTATTCTACATCTTAATAACACGTGTGTAGTCAGTAGGTAAAAAAGTAGCCTCAGTGTCCTTTCCTGTAAATATCCACTTCACCTTTCGATCTTTAGTGGTCTGGAATGTGACAGAGGTCAACTGCTGTCGTGTTTACACACATGCTATACAATGCTAAAGCTAGACTAGTTAAATTATTTGTGCTTAATATAATATAAAAAGTTAACCCATCAATTAAACTCCAGTGACCTTTCTGTTAGAATTAAGGAAGTTTTACATTCAGTTTTTATATTCAGCTCAAAGGCTTAAAATACTTTCAATCACAACCCTGTGTGAACTGTCCAATGCTGTGTGTGTTGAATAAATTGCTCCAAATCTCATCAGCACATCCGACCGGCCAAAGTGCACAAGATTAGGAGAGTTTGAAACTTTAAAGATTTTCTACAGACTGCACAGAGCTAGGGAAAGCTGCTGCCATCTAGCAGCACCGCAGGCTGCCGAGATACAAGTTTCTGAAAGCTGACTTTTACTATGGAATGAAAGGAAATAATTGTCATTTAATTATTAAATGCTTATGTAATGCAAGCCAGCGATGCTACAGACTGATGCAGTCTGTATGTTTTTTAAAGCACACATGTCTCTGTGAACTCTGTGGGGTTTTATACAAGGCAAGGCAAGACAAGTTTATTTGTATAGCACATTGCATACACAGTGGTACCAGGAAGTGCTTTACATCGGAGGAATTACAATTACTATATAAATAAACACAAAATTACAAACAAACAAGGAAATACTAAAAAAAAGATTTAAAATTGATTTAATATGAATGAAAACAGGTAAGAATATGAAATGATTACAGTCAGTTTGGATGTAATACGGTGCTTGTTAAATTAAAACTAAAAAAAAGATTTAAAAGATAGTGTGTGTCAGTGCTAAAGATCTCTCACTCATTCCAAGCGTTAGCTAATCACACACTCCTATTGGCCAGAAGGAAGTCACCTGATCAGCCTGGCTAAGTCGCTCACTCGGCACCTACCAAACTGGCTGGTGGGCGGAGATTTTCTGGATTCATTGAACAGACTGTTTGGCTCTGTGTTGGTATCTGATCAGCGACGTGGCGTGTACTTTGATCGATAGCCGTCTCTGCTGCAGGGATATATTAAGACAAAAAAGGCTAATTTTTGCAAACAAGTTTATAGTGAAGTTTTTTGCAATATTATTGGGAACAATTAAGCTCCTAAAAAAAGGAAAGGTTTACCATTCCAGGAAAGATCTTTACTCATTAAACATCTTCATTCAGAATATAGGAACATGCATAATATGCAAATTATAACTGCAAATGATCTATTTTTTAGCTATTATTACATTTATTATTGACAACAAAGGTTTTTTTACATAGTTAAGTTTGATCGTCAGCTATTTAAGTTTACTTCTGTGGCTTTTAAAAAAAAAATTTCCTTCTCTAGTAATAAGCACATAGTTGATATGTGATCATTTTAAAGGCCTGAAAATATTTGAACAGTGACTTGTCTTTAGTGAAATCCTGATCAGGGTTGTAGTTGATTTATCCCAGGACTTGTGAGGTGCCAGTACACTTAGAAGATCTGATCGAGCCTCACACACACATTGTCACACACTTATTCATACCTTCATTTCTTCTGAAACCTAAAAAACCTAAAAAAAAAAAAAAACATACACAAACAAATCTATATAATATTTCCTCATAGTTATTTCAGGGTTCTCTGAAAAAACATAAGTAATATGTTAAAAACTCCCAAACTCCATAGTAGACTATCTACAGTGATGTACCGCAGATGCCCTTGTTTAGTAATTATCTTCATCTGGCAGGTCATTAGATTTACAGGACAGTTTAACGAGTTACTATTACCCTTTAAAATGCCTTTTCCCTTAAACAAAAACTAGTACTTTCATTCATAATCCCTTATTTATGAATGAATGTGCACTTTTTGTACACAAAAGTCTCAGGAAAGTAGCTTGGATGTTGTGTGTGTGTGTGTGAGAGAGAGGGAGAGAGAGAGAGAGAGAGAGAGAGAGAGAGAGAGAAGCTAAATTAGACTGACAGAAGGTTTACCTCAGAAGATAAAGATAAACTGAGATCTAGAGGCGGGGGAAGGGAAAAGTGAAATAAGAGCGACTGACAGAAATACAGACTGTGAGAGGAAAGAGAGTGTGTGTGTGGTGTTGTTGAGTGGGAGACTGTAAGATCTACAGTAGACACAGAGCAGAAACACGCACACAGTCGCCACGTTTAGACACTTTCTGACTTACTGCTGTCCTGAAATCTCGTCCATAACAGTAGCTGTCTGTGATGCTGTACCTCAGCTTCAACCTGTGTCCTTACTAGCCAAAAAAAATATTTGATTTTGCAGCCTTATAATTAAATAATATAGTTTATTACTTTTTTTTATTAAAAAAAATACATACTGGCATTGGTGCTAGTTGCTACTTTTTATATTAAACCTTTGCATACTCATCACAGGCACAAATGAGCTCTGCTATTTCCTAAGAAGTTTTATTTGTTTCACAGTCTCTATACACGTTTATGTATTGGTGCAACATAGTTCCAATTTTCTTTTCTTTTTTTTTTTAAATGAAGTCAAAACTATGAAGAGTAGTGGTATGAACAGTAGCACATATACCATGAGAGCTGTAGTAAAACAATAGTTGAACATGGTCTGCATATAAATAGTGAGAGAGAATACGGGGACGTGCCCATGTAAACTGGGTGTTGTGCAATGTGTTCAGTGGATAATGCATATGTGAAGGTGTGCAAGTCACACGAGTCCATGAAAGTGTTAACATGTATAGTCGAGAGTATTTTCTTCCTGATGTCACACGTTGGTTCAACTCCATCAGTGCAATCTTGCTCGGTGCACAGAAAACTAAGGTTCACCTGTCACTTTTCGTCACCGCATAGCATGTACAAAGGGTCAACGTATCTGTAATTGGATCTGTGTTTATTAAGAGAGAGAGCGAACCAGGGGCAATAACTATAAAATAATGATCAGGAGTGTAGGCCAGGGTGAGTTTGTATTTTAAATAGCCTGGAATGCACAGAGCTGGAAATGGGTGGGAGTTCAGCAGGCATTATGGTGCAACGTGAGGTTCTGCTCCGGACGGCAGCTGTGCAAAAGCTGTGCGTGTGTGTGTGTTTAAAGAGATTCAGGTGTGTGCTGCTCAGTCAGGCTGTCTCTTCTTATACCATTACAAGACACTTATCCTTCTGCTAGGCTGATACTCAAAAGATGAAGGATGCTGACTGTCATTCTCAGCAACACAAAACCCCACATTTATCCATCCACCTTTCAGTCTAGCCATCTATTCATCCACCCCCTTCCCTTTAACCTGAAGCTCCCGGCAGTACTGCTTGAACCAGCATGTATACCGTATGCAAAAAAAGCCAAAGGTCGCGTCAAGGCCACCTGTTAGAAATGACAGCTGAGTGCCGCTTCTCTCTGCTTCACTCCCCCTCCTGCTTTTCTCTACCTCTCTCTCTCTCTCTCTCTCTGTCTCTCACTCTCACACTCCTCCTCCTCTCCCCTGCCGTTCTCTGTTAACCCCTTAGGGATGGTCCACCCAGTATGCAAACACACTTGCTCTTTCGCTCTCTTGCTTCTCGTTTCTCTCTTTGAGTTTGTTTTGTTTCCTTCTCTTTTTTTTCGGCGTCTTCGCTCCTTTGCTACTCTCACAGTTCTGTCCATTCGGTTCTAAAAGAGTTTGGTGTATTCCTGTGAATACAAGCTTTACATACTCTGATGAATGCAACAGAGCAGTCAGCCCACAGCGTGTTTGTGTAATCGAAGCGTTTAGAACACTGACTCGCACATTTTACTCAATGAGGTTCAGTGCTGCTCAGGCAGGAGGCTGCAGGAAACCAGGGGAAGTCCACTTAAAAGTTGTGAGAGAAGGGTGATGGGGTACAAAGAGAAAAAAGGACAAGCCTTGTTTTTCTGATGAACATATTAAAGATGCAATTTTGTGTCTTTTTTTTATGAGGAGGAAAAATAGGACAAGCCTTCTTGTAAACCCAGTGACACTTTAAAATGTTTTATGCCTTGAGTGTGTTACTTCAGTTACTAAAAAAATGGCAGATTTTAGTGTGGGCGTGTGGAGCAATGTTTTTGGTTGGGGGTAAAGCCTATTTCAGAGCCAGAAATGTAAACAAAAGGCTGACGCAAAGAAATGGTTGCACATATTTATCCAAAAAGTGTTTGTTCCACAGTATTTAAAAAACAATGTTTAGTATAATGGTAGCAAAATGTTCAGAAAAACTAAAGATCTTTTTTCAAAACAAAAAGCTAAAGAAATATGATTAGGAACATTGATGGGTTTTTATAATAAGCGATTTCAAAAGCATGTACATTTGTGTTACTTTAGAATAAATGTTAATCTTGGCCCTAATGAGATTGCATTAAAAAGGAGGAGCGATAAGTTAAGGAGATTAGATGGACGTGCTGTCAAACCTGTTCAGCCTGAATCCCCTTCCAAGGTTCTTTTTTCTGTGAATCCTCTTCTGCATGTGGAGAAGCAGCCCCCACCGTTAGCAATTCTCCACCTCCTACACCCGCCACCCCTCCCTCCTCATCTTCACTGCACTGAAACCGATCCAGGAGCCGCCTGGCCTGTGGAGCCAGCAGAACATGATAGCTGGTCTTGCCAACACTTGCCCGTGCCACTCACTCTTGGATGCAGAAGCAGGTGATCCTGAGACTTCTTGTTAGAGCTTGGTTTCATCCAAAAGTGTGTAAACATGTTGAGAAATTGTGTGGGTTTGTTTTGTTTTTTTTGACTCATGAAAATTGCTTGGTCCTCCTTTAAGTGCACAGTCACTTGTTGCTTATTAACCATAATTTGCTTCTGGCAGATGCGGGAAAGATCTTTCTGACATTTCTAATCCTCTAATCCTGTCCATCTGCTTCTATGCACTGCTCTCCTCTCATCCGCCCATCTCTACCTATCAATTTATTTTTCCAGAAAACTTGCGCTTATAAATGTAGTTTAAATGCTGATGTGACTGTTGTAAATAAAGTCATGGTCCATCTGAATACCTGTAGTGAAGATGGTGTTGGTCCTGTCTGGCTGACTGGCTAAAGACTCACCTGGCCTCAATAGGTTGTGTTTTGGCAGGAAGTGTCAGCTTACCAGCTTAGCGAGCAGAGCGCTCATTCTCCTGTTACCTTCAAACAAAACCCTGGTGCTCTGAGATGATGTCACCGTCCGTCTTGTAGACTTTTCTCTTTTACCTAAACCATCAAGAATCATCTAAAAGTGTGATGTATCTTTAAATGAGCTTCCATAGCAGTGGGTTCTTATGGACTTATTATACAACTGAAATTATTCACGTAAAAAGATAAATTCTAAAGATAAAAATGTACTGCTGACTTTTTAGACGTTACCTAGTGACTGTCAATAAGACACTATTCATTTTAGTCACTTAAAAATGCTTTTGTTACCAAATGATTGATTTGAGACTGATGATACTGAAGTTATGTGCTGTTTATATCCTCGTTCTAGCTTTTTTACTCTGCGATTGCAGACATTATTTTTCATAATAATTCAAATCATATCTGCAATCGCAGAGTAAAAAGCTAGAACGAGGCTATAAGCAGCACATAACTTCAGTCAATCAGTTCTGCAGTGGTGTGTAACAATATAGGTTTTTTATTGATGGTGTATTAAAATACTAACTTCTGATATTAATAAGTTACGGTTTAAACTGATTTATTTTTTATGTTAATATTTAATTAAAAATCCTCAGGAGACTTCCTCCTCCACTCCTGTAGTTGTCGCTGACGCACATAGCCTCAGAAGCGAGTATGGCAAAGAAAATCAAGCTGCCATTTTTATTTATTTATTTTTTGAAATATTGCAACATATTGAAATATGTTTTGTATTGCAATATATCGTGATACATTATATTATGATATTTATGGTATCGTGTGGCTCTTGGCAATACACAGCCCTACAGTTCTGTCATTATTTGTTTTCTTTTTTTGAGCATGTATCAGTATTAGTAGTAAACACAGCAAATGTGTAGAGAATGAGATTCATCAGAATGCATCAGATTTCAAGCAAATGAGTTTATCCATTTTTATTATTATAAGTAAATATTATAAGATTGTGGTACTCCTGTGTGTGTGTGTGTGTGTGTGTATGTTTTATTTTTTTTAGGTGAGGATGCAAGGTTGAATTGTTTATATTATTAATATAATGATGATGGTTGTGTGTATGTGGTTCTGTAGTGTCTGGCCCTGTTCTCAGAATAGGAGTGTGTCAGAAACATCTGACACTACTGCCTGAAATGAGCTCGCTGCCTCAGTTTTTTTTTGTTTTTTTTTTGGAATTTATTTGCTTTATTGATAGGACAGAGGGATGACATGGGGAAGATAGTTAAAAAGGTGGGATTGGAATAGACCTTACCAGAATTGAACCGGGAATGCAACAACCAGCGCCTTAAATCACTACACCCCGGCCTCACGGTTAAATAAATGACATCACATGGCCTGCTTTGTTTCTCCTGCCATCAAAAACTGCAAAGGTACAGATGATGATGTTGAGGAGATGTTGCTTAATCTCCTTGTGATCTTCGTGTGTGTGTGTGCGCGCATGTGTGTCCACATACTTTGGCAGCTATGCATTCCAGACCACTCCCAGCTCTCAGCACTACAAGCAAAGGTTCGGGCCTTTTGAACTGCATTCAGTTTTTCTGCTGAGGATGTAACATACAGCTAGCAGGATGAGATGAGTCTTTGCAAATTCTACGTTCAAACATCACCTCTTCATTTTGTTTCTATGAGGAAAGCTATAGGTCGTATTAGGGTGCCGTGATCAGTGTGGTGTGTGAGACCGAGGAGGACGATGGCAGGCTGAGATCTCGGCAGTGGTGATGGAGGGGGGTTTAGAGGAAAGGAAGGAGGAGAATAGCTCAGGCATTCCGTAGGCCTTCCCAGCCACCACACCAAACAGGAAATGCATGAATTTCCCTACTAAGAGAGAGAGATAGAGAGAGAGAGACTTTCCGTTCCTTTGTATTGCTTAAAAACATTTAGTTGAAAATGAAGGCTGGTGAGGAACGATGCAGGTATTGTGGGATACAAGTTTTTTTTGCTCTATGGAAAGTTTCAAGTATTTCTTTTCCCCATCTTGCTGACTCACAGATGTGGGTGTGTGTCGCAGAGTGAATTTACAACGCTACAGCCATGCTGTATCCTTCCGAACCTTTATCCACCCTCCTTTTTCATCCTTTTCATCACGCAAAACAAAAAGGAGCTGGGTTCCTTCCTTATAGCTCAAATTCTCTGACTAGTGCATTCTGGGTCATATTTTTGCACCATACTTTCCTTAATCTCTTGCACTTTGCTTAATCATTGTTCATAGCCAGAGCTACTCATTTATCATGGCAGATTTCATACATTACATACTTTGTTGCTGGCTTCCAAACACTTCTAATCATCTTACCAAAGGTTCTCCATCTCCTTCTCCAACCATAGCAACAGTTTTACCACCATCACCATACTTTAAACAGGAAATATTGACAATACTTGGTATGCATCCCCAAGAGTATGTAGCTTCCATCACAGTTTGATAAAGGAGGAGCTACGGTCCCATGCAGCAGCATGCATTTTTTTTGCGTTTTTTATGTTGAGTAATGGATAAGGGTGCGGCCGCAGCAGTGCACGTTAAAAAATAGCCATGTAGTAGTAGCTTTGACTGTTTCATTTCTTTTATTCTAAATCATGGATGATCGTTGGTGGGGAGGGGACTCCGAGATAATCATAGCCTTCTGTAGCTTGTGCACACAGGAGCAAAGAGAGACAGAGAGAGAGCAGCACTCTTCCCTCGTCTGCTCTCTAAGCCACTTCCTGCTTTTGACTCAGCCCAACCCCCCTACTGTTCCTCTCTCTCTCGCCTGTGAGCCGATTTCACTCAGCGAGACGGACGCAGACGGACTGGCCCCTCCGATGTATTTGTGTCTCCAACATCTTTCCTGTCTATCCTCCTGTCGTCTTTCTGACCGTTTTCGCATCTGTCTTTCTTTCACTCCTTACCTTAGCCTCTATTCCTTTTTATTTTTCTTTCTCTCATTTTTTCCTTTCTGTCTTTTAACTCTGTCTCTTTTCTTCTCTTCTCCCTTCTTAGGAGTGCTTCATCTCTCTAACGTCTTTCGTTCGTGCTCCGTGGCCCCACCCTCCTCTCTCTGGGATGGGCCCCCCTCTTTCTCTCGCTCTGGCTGTTAGTATCAGTCTCCTGCAGCTGCTGCAGTCCTTTTGGCTTTACTGTTTTTCCTTCTAGGCAACACTGTGCAGGCCATTGTTGGCTCTGCTTGAGATGCTTCGAGGCAAGAAAGTTTTTCTTCCTTTAGCAGAGCATTTTCTCAAGCCGACTTCCTCAAATCTCAGAACAGAAACCACCAAACATGAAATAAAGGACAGCAAGATCGGCCTTTAAAATGTTAGCATATTGTTTTAATAGTGATTGCTCTGTAGTGCTTAGTGCCATGGAGGTTTTTTTATTTTAAGGCAGCTAGTTTGCAAGATTTTGGCAGCACAACCCAAAAGAGACTAATATTTTCTCCATAACATCATGATCTTGGGGAAATTGTAGATAAATAAACGATGGATACTCTTCTTAGTTCATTAAAATGCTGTGCAGTTTGATCATTATGAAGGACAATAAAAAAAAGGAAAGCCTCTCTTTACCGATAGCTTGTTTAGTTTAATATCCGGAAATCAATGAGTTAAATGAGTCAATTCCTACTCTATCTCTTATCATGTGTTACATGTCTTTAAATGATTTATCCACCAGCATTTTGCAGCTGAATTGACATATTCGTCATAGTGGCTTTGATTGATTTATATCTATTATTTTTACAATATAATTGTTTATCCTCATATATTAAGGGATTCATTAAAGCTTAATCTTAATAATCCACAATATTCCTATTTGATGTGCTTAAAGTTCTGTGACTCGGAAAAGTAGCAGCAGCAGCCAGCTATCGCTGAACATTTGTTCATTTAAACAATGACCACATACATAAGCAAAAGCAACAGGCAGTCGAAGTCAGGTTCTCTGGACGTGACTGTATACAAAAAGAATCATAAATGTAGCAGCGCTGCTGGACACTTACACCTGTCTGTGCAGGAAGAGGGGAGAGGCCTTGAAACTCAAGTTATTTATTGTTTAATATTTTGTTGCCTTTTCTTCTCAAGACATTGAGCCAAACCTGCTTTTTGATATTTTTTGGATATGTTGTTCATTGCACCGAAATTAACTGATTTTATAAACTTGGCCTATATGAATAGTTTTAAAATGCACATAAAGCAAATAATCCTATTACTCCTGTGTATCTCCTCACTGCTGCTTCAGCAGGGTTTCCTCATTTCCAAGTTTTAGCTTGAAACCAGTATATTGTAGGTGCTGGGAATTTGAATGCTCAGTCTGTTAGCCCCACTGCTGTTCGGCAGCATGTACGTAAACACACACACACACACACACACGACGTGATATAAGAGGACTTTGAGATGTTATAACCCTCCCTGAAGTCTGCGGCTATTTAAATGAGCAAGTGCCTGATCTTTTGATGCTTCTAACAGTTAAAACAAAAATAAACAAAACAGCCTAATTATACCCACCAACACAGATTAGGCTTTTGGCCTTAAGTCGTAAATCTTGCCGGAAGCGACACGACTCTAACCATCAGTGTTTGTGTCAGAATTGACTCAGTAAGTCACACTCAGAGAAAATACACGTACTTATAATTATAATTATTTTAACAGTGACAAACCAGCAGAGGACACGTTCCAGATATAAAATTTCAAAAGAAAAAGCTTTTCCAACACATTCAACCCTTTTTTTGGATATGGTCTCTTTGGACCGCACCCTCTAGCCAAAAAGGTCAGGGGTCGACTTGAAATGGCACTGTAGAGAAAAATGTGTTTTAGGTCATGAAGAACATCACCTGCTGTTCAAATAATGAGTGCACAAAAGAGATCTTTCTTCTTGTATTAAGTTTAATAATCTTCCAAATAAATACTGCTGACAATTATTGTATTTTCTGTAAATGATTCAATGTTTATATATTTATATTTATAAATATTTTGTTTTTTGTTTTTCTTAGCCATGGAGAGTGCTTTACCCGAGAAAAGGTGTGTTGAAGATGGCAAAGCCTCTCAGCAGCAAGAGGAGCTTTCCACACCGATGGAAGGTGAAACCACACTCCCTCTGTTTTAGGAGTTAATACGTTGAAGCGGTCAATTAAAATAAATTCTGACTCTTAAATGTTTGTGGGTTACAGAGAAGCTGCAGGGTGACCCAGAACTCTCCGAAGCATCGGGAAAGGAGAACGAAACTGAGGAAGAGCTGGAGAAAGTAGAAGTCGAGCAAAAAGTGGAGGAAAATGGAGAGTCCTTTGCCAACTCCACAGAGCATACTGAAAAGAACACTGGCCAAATGAACGGAAACGCAGACGATGCCGCCTTGAACTCGTCTCCTAAAAACACAGTCAGATCTCCCTCTGCTAACCGCACGGGAAGGAAGAACCAGGTACAACTAGCTCTTCTAAAAAACTGTATGCTAACCCATCATGTCCTCAGAATAATTTACTGTACATGTCTGTACACCTACAAGCAATAAAGAAGCAGGTAAAATTCTAAATTAAATAAATCCTAATTTCTATTTTGTTTCTAGTTTTTTGGCTTTAAATCTACTATAAAAAAAAATAATTCATATTACCCATGTTGATTTCTAAATAATTTATTTACTATATTTCTAACATTTTTGTTAACTTTCACTAGTTTCCATCTTAAGTCAAATTTAATATAGTTTAAGATGAAAAGACAAACAAAAAATGAAAATGGTTAAAAATGTTAAAATTATAAATTGTTTTTTTTTATTTAAATTTTAGTTAGTTATTTAAATTTCTCCAAATGTCTTCTCAAATAAACATAAAATATTTTTATAGTTCCACAAAATATTTTTATTCCAAGTAAAAAAAAAAAATACATTCTCTACAAAAATGGAAACTATTACATTAGATTTGTTTCTTTGGCCTATTTTAAAGTGTATTTACGTTTATTGATTAAAGCAGTTTATAAAAAAAAAGCTGATTTATCTTCACATCCTTATCCCAAGCCAAGCCAACGTTAAACATCTGATAAGATTATAAATCAATCACATGATTCATTTAAGGTAATAAGGCATAGTGAGAAACACTCCGAGTGGCCCACTTGTTTTCTTGGCTTTAAATCACCCCAGAGGTGCTGCTTTGGGTAGAAGTTTGCACGGCTGAAACGAATGGCAGCAAATGGTGCCCTCTCAATCCCCCCTTTGTCAGTAACCGTGCACGTCTTGCGCCTCCAATTAAAACACTGAAACGCTCCTCTGTGGAGAAAAAAAACAGGTGTTTCAACCCCCCTCCAGCCTTCAGCAGCGTTGAGTGTGTTTCCATGCGTTTAGCTGCCTGTCCCACATGTTCTTGATGCTCACTGCCAGCTGGAGCCACTGCCTTCTTCAGGACACATGCAGAGGCCACTTGTGGTGCGCCGAGTCCTTTCACAGAGATCCGAAAAACACAGCGGCTTTTACACCCCTCTAAACCTCACGCTGCCCGACCGTCCGCCTGCCTCTCACGTTTCACACCATGAGCTGTGCTAAGCGAAACCTTCTCTTAAGAGAACCGAGCTCAAAGACGCTTTTCTCTAGTTATGTAAAAAAGGAAGTTATTAAAGGCCAATATTTAGACTTTTTTAAAATAATAAAATATATCCAGCGGTGTTATCACAATTACTGGTGAGGCTATCATCTGCATCACTACAGCTTCAAGAGCAATTAAATGCATATTTTAATAAAAATAGAAACGGATATCCTAAACAAACAGCAGCATTATTTAATTAAAAATAGAATATAATTGAATAAGAAATAAAACACAGTGTGCGGTTACATAAAAAGTAGTTTTTATGTAACCACACAAAAAGTGAAAGATGACACAGATGAATGAATGAAATAAATCATTTATCATTTTAAAACTCAGATCATTTTAGTTTTAATTGGTGTGACACAGAGAGCAAGTGTGTGCTCACCTTATGACAGCTTTCTGATAAGATGCCCTTTTCCAGTTTTCGTCTTTATTTTCGAAAGGTTCTTTCATTCTGACGCTTGCGTTATGTAAGAGTGGGTCAAGAAGAACAACGGGACCGCTGTTGTGTCCGACTGCTGTGTCTGTAAGGACTTTTCTCTGTGTTACAGGAAGTGAAAGACCGCTCTTCCTTCATCTGTCCACTGTGTGATAAGAACTGCCAGACGCAGCATTATCTCACTATGCACATTCGACAGGTACAGAATAAGAGTCTGATCTGTGTTTTTAATAATGAATTAAAAAAGTTACACAAGATACAAGAAGAGATTAATAATATTATAAGTACAATTTTTCTTCATTCCTCTATAGTTTCGAATGCATATCATTTTGAGCGTAAAATATTTGATTTTCTACTTTTAAATTGTTCAGTTCAGGCAGTGAACCGTCACAGATTTTTTTTCATTTTATTTGGCTTAAAGTAAAAAATAAATCTCGCTTATCTTCATTTCCTGGTTATCTTTAGCATAACACAGAGATCGGAGGAAGCGATCACTCATGCAGCATCTGCGGAAAGGCTCTGAGCTCAGCCAGCTCTCTGGATCGCCACATGTTGGTTCACAGCGGAGAGAGACCCTACAAATGTTCTGTGTGCGGTCAGACCTTTACCACCAACGGAAACATGCACAGGTAAATCCTGCGTTATTCCCAAATGTTTATATGCCTCCTAGATATAGCTATATTTCAGCTAATTAGGTTGCTATTGTACAAAGCGTGGAAAAGGTGGTTTATAATCATTAGATAAACATTTAACTTGAAAGATGTTAAACGAGTGCAATTTAATTACGAGAAACAATCTGAGTTTTTTGTTTATTAACTCAAAGTGCCACGTCAGCACTTTTTCGCCACATCATTTCTTTCTCCTGCGGCCTCACATCGTATCCATACTTGGGGAGGAATACTTGGTCATCTGGAAACTTTTTGTGTACTGTAACGTGTCTTACATACTCAGTTTCATATAGTATATGGAATTATTTGACTTCGGAAGGGACCTTGGTAGTGTTGAGTCTCACCTAGTTAATATCATAAGCAAAGTTGGCTAACTATATAATTTTTTTTTATAAATTGTTTTAATAGTTTTTTTTTCTTTAACTACATCTTATAGTTTGCTCATGTTAGCCAGAGATAGCTCTTTTCTGCTCTTTTTTTACACCGCTCCTTTGCTATGTAGATAAGCAAAAATAAACTGATGTGATGTAACTAATATCCCTGAAAGTGTTGAAGATCGGGGAGTAAATATAACAGCTATATAAAAGCAGATAAATCTTTATAAAGTTCTGTCAAGTAAAAAGGTTATTTAAAAAGTTACTGGCAAACTCTTCTGTAACGAGGAAGCGAAGCGTTGGAGGAGCCAAAGGTGGCTGTAATGTCTGTGCTGATGTGTGAACTCTGTTTA
This sequence comes from Bagarius yarrelli, assembly GCA_005784505.1. Lineage (NCBI taxonomy): Eukaryota > Metazoa > Chordata > Actinopteri > Siluriformes > Sisoridae > Bagarius > Bagarius yarrelli. Next base: position 220,908 of record VCAZ01000063.1, on the reverse strand, counting down.
GATGTGTGTCGCATCAGGAGCTTAAGATAGAGATGTATGCACAAGCTTCTGTGTCTGTGTGTGTGAGATAATTCTGTTTGCGCGCTGCGCTTCAGTGTGTGTTTGTGCCCATTTTCGTTTGTGGTGGGGTGGCTATGGGATGAGCATAGAGGCCCTCCTTGTGCAGTTGAGACATGCAGGCATTCCAGCTGGGGGTGGGAGAAGAAAAGGAGTGTGTGTGTGTGTGTGTTTGTATGAGTGAGAAAAAGAGGAGTAGGAAAAGAAGAGGGTGGGGTTTAGTGAAGAGATGTGCTAAGTATCATTCTGATGCTTGAGGCCATCTTGAGGATGTTTATTTCCCAGATGTGAGAAGGAAGTGCCATAAAAGAGAGCAGGTCCTCGCCTTTTGTGATCGACAACCTCACTGGTCGAATCGACTCCAAATAATCCATTGTCATTGCAAAACATATGGCAGCAGACAGCCAAATTTATACTGTGCTCCAGAGCACCCTCTGGCTGTAGAGTTCTGACATAGCACAAGAAAAGTTCTGCACTTTCTGCATCAGGTCATCTGAAACCCAGGAACACTTTTAACTGCCTTGCCTCTTCTGGCGTGAGCGCTCATTGTTTGCTTAGTGCATTCGCTAGCTTTCTTTGGTGACGAGACTAGAGAGCTGCGATGTGAGATGGAACAGGATTCAGGCTGCTGAGTTTGGGTCCACATATGGACGGCCCCTCGCTCCATCTACTCTGCTATTAATATCCATCCCTGGCTGCAGAATGTAAAACAAGCTTCTGAACGCTGCGCCTGCTGACATTTATCCTCCCTCTCCCGGTCAGGCATGTGTGCGCTCACAGAGGTAGACATGCATTAGGCCTGTCAGATGTCGCCCAAAATGCCAATTGAATTTCCACTCCATAAAATGTGTGTCCCTGTATTTCAGTTGTTATCCTGTACAGAAAGTAGTACATGTGCAGTTTTTGTTGTATGCGTTTTGTAAGCTAAGTAATTAACAACTTCATAACCGTTCATTAAGTACAGTAATAAAATACACCTTTACTCATATTTTTCATTTACATCTTGTATATTAAAATGCTTAAAAGCAGATAACATATTGTTGGTTTAGATTAAATCAAATGATGAACACAGCAGTCATACAACAGTGTTTTTGTTTGTTTTTATTTTAGTTATAAATGTATATAATATATTAACTTAATATATATTAACCATAATTAACTTAGCTTTTTTTTCAAATAAATTTACTGTAAATGGGTCAGAATATATGTAATAACAATGACTTATTATCCAGTGACATTCTTGTTGAATTTGTCTAATTAACACGAGAATGATGCCGAGTCTTAATTATGCTTGCACATAACCTCATTAGTATTTAGGGACCTGTTAGTTAGCATAACACCAAATCAAATTATTTACCAAGGCACTGTTTCACTAAAAACTTTGGATTATGAAGCATCATGAAGCACATAGCTGGTGGAACCTGAAAGGTGGGTTTGTTCCTGCAAACTGCTGTAGGGAGGGGGCAACACATGTAGCAGCACGTCATAATCTGACTTGCTCTTGACTTACTTTGGTCTAACCCCCTTAGGGAGAAAGCCCTCTGCTGTCAGCATGGAGCTTGTACACCTAATTGAGCTCATGCTCCACGCAGTTTATCAAATTAGTAAATTTGCGTTTAATATTTGGTAACTGCATGAAAGACTGCAAAAAATGGCTCTACTTCTAATTCCAGTTGGGGGTATGTCAATAAGTAACAAGTTCAAATTGTAAATTTGCTAGTACACACAGCGTGTACAACTATAAAAAAAAACCATAATTCCATGTTTCAGGCAAATCATGTTACTTTGAAATAAGACTGGTATCCACCAAACTGCACTTGTGTCTTTTTTATTTCATACATTTGAATTTATTTTTATAGACACATGAAAATTCATGACAAGGGCCCAAACGGTGTCCCAGCTTCGCGTCCGGTTTCCCCAAGCAAGAGGCGCAAGCCCGCTAAGAGGAAATTAAGTTTAGAGGATGACGGTGGGAAAAATGAACCACCAAATAAAAAGGTAAAAAAACAGCCTTGTGTTCTATCAGCAGTGAGTTTAATGTTCCTTTTTTAATTAAAAAATGTTATGTTAGGTATTTTTAGTGCACGAATCAGGGGAGCAAAGCCTTGCCAAGCGTGAAGAAGACCTGTTGCACTGTCCAATCTGCTTCAAGACATTTATTTGTAAATATGGTTTGGAATCACACATGGAGACCCACCCAGACACTGCACTCCGGTAGGTACAGAAAAATCATCCTATTATATACAGACATGCATTCAGCTAGAAGACGGTTAACATGGTTACCTTTCTTGTGATAGGTGTAACCTGTGTTGTATCACTTTCCGCAACCATCGAGGTCTCCTTCGTCATAATTCCGTTATTCATAAGCAGCTCCCCACAGATCCCAATGGACGACCATTTATTCAGAGCAATCCTTCTATACCTCTGGGCTTCAGTGATCTGTCTTTCATTGACTTTTCTTGCAGCAAGTTCCCTCAAATCGCACAGGTAGAGATTTAAGTAAAAAATACACCACAAACCTAAAAAGATTAAAAATCTTTTACAAAATCTAGGACACGTTTACATATCCTAATTGAGCTTGGTGTTTAAAAAATGATTTCGCGATTTATTTTGCAGGTCTGGTGTGAAACAAATTTGCGCCGTTGCTCAAGCAAATTCCATAGATTTATTTGCGAAGTATGCAACAAGGCCTTTCCTCTCCAAGTGTCTCTGGATCTTCACATAAATTCTCATGAAGATGATGATGCCGAGGCCCAGAAACAAGAAAATGACACTAGTTCAGGTAAAGCCAAAGATCTAAAAGATTCCAAAGAGATGGTTGAATCAGCACCACAGGAGGCCGAATTAACTTTAAATGGAAAGAATGGTTTTATGGAGTGTCTTGGCCTGCAGCATTCTTCACTTGTTAAGTCTGAGCAAAGTGAGGAGGAGAAACAGCAAGAAATATTAGACAGCATCCGTTTTATTCGTGTTGAGCCCTCTGCAACAAATCTACCTCAAGAGACCAATAGTGGTCTTGGCCTCTGTCTTTTAGACCCTGTCTCTTTTCAAGGCTTGAATAAGGGCAATGGTCTCAGTCTTCTTTCACTACAGCCGCTTCAGGGTGGTTTGGTTGTCCGGCCAGTCAGTCAAACAGGAATGGAACTTGCCGACATCCATCAGATCCTGAAGATGGCTGCTGCTATGCCATCTCAGATGACTTTGCCACTGCTTCCAAAAAGTGCAGAAGGTCCTCTGCAGGCAGAGCCCAAACAGATTACTTCTCCTAAACCCAAGCCACTGGTTACTCCTCGATCTAGCATGGGAACTTCTACACCGCCTCCGCCTATTATGAATGCCCAGCAAGCCTCATCAGGTAGCATCAGCCCCAGCTTACCACCCCCTGCAGCCCAACTTCTTTCTTCCAAACAGTCCACAAACAGCTCATCTTCTTCAACATCTTCCTCACCCACAAATTGGGAAAAAAACCATATAGTGGGCGATGGCACAGAGGCAGCAATAGTGACTACTGGGGATATTAAACAAGTAGAGGTACAAGGTAAGGAGAAAGATATAAGAACATCAGGTGGTAAAAAGCTCCCAAAGACAGAATACCCATGTCGTTTCTGTACACAAGTGTTCTCTTTCCCAGGAGGCCTCCAGGCTCATATGCGGGCTCATCATTATGGAGCTTCTCCGTACAAGTGTAGCATCTGCACCTACACGGCTCCGGACAATGCCACATTAATGCGCCATTTACGGACACACAGCGGTGAACGTCCCTATGTCTGCCGCCTCTGTCACTACCCTTTTACAGTCAAGGCCAATTGTGAGCGACATTTGAGGAAAAAGCATATGAAAAACACTCGCAAAGAGATTGAGAAAAACATTGAGTACATTACCCCATCCTCAGGTGCAAGCAGTTTAGTTGGTGGTACTACACAGGGCCTTGTAGATATGGCTAATATTGGTATAACATCATGTCGCTACTGTGGAGAGGACTTAAAGACCTACAGGGCTCTACAGATTCATCTCAGAACTCTTAATGGCTGTCAGAGGAAACCATTTGAATGTCGCCAGTGTGGTGCAGCCTTTCTTGCTAAACGGAACTGTATTCATCACTTGCTTAAGCAACACTCGGAGATCCAAGAGAGGGAAATTGAGGATCATATAAACACCCTTGTTCCTGTCACAGCTCCTTCCTCTGGTCAGGTCATTACTCCCGCTCAGTCACCTTCAGTAAAACAGGATCCTAACACATTCTCTGAAACTGCAATCCAAGACCAGCCCCTAGATTTTTCCAGCAAAACTTTGAAAACTATTCATTCTGATATAAAACCAGAGGCGGCTTCTCCCTCTCTATCAAATGACTGCTCTTTGGAGCCTATTGATTTGTCTATACGCAAGAATCCAAAAGTAAAGAAAATAAAGACAGAACAAGTTGATACACCTGCATCGTATCACAAGGTGAAGAAAGAGGTTCCTTCAAGTACAGGAAAGTTTTTGGGAAAGTTATTGGGTGTCCATGCATCCCTTCCGGCATCTATGCCTAGCCTTGCCTCTACTTTGACAAGTGACGTAACAAAGCCACCGATACGGCTTAAGCCACTGCTGCCGAAACCAGTTGCTGCTGTCAACACTTCGGAGATGCCACCTTTGGCCTCCATTGCCCAAATCATCTCCTCTGTCTCAGCTGCACCAGTGCTGCTTAAAACAGGAATAAACTTGGAGAAAAGTGATGGAGTTGTTGGTGAGGAAACACTAAATGATAAAAAAGGTTCCAATGGCACTGCTAGCCCTGCATCTTCTTTTAGTTGTCCATCACTTGATGTATCGAAGAAAAGAGGTAAGAAGAGGCCATTCAAAGATGAGATATGTGATGTGTCCATCAGTGGGTTTGATTTGGAGTCTAGCGGAGAGTTACCAAGTGTGGAGAAAATGCTTGCCACCACTGATGCCAATAAGTTTAGTTCCTACTTACAGCTAAGGCAAATAGAGCCAGAGAAGGAGAAACAGCTTGGAAGTGAAGAAGAGAAGGAGGGAAGGGAAGACAAAGAAAAGGTTCGACCACGAAGCAAAGGGAAGAAGAATGCCTACTCAAACTCTGTGCAGAAGATGAAATGTCCATATTGTCCACGGGTGTTCCCATGGACCAGTTCTTTACAGAGACACATGCTAACACATACAGGTCAGTTGTGATTTGGTGTTGTGGACCCTATATGGACTATTTAAACAGTAAAATGTGAACAAATAGTATTGTGATATTTCTTTTAGGCCAAAAGCCATTCCCTTGTCTTCATTGTGATGCCTTGTTCTCCACCAAGTCCAACTGTGAGCGCCATCTTCTGCGGAAGCATGGTGTTTCCAATCGTAACACACTGCAGAACAATGGGTCAAGGCCGAAAACCAAGGCTGATGAGGGCTCACAGGAAAGTACAGGTATGACTGCCACAAGCCTTAAGACTCTTGATATTATATAGTACATTTACTCGTTTAAAAAGTTTAAAAAAGAAAACTTGGTACAAATGTGTGTTCAGTGTTTCTAATTTACCATTTCATTTCATTTGTAGAGGGTGTTTCTGATGCGGAGCCTGCTGTCATGGTAGATGATGTTGATCCCAAAAAAGTGGACAAAATGACAGCTAATGACATAGAATTGAACGAGCCGGCTAAAAACATAACCACAGAATTATCAGAGTTAGATAAAGATCCAGAAAGCTCACAACCTGTTGACAATATTTACATGAACAACAATCAAAATGATGATGATGCTCAAAGCAAAAATGTCCTTGATATGAACGTTGCCACCGAACTAACAGAACACAAAATGTCAGAAACTGCACAGGACCAGCCCAAAGTTGCAGAACCTGCAGTGAAACCAGAGGATTCGTCATCAGAGGAATTCCCTCACACATGCAATACCTGCAAAAAGACCTTTCGGCATGCAGCCACCCTCATCAGGCACCAAAAGATTCATTTACAGGACAACCAGGTTGAAGATGCTGGAAAAAAAGGAAAAAATCAACCTGTGCTATCCAGTGAATCTATTGACACCAGCACCTTTCCGATAAAGGAAGCTGAGCAAGGGATGGCTGATGCTGAGAAAGAGGATAACAGCAGTGTTGTGGAGAGTGGCACTGAGGAAGAAGAGAAGGAAGGACAAAAGGAGGAGAGAAATGAAGATGAAGAAGGTGGCTCTTCAGAGCTCGAATCACCAGGATTTAGACCTGACAAAAGGAAGAAGATCTGTAATGTGTGCAGCAAACGTTTTTGGAGCCTACAAGACTTGACCAGACATATGCGGTCACATACTGGTAAGAATACATATGTATGAAGATATAATGTAGCGGTTTATCAAGCGAGTTGGGAAATTTAAATTTAATTTTTTTTTTTTTTTTCATTATTTAGGAGAAAGACCTTATCAGTGCCAAACCTGTGATCGGACCTTCACTCTGAAACACAGCCTGGTAAGGCACCAGCGAATTCACCAGAAAACCCCAGATGACAGAGGAACAGATGAGGCTGATGGAGCAAGAGATGATGGTGCTGTTGATGGAGAAGATCTACGGTGTTCCTCTGGAAGTGAAAGCGAGACTGCTTCTGCTGAGAATGAGACCTCGCGTGTGAAGAACTCCAAACCGGCAGAGGAAGCCGTAGAGAAGGTGGAGGAAAAAAAAGAGACCGTATCCTCAGCAGAGGCTTCCAAAAAACTTCAAAAAAAGGAACTTAATGAATTGGATACCGAGGCCCCAGAACCCAAAGATGCAGCAGATCCCAGTCTTAAGGATAACCAGCAATCTGAAAACAAGCCTGTTGTCTAAGACATGATGAATCTGCTAATGCTGTGCCATAATTCCATGATCTTACACAAACACTAAAAGATGATACAGAGTTTGACATCTTCATGCAAACATTATAATGGGTGCAAAATGCAAAACTGGAAACTTTTTCCTCAATGCCTTAATGATTCTTTTGTTTCCGCAGAGATTTGAAACAACTGCACAGTATCATTTTTAATCAATTGTATGTGATTATCTTTTTTAATGAAATCTATAAAGCTTATATTAGAATAAATTAGTGTTTTGTATAATAAGTTGATGAGTTATATTAGAACCATTATATGTATTATTCTCAAGTCAATTCCAATTTGTTTTTAGTCTTTTCATTAAGTTTTTTTTCTCAAGTGCCTGAGAGCTTATCTCTCTATACATTTGTTCCAGATAGGCTTTTGTAGGTTTCGGAGGTGTCCTTGTTTCACTCAAATGCCTAGAATACTTTTGGTTATCAGCTTGGGTGATCATTAGTCAACATTTTTTGGCAATATTTGCCAGTTTTTGTACATTTTCCTTCCTACCGAAGCTCACTGATACATGATGCTCTCCGGCCAGATGGTCTGGTGATCGTAGACCATAACTAGTGGTTGAGACAGTGCCCCCTGGTGGTTTGGGGTGTAAAGCTTATCATTTAGACACTGCTTTGTATTGTAACTTGGTTTAAGAATTAAAAAATACAGATCCATACGATGCACTTGACAGATTCAGTGGACATTTTGGTCCAATTTCTATTTTAGACTTGAGCACAAAATGATATTAAGCCAAGGTTTTACACACAATGCATCAGACATCAGTGTGCTTTGCAGTACCTTCTGCAATAATCCCCATATGTTCATTGATCGATATGATTACGTCTGTTGTATGTTTTAGCGCAGTGATGTTTGTGCTGTGGGTTTTATACTTGAAATCGCCCTGCTGTTTGCTTTGACTTATACAACTGTGCTGTTCACACTGCCGCCTACATTTCCTATCTGTCTCTTTAGTACCTCTGCAGTTAGCCAATTTAACCTCATAAACCTCTAACTATTTGGATGAAGATTATCCTTAGGACTCAGATAATCAACAATGAAATGCTGCATCTTGGAGCCAAAAACTATGCAAAAGACCTGTGCTGATAATCGGTTATAATAACAAAAAAAGCAGGCAGCGTTTTGTCACCGCAATTGTGCCTCTTTGATAAAGGGTCATTGTATTTTTCACATACTGTCGGCACACGTCTTCTGAATGAACAATAACACAGTTTAACAGTAATGTTTTTTTACATTTCTTTACATCTTTAACGTTTTCAAAAGAACATTTCTTCTTTTGGTTTCATCAACTGAGCTTCAGGTTTGGTCAACTTGCAGAACAACATTTACAGAAAAACAATTAATTTTTCTACTATAGTGTGTTTGAGAAATGTGTGTGCTTGCTTGTAGTGTGTGGTGTGTATGCGCAGGTCTATCAAAGATAAGGACAACACACTGAATATTTTATGTATTTATTGATCCGAGTGTCGGAGCGCCAATGGACTCCCATATTAACGCAGTGGAGAATCGGAAACAATGACTGTAGCGCTGAACAATCTTGAAGTTCTTTATATATCACTTATTTTATGGTTATGATTATAATGCCTTGAGCTGTTTGCCATAGATTGTTTTATTGTCTTTTTTTTTTCATTTCCTGTTTGTTTCTTTGTATTAATTCAGTTCAATAAGTCCCCACCGATGCACACGTGCATTAACTATATATAGAAAAACCCCAGGGTTGAATTAGCTGTAGAGTAGTTATATTTGCATGTCTAATTAAAATGGGTGGTTATTAATTCTTTTCTTTCTCAGGGGCTTTTCAATTTATGCATACTTAAATTGCCTACTTTGTGGGGGGAAAAAAACTAATTTCTGCAGCAATCACTACAGCAACATATGCACATGAATGTGAACTCTCCTCAGTGTTCATCACCGTCATGTTTGTCCTCTGTAAATCTGCACGTTTCACAAGTTTATGTTGATCACTGTAAAAATGAGTGCATTTGTTAAAGGAACTGCAAGTTTCTCTCTCCTGTTCAGTTTTTAAAAAAAAGTTCTTATTGTTGATTTTTGTTTTGTTTCTGTACGCGAGTACTCGAACCTATTTGAAATCATTCAAGCAATAAATATACACTAAGAAAGATTGAGAACTTAAAAAAGAGCTCAGTTTTTTCCTTAAGATTGTGTTGTATTTAAGATGGCTGCGTTTTCATTTATGAACCTATAAATAAGATTTTTTTGGTTACAGAATCACAAAAATGTAATAAGTGTCTGCTTTAAGCAAGGGGGGGAAATTAGGATGATTCTAAGCACCCATAAACACTTTAGGGGCCCCCAATCATGTCCTTAGTAGTAACATTGTGGAATGGATGTGGTAGGGTGCCCAACCTCATATTCTATCACAGGTTCAAAATTTTAAATCATAAGTTCAAAATTGCTAGCGGCGCCCCCTGGCTACAAGCAACAGCAGAAATTTGGTCAGAATGACAATGTGGGCAAATACACTTTTAAACAATCATTAAGGAACCACTAAGGGTTGTTTCAAGCACCCAAACATTATGCTAAACAAAACAACCTGTGATTGGTTGGTGAGAACTTGAGTTAATGACAAGTCATTTTACAATCACTGATAACTCAATAAATACTTTTGATCAGGGGTGGGCAGAGTAGCCAAAGGTTTTACTAAAGTACGTATTTACTACTAATTAATAAAAATTAAAAAACTTAGTAAAAGACTACTTTTATTCTTTGGCCATTTTTTACCTGAGCAAATAAAAAACTTAGGACGTACATAATCGCAATTATGGAAAAACACCATCGATAGTGGCAAACTAAAACTAAATTTCGGTAAATTTTTTTAAAAGTCTACTTAAGTAGATGTAACAAAGTAAATGTAACGTGTTACTAACCACCTCTGCATTAAATGTACTTGGGCATCCACTAGTGAGTCAGTTCAGATTATTACTCATGTTAATATATATTTAGCTTGCACTGAGTAGCAGACTGTTCTCGGGATGATGGGGTCTTTGCTGGGTGATGATAAATTAGTGACCATTAAGATTAAACTCCAGGCCATGAAAGTGATTACACATTTTGCTAATACTTTTTATTTTAACTATACTTCTGTACCTCCTTAACAAGAATGGGAAGACCTTCTGCAACTTGACCCTCATCCCAAATTTCAAGAATTGACAGTCAGTTATCGAGTTTGTGCATTATTAATAAAAATTAAGAGTTTGAGAGGGTGATTGGAAGAGAGTTTTAAAGGAGGACTTGTGGGCAGGTGCCGTGGAAAAACTACACACTAGTACAATAAATGTTCGCTTGCATGTCATACAATTTTAAATTCTTCATAGAATTCATTACTATATATATATATAACTCCTATACTATACTATCATAGAGGACAGGTGAGATTGATGTCAATCATCTCAGTGTAAACTGTTTCACCTGTCCTAAACTACAAAAATATTGGGTTAATTATTAAAAAATGATTTCTCAGGTGCTTATGGTCAGTGTTGATGTTTGCTCTGCTATTTCAATATTTGGTGTCCTGAAGTCTGGTCTCAGTTTAGCACCAAACAGTTGGATATTTTTGCCTTTACGCCTTATTAGCTAAATAATGCATTCTTCCTAGCTGGAAATCTGATAGACCTCTACTATCACATCTCCAATGGCCAATACCATGTCTCATCTTAAACTGGAAAAAAATAGATGTTCTAGAATTAGTAAGTTTTTTAAAGAAAGACATTCTCTTAAATCTCTGCCTGTTTGTGTTTTTTGCTTTTGTTTTATTTACCTAGTTGTGGGTATTATTATTATTAGTAGTAGTAGTAGTATTGTTATTTATCTATTTCAACTTTACTTTTTGTGTTGTTTATGGTGTTTGGGGTCCTTTTACTAGGGTGTGTTTAAAAAATTAATGTACAGGTGGGCAGCACGGTGGCTTAGTAGTTAGCACTGCCTCACAGCAAGAAGGCCCAGGTTCGATTCCTGGACAGGAGCCTTTCTGTGTAGATGTTTCTGCATGTTCTCCCTGTGCTTGTGTGGGTTTACTTCGGGTAATCCGGTTTCCTTCCACAGTCCAAAAACGTATGCTAGGTTGATTGGTGATTCTAAATTGCTCGTGTGCGGCCCTGTGATGGACTGGTGACCAGTCCAGGGAGTACTGCCTTTTCAAAGACGACTGGGATAGGCTCCAGCAGATCCCTGTATAGAAGATGAATGAATAAATAAATAATGTAATGGCAGTAATTGTATTTCAGTAAATAGTTTGAACCTAGATATTAAAGCATATACGCTATAAGATGTTGTTAAGTATTAATTACAATTTAATTAACCAAAGGGGTTTATGTATAGACTGCCGTAAGATTGCTTTTTTTTATTTGATGATAATCGTCTATAAACTATTTTAAGGCGTGCAACTGACGCAATGAAATACCGAAAGTATTCTGAGTAGTTTGTATACGTTTTGTTTACCATGGAGAAGAGCCTTCTAGGCTTCCGTAGGCGGGTTGGCGGAAGTGATACGAACAGAGCTGAGAATCCAGCGTGGGTTCCTTTTTTACTGTTCTTATTTACTGTAGTTATTTGTGATCGTTGTATTTTCTTTCGTAAATCTGAGAAGGCATCGCGATGTCGCAGATTGTACCAGGACAGTTTGACGACGCCGAGGAATCGATCCGGTAAGCGGAAGTTAACACACTGCTATTTAAATCGAATGGTGACAGAAAAACATCCCAAAATGGCGCTGTGTTTATTTTTAATGTGCTCTAAAATTGTGTATAAATCGACATTTCCGGTTGTTTTTGGATTATCGGTAGGTTATGAGTTATTATGATTAGTGTTAGGGTATGACGTAAAGGGCACGTCACGCTGTTTATGAAGTAAAAATAATATAAGGCGCTTACATGGCAGTGGGATATAATCCAGACATAATACTATTTCTTTATTTAACTGAGAAGTTAAGAATTATGGGTATTGGCAGCGTGGTCGGACTTGCTATTGAAAAATATCATGAGTCAGTTTAAATCATACTATTAAGCAAACTTCAAGTTGAACTACTTCTTTCGAATGAATACAATGCATTTGTTACAAATCCCGTGTTCACAAATTGCCAGTAACTTGCTTTGGAGCTTATAATAATGATAATAATGATAATAATAATAATCTATCCTGATTTGATTAAAATATTTTTCAGTGACACAGAGTTTTGCTGCATTCCGGGGAAACAGCCATCACTTGAGGACAAACTAAGCGGAGTGACGCTGCAGTGGCTGGCTGTCAGTCCAAAAACTATTGATGATGACAATGAGGAGGAAGAGGAGGAGGAGGATGACGACTACGACGAAGAATGGGACTGGAATGAGTCAGCCGGAGGAGACTTCACTAAACGATATGCCGCGATGCGAGCAGGGAACAATCAGCAGGTATTACTTTAGAAATATTTAGGAAGACTCTCAGTTTATCAATTGACAGTTAGTTTTAAAAAGGCAGAGCATTAAACCGATGACCTGGAAAAAAAATACACAGTCAAGCCTGAAATTATTCATACCCCTGGCAAATTCTGACTTAAAGTTACTTTTATTCAACCAGTAAGTTTTTTTTTTTGACCGGAAATTACACAGGCTAAAAGATAATAAGACAATGTACAAGAGGCATCATTGACGGAAAAAAAATATTTCTCATCTTTTATTTACATTTGAAGAAAAAGTGGCAAATGATGTTTGTTTAATTTATTCTGATATGTAATCATTTCTGGAGTAGAATTTTATGTTTTGTCAAATTTTTCTACAGGCGAACCGACAAATGACACAAAGCTCGGACAAGCTCTCGACCCCTTCAGACAAGCTGCTGAGAAAATATGAACACAAAATAAACTTGGGTAAGAGTTTTCTTTAAAAAAAAAAAAATAGTCCTATATTTAAAAAAAAGATTTAAAAGCTGTTAAGAATTTATCAAAATAATAATTCTTTTTGTCATTACAGATAAGCTAAACTATGCTGATTCCGTCATCAACAAAGTCACAGCAGTGCAGCGACAGAGAGAAGCAGACATGTATGTCACATAGTTACCTTTCCTTTATACACACAATGGAACATTTATAGCATCATGGAAAATTTTTTTTTATTTCTGAAACCTAAATTATCTGTTTGTGTGGCAGGTATCGAGTTAAAGACAAGTCTGACAGAGCGACTGTAGAACAGGTAATTCAATTAATGAATTAAGCTCTGATCTAAACCGCATAGGATTAACCTAGCTACAAACAAAGGAGTTTGAGGTTGTGGTGTTTCTAGTGTTTATGCTTCCAACCAGCAGGTGGAGCTCCATTTGGAAAACAAGGCTTTGAATGTTAAATTTGTAATAAAAAGTACAATTTTTATTTCTAAACTAACGCCTAGGCCTATGCCTAGAATGTTTTATTTCTTAGCCTAAAAAATAGTAATTGAACTATTATTTTAGTTAACCTGCTACCAATTGTACTACAATGTGTTTAAACCTTTCAGGTTTTGGACCCCAAGACTCGCATGATTCTCTTCAAGATGATCAACAGAGGCCTCATTTCAGGGATTAACGGCTGCGTCAGTACAGGAAAAGAGGTTCAGTTTAAACCATTTGCACACATCGGCACTTTAATAGCCAAAAGTATTAGAATGCCTTACCATCACATTTTTAAGACTCACTATTCCTTATATAATAACTTCCAGATATCTGTGCAGGTTTTCCCCTAAAACTATAGGGATCTGTTCTTTCAGTCACAATAGTATTAGTGAGATCAGACACATTATAGAAAACTGTGTGTCTCAGACTTTGGGGAACAGTGTCCACAAACTTTTGGCCATAGAGTAAATATACGTTTTTAAAATTATCATTGGGTTTGTTTGTACAAAAAAGTTATTTTAAGCTTCACACTAGTAATAATTATCTTTTTTTGTGGTCTTATTTTGTCAGGCCAATGTCTACCACGCAACCACAGAGAAAGGAGAGAGCCGTGCGGTTAAAATTTATAAGACCTCCATTCTGCTGTTTAAGGACAGAGATAAATACGTCAGTGGAGAGTTTAGGTAAGACACTGCTTTTTTATGGCTTCACACGAGTCTTGTTTTTGTAAGGTACACTCGGAACGTTCATAGGATATTAATGAGTTATTACTCTCATCAGCAGATAAATTAATTATATCTCAGGATTGATCCAAACAGGGTCGAGGTCACAGCAAGGTCCAACAAGGTCCATTGCTCCATTTGTCTGTCTGAGATTTGAGATGAGTCAATAGCAAGATATCACAAAATATCTCATGATAAATCTGATTTGATGAAAAAATGTAATTTGTGGTGTCAAGGTCAAAGTTAAATGCCATACGAAGTACCAGACTTGTTTGTAGTAGAGGCATTCTTATTATTATTATTATTGTAATGTGTGCTCATTCTTTGATGAAATGCTCTACAGGTTCCGGCATGGCTACTGCAAAGGCAACCCAAGGAAGATGGTCCGGACGTGGGCTGAGAAAGAGATGAGGAACCTGACAAGGTTTGCTTTACCAGCTACAGTTTTTACTAATAAAAAAACTCATGAAACGATGCATGTAGTAGGGCCGTCACAATTATTTAATAATTGAATGATCGCAATTATTTGACCCAACCGCGATCGTTGAATCCAACTTTAATAACTGCACACTTTTATGAGCTACAAGGGGGAGCTGAAGTACCTCCCGCTCTCTACTTTCAAACAGAATAAGTCAGCCAAGCGGCGTGATTTTAAAGATGGAGCGTTGTGCTTAAATAACACTTCATCACCAGCGCAAGTCAGTCTTCTTCAACTCGGAGTGTTTTTTCAAGATGTTTGATGACACTCAATGAATGAGACGCCTTACCATTTTTAAATTTTATTATAAGTGTTCCATTTGAGATAATACGACTGTTCTTGTATATATACACACTAGATATTAGGGTACATAGTGTGTGGTTTTCACTTGGAACACAGCTCTAGCTTTTACCTCGGTTTAAACTGTGCGATTTTAGTCATGATTTGGTCGTCTGAGACAAACTAGTTCTATAATCCTACGCTGAAATCTTTGTCTTAGGTCTTTTACACCTTTACATGTTTAACGACAGACGAATCATGGCAGTTGAAATAATTTTTTTTCTTCATTTTGTGACTTTTCATTTTATCCTGGTACATTTTGACAAAACCCCTTAAAATTTACCAAAAGACTCAATTTAAAAGATATTGCAGCTTTTTGCTGTCTGACATGTTTTCTTTTTAATTTCTTACTGCTAACAAAACTTAAGTCTAGTGACTATATAATATTCTGAAAAGCATGTTCTTTTTTTACTGTTTGTTTGCTCACTGACATAATGAGTAAGTGTCACTTAATTAGTGTCTTCCTGCATCTAGAATACACTCTGCAGGGATTCCCAGTCCCAAGCCCATCATGCTTCGGAGCCACGTCTTGGTCATGAGCTTCATTGGACAGGACGACATGTACGTAAACAGTCACATGTGTAAGGCGTGTCATTATTTAATTACAGGTTATCACATCTTAAAATGTGTTTGTCTCACAGGCCTGCGCCTCTATTGAAGAACGCCATGCTGTCTGAGTCGAAAGCGTGTGAGCTTTACCTGCAGGTCATCCAGAACATGAGGCTGATGTATCAGGAGGCTCGACTGGTGCATGCAGATCTTAGCGAGTTTAACATGCTGTAAGTCTCTTTTTTTTTTTTCTTTTTACGCTGAAGAATCCTGGCTGGTGTTATCATTTCGGTTAAACTTTTTTTTTTTTTTACCCCAGGTATCATGATGGAGACGCATACATTATCGATGTCTCTCAGTCAGTAGAGCACGATCATCCTCACGCGCTGGAGTTTCTCCGCAAAGACTGCAGCAATGTTAATGGTGAGTGTGAGGAGAACATAGCTTGATATAAATGTTACGTGAAAACATTATTTTATTACTATATTATTCACCGTCATTTGCTAGAGTTTCAAATAAATACATTTACAAGCTAAATTGAGTATTATAAATGCTTCAATAACCACACAGGCCACGCCTCCTTTATTAAAACTTACAGGCACACAGGCCACCCCTCCTTTATTAAAACTTACAGGCACACAGGCTACGCCTCCTTTATTAAAACTTACAGGCACACAGGCCACCCCTCCTTCACTGAAATGTAAATGCTCACAGGCCATGCCTCCTTCAGTAAATGTTTTTGAAATTTCTCTTTCTTTTTTATTTTTTTTTTTTTTTTTTTTTTTTTTTAGACTTTTTCCAAAAACACGGTGTAGCTGTTATGACCGTTCGGGAGCTCTTTGAGTTTGTCACAGATCCATCCATCACAAGCGAGAACATCAACCAATACCTGGGAAAGGTCTGTCATTGCACTTCACCACACCAACACACACACACACTCTAGTGGTTGTAATTTTTTTGGGTGTAATGTTTGTAGTGTGAATTTGCAGGTGATGGAAATCGCATCAGCCAGAACAGCAGAAGAGCGGTCCAACCAGGACAAAGTGGACGAGGAGGTATGTCTATATGTCTATATACATGCAGATTAGATTAGAGTGGGGTGGAGGGTGGTATAATATACAATGATCTTTTCTAGATGGCTAGAAATTTTGCTAATCGTTTGATCAGAAACATTGAGTGACACGTTTTGCTTTCCATGTCTCGGTCAGGTTTTTAAGAAGGCTTATATTCCTCGCACACTAAATGAAGTGAGTCATTACGAACGAGACGTGGACACCATGAAGATGACCCAGGAAAACAAACAGAATGATAATGTCAGTGCCAAGATTGTGGTTTCAGGACATTAAAACAAGGAAGTGTTTGGTTTCTACTGTATACGTATAAACAGGTTGTAGTTATGATGTTTTGTAATAATAGATCCTGTACCAGACGGTGACGGGCCTGAAAAAGGATCTTTCAGGTGTGCAGACGGTATGACACTTTGAATTAATCATTGTCTAATCATACGGTTTAAAAAACTACAAACATGTACTTTAAATCATAAGCAGAGGATTTTTTTCCTCTACAAAAATCCTGATATGCGTTATAATGTATATTATAGGTTCTGTTAAAACCGTTGAGTAAATAGCGCCCCATAGCTACTGTCTTGAAAAACATATTACAAAGGACAATTTCTTTTTTTCAAGTAATTTTTTTTAGCTTTAATCTAATTAAATGTTTTGGATTGAAACTTTGATTAGAATTAACACCTTAAATCAACACACAAATATTAAACAGAATTTAAAGGAGGAACGTAGGAGTATTGACCTCATCACTTATCTATGGGCTGTGATTCTTCCCTTGCATTTCAGGTTCCTTCCTTACTTGAGGGCTGTGTTGAGGAAAGGAGCGCCAGCAGTGATGAAGACAAGGATGATGATGATGATGACCTTGAATCCGCTGAAGACGACACGCAGGAACAGAGCGACGAGGACCAAACACAATCGGTGGACAAAAAGGTATCCTTCTTTTTATGAACAAGTGAGCTAATTAGCCGGAAGTGTAAAAGGGTTTTATATGACTTTTATATGACTGTTTCTTCCTTAGGCAAGAAAAAAGTTGGTAAAAGAAGCTCAGAGGGAGAAGCGAAAAAATAAAGTACCAAAGCATGTAAAGAAGCGCAAGGAAAAAGTGGCCAAGATGAAGAAAGGACGATGAAGGAACATTATCCCGCTTGTGACTGACAGAGAGACAGAAATGCTTTATTTTAAAAAATGACCTATATGGTTTTATATTATTATTAATTCAGATATCATGTACTGTAGATCTGATAAAATGGTGAATTAAAACTTTTAGATCATTTGTTCTTTTTTTTCCCCTAAAAATGTTTTTGACTTAATTTTTGGTTATTGAAGTGTAAATTGTAACGATGAATAATGGCACTCTGGATGACGGTGTCTGCCAAATGCTAGAAATCTAAATGTCTTAAAAAATAAAAGTAAAATTACCTTTAATTAGGTGAATAATAAATAAATAAACACTATTAGGTTATCTATTGGTTACTCTGATTTACTCTACAGTATAAATTAAACACTGCATTTACCATTAAGTCGTTTTATTTAGTTTAATAACATTTTAATATCATATGAATCACATTTACAAATTTTTAATATTTAGATATTCCAAATGCTACAAATAGAGCACATGCGTCAAATGTATTGTACCATTTAGGACAAAAAGTTATTTATCACGAAAATTTAAACCAAAAACAAAGAATAACAAAGTAGAATTTGTCTAACTGTCCTACAGTAGTCAACATTTGAAGTGGATCAAAATAGTTCTTCAAAGTTGTCCTAAGACAAGAACAGGTATTGTTTTGGTTTTAGATTAACTTTAATGAAAACTGTTGAGTAGTCGAGAATGGAAAAAATAGTTTAGTCTCTCTGAAATTTGTGTGTGACTTGCAAAGCTTTCATGCATATATTTTAAGAAAACTACTCGAACCTTTAAAAGTACAGGAATCTTTAGTTACATTTGTACCAGAAAAAACATCTCTTTAATGACTTCCTGTAAGAGCTGTAATTATTTAATTATGTGATTTGCTTAATTTTGCATAATTTCATGTTCAAACCTCCTAATAAAATTTCCTGTATGGAAATTAGTGGGCGTATCCTTAAGTCCATATATATACTTGAGTCTAACCTGCAAAATATTTTATTAATTTTATAAATGATTGTTTAAATTTAAATAATTTTGTAAATGATTGTTTCCCCAAATTATTATTTTAGGTTATATTAGCAAGTGTTAATAATGACTGTTATATATTATTTTAAAAAAAGAAATAATTTTCCTTATCCTGCTTGAAGATTTCATATATAGACTCAAGACTTGCCCTAAATCCTTTAAATTCCATAGGTAGTTGTTATTGCTTTAATATGTCAACTATTTTTTTAGAATTAATGTTTAAAACCTTAAGCATGCACTCACTAATTTAATACAAGACAGTGTAATAAAATTAAATCCTATTAGAAATGTTAATCATTTACTGAACTACTAAAATAGAAGCTGAATTTTGTCTATATACATGTACTTGGTCCCAACAAACTCTGTCTCTGTCCCAGCCTCAGTAAGCTAGCACAGGTTAGCGGATGCCCTCCACGTAGTTAGCAGGCAGCATGCCTGAGCGGCCTGTCCTTTGCACTGTTCCAAACATCCACCCCTCATCAATAGACTGCACGTTGTGGATCAGATCCCCGTCCCGGAACGACACCTCATCAAAGTCCTGAGCCGTGTAGTCATACAAAGCCCTGAAGACACTCTGACACACACCGCAGAGAAAAAGCAGTGAGTAAAACAGAACAAAAAACGATTATTACCTAAAATAAACTTAAAATACTTGAGATGAGTGTTTACATAAATTCTGAAAAGAAACTACACTTTGTATTTTTGGCCATAGAAAAAAAAATCAACCTATAATAGAAACCAATCAAAAGTATTTCAATTACTAATTACATTACTACTTAAACAACCAGACGTGTTTAAGAGTTTTGCTGCAGAAACAGATGAATTGTTTATTTGTATCAGATCTCTTAATGTGTTTGCTAAGGAAACACAGTTTCTCCATGTCATTTAAAGAGTCAGGAAACGTGGCTTTAGCAGTAAAACTCCAGCAGTAATGACTCAACACAGACTCAACATGAGCAGTAAACAATGACGCTATTGTACATACAAACACAAACACATCATTATGATTAGAGGGAATTGTAAATAAAACATTCATATTGTTACATCTGACTTTATTTTGTATTGCGTTTGTACAACTCCCGATGACTTAAAGCGGCCACAGAGGGATTTAGACATGTGTTTTAACTGATGTAAAAGTTCTTGAAGAGCCAAAATTTACTGTCGTGTCAAGGTAAAGTATATGCAAATTGTCATTAATTTTGTGTTAACCAATCAGAATTTACCAAATACATTCCTACTCCAGCATAAATAAAAGTGGTTGTGGGAATAGGTAGCGCAGTGGTTAAGGAGTTGGTCTGCTAATTGTAAGATCAGGGTTTGATTCCCAGCACCAAGCACCAAGTTGCCACTGCTGGGCCCCTGAGCAAGGCCCTTGTAAGTCGCTCTGGATAAAGGTGTCTACCAAAATGTATAATAAATACCATAAATGTAACAAAATAAAACAATATATTTTGTTGAGCACAGAAGCTCTAAATAACTGAACAAAGCTAATAATGAAAAAGCAGGTAAACGGTATCTCACCATGTTTGCTGGATGTGACTGCAGCTGCATGGATCGCAGGGAGTGCATGCTGGTCTGATGCATGTAGCTGTGGCCCTGATTATAACTGCTGGGGTAATAAGCTCCGGGAAGCACAGGAGCTGGACAGCGAGACAGAAGGTGAAATAAATCAGCACTGGATTTATGTGTCACTAAAAAGCAGCTGATGAAGTCCTGTCAAGTCAGTTTGACATACGACCACCAGATCCAGAACCATGCACAATTCTAATAACTTTTTCTGTCATAGTCTAGATCAAAACATCATACCGAAAGCTTGAAAAACAGAGTGTTAATAAGCGGGTCTAATTTGTCTAAGCCTTTTCTTTAAATTAATTGTCAGTGTGTCATTTTTACAGCACTCGAGAGCCAATCTGTTTTATTTTAATCAGGATTTCTGTTTCCTCTTTAATTAATGCTTTAGTCATCAGTCATGCAATATCTCAAGGTTAGATAGTTACAAGCTTCCTAATCAGCATTTTAAACGGCACATTTTGTAGTTATTTAAAAATTACTTTTATGCAATTTATTTAGCATTTTCAAGCATTTTTATGTCCCTGTATTCTAAGAAGAAAGAAGAAAATTCTAGAAGAAAAAGCCTAAATTTTAAATAATTTAAAATTGCTTAATGATATAAATGAATTCACATTTGTTTAAATAAACCCAATCCTTTGTCTAATGTTAAGCATAATGATTTCATGCAGAACAGCAACCCTGTTTAGTTTACACATGATAAAACTAGCTCACTTATTATCCTCTCTAATTCTGTCCTCTTTTGGACTTACCTACAATGACACCTGGCCGCCGATCCATCTCCATGGTGTACTGATTCACGCCTCTGTGTGTGGTGCAGCTTCCCTGTAGTGTATGATGCTCGGGTCTCGTCTGTGCCCGAACCAAATAGGTTCCTCTGATGCCCTGAGTGACACCGTGCAAGCCTGGCATGTCACAATCCTTATGATATTTAGCCTAAGGAATAAAGGGAGTGTAAGACGGTGTATTAAAACTCTTGATAAATATCACACTCACGTCAGACTTACATGACTAATTTGATCCTGGACCTTTTTTAGTCTCTGCACTTCCGGGGTGTCTACAAGAAATCGAAGTCCACGGCCTTTACTCTCTTCAAAATCCTTCCTGTACTTCACCTGAAAAGCACAAGAAATTAATACTTTTTACACTTTCTAGACATATAGAGAAATGTGTATTTAAAAAAGCGCCAGACGACTTAATTATGAAGTTTTAACAGGCTGAGTCAGCTGATTTCACTGTAAAAAATGAACTACAAATGGTTTTTGTGCATAAATTAGCAAGTAGAGTTTTAAACTTTTTGTCAGAATTCGATACTTAATCTTATTTGGCTTCAGATAGATAGATAATTAAAACTTTGTTCATGTGATTCAGGTAGTTGCATGAGATACAAACACTTCTCATGAACTATATTTTTTCGATAGTCACATTTCTGTCTTTTCTTTCTATTTACGATTAAGTTCCTTTGTATCCTGGCTGATCAAGGCCCATTGGAATTTGGCTTGAATATTAAGTACATGTCTGAGAGCCAGGACAGCAGGGAGCTGGCAGCGAGTCCCTGTTTGCCAGGTGGCGACTTGTGGGGGACATGTGAACCCACCGCTGAGTGGACAGCTGCCCTGCTTTCTTCCATGCTGACCTGAGAGCACCACACCCATACACACTCAGACCAAACCAAGTAATGCTTTTCTCTTCACTTATGATCAGCTGTACCTGAAGAAGGTGTATGTACCTGACTTTGCAGCTCGCTCTGCTGCCTCAGTCGCAGGTTCTCCGGGGTGTCAGCGACGATTGTAAATGTCTGCTTTGGGTAGTGCCTTTAGGGCAGAGATTTAAAAAAAAGAACATTGAGCATTGCAAACACATGCATTCTGTTTCTGCAGAGACTAAACATACATAAAAAGCCCAAATGCATGAATATTTTCCTGTTTACACAAAATTAATGATCTTGTGTCCTGTTTGGTTCCACACCTTCAATTATTCAAGCGTAACATTATTCTGTTGTTTGCTTTATTTTCATGCAGTTGTATATAATTGTATAGAATTATAGAAAAATGAACTGGGTACTGATGATGCACATACGAATTGCAGTAAGGTTTCTTCTCGTATCCTTTGTAGTTGTTCATGTTCAGGGTCATTTTGCACACTTCACAGTGAAAGCATCCTTTGTGCCAGTACTAAACAAACAACAACAACAACATCACACGCACTGTTTGTAGCGCATCATTATATAAACACGACAGAGAGGCCATAAACATATCCAATAATATGGAAACGGACACAGTTACCTTGTCCAGACAGGTCACTTTTTCAGTGGCGTAGACGATTTTCCCGCAGCGCGCACAGTGAGGATTCATGGTGTCAATCACATCGTTTGACTCATTTTAATCACTGCAAAAAAGTAAAGCTTTAAACGCCAAATGATCCGTGGCGCAGTGGATTTAAAACTGCGCACACACTCGTGCTGATTATTAGAGGTCAGTTTGAGAAACGAGGAAGAAGAACCGGGAAAAGTGCCAGGGAGTGAGTGAGAGTGAGAGAGAGAGAGAGAGAGAGAGAGAGAGAGAGAGAGAGAGAGAGAGAGAGAGAGAGAGTTTGTATGTGTGTGTGTGTGTGTGTGTGTGTGAGAGAGAGAGAGAGAGAGAGAGAGAGTTTGTGTGTGTGTGTGGGTGAGAGAGAGAGAGAGAGAGAGAGAGTTTGTGTGTGTGTGTGTGGTTGGGAGAGAGAGAGTTATTTTCTTTTCAGCTTTAATAAATTACAAATGAATAGCAAATTAATTACAATACAAGCATTATTTTATATCAAAGCTTCACAAAAGATAAAAAGAAAAATAAAGTTAAAATAAGATTAGTTTAAAAGAGTGAAAGAGAGAGAGGGAGAAACACTATGCATCGTTTAATATAAACTACATAGACATAAAATCATATTTATAGTCTATAATTAGCCTTACTCTTTCCCACCTATACCCTCAATTACATTTACAGCATTCAGAAGACGTCCTTATCCAGAGAGACTTACATGACTTACTGACTCTTTTATACAACTGAGCGATTGTGCTCAGGACCCACAGTGGTAGCTTGGTGGTGCTGGGAATCGAACCCCAGTCTTTCTGGTATTAGTCCAACACCTTGACCTCTTAGCCAACACTTCTTATGCCATCACTTTACAGCAAGAAGGTCCAAGGTTTGAATCCCTGCAGGTGTCTTTCTGTGTGGAGTTTGCATGTTCTCCGTTTTACTCCGGATTCTCCAGTTTACTCTCATGTTAGATTGACTGGTCATTCTGAATTACCCATAGGAACCCTGAATAGGAATAAGCAGGTATAGACAATGGACGATGATGTTGAAATACATGTTGTTACTTGTTAATTGTTAATTGTTAAATTGCAATAATTTTACATATTAAAATTAACAGTTAACAGCAACATGGATTTTCTATTGGATTTTATTTTGATTGTTGGTATCTTTTTATTAGGGCAGGGTGGGTGGCTCAAATGGTTAAGGTGCTGTGTTGTTAATCTGAAGACCAGAAACACCTGGGTTCAAGCCCCACCTCCTGGCAAGTCAACCACTGCTGGGTCCTTGAGCAAGACCCTTAACCCCTCCTGCTCCAGGGGTGCTGTATCATAGCTGACCCTGCGCTCTGACCCCAACTTACTAAGATGGGATATGCGAAAAATGCATTTCATTGGCTCTGTACATGTACCTATGACATTGAATATATTATACTTATTAATAACCGTTTTAGTGGTATTTTGTGTATTTTTCATTTTGAAAATTGTTAACTTTAGTGAAGAACCTTTATATTACCTTTCACGGCAAAGAAACAAAATGTGTTCTTAGGCTTAGAGGCAGGTCCTCAGATGATGGATAAGACAGCACTGAAAACCCCAGGCTTCTATCATTCTGGTAAGAAATCTGCCAAACTTGGCGGTGGGAACCAGACACAGGTGAATGGATTCATTCGAATTTGCCAGAAAATAGACTTAAGCAACTGCGTAAACAAAATCTAAATACAATCTAAACACATACATTTCCTTATGTGGCTGAATAATTAAATTATTGTTGGACATCTGCAGTTTGATTACAGTCCACTATGTCTAAAGGGGAGTTGTCACTGTGGTAGGGGGATAATTTGCATATAAAACATCAAATAGCAGATGTATTTCACAGTATTAATTAAGTACAGAGCGTAGGTTGACACGTTTGATAATTTTATAGGTTACTAATAGATGCTTTTAATAAACAGCCTCTATTTTAGCATTTAGTAGCATAAGTCAGGTTATGCAGATAAATATGGATGCAATAAGAATAATTTAAAGGTCTTAAATTTATTAGTGCACATGTTTATGATTGTTGGACATTTTCAGGAATAACAGTAGTCAATCCTTCAAACATTTTTGAAGGACATGTTAGAAGATTTGCAGACGCACGATTATAAATTATCATTCACATACAGCTGAATCTTTAACACAGCGCAGAACCGACTCCGAAGAAGAGTCGACTCAATTATGCATAACACCGTGTTTCGGAGAATCGACTCTTCTTTGTGAGCCCTACCGCGTATATCAGTAAGCCAATAGCAGAGGGTGAACTATAAGACTAACCGGAAGCCAAAGAGGGTTGCGGGACTGATGCGCTGCGCCTTCATCCAGCTGCAGCGTCCCAAAGCACAGGGCATTGGCGATGGCGGAGACGCAGTTTTCCCGCTTCACGACACCGGTCTGCTTCGGTTTATTCATCGGAACAAATATGATGCCGCGTGCGCACCAGAGCGACCGTTAGAATTCAAAGCGTGGAGCAGCAGATGACGTTTTCACGTTAACGGTCTCTGACCAACCTCTGCATTATACCGTCAGAAGGCTTCATGTTTAATCAGTTTTGTCTCAATTTAGGATTTTATTTGTGTTCCTGAATTAAAAAAAAAAAAGAAGTTATTTAAGGGCAATTTTGCGCGTTTGTTTTTTCTTTTTTCTTAAAAAAATCGCTATCTCATGTAAGCTTTTTGGTAGATTTTTTAAGAGAAGTTCTCGTATTCAGCGTTGTAGTAACGCCGTAACCTTCACGTTCGCGTCAATGACAGCTAGTACAGCTAGCTCGGTGTGTTAATCGATATTCTACAGTGTTCTTCTTTTATCAAGTGTAATTTTAAGGAGGGATGAGAGAGGAAATACAAGCGGAAAGAAAGAATTCTAGGTACTCGTTAACATCCGGTGGGACGCGTTAGACTCGCAGTAAGAGCAGCTTCAGGTGTCAAGGATTTGGCAGTTGGTCAATTTAATACTAACCCACGTACTTATTTATTCATTCATTCATCTATTTAACCAGTCTGTTACCGTTCTGAAAAATAAAACAAACTAAAAAAAACCCAACAACATGGCCTCTGCAGCTGCCAGCCTCGCATCCTCCATCGCCAGCAAAACCAAAACGAAGAAAAAACACTTCATGCCGCAGAAGAAGAAGCTTTTCCGCTCCAGCGACCCGCTTCTCAGCGTGCTGATGTGGGGAGTCAACCACTCGGTATGAACACTTCAATCTGAAAATTATTCTTTACTCTCACAAGAAGTGTCAGTGCAGCAGCATTCGTTACTTATGATGCTTTTTACGTCTAGGAGTCATTTGGTGCATGTATAATAATATACTTTAATATAATAATAAAGTATAATGATAGGATGAGTGATACAGACATCCTGTCAATATCTGTCAAATAATATATTATCTGTCAAAATAATAATTAATTAATTAATCTATATCTATCCATCTCTATATATTATTTATATTTCAAATTACAATATTGGTGGCTCTTGGTTAAGGTGTTGGACTACCAACCTGAAGATTGTGGGTTTGATTCCAAGCTACCACTGTTGGGCCCCTGAGCAAGGCCCCCAACTGCTTAGTTGTATATAAATGAGATAAATGTAAGTTGCTCTGGATAAGAATGTCTGCCAAATGCTGTAAATGTAAATAAATATTATATATATATATATATATATATATATACATTAAAATATTCCGGAAAAAAAAATTGTATAAAAAATAAGTAGCTACGAGTTTATTTACATCGATTTAAAAACATGTTAACATATATTGCCTAATGAAATCGCCCGATTGACTGACTGGTTCTTGTGGAACCTCTACAGGCTTTAGTTCCTGTTCTACCACAGCGTAGTTGTATTCTCAAATCTGATTGGCTAAGTAGGGCTTTGTTGGATAACAGTACGGGTCAAACAGAAGTTGCATTTGGAACATAAATAGTAAGTTTATAGTGATGAACTTGTTATAATGTTATTGTTTTTACAGTACCAGTTCGTACACAGGGGCTTATACTGAAAAACAAAGCTTTATAATAAAGGGAAAGTACAACTGTACGATGCTTAATGTGGTGACTTTTATTAGGATACATTTATTTACTTTAAATAAAATGGTGAAATCGTGTTTGGAAATGTTGTTGTTAAATGAATTGGCTGTGTTTTACGAGAGTGAAAGGAAAGAGTATGTGTCCTTATGTGTTTGAGATCTGTAAAAAAAAAATACAATAGAAAAGAATGATGGTTTTATGGTCTGTACTGGGAAACTTGCCGCTTCCTGTCGTCATACAGTCGTGCGTTGCCTACTTTTTAATTAAGAAGAACAAAATTTTCCCAGGTGTCCTGCAAACCACTAATTGGGCTTATGGGACTTAGGCTGAAATGCTTTTCAGGATGCTCGGTACACTGTTAGCATTATGAGGCCCTTGCAGATGTGTGCAAGTAGCATTGTATTTCTTTTAAGCAAGCAGTAAAGCTTTTTACAAAACGTTTACAACTGTTTGTGGGATTATACATAAAATGCAGCTGTCTGCTAAGCTGTCAGTGTTCTTAAAAAGCATGCTACTTTTTTTCTATCACAGTTTAAAAGTCTCGACAGGTGAAAACTGATAAATGGTGATAAATTGCCATAATTGCCTTCCATGTGATAGTGTTAACAAATGTATGTTCTTAAAGCTTCGTGAAAATTGAATTTATATCCCCTGTACTTTAAAAAAGAAGCAGCTGCTGACAAAGAGTGCAAAATAACATTAGGAATAGCATTAGCTGGATAAACAGAGTCACAATACACAATCTTTACCGTCTGCATTCTCGGGTTTCATTTATAACACAGGGCTGTTAAATCCTTGAATATGATTGGTCATAGTTTTGTTCTCTCATATAAGTTATTAACTCTTGTAATGTCCTACACTTGTATCGAGAATGTATTTAAAGATAATAAAAAAAATAGTTTTTTAAAAAATAGTTATGAATGACCTCATCTGCCGTATTCTATACTTATACTTACATTTATACCTTATCGTTTAATCCAACTGAGCAGGTGATAGTTAAGGGCCTTGCCAAAGGGACCAGCAGTGGAAGCTAGGTGGTGCTGGGAACTGAACCCCTAATCTCACATTCAGCAGTCCAACACCTTAAATATTTGTTCAAGACCATATAATTAGCCACATGTAAGATTAGTTTTTTTTAAACAAACACCTATTTTCTAATTTCAGAATATTACCTTTGAAAATGTTACCTGTTTGTTCATTTTTGTACCACAAACATACTGTACACACTCATTTAAACCCATCCGAATGTAGCCTAGGGTTAGATGCTTTGTGTTTTGCTGTGCAATGGTTAGCAAATCCAGTCTGATTTTTGCAAAATACTATGCAGTAAAATGACTTTCTAAAGTGAAATCTGTCTAATTGAGTTGCGTAACCAAATGTTTAATGAATATGTTGGATCTGCTTTTGTAGTAAAACATGACATTGCTAGCTCCTGGACTTTTCGGTACATAAAGGCTATAAATCAGCCAAACAACACAGCATTGTTAAGCAAAACTAAATCAAACAAAGTTCTATTTTGAGCTTGGGCGCATCACCTTTCCTCCCACCTGCTCTCTCTTTCAGCTTATAACAAAAGTGGGCTAAATACTGTGGATGAAAGCGATTTCCACACACATATCACTAGTATGAGTAACTTCAACTGTAAAAACATATGATAATATTTAGTAAAGTGCTGTTGGGTACTCTGAGACACAAATATGGGCATAGGATAACAATTTATTGAAGGATCCTCATCACAAGGCTTTCAAACCCACATCCTGATTTGCAGGAAACTGTAGTTTTCAAACAGTGAGGTCAGATTTTCTCTCTGTCTCTTTCTATATTTCTCTCTCTCTCTTACTTTCTTAGTGTAAAAAATCAGTCTGGCATACATTCACAAAGCGACTGACTTTCCAGCAAAGTGAGAGGTGGCCAGGAGAAATGGTTGACTAATTCTCTCCCTGACCCTGGAGACTGGAACCATAACTACCGCTTAACTCCGCTTCTGGCTTTAAGAACAGGACAGATAAATCTCCACCTCACCCCTCAGCAGCCAGTCTGCTTTGGATGTTTTTCTAATTATGCTTTCTGGACAGAAATGCAATCTAATGGGAGGTAGCAGTGAGACTGATGACCGAGTTCTGTCCCGATGAGAGGCAGTGGTTTTATAAGCTGCTGTTGTGGTTTTGTTGTAATTACAGTCTTTTCTGCACAGCTTGATCAGTGCCATGGTTTGGTCTGATTAATGTTTTACTGCTTAGCTTTTGGTGTGGGTATTAATTACACCATTAGATTGCCTCCTCCTTAATCAGCACCCACTTTTCGCTTCCGTTAACATGGCTTATCCTTTCACTTCAATGTTTCACTTCAGGCAATTTCAGTTATTCAACAATCTTTTCCTCTTTGCATCTTACCTGTTTTTTTCTCTTTCTCTTTTAATTATAACTTGCTCCAGTGCCAGTTAAGCTCTTAATTTCTTAGTTTCAGTTATGATCAAGACAAGTGTTTATGTTGCTGTGATTGTGTAAGGAAGTGGAATCCAAACAAATAAGAAGATAGACTTTGTATCCTATTATGCAGCTAGTTTAAATTGTATGGGTTAATTCCTAGGAGGGCACTTCTGACAAGCTATCGGACAAGAATTAATAATGATGCTAATAATCATTCATTAGTGATGACAATATTATATAGCTGTTTCTAACATCTAATAGCTAATAGCTTTTTTTTAAGTTTCTAATGTTCACTTTCTGGCAAGAATAATTTTCTCCTTCACTTTATCCTCTGTATATATTTTTCACATCTAACCTGAATCCACTGGTCAGAAAAAAAGTACCTAGTGGGAAATATAACTATAGAAGCTCCACTGTAGTGAAGTCAAATCTAATGCGATTATACATAATCATATTATCATAGCAGTCACAGTATTACGCTTTTAAATTTTGTGCTAAATTTGATAGTTGGCAGATTCTCGCGCATCACAGATGCTTCAGGATTTATCCTACATGAATAAGCAGTATGTCTACATTAATCCAGTTAGTCTGCAAATTTTGTTATATAAATATCCAGAACGCGTTTCTTTCTCTGTAGTGTGGCATGTAAACTGTAGGGCGTTATGTAGGACAATGCAAGACTTGGACTGAATACTAATGCCCATGACGTTAGGATGCTGTCATTGTAAACAAAGCTCAATGTAAATAAAATGTCGCTTCTGGGGAAATGGAGCAGGTATTTTTAAGAAGACTGTCACACTTTTAGGTGGGTACAGTTGATAATTTGCCTTTGAGCTGGACATGCTGTACACTGTGCCCCTATTTCAAAGATGAAGAGGAATAAACTCGTTGGCCTGTGCTGGCTGAGAGAAATCTGTCTCTCACATTCACTCTGTTTCTCCAGACTGTTTAGCCTGCTAGATGAGACACAATTTCTGGCAGTGTGAAAGGGGGAAGCAGGATAACGGTTTACAGATTACTGGCTTTCTCCTTCCAGCATGAAAGCATAAACACAAGATTTTTGACTAGCGCTGCCAAAATGCCCAAATATATGCGTGATGTCATCAGCAGCATGTGTGAACATATACAGATTGATGACAGTTTGCTCTCAAATATCAGACAGTTGCCCCTAATGCAGTAAGGACAGATGGAGACACAGAGGATAGTGCACCAAAATAGCCTTCTGCGTCAAACTATAAGTGTATGCTAGTGTTGTGTGTGTCTGTGACTAGATGATGGAGGGAGTGTCATAAAAAGCAGGTAGGATTCCTAAGCGGTAGAACATATATGCACCCTGAAAGGATCCTAAAATAGAAATGGTGCACCTGCAGTCGTCTGCGTACAGAAATTATTTCATACATAGCCTTAAATCTAAAATAGATGCATGCCAATATCAGGAGGAAGGTGGCTTTTGGCCTTGAGCCACCAGTGCACCATCCTTCCCAGTGAATGAGATGTCAGTCCGATTGGATTGTTCTGAGGCAATCCGGAGCTGCCTTAATGAAAAGAGTTTAAATAAAAAGCATCAGGTTTGCTGTCTGAAAGTGATGATTTTGTTTCTGAGCTTTTTTCTTCTCTCCTTCTGTTTGTGTGTCTCCAGATAAATAACCTCAGTCACATTCAGATCCCTGTAATGCTGATGCCTGATGATTTTAAAGCCAACTCCAAGATCAAAGTGGACAATCACCTCTTCAACAAGTACGAGTGGGAATCCCAAGCTTGATAAATCACAGGCTTCTTTTAATTCCTGCAGTTTAATCATTATTTTTATTAGAATGTTAGCAATCACACAGTCAGGCAGACTGAAAGCTAAATTTACTATTTCACTATTATCACTATTTATACTAATGAAAACTCTTTTCTCCTCTCTTCTCCTTTCGTCTTTTCTCTTCCTCTCTCTTCTCCTCTCTTTTCCTGTCTCTTCTTTCTTCTCTTCTCCTCCCCTCTCTTCTCTCTTTTCCTGTCTCTTCTTTCTTCTCTTCTCCCCTCTCTTCTCCTCTCTTCTCCTCATCACTTTTCTCTTCTCATTTCCTGTCTTATCCTCTCTCTCCTCTATTCCTTTCTTTCTTTCTTTCTTTTTTGCCCTCCTCCTCTCTCTCTCTCTCTCTCTCTCTTTCTCTTTCTCTTTCTCTTGCTGAAGAGAGAATATGCCAAGCCATTTCAAGTTTAAAGAGTACTGTCCTCTTGTCTTCCGAAATCTGAGGGAAAGGTTTGCCATCGATGATCAGGAATATCAGGTGCTTAAATTAACTTTTTCATTTTATCTTATTTATGAATGGCTGTATTATTATCATCATTTTTTTTATGTACTCCCACATTATTACAGGAAATAATCTCCATTCCACATAATTTTCCATTCCACATGAAATCACAGTAAAACAGTGAAACCGTTTCATGCTGTTTAGCTGTACTGATTTTGGTTAAGAATGAAAGATCTCAGTTGAGAATCTTGTCTAAACATTACACAAGATCACAGTTGCTGTTTGTTGAGAAGATGTCAAAAATTGGAATAAGTGCGGTGTGGGTTTGCTGTTTTATGTAATGTTAATTTCAGCATTTTGTTCTTCCTGAGCTGAATTTTCAACAGCAGTATAAAAGAATAATGCATATTACCATTGTAAGCATCTTCCAAATCAATAGATTTGGAATAGAAGAATTACAACTTGTGTAATAATAAATAACCATATTAATTATCAATTATGTGTTACATAAGCGTACAACTGTAACAAATGCGTGCTAATAATTCAGAAGATAGAGCTCTTAAAAACCTAGGAAACACAACCTCAATTCCAAAACCTGACTAAAATTGGGGTTGTATGTTGCAGACTGAGGCTTTGGATTTTTTTTTTTTATTCTGACATCATGTTATCCGCTTTTAGAAAAAGTGCAATTTTCTATAATCTGTAGCCCAGGAATATCTGTGCGCTCTGTAACACGCCTGTCCTCTTGCAGAACTCTTTGACGCGAAGTGCGCCAGTCCCAAGTGATGCCCAGGGTCGCAGCGGTGCACGCTTTCACACCTCTTACAACAAGAAGTACGTCATTAAGATCATTACCAGTGAAGATGTGGCTGAGATGCACAACATCCTGAAGAAGTATCATCAGGTAAAATGACGCCCCATTTTCTCAGCAAGATTAAAGGTTGTCTTATTATCAGCTAAATGCTGTTAAGTAGGAGGGGCATACCCCTTTTTCCCTGTCAATCACAGCAAAGTAGCCAGTCATGGGCATCTGTGTGTTCTTGTATGAGGAGTAGAGCGAATATTTACTTCGTGTTATTTTAAACAGCCTTGAAAAGGTGTAGCTGTCATACCATGTGATCCCTATTACATAGAAGCAGCACAGTACAAATGAAAAACTGTGTAATTTGTGTGATTTAAGTGCTTCTTTAGGTGTTAATAGAAAGTGTTAAAGAGAATCAACTCTTGGAGTTTTACAGTTTATCGATATTGTGGTTGCCGTGATGGTAGTTGGTTAAGACACCCAGAAGCCCAAAAATGCCTAACAAATATCTTTAAATATTAAATATTGCAGTTTTCATAACTAAAATATTGAGCATGATCGTCAAAAAATGCCAGAAAAAAAGAGAAGAACATCAAATATTGCCATGTCCAATGGTCTGAAAGCCTGCAGCCAAGTGTGCAAGAGAAATGAGCTACGAATTGAACAAGGGTGTCATTGTGAAGCAGCTATGTCACCCTTACCGTGAACCCTTGTGAGCTGGCACCTCATTTGTATGTATTTTTTTGCTGTTTGCAGTATATAGTAGAGTGCCATGGCAACACACTGCTGCCTCAGTTCCTGGGCATGTACCGCCTCACGGTGGACGGAGACGAGACATACATGATCGTCACACGGAATGTTTTTAGCCCCCATCTGCCTGTACACAAAAAATATGACCTGAAGGTGAGTACTCTGAGACACTGAGGGTTAGACAATTATTGGTTAGAGTTTAAGATATATTTATACATAATAACAGCAGGTGTTTGACGCTTGATCAATAAAGTAAATGATACATTTTTTAAAATACACTTTTTTAGGGTTCCACAGTGTCTAGAGAAGCTAGTGACAAAGAAAAGGTAAAAATGTTTTTTAATTTACCTAGTATGATACTTTGAGTTTTCTAAACTAATGATGATGCTTAATGCAGAACCAAAAATGTACGCAATAACTCTTGCGACTGCTGTGAAATGAGCATGCACCTGCATGTTCAGTACATTGCATGTACTTTTGTTACTGGTGTGCCAAATCTGACATGGTTGTGTTTGGAATGTTTTCTTTAATAATCATGTGACTAATATAAAATTCCCCAAATTAATTATGCTAATTATGCTTAAGGTAAAAAAATAAACGCTTGCCTTTTCTTCTGCAACTGCAATGAATTTTTGTGCTCCATTTTGGAGTGTCAGTGGTTTCTTTTGTTTTATCCCTTCTCTGGCTTGACTGTGGAAACTGCACTAGACACATAGCTGAGTTAAAAAACATAACTATAATGTTTTATAATTGTGCCATTTTTTTAATAAAATGTAATTTGTGATCAAGATATGTATGTGCTTAGTTTTGGTCTAAAGCATACGTGTACACATGCTTGAAATAATAAATGTTTCATTCTTAAGCTAGTTTCAAAGATCAAAAAATTTACTGTACCAAAAATATAAATAGTTTTGTTTAATCTGGTGAACTTGGGATCCAGCAAGGGGCCCGCTGGCAGCTTTGTGATGTCTCATGCATAATGTATAAGTGAAGGCATGTGAATAATTTGCATGTGTATCTTTGTTCTCTGCTCCATTGTGCATGCACTCCCTGTCAGCATGTACCTCCAGTCGGATATGATGCTCTTGTGCAAATATGAACTGTTTCTCTAGACTTGTATCTGTGTGGTAAGCAGTAAAGTTTTTTAGGAATTGTATATTTTTTTTAACCTTTACCCAACACTGAGCAATAGCTTTAAATTTTTTTTTTGTTAATGCATGTACATTTTTTTCCCTCATGTTCAACTCTCTGTACATGAGTTCCTTAAAAAATATTTAGTGACTACTTTTAGCTTAAAGCCAACCAGAAGTGTTGAATGCGTTTATGAGCGGAGCTGCCCTGTTCTCCAACAGCCACGCCCACCTGAAGACGGCGCGCCAGCCAAATCACGCATGAGCCAAAAGCTCCAAACCATTCGGATTGCCACACGCTTTTACTGCGCCATCAGACACGTAAGGTCACACCCGCAAAGATGTACACACACAAGCTTTGTCCTGATTGGATGGCCCATGGAAGCGTAGACCCAAAATCATTTCCAGATCTAACGTCATGTCTTCTACAGCGTCTCCAGGGAAAGGCAGGAAACCTTTAGAGCAGCTGTAGTGTGTTTACACGGATATAATTATAACTCCCAGAGCAAAGGCAACGAGTGATCAAGCTACAGCCAATTATTAAAAGTATAATTAAAGGGACACTTTGTATTTATTTAAACAAACAATGAAAGCTAATTGAACCTCCTTATAATTTTTAAACATTTTGCATACTTCAGACAGTTCTGTTACCAAGAATCCAGTGCTAGTGGGTGTACAGGTTGAATTTTTAAATCTGGTTGTAAAGAAGTTGATTTAATTTACTATATTGAAGCTCTGATAGCAGTGCAGCTGATATGATTTAAGCCTGCATTTTTATACAGTGTGTTATCATTTCCACACTGTCTGTCCAAAAAAAAAAGTTCTCCTATGGATTTGATTACAGCACGCATTCTCTGTGGAATTGTTTCGATACGCTTTACAACATGTCACAACATTAATTCCCATCCAGAGTAGGGAATAAGGTCTTTGGTGGCCAATCCACATGTGAAAATGATGTTTCATGCCTATCTTTCACCATTTGAGATCAATGAATCTTGGCATTGTCATCTTGGAATATGGCCATACCATCAGGAAAGGAAAAATATTATTGATGGAATAACCTGGTTATTTAGAATATTTAGGTCGTCAGCTGACCTTATTCTTTGGGCACATAAACTACTGAACCTAAACTAACTACAGAAACTCCAGATCATAGCACTGCCCCTACAGACTTGTGTGGTAGACCCTTGGCAGGATGAGGGCATCACTTCATCCACCTGGATGAAAACAGGGTAAATCTGGACTCATCAGATCACATGACCTTCTTTCATTGCTCGAGAGTCTAATCTTTATGCTCTCCAGCAAATTAAAGCCTTTGCCTGATGAGCCTCACTGAGGCACTGGTTTTCTTAAAACCACACAGCTTTTTAGTTTCAATATCTTGCGTTCCCTTTGCAATGTAGATGAGGAAATGCTCCTACTTTTAACCCTCTTAAACATAGCCGTTTTACTGTTTAATGTTTAAGTGATCGCTGATCACTATTATTTAAGATTTTTTTTCCCCTGAAATAACACTAAAGGATGTGCTGTTAAAGTAAAATAATCAAATTTGACTCTGGAAGATTATCTCCACCTTATCACACCAGCATGTTGTTGATAAGTTTGTCATAACCAACCACACACACACAATTTATTTTTTGCCTGATTTATACCCAGTTTGTTATACAAAAAAAACACAGTCATTGAATATGTGGAATTTTCTAAAAACTAGTGTGTCTTCATGTAAAATATCTTTGGTTTAGTAACCGTTATGGTACAGAATCTGTAATTTATGTCATGTCCCTAAACTAACTCTTGTCTCATGTTGAACACTTTGTTTTTTTGCTATTCATTAACTCATTGGATTAAATGCCTTTATGAAAAAATCTACTCTAGGAATAAAGCTAGTTTTGTTTTTTCTCTACTGTCTGATATAAAAAAATGTAAGTATCACTGGGGATAAAACAAAAGAGACATTATAAGTGGCACTCTCACAGGTATATCAGAGAGTAATGCGTGTGGTGTCAACCACAAAATCAGTACCTAAAGCTCAAGAGTGCCTATTCTTTCTAATGCTCATAGCTGCAGTTACAAGGCTTATATGATTTTTATTTTAGAAATAATATATTTTATTTTATCATGTAGACAGTCACAGTGTAAAAATTGTCCCTGCATTCTTTTAGAAAAAAAGATAGACAGATATGACAGGTAAATATTATTGCATCCTAAATTATCCTAAAGCCCATGATATACCAGTATGCAAAATGTGTTTTTTTTAATTAGCCTATTTCTACATGTGGTTTCTTTTGCTCTTCCTAACAAGTTTTATGGTGACATTAGATAAAATATATTCATTGTCAATGTGGAAGTGGAATATATACACCTTAAACAGACAATCAAATTTCCCTGCAATTTGAACATCAGACTAAAGAGCTTCCAACATACAAAGACAACGACTTCATCAACGATGGACAGAAGATCTACATAGATGAGGAGAACAAAAAGATGTTCCTGGAAAAGCTAAAGAATGATGTGGAGGTTTGTGAGTCCTTTAATAAAACATCGGCACTAAAACACAGTTGTGATTTGTTTCTCTATATGCGTCTTCCTTTTTGTTTTTCTTGGTCACCCAGAGTTGATCCATCCGTGTGCATGTGTGTATGTGTGAGTAGTTTTTATCCCAGCTAAAACTAATGGATTACAGCCTGCTCGTTGGAATCCATGACGTGGAGCGTGGCGAGCAGGAGCAGCCAGAGGACGAGATCGAGGAGAATGAAGGAGGAGAGGAGGAGGGAACCGAAAGTGACGGAGGAGTAACCGGGTCGCCACCCGAAAGTCCCAGCAACACACTTGACAGCAACAAGCCACTAGGGCCAGGAGAGTTCGATCCCAACGTAGACGTCTACGCCATACGCAGTCACGAGAGTGAGTGTGTTCTTGCAATCGAGTGTAGCAGTATGCATATAGATCATATACACTATTAATCATGTGATATTCTATATCCTTAAGAGATGTATATTTACACTTCTTTTCAGACGCCCCCAAAAAAGAGGTGTACTTTATGGCGGTAATTGACATCCTTACACCATACGACGCTAAGAAGAAAGCAGCACATGCGGCGAAAACAGTGAAGCATGGGGTAAGTACCCCTTAAATATTCTTAAATATTAAAACAGCATTTAAATTTTTCCATTTTGTTTTATTGACAAATGAGCAACTTGAGTTGACTTTAGAAGCTGTTAGTAAAAATTAATAATTTTTTCTAAAGAAAATATATTTTACATTTAATTGGTGCCTTCAACTTAGTGGTACAAATAAACACCCTGGAAAACAGTGTTAACATTTTGCACTCTTGGCTCAAAATGAGTTGTTTTCTCATTGGGAGGGGCTTAGTCCTAATCACAGTGACCATAAGCAGCTGTGAGTATCACTGAGTTCATGTATGTGGAAGAGGACAGACAGCGGTTGTCTTGCTTTTTGTGTCTCAAAAAAAACACATCACACAGCCTCCTCTCTTGGTAAGTGATTTTGACAGGGTAGAGCTGGCTGGTAAGTTGAAATTGGGAGATAACAAAAAAGTATCAGATAAAAACCGACTTGACTTCTATAAACTTAGACTTTCATTTTTGGTTTCTGTTTCTAATCTTTTCCCCCTCGGCTCTAGGCTGGAGCCGAAATATCGACGGTTAATCCTGAGCAATATTCCAAGCGGTTGTACGACTTCATCACCACCATTCTGTCCTAGTCGTTGCCTGAAGTCAGTCTCAGGACACTGAGTTTCAGGCCTCCAACCTATTGAGAGCCTTTAAATGGGATTTCTGGACATTTACCAGATCTGTCTGTTTACAGTTATTTTTCCATGTCTTTTTTTTAGTACATTAATAAATTGGTTAATGGCTGTGGATGGATAAACATATAACTGTGTATTCTACTGTGCTGTATTTAATATTGTTGATCAGGATGTTGAGTAATGTTATTGTGTGTTGATGTGAAAAAGCTGCTTTTTACTCTTATTATGTCTTTGTTTACCGCAAGATGACATAAGACACGGCCACTTTACCGAGCCTGGATTAGGCACTGTTTTAAAACAAGGCTGCTTTCACACTTAAGCTACCCTGCAACTACACTGACCCTCCTAAAAAAAAAAACTCACACGATCTAATAATTATTTGGACCGCTTTTGGCTTTGATTACATCACACATTCGCTGTGGCATCGTTTTGATACGCTTCTGTAATGTCACAACATTTATTTCCATCCAAAGTTCCATTCATTTTTCACCAAGATCTTGTATTAATGATGGGAGAGTCGGACTGCTGTGCAAATTCTCTGTGGGTTTAAGGTTTGTGGTGGCCAATCCATGTGTGAAAATGATGTCTCATGCTCCCTAAACCACTATCACAAGCCAAATAAATCTTGGCATTGTCAACTTGGAATATGGCCTTACCATCTCTGGGGGGAATCCATTTTGGGCACATAACATTGCTGTACCTAGACCTGACCAACTGCAGCAACGCCAGATCATAACACTGCCCCCACAGGCTTGTACAGTAAGCACTAGGAATGATGGGTGCATCATGTCGTCCACCCCTTTCTCTTACCCTGCTGCACCCATTACTCTGGAACAGGGTAAATCTGAACTCATCAGACCACATGACCAATTTTAGTACTTCCAGGAATGTCCTTAGATGTTTTCTTTGCTTGATGCATGCCAATAACTTGACCCTTCTAAAACAGATTAACATCGTTGCTTGTTTAAAAAATAAGAAGCTACTCCCTGCATCAGTTTGGGTTAAATAACTTGTTGCCAGCTGAAACAAAATTATCCAATAGGAGGCTCTTACCTATTTGCTTAGGTCAATCCTGGTGGTGACTCCTGCCGTGTATAATAATGCTCCTAGCTGGTATCCTCTATCTTACCTACTAGATTTGATTTATCATCATTGTTTGGAATGCAAATGACATAAAGATGAGTGTGTGACTCTTAATAAGCAGGTTGTTTCCTACTGCTGTAGTATTGGAGGCAGAAAATTAAGGGACTCATGTGAGATGACTGTGTGCAGAAGGAACGAAAGCAAGACATCACATGATATACTGTCAACATCCCAAAAAAGAAGATACAATTGATATGCAACATTTGGCAGCGAAACATTTGCTATTCAGGATGTCGTAAATCTTCTCTCATTTGCTCTGTAACCGCGTCCTGTAAGATTTGATGTGAAAGGTTGTGCTGGCAGTTTTACAAGTGTGAAAGCAGCCTGAAATGTTTTTCGGTCAGGGATATCACGCTGACAGCACAAATGATTACCTACTACTGCAAATGCTGGCAGTTTGGTATTCATAGATTTAGATAACAACTTGTGAAAAGATAAATCCATTGCAGCTTGTTGTTAATCTTCTCCCAAGCACCTGTGCCCTTTAGCTATAGAAATAATTTGTAGTCTATTCAGATTTACGGACGGTTGCAGAGATGTACAGTAAAAAACCTATAAAAGTCATTTGCACATAACCTAAAACAGGAGTTTTGGACTCCTGTTGCGCACAGTTTGAAGTTTAATCCAGCCATGCAGTAAATCTTAAACCTCCTAAATTAGCCCGATCAGGAGGAGACTGTTTGAGACTGTTGATAGCTGGATTTGTGAACCACTGATCTACTGCACCAAAATATTTATGCAAATGATGCCAATTTTCCCACTGACTCAAGGGTTATGCAATAGTAGTGAGACTGTAGAGAAGTTTTAGAAGGAAACTCCACCCTGAGGCACTTTATATGTCGATATGACAACATTTCTGATGTGTTTAGAGATGTGTCATTAGTTAGCTTATACTTTCCGTGATTTAAAAATCCCAGAAAGCAAAACTACAGAAACCTTGGCTTATCTAATTAGCAAGCTGTCAAATGATAAGGCCATACCATTGAAGTGAAACTAACATAAAAGCTATGTTGTATGTTACTTTTGATGAGGGGGTGAAAGATGCTCAGGCTAAAAGGTCTAAGGTGTCTCTGCATCACTCTTTTTAGATAAAGCAAGGGCTGAATCCTACTGAGAAGCTACCAGCACAGAATTGTTGGTAATGTAGGAAAGTATTTAAGAAGTTGAAACTAAACATAACATAAAATTTCAAAATAAATTATTATTTCAGATTAATATGCAATGTGTTCAGGGTGGAGGTTTTCTTTTAGCTGTGTCTCAATTTAGAATGAATTCTAGAAGGATTTAAGATTTTTTTTAAAATTATTTTTGGAGAACATTTTGTGTTGCTAATTGACAATTAAACAATTTCTATTGGAACGTATGCCTATATTTTTACATTTCTTTTTGCATTTGTGAAGATGTTTAACATGAATCGTTCTTCCAGTAGAAATGTCATTTTACATATTTTATGCTTAACCTTTAACTTTAAAGCTGCACTGTAAAAAAAATATACAAGAAAATTCAGAAAAACCAGGGAGGATACTGCTTATACAAACCCCAAACTTCTTCCCTTTCCAGCCTGTAACTCTGAACATTAGTATTATATAATAGTATAGTTCGAGCTGTATGCTTTCTTACTTAAAAATATCCTTCTGACACTAAGCCAGACCATCTGCCCGTATAAATATCAACACTGTGCGAGCGCGTGCCTTTTTTAAACTCGGGATCATTTAATCTTTCTATCAAAGTCTCTCTTTTTGGTTCTTCTGTTTGTTTTTTAACAAAGGTTTGCAGATTTTTTGTTTACAACAGCGCAGGTGATTTGGGTGAATCCTGAAATTCTTCCTGTGACATGTAAATATATGAGTATAAAAATATCTATTGACTAAACGTCGCTTTGTATGACTTCACAGTTAATCCAGCAGTTGTGTCTCAATGTTTGATATCAAAGTGTGATGGGGTTTTTTTTCTTCGTGCAGCTTTTGAAAGGTTTTGGAAGGTTTTTGCAGTACAGTGCTCTTTTGCTGTGTGTTTTACTGTCGGTGGATCTGATTTCTTAGGTATATCGACGAAAGACTATTAACTATGTTGTGCTATTTTTAAGGCAGAAATTTTTAGCCCTGAGAGCTACAGACCTCTGTGTGGACTTTGAACCATCATCTGACATTATAATATGTTCAAAATTAGTTGTACTTTGTTTTAGTCTCAGATCACAAAACAAGTGTCAAAGGAAAGATCTGAAAATGTTTTCAGTGTGAATGATGAAAGATAATGTGAAAAACCCTTTAATAGAACGCTATGAAAGACCTGCCGTCCACCTGCTTGTCAACGCTCTTGTTAATCCTGTCATAACTGTTTTCCCATGTATGTGTGCAGTGATTTGAGACTGTTGAACATCAGCATCGCTTAATAAAAATTATGCTTTACTCAACCTCAATGTCTGCTTCAATACTCCAGCAAGCGTTTGAGAAATGGTGCGCTGTTATTAGGAAATAAACAACATAATGTCACCATCATTCTTTTACATCTCTGAAAAAAACCCTTGTCTCTTTAAACTCTTGAAATTTCTTTATTATTTCCAGCTCCATGAGTAATAATTTTCTGTTTTAAATTAACGCAAGATATTTTTTCCTGATCCATTTTATTTGTTCTTAAATAATATTAATTGTTAAGAGAAGGGATTTATTTTGCTTGAAGTTAAAAAAAAAAAAAAAAAACATTGGTTTTTGGTATTTATTTTAACGCGCTTAAAAATTGCAGTGTTGTGCCTGACCAGCAGAGGGCGCAAGAATGGGCGC
Source organism: Bagarius yarrelli (assembly GCA_005784505.1). Lineage (NCBI taxonomy): Eukaryota > Metazoa > Chordata > Actinopteri > Siluriformes > Sisoridae > Bagarius > Bagarius yarrelli. Next base: position 179,374 of record VCAZ01000063.1, on the reverse strand, counting down.
GTGTGGCTTAAATAGTCTTTTTCCACTACGTTACTGGTAAAACAGCTGATTCTGTTTTAATTAATTTAATTACTTCAGTTACATTTAGCTGATGAGGTCAGTTAGGCTGTTGGAAAGTTACTCTATGTGCAGCCGAACTTTTCCGGGTATTATTGTTATTATCATCATCATCATTATTTTATTATTATTATTATTATTATTATTAATAATGTTTTTTAAATGATTACAGGCCTAGATGAATGTTATAGATTCTGTTTATGTGAGGTTTTTTTTTAAAGATTTACGCATGTCGGTCTCCATCTTCATTTGTAGAATTTACTGACTGCGTTTAATTAAAAGAAGTCCAGCAGCTGCGGTGATTCATCTGTTTATTCGTTTTTGACAACACAAACATAACGTAAACCAAACTAAATATTTTTATTTATATATAAATATAGCAGGATTAAATAATCCAAATAAATCTTTATAGATTATTATGCCTAAATGTACAGCTATGTCAATATTTAAGAGCATCCTCAGGAGACAGATTACACTGATCTCTTTAATGTATATAAAAAGCAATGCATTAAATAAAAGTAGGGTTATTATTCTGGTATGTTTTTCTTTTTTTCTTTATTAAACAATAATATATTTTGGACATTTGGTTTGTTTGTTTGTTTGTTTGACCGCCTCGGTTTCGCGTCTAGTTCACCAGGACGCTGTAGAGAAACAGTTTAATGTGCTTTGAAATTTTACTTTTATTTCGAAATCACATTTACACGAATTATTACACGAACAATTTACTTGTTTGTGTTTCTTTGCTAATATACGTTTATTAATTCATTAACCTGTTTTTTTTTTTAATTAGTCAAATACGTGTAAAAGAAAGTGACTAACATTATAGACTGGACTACACAAACTGCACCGCTACTATATCAGCAATATACTATTGGCTTTTCTTCAGCTTTCACATGGAGCACTTTTTTTCACATTTTTATGTGTTAGCCAGTAAATTGTTGTTGTTTTTTTATTATGCGCGCCTGCGCTTATTCGCTGATTTATCTCACCCGTAAAGCGACTAAAATAAGTTAATAAGACAATAACTAAAGGATGTAATGCAAATATCATTGTTGTTAAAATATGATGAATTTTGGTTTTATTATTTAAAAATTGCATCTGCGTAAATGCGGTGCTGATTTCTATTCAAAATGTCGCCTCAGGACTTTTTCGCGGGTTCGTTCGGACGCAACCAAATTAATAAATAGGGGATGAAGTGGAAACTTCCAAACAGTCAAAAAGGGGGCGTAACTTACTGTTTGCTACGGAAGTTTTGCCTCCTCTAATATAATGACGGAAAGTACCGAGAAACTGTTAAAAACCCACATTGTTCTGATGAGAGAGAGAAAAAAAAACGGGGATTACATGTTTGTTCATGCTACGGAGCTGAGAATATTTTCCCGGAAATTAGCTTAGAAGCTATGTCGTTTCCCCCCTCACTAATAAGCTCTACACGCCACCGACGCTTCGTATTAGTAAATTTGTTAACATTATAAGTTAACATTTTAGTCACCAAGCGAGAAACTGATGAGGTTTCAGATCCAAACCCAACACCTGTGTGATTAAAAACATAAAATGTTTATTCAAATACAGGATTAATGTCTGTACAACGGAAAACGATACACAGTCCTAAAACGGTCAGCCAAAAATAAAGCACAAAGATATAAACCGAAATGTCCTCTTAGGCAAAATACACCGAAAAGACAAATAAGGCATGAAATCAGTCTAATCTGGTCATTTCTAATGTCCACTGATTCCAAAAATCATTTAATCAAGAGACTGTTCAAAAGTCAGAAAAACTTCATATCTATTCCTCATTACTCGAACTTCAGGATTTGTTTAAGTTTTCACACCAGAAGAAGACAGAGTAACTTTTTAAAGCATAAATTGTTCATAAGTAACTTTTTCTTCTTAATTAATTTCATCAAGAACTTCTGAAAGTCCCCCCCCCCTCCAATGTTTCTTTCTGAAATGTACAGATCTTATGCTAACGTAAAAATACAAGAGGAACTCAATAGCCCTTAAAAATTCTAACAATTAATTCCCATAATGATGTGGACGACTTATTCCAAACCACTGTTTAACGATTCTTCTTCTTTAAAGCCAATATATCATTTCTGACATGCTGAAGCTCTAATCTACATGAATGATTTACATTAATGGTTTATAATAAAATATTCCTGGCACTTATCCTGGGTTCTTCATGCACAAAATATACTTCATGATTTTTATTTAACCAGTAAAAGATTAGTCATAAACAGAAAGTCATACTTAACATACACACTTAACCATACATAATACAAAAAAAAAAAAGTGGTTAGGCGATGAAACTGCCTTTCCAAAACAGTTCCCGATCGAAAACATCGTTAAAAAGTTGCATTTGTTAACTCAGTAAGGACTGAGTTAGCAGCCGTAGCATTCCTTATGAAATCCAACAAAAAACTGTTGTTCATCAAAGTTCCTACAAACTTTGTGTCCAAGTTTGCAGCATTAACATGTCCGTTAGTCCTTTTGTCACCCCAAAGAGTTGGAGCCATTGACTGAGCCTTTGCTGGGTTTGTTGTTGAAAGAGACTTGACCATTGGAGCCAGTTTTGTTGGACACTCCGTTGACTGATGAGAGATGAGTGAAGCTGGAGTGTGAGGATTTTACTGGAGCACTCTGACTCTGAATGAGAGAGGACGACGTGGAAGGTGTAGGAGCGTGAAAGACTGGGCTACTAAGCTTCTCGCTTCCTGAGTCACTTTCCGTTTCAGGTTTACGACTTGCTGTTTCACAGCTTGGACCGCTGCTAAGCTTCAGCTTCTTACACCCGGGACGAACCCTGTACTTCAGGGGCAAAGGACCACTCTGTAAAAAAATGAAATGCAAAATTGGTGAGACATTTTTTTAGATGTCTCTTGCTTATCGGATCATGGAAAAAAAGCAAGGGTAATTTTTCTTACCCGCCTCCAGGTGTAGATATAGGCAATGTCCATTAATGTGTAATAATCCTTTAAAGGCTCATCTTCATACATGATCTCAATCTGAAACCGAACAAAAATCTGTGTCAGGCTTTAATTGGAAATCTGTTCCAACACATTAATTTGTTCCGAAACGTCATTCAACAAGTCATTCTGAGTCCAGCATCATTATCAAGCAGTTAAAGCAAGATTTTAGGAGTTTATGGCAATAAAAGAAAGTCAGTACAGTACAAAAATATCAGTTTGTATAACAGTGTACCTGAAAGGTACAGGGAATATCCATTTTACTTCTGAGAAATTTTCTGAGATGCATCACAGTCATAGCAGCCGGGCATTGTAAATATCGCTTCACATTCGTCTGAGGAAAAGAGATCATTACAATTGTAATCTTTCATATGGCCTTGATGAAATTTATTAGTTGAATGTATATATTACGTTGTAAAAAGTATATAGTCTAAATAAACTTTTCAGTTATAAAATGCATGTTGGAAAACAAATTAAAATCTTGTTACCTCTTTTGTGGGCTCTTTGTGTTCCCCATTACCACTCCCAAGTCTGACACTGGTTGGATAAACAATACATTAAATGAAAATTTAGTGATTTCTGTTTTGTTAACCTTTCAAAAATGTGCTGAATACACAAGTGGTATGTCTGTCAATGCTAAGGATAATGACAAGTCATAATTTCGATGATTACCTGTTCTGATCGAAAAACTCAATAGACAGACTAATGAGTTCATCATCAGCTATGATTCTTTTGTCCTCATCAGCCACTTCCCCCCGGTCCTCGTTTGATCCTTTAGCAGCTGTGAAACATACAATAATACATCAGTCAGCCTTTTCACCAACTTAAAAGAAAATTTCATTATTTCATTAAGATTTATTTAAGACTGCTTTTACTGTCGACAGATGGATGAGCTGCATAAAAATCTCTTCTTCGTTTCATTTCATCTGAGGGACAAATGTTTAGGATTAGTACATCAAAACACAACACGAAATAAAACAGAAACTAATTTAAAATGATACACAATCAATCTGTCATGTGGTAATTCACAGGTTGCAAAAACTGGTCCTGAATAGCAGCATGTCATGCTCTAACACATGCTTATAGCTCAGGGAGGACTGATGAATCAGTCCCAAATGAATCAGTTAAAAAAAATAAATTGATGTCTTCAGGGTCATTGCTGGGATCCTGTAGCTTGATGCATCTAATAATACACACTACTAAAATAAATAAATAAATAAATAAATTACTTACTCTTAAACAGACCAGGTACCAGCTTGTATACAATGTCCTGAAGGGTTTTATCTGACCTGGAATTCACAATCAGTGTAAATTATTGTTGATTTTACCAAAACTTTTGGTTTTACCAAATACAAGACATCCTACAGTTCATTCTGGAATATTGGGGTTCAGAGTTGCCAATAAATAGAATTCGTAATAAGGATACTAAACTGTTCTTATCCTTGCTGTTGGGATTATAAGAGGTACGAATAACTTATTATAAGTTTATTATTATTTGTTCAGTATTTTAAGATTTATAAGTGGGCAGTAGGGACTCTGCTAAACATCCACCTAAACAGCTTTTGGTTAATATATACATACAAAATCTTTACATGTTTTTAATACTGCATCACAGAGTTCCTGACCTAATGACCTAGCGCCAGAATGTTTTTATTGCAGACACCAACGCATAAATAACTTTGAATGAACATTTAAGTGTATACATGAAATGTATATAACTTATATAAAGTTATAAAGTTATTGTATAATTATATAAAAGATAAAACTTTTGTAGACCAAGGCCGTCTCTGAGCATGCGCAAAACACACGCACACACACACACACACACACACACACACACAGTTAAACAGCTGACTAATCTCTGGATAAATAAATAAATAAAGATGGTACCTGATATTGAGCAACGGTTTGGTTTTGTGAACTTGCACGTCGCATATAGGACAGTATTTACTGGTCTCTAGATACCGAACGATGCACATTTTACAGACTGAAAGAAAAAACAATCCGGAAAAAATTGATCAGTACACACAATCACACGCACGTGTGTGTGTGTGTGTGTGTGTGTGTGTGTGTAAATGAGACACAAAGTTAAGGTGCTTACACGAATGAAGACACTCAACGATGGTGGTGGCGTCGATAAAGTAGCCGCCGCATAACACACACATTAGATGCGGATTCAACTCCGTGATCTTTATCCGCGTAGTTCGGTGCATCGTCATGAGGATCGATCACCTGGCGAATATAAACACACACACACACACACACACGGGACGCGTCGGACAATGTGGAGGAAGCATGTGTAGAAAATAGCGGTAAAAAATATCTTTGTGTTTTTCTTTTCAAGTCAATAACGCGTCTCCTTATAAGAGTGTCTTTAACTGACTTCTTCGAACATCTTTAAACTCATAACGTTCTTCAACAGCACTAGTGGGACTTCGACCGGCTGACTTACACCACACAGGCCTCTAATAAAAGTAAAGTCATTTCTCCGTTTGACTCAAATGTAAGGAAGGATTAAAAGCTTGGGGGTCTGTACAACTTATCAGATGAGAACAAATGTCCCTTCTTCTGTACAATTCTGTGGTGTGAGAGCTTTCACGTCTGTAATTTTGTGAATAATTACATTTTTTCGCATGCATCAGGTATCAGCTTGCAAATACGCACGATTGCTAAGACGGTGCATTAATTAGTTACAAAAAAGAAAGCATATCATTAAATATCACAACACTGTGCGTTATTTATTTATTTTTTTTACCAATGGCAAATCTATTTACTGCCCTGTGATGGACTGGACACCTGTCCAGGCTGTCCCCCTCCTGTCATTTGCCCTTTTAGACACAGCTGGGATAGACCAGCAGATCCCCGTGACCCCAAATTAGGGAATAAGCAGATATAGAAGATGAATGAATGAATAAAAAATCATTTACTGTCCTGATTTTTTCTAGTCTATCATACAGAAAAAATACACCGCGATGAGATGCTTGGTAAGCCGATAATAACTGCTATTTACACTAATTACATTCTCAAATCCGGAGCCGAACCTTTTTCCCGGTAGTTTCAGCCATCAACAGATACATAAAAATTTATTTTTAGATTTAACCGTGGTGGCTTATTAACGAGCCAAAAAAATAAAATAAAAGGAAATTGCAAAAATGATTGTACTTAGTATTAATGATTGTACTTAGTATTTGAACCCGGGTCTGATTTTATTACCGCTGAGTCGGTGGTGCTGCTGCTGCCTACAAATAGCCGAAATCAGGAGCATCTGAGTGCATTACTGCTTTATAATCCGTCATAACGTCATACGACTGTATTTAATAAGCAGGTTTATCCAAAACTAAAATGTAGATCAAGAATTACCCTAAAAACAAATGTCAAGTTGCTAAAAATCTAATTAATTTTTCTAAAGAACGTGAAAAAACCAGACCCATAATCATGCCTTTACGCTGGGACCTGCATGTCTCGGTATTTTTCCCATGGGTCTTTACTGGTCATACGTTTATAAAGGTAAACTGCATATTAACCCCATTCTGTTTCCTTAATAGACATTAATACAATTATTAGACACCCTAAATATATAACAGTTTCGCATTCAGGGCTAATAACAAAAATTAAACACAAAATAATTTTCTGAAATATTTGTGCTGTTAAAAGCGCTATTGAGATACTATCTATTTACTAATAGTTCAAGGCTAATACGGATCTTGATTTTGATTAGTCTGATGGTGGTGATTAATGTCCCATAACAGCAGTTTTAGCAACTTTTTTAGTGTATAAATAACTAATGCGGGTTTAAACAAACAAAACAACCTGCTTATGCGAGTGTTCATCAGAGGGTTTTAGGAGCCGAGACATTATTGTAGGGAATCATTTTTTATAGCTGTTATAATATTGTAAAGCGATAACAGAGACTAATCAGTCGGAATATTGAAAATAACTATAAATAATTAAAATAAATCCTGTGCTATTTAAATAAACCGTGGTGAGTCTGCTCTAAAAAGAAAACAAACATGTCTCAAAGCACCAACGCACTCTGCTATAACAGCATGCCCCGCCATGTTTTATTTATTATTTATCTATATATCTATATATATTCGGAATGGCTTGTTAGTGTTAAATGACTAACAAATAAAAAGACTGTGTTATAGGGAAGCTCGTGTGCCCCCGGGTGAATTAATCACGCTTTTCGGGAAACCCAAACCATTTGCTGAAATGAAATTTGAGGGCATTTGCGGTTCGGTTGAGGCTCCGGATCGCGGCTGTATCACCCAAACAAATATCCACGACACAGCATCAAAAAAATTAGACCCAGTTTTAGACCAGGTACAGACTGCATGTCAGGGGAGAGACACAGCTCCGTGATATCTACGTGGATGAGGAGAGCTACGGGTTACCGAGACTCGCTGTTGCTATGGCGACCGCTTAGCCTTTAGTTGAGTTGGCACCCTGCCAGTCGGTAGTGTGCCGTGCGGATTCACCAGTCCATCAGTTATGACACATAACCATTAATAAGGCGTAGTGAACAACACCATGCTTCACTACTCCTCTCTGATGCAGCATATGTTTCAGACTGAAAAGGCACTACCTCGGCTGCCATTTTGCCACACGGTCTCGGCACGAGCGCCATTGTTTAGCGTCTATATTTTCATATAAACGCGTGTCTGCGTTTTCTTTTTATCCGCTTTCATTTGGTGTCTCCGGAAATCTGAGTCCTACCGGAATTGTCGGAAAAGGGCTTTTACGAAAGGTAGCGCGCGTAAATAAGCACCCCGCCTTCCGTGTCGTTTCCTCCGAGTCGAGAAAAGGAAGCCCGAAAGCTTGCACCGCGAACATGCCGTCTTTTACACACACACACACACACACACACACACACTGGGGTATGGTAAGCGCCAGAAATAATACCACATGCTGGCTCGGTATATTCTATTTATCGCGTCTTGTTTAAAATAAAAGACAAATCACGTGCTGTTAATTTGGCCTGAACCCCGAGTCCCGTTAGATTCTTCAGCAGAAAAGTCAAAACCTAAAATGTTGTGGTCATAAACAAATATTCAAATATTATACTGAATATTCATATATGCCAATAAAACGTATCAGAGCGGCTTTTATTAAAGTTTTGTTATCCTTCTTCCTTTAAAAAACCCACATTTTCTTATATCCACTCCACAGACTTACTGCTCTTAACCAAAATCACAGACTAATCGGCCATCTAACCAAAAGACTTTCTTTGACCTCATGACCTTTATTGTGTCCATCATTAAATCTGATGCTTATTGCGTGTCGGTAATTCCGTCAGGTTTCTCTTGAAGTTACAGTCTAACCAAAAATAACAAGCATCAGCTTTTTAAAAGCAGGATAGTGAGATTTAGATGTCAGGAATCTGTCATATTATCAACTGCAAAGAAAGGGATGAGAAGTTCCAGGTTATAGATCTACTCTATCTTTGTACTTATCATCTTTTTTAAAAGAGGGTGAATGATGAAGAAGCGAATACACCAAACACTCGGTGAGACATACTGAAAAATCTGTCAACAAGCTGTCAATTATGTATTATGTAGTTTATACAATTATATAATTAATAAACCGCAAATTCACTCTGCCTTTTGACCTCATTCAATGCTTTAACGTCTATCTGACAAAACCCAAGTTAGGAAATATTTTACCACTATTCCGCTAGCAAGTTGTGTTTCTAACCTAAAACTTCTGGATGAAAAAAACCTGTATTGACTATGTCTTTCAAAAAAACATTACAAACAAGTTTGCTTTTGTTTTAAATTACTGACACTGTTAATTGAACTAAAGATCAAGTGCAAACTGATTCAGTGCAAACTGCTACAAGCATCTTTTTCTTCTGATACACTGGTAATGAACAGCAAATGCCAGAATATATTTATTCTTTACTGGTGATTAATTAAAACAGCAATGAAGAATAAAGAAGAAGAAGAAGAAGAAGAAGAAGAAGAAGAAGAAGAACCACCACCAAGTGAAGTTAAGTAAATAAAATCGGATTGCGACAGCAGAACCTGGTTGTGTGGACTTTCTAAAAATCTACAACATCCAGACAACCCGGTTGTATAAGATGAAACTAGACTTGCTTCATATTTTGCCAATAACAAATGATAGAAAGTGGTGCGGGTGCGTGACTTATGGCGCTTGCGTTTTTTCCCTTTGGAGCGACCTGCCTTACAAAGTCGATGCAACACGCGCAAACGTTGTGAACGACAAACAGCTTTACAACTCCTCAATGTAAATCACACACAAATTCTTTCAACACACTTGCGTTTTAAGCAAACAATCACCAATGCTGAGCGGGTTTTGATACCCGCTATGAGAGATCTACGAACTGGACGCAACATTGTGACGGTGTGCAACAGAAGGCATACACAGCTTATAACGAGGTCTAAAGTCCGTATACTCACGCACGTCCGGGCCAAAACACCTACCTGATTTGGTCCGCGACAGTCGCTCGCTCACCAGCTTTTTATTGAACAAAAAAGGACACGAAAAACTTGAGAGCGGATCAGCAAAAAAACAGCGTTAAGCACCAAGCGGCCATCTTGGAGTGAAGTGCACACTGCCTGTCAGTTGCAGCGGTTCTAACGTAGCAAAGCCGCCGCGTTCATCGCAGCCTGGGTGAGAGAACGCCTTTTCTCACGCAGACAAAAAAAAAGCAACAATTACACCTCAAACCCCCCGCATAAACATTCACACGCTGGGAGAAATCCGCAGATCTCGAACAATAACAACACAAAAAGGTGGCTGGGAAAATCCCGGTAAAGATCGCTATTCTGTTCCCGTTCTGCTCTGGTTAAGGAAGGTGCTGCTTCGGAAACTGACACCACCGTCCCCAAAATGGCTTTAGTTCGACCGCCCCGCACAGTCACGTGGTCTCATTCCTTACGGGCGGTCTGGGAATTAGAAAAGGGTGGGGGGTATTATCAATAGAAGACCCCCACTTACCCACCCAGTGGTATACACTCTTTGTGTGAGACTGCTGTCTATATCGTATATTATATACGGGCCGCATGCAACGAAAAACCGCACAAAAATTAAAGTATAAAAACACAGGCTTTATGATTGAACAATTTTGAACAATGATACGCGACATAGACTCAGGAAAGGGTAATAAACTGTATCTTACCCATCACGCATTAAAGATCTCTATAGCTACGATGTACTGTGTATATTTTAAAAGCGTGTATTGTATGAATGTTGTTTCATTTAAATAAGCCGATAACTCGATTTTAAAAGGCCATTAATACCTGTAATTCATTAGGCTAAAGGTATTAAAAACGCGCATTTTCATTTAAAACACGAAAGATCTCCTCAAAGATCTCACTTCAGAGCAAAGGCAATGTTAGTATATTGTATTGTGCCCTCATGGTTACCGATCTTTCGTACGTGGATCATTAAACCTAGAACCTAGAATCTGTAGCCTGCTTTATAGTTTGTTCCAACACTTAAGCCAGGTTTAGATGTAAAAGATAAAGAAGATGCAGCTTGGAGGGCATCAACCGCGACAAAAAACGACGTTTACTGTCTTTTCTTCTGAGAATGAAAGAAAACTAATAATATATGTGAAGCTTTCTTTAACGGCTTTACAGTCAAAAGGTTATTGGTGCTACATTATGTTGGTGTATCTGAAATATTATGTTGGTGTATTTGGAAATATAATGCTCTGTCAGTGTTTTCCCAAGTATGATTTAAAACAGCCTTTAACAAGCAAAATATTTTTTAAATCGACTGATGGAGTTTTTCCACTCCAGAACCTTTATATGTTTTCCCTAGATGTTTTGGTATCCACCCTAGTTTTGGATAAGAACCCTTAAAATGTCTTTAAGCGACCATCAATTTTAATTTTAAGTCGCAGGGAATGAACAGTATGCTTCTGAATAAATAAACAGGCTACAGATAAGCACCAAAGTAATACAAACAATACAACACAAATAGGAACGGGTTTTTTTGCCATATAAGCCATAAAAGTAGTCTACAGCTTCTACGGAAACGTCTGCCGTTTTGCGTATTAAGTTTCAGGAACACTGCAGAAGTTTCAGGGGGTTTTTTTTACACAGTCTTTCGAATATATCAGGAGGAAGATTACATAAAGTGTTATTCCCCACAGAAATGATTTTCTCGGTTGTTGTTGACTTTCCCCGACAAAACGGGCTTTGCTTTAAAAAAGGAGTGAACGGATTACCATGAAGTGATTTGGATAAATTTGTTTCTTTCTGAGAGAGCTGTAAGAAAATGGATCCTAAAGTAAAATCCTGAAGGACCGACCAGTCCTTCGCCACACTGTGTATCACACGGCTTTGTCCTCAATCACATAGAAAGTGTGTTAGAAAAGTCCGCTAGAACATTTTGTCTCAATGACAGGTCTGCGTTAATTAAAAGTGCAAGTCGGAACAAACGGTTTTGACAGACGCTACAGTCCGACATGGCGTATACAGTAAAAATTGTTATTTAAATAAATTAAATTGAAACACTTAAATACTTAATTTGCAACATGCATGCACGAGTTAAAAAAGGTGAAGAATAAATCTAAAATGATCTAAGTCCCTATTTTACTAAGCAAACTTACTTTTTGCAAAAAATACAGCCTATTTGAACACTATATAACTAAACAATTTACTTGCTATTTGTTCAATTAGGAAATATTTTTGCTTAACACAAATGTCAAACGGAAGTCAGCATCAGACATCCCTTATTTCTATAGGGAGCGCATGATGACCTGTGTGACGCAACGCCTAATTAAAGCATTTTTTACAAAAAGTACGTGAAAGAGAGGCAGAGATAACAAGAGAGAGAGAGACACAGAAAAAGAGAGAGAGAAAGAGATGTAAGAGACTGTAGTCGTTCATGAGAATATTTATTGGTTATTTTATATTATAAAAAATCCGTAACTATTTGGCAAACCAGTTTCCCTATAATAATCAAAAATTTATGTATTTAGTGAGGAATCACAGTGACGTCACGTGTTGCCAGATATCACGGATTTCCCCAACACTGCTACCAAATGGCTTGAAAATAATTATTTAAAAATAAATAAGTTAATAAAAAATTGGGGATATAAAATTTGTCAAACTAGCCAAAGTCAGATTACTTCATGCGTTTAACGTAGTCAAGACTCGATTTAATAATTAAATATATTTTAGTTTTTTATTTTTATTATAAATCTATCGTTTTCTTACCTATTTAATTTTTCAGTGATTAAAAAATCATTATATTGTAGGTAAAATGAATGATATGAGACCAATCTGGCAACACCACACGTTAAAGCCACAGGAGGCGCGAACAAAGAAAGGCGCGTTTGCGAAAACTGTTAAACGACGTTGTTGATTTTTTAGTATTTACCCAAACTTTGGCTTTCATGACGATGTAAAGAATCGAACCACTGCGGGAATTCTCCTATGTAGTCGAAGCATTGTATGTTTCATTTCTCAGCTTTCTGCCATATTAAAAAAAAACAAAAAACAGAAACCCCAAGACCTTCCCTACAGTCACACTCAAAGATGCGCCTTAATGATTAGATTAAAATTTAAATCACGTTGCAATGTGCCATTATTTTCCTATAACCAATATGGACACAGCCTTTGCATTATACTCCATAAGATACTAAGCTGAATATATAGAGCATACACTGTTAATGCATAACCTTTTACGCTTTAATGTGATTGGCAATAATTGATTGGTCAAAATAATTCTTCTTTTATTTGGGCATCTAAACAGCATCCAAATTTACACAAGAACGTACAAAACGCTTCTGACATTAAAACTTCTGAAATATCTGATTTTTAAAAAAAGTCTTGTTTTCCATATTGCAACTTTCTTGTCATGTTTTAAGAAGAACATTTTACTGATAATATATTAATGATATATTCTCCGGCAAAGATAACACAAAGGGACAATCATTTAGACAAAACGAAAACTATTCTAATCAAGCGCAAGTCAGCTCCAAATTCGGATTTTAATAAGTCTGGTTTGTGTGTTTTTTTCTGATTCGTGGTTGTGTCTACCCATGCCATCGATTAAATAAGCGATTGATGGACTGAATTGTGCCTGAACTGATAGATAGAGGACGCGCAGCTGAGTTTGCAGATGGCATGATCATCACTCACATTCCTAAAACAATACCAAAACTACAAACTAATGTATACTTACCTTTAGACAATGACTTGTGGGTATTAGTCTTTAAGTGTAATCTGTTGAAGTGTAAGAGAAACAGTAGAGTCCTTATCGTTTCTGAAACATAAATGGACGCCCTGCACAATTTTACAAATATCTTATAATAAATAAATAATTTTAATACACACACTCTATATCTGTAGTTCCAAAATTAGTTGTAAAAACTAAAAGTAATTTTACTACTACTTCTTTAACCATTACTACTACTAAAAACAATATCATATATTGTTATTATCATCATTATTCCCAATCCCTTTAACAGTATATTTTGCGCTCGTTATTTTAATACGATACATGCATTTTTAGGTTCTGGTAACTTTATTTTATTTAATTATAACTTTATCAGTAGCTTTTCATGTCCTTTTATCTTAACTCTTATTTTTTTTATGATTTTTTAAATTCTTTGACTTTCACAGGCTTCTCTTATCTAAGTTTAAAGAAAATAAGTAAATAAATAAATACAGCTAGTTTTCTAACCTAACTTTTATTGGTGTAAACACACACAAAAATCGGAAATGTATTATTTTAAAAATTGATTAGCATTTATTAGAAGTGAAATCGATAGGCTGTATCGGTAAAATAGCTACAATAATCTTTGTAAGGAAAGAAAAAACAAGTGAACGGCGTTAAATGTTTAGATGGGATGACTGAATATTGAATTAATCTTTTTTTATGTCTATTTTTTATTTTCGCATTTTTATAATAATAATAGTGTCATTAATCTATAATAATCGATATTTTGCATCAGCTAATGTACAGAAGTGGTTTATATCTTAAAATAAATATAGGATTTAGCTATGTTAGAATTTTAAATGTATTGTGTACATCTAAGATCCGCCTTAATGACATTAGAGTTTTGCGTCCAGTATAAAAACGCATTAGTCTTTTCATGTGAAAATAGCATTAAGACAAAATTCTGAAAACAGCTCGATTATAACACCACTAGTTAATTATAACTCAAGAAATTGCTCAGAAATTAGTTTAATGGTTTATAGATGCTCCATTTAAGAATAAACAAGTAATTTACACAAAGATAGATGGCAGCTGTAAAGGATTTTGGCTCAAATATTGAGTGTGTCTAAACACACTTAGGCAATGAATGAATGAATGGATGGCTGAATGAATGAATGAATGAATGCATGAATGAATGGACGGACCTCCACGGTTGTTTCCTTTTTCCCTTCAGGTCCCATGGGATCCCTCCCATGAATGGCTACAGCTTTGGGGAAACATTTAAGCAATTCTTGGGCTGAACCCAAATCACTCCCTACTGCGTCAACAGTCAAGTCAATTGTGTTTATTTATTCTTTTCAAGTATAGGCCCCATATATAGTGAAGAAGTCAGATATTTAGGATGCGGCCTTTTTTCCTCCCTACAAAAGATCCTTTTAAACGCTCCTAGCACACAGCGACGTGTCTGAGCTGCTCAGCCCTGATTGGTCGTTCCTGTGGCGGCTGCGTGTGAAACTCTCTGCCGCGGAGCTTTTCCACGTCGCCGAAGTGGCCACGTTTGATTCGGCTACAGGGGGAGCCATGCCAAGCTGTGTATAGACACCGACTTACAGACATGGATAACTAAAATTAACATTAACGCACGTTTTTATAGTTCACAATGACGTCCCCGGAGGTATTAAGAATTGTGTTGCTGGTCGCGGGGTTTGTTTTCACCCCCCTGCCGTCGACTGCAGCTTGGAACGCAGATTTAGAGCTTTTCGACCTGGTTGAGGAAATCCCACAAACGTTTTACGGATTCCTGTCCGTTAACCAGGTAACGCATGATGTAGTGCTGATTACTTCTACTTTTCTTTTCAATGTTCGCATATAGATCATCCTTGTGTTTAATTCTAGCTTGTCTGAAAGAACTTTGCAGCGACCGGCTTGTCGCTTGCCCGCAGTTTAAATGTCGCTTGCGGACGTAACATGTAAAAGTAAATACTTTAAATGACGGCAACCTGAATCTACAGTACATTTACATGTACGTACAGGTATAATGACATCCTTTACTTACGTTTTCTGTTTGCCTTTTGGTTCGTTTTAATGTTTTTTTTGCTTGTATTATTTGGTTTCCTGACGATAGCAGGTGAGCGAAAGTAGTTAACGTCCCCTGCCCGACACAGCGCGCGAGTAGCGGTAGCAGTCTGCAGGAATCTCCGAGGCTTTAGGCCTAGCAGCAGCAGCAGCAAAAGAATTTTGAACAAAACAACGTATCGAACATTGAACAAATCTTTCACTCTTCATTTTTGCGACTATCCATATCATAATATTGTTTCTTCTGCATTTTATTTCAAATTAACTTCACCTTATATGTGTGGAAACTGGATGAGTCATGCAAACATATGTCTCCTTTCCCTAAGCACCAGCACCATGTGTTTGTTAGACATTAGATACTAGTCTTATGTAGTTGTTCTTAATTCTGTTCAGGTGTTTAGTGGCAGCTAAGTGAAAGAAGTTACGCAGAAATCGAAATATAAAGTTTTATTTTATATATAACCTGTGCAGAAGATTATTTTTTTAAATTTAGTAATGCTTTGTCTTCAAAGGATGCCCCGTTGTCTGAGATCCGAAAGGCATACAGGAGGCTTTCCCTTATCCTTCACCCTGATAAAAACAAAGATGAGAATGCCGAAACCCAGTTCCGCCAGGTAAGACCAGCTCACACAGAACACTCAAGGCGATTGTTTGGTAATGTTTCTGAAAATTCCTTCTCTTTACCTCCAGCTCGTGGCCATCTATGAAGTTCTTAAGGATGAGGAGCGGAGAAAAAGGTAGGAGGATGGTAGATGATCATTGGAAACTTGTCAGTGTATACATATTAACACTTTCTCTCGCACAGTTATGATGACATCCTTGTTAATGGGCTTCCTGACTGGAGACAGCCCGTCTTCTATTACCGCCGTGTCAGAAAGATGAGTAACGGCGAGCTGGGCTTCCTCCTCTTTCTCATCCTCACTGTTGGCCACTATGCAGTGATCTGGTCCATTTATTTGGAGAAGCAGTTGGTAAACATTGCTCTATGTCCATGGGTGCCATTATTTGCATAATTGAGAAAGTGTAACATCAGGAAGATTGTACAGATCGCGGATAACAATGTGGCTCTGTTTTTCTCAGGATGATCTCCTAAGCAGAAAGAAGAGAGAAAAGAAGAAAAAACAAAGCAGCAAGTTAGTTGAAGAGCTGAAGAATACAGGGCAAGAGAAAATCGAAAAGTGAGCAAGGTTTTCTCAAAGAATTGGTTTTCATGCATCATAATTAATATTTAAGAATGCCCAACTTTACTACATCCCCAGGAATGTTATTTAAAAAAGCTGGTCCCAAAAGTAGTAAAAAATTTTCTCCTATTATCTGTTAGGTTTACTTAACCCTTTTTTTAACCCTTAACCCTGCTTTTAACATGTCTACTATTGTTTAGATATACAGAAGAAACTTTGATTTAGCGACCCCAGAACCAATAGACGTCACATTTAACTGACAAAATCTGCAGAGGTGTAGTGTCAGAATGGAATACCAATAGGTCCACGCTTAGTCAATATAGTCTGTTATTTCCAGAATTGACCTATGTTGTTTACTTATGCGTGTAGCATATACACATGTATGCAGATAGTGTGTATAGTATATACAGTACTGTACTGTGTGTTTTTAGGCTACGGAAAAAACGATTCAATGATTAGTCGGTTAAATTAAAGTTATTATTATTATTATTATTATTTTTATTTTTTTTTTCAGCTCAGAGAAACCTCACTGGCATGACATTCTGCCGCTCAAACTGAGCATCTGGCTTTACTACTCTTTGAAGTCTCTTCCTCATGCTTTACAGGTAGGCGCTGTCCACAGCATGGGTGATATGACTTAATAATTAACCTATTAATTCTGGGCACCATGGTCTGCGTGTGATGATTTTTTAAATTATTATTATTTTTTTAATCTTAGGATGTGAAGCAATACTATAAAGACTATAAAGAAATGAAACTAAAAGAAAAAGAGCAAGCAGAAGCAGAAGCACAAGCAGAGCAAGAAACACAGCAAAGTAAGACCTAATATGGATAACCTGATAAATCCATATTGCTGTAATCCAAAGATAATTTTAATTTCCCGTTTGTGCTGGACAATAAGGGTATTGAATTAAGTTAAAGACACCAGTACCCACAATCCTTTAGGGTAGTTTGATAACTGGAATTATTCTGTATTGTAAATAAAATAAAATATAATAATCTTAATTTACTTTCAGGGGAAAAACGGCCAAAGGTAAAAAAACCCAAACTGGAGTTTCCAGTTTATGAGCCCATCGAGACAGCATACGTACCTGCGTATGACCAGGGAGCCTCCATTGAGGACATTGAAGATCAAATGAGCGACTGGCTGGAAGAACGAAAATCACAAAAAAAGAAAGTAAGCCCTTTACTGGTCAAATTTTAATATAACTTTTTAGATAGTCATAATCGAGGCCTGAGTTTTTCAAATTAAATAACGGGACTGGGATCATTTCAGAGTCCAGAGTGGACAGACGAAGACGTCAGTCTGTTGACCCGTTGCATGGCCAAGTTTCCTGGTGGAACACCTGGACGATGGGAAAAGATCGCTCAGGAGCTGGGGAGATCAGTTAACGATGTGGGTGATTGGGTGATGGAGCAACGTATGGCTTTATTATGATGTATGTTTTTGCACATTTAAAAAATATATATTGTTTTTAATTTGTTTTAGGTCACATCAAAAGTTAAACAAGTCAAAGACAGTGTCTCCAGTACATCAGGTCAGTGGGTTTTAAATTTCCCTGTAGAATTCACCTAGAATTCACTATTAACATTTATTTCCCTATCTCAGGGTTAGTGAAGCTGTCTGAACTAAAGAGTAGTGCAATGGTAGGAAGAAGTGCCGTCCCAGACAGCCTTATGACTCAACGAGAGGAGATCAGTCTTTCTGAGGAACCACCACAGTCTGACACACCTGAGGAAACGGAGACCAAAACTGTGAGGAGACGAAACAAGAAATCCACAGCAGGAACAGGGGCTGCCGGTACAGGAAGTGGGGAAGAAAGGGAAAAAGAGAAAGCTAAAGGCCGCAGACAGAAAGACTTTGACCCCACAGCTGTCGACGAGGACAGTGAAGAAGAGAAAAAGCAGCCGAAGGAAAAGCCGAGCGCTTCTGAAGATGTCTGGACCCAAAGCCAACAGAGACTGTTGGAGATGGCACTGCAGCAATACCCACGAGGCACCGCAGAACGCTGGGACAGGATTGCCAAAGTGGTGCCTGGGAAAAGCAAGGTGAGCTCTTTTGCTGGACTGGGATTTTTTTTTTTTTTTTTTTTTTTTAAATAATACTATTATTATTATAATATAGAACAGAACAAAACAGTAGGACAAAATACACACTGAAGGAGGATCTCCAATAGTTTGTTAATGTCTTTTGTATTAGGACATTTATTTAAAAATATGGTGTAAGGAGTTTCCAGTGACGGATCTTTGGAACAAATTTCAAATGTCATAATGTTAATTTTGCCCTGTTGTGTTGTGTGTTAGGATAAATAAAATGTATGGTGCACTTTTGTTGTATAATAAACTATGGGGCTGTGAAAGTTACACCATGATATCATGCTCCCCAGTGTTTATTATTTTTTTTTTTTACCACAGCATACCACAAAGTGTAAATGTGTGTTACAACTTGTAATTGCTATGTCTGTTATCTACAGGAGGAATGTATGATCCGGTACAAATTGCTGGCTGAACTGGTGCAGAAAAAGAAACAGGCTAAAAGTTGACATCTCAATCTTCTCCTGCGTTGACTGTTTTTTCATCGCTCTCTCTTCCTGTCATGTGCCTTAGCTTTGCCAGAATCATGCTGTATATCAGCTGGGTCGGGTTTATACTTCTCCACTAACCTGTGCAGTTTCATCATAAGGATATGCTTATTGTATATTACACCATTTTCTAAACAGTTCCTAGTTCACTTGGGTATCCAGTAGCATAGTATTTTGAACCAGCAGAAAGCAGTGATCCTCAGTGTTATCTACAAATTTGCTGCTGTTCAATTTGTTCTGCAGTATTTACAAATATGCAAAAGTATAAACCAGTCCGCTGCTGAAATCATCATGCTTCAGTATTGGACAAAAACATATCTGTGATCTTTATTATTTGCAGCTGCAAATATCCATAAATGACTTGCATTATTTATTATAATTTTCTTTGCTTCCTTTATGTTCGTTTTTCTGTCATTCAACACACAAGAAACAGTTTTTATGATGGCTGTTCAACTTTTCATGCCTACCTCTCTTTTTAGAGACCCAATGTTGCATTGTTTTTATCTGTTGAAGAAACATAAATAATTTATGTACAACTGATTTACATTACCTTGTGTTGTCTTTTTTTGGTCCATTAGTGTGTCTGTCTGTAAATTTACACAAAGAAAGAGATCTGTAGAATTGAATAAAATGATAAAATGTATAAAAAATCCTTAAAATAATGTTTTTTTTTTCCGGCTGGATAATAAATTTTGTTTTTTTTTCTTTTCAGTATACCACAAACACTTACCCCCTACTATATTTTTAATTATCAAAAAAAGCTAGTCAGTTGATGGGAAGATGGATGCCCTAAATACAGGGCAATCCTGTTAGAAAACCTGTTGGAGGCCGGCAAAGATTTAAGACTGGAAAGGAGATTTACCCTTTAGCAAGATAATGACCCTAAACATACAGCCAGAGCTACAATGGAATGGTTTGAGTCAAAGTCCAGACCTAAATCCTATTGAGCATCTGTGACAAGACTTGAAAATTGCTGTTCACAGACGCTCCCTATCCAGTCTGGCTGAGCTTTAGCTATTTTGCAAAGAAAAATGGGCAAACATTTCAGTCTCTAGATGTGCAAAGAGACATACCCCAAAAGACCTGCAGCTGTAATTGCAGCAAAAGGTGACTCTACAAAGTATTGACGCATTGGGACTGAACACAAATGCACCCAACACTTTTCAAATTTTTATTTGCTTAAAATGTTGAAAGCTGTATATCATTTTCTGTCCACTTCGTGTTGGTCTATCACATGAAATCTCAATAAAATACATTTAAGTTTGTGGATGTAAGGTGAGAAAAGTTCAAGGGGTATGAATACTTTTTCAAGGCACTGTATTACACACCTACTCACCTGTTGGCAGCACAATCCATTAAATTATAGATACAAATACAAGAGCTGTGGTAACTGACACTATGTTTTTGCTGTTCATAATTATTAAATTGAAATGTATTATTTTCATTTCAGAAAAGTTAACCCACGGAAGTCTGCTGGACAAGACAACATCCCTGTTGTGCTCAGGGACTGTGCAACACAACTAGCTGACTTCCCTGTGCACCGCTGTCGTTCCCACGTGCCTCAAAACTGCCACTATCATCCCTGTACCAAAAAAGTTAGCAGTCTCCAGCCTCACTGACTACCATCCCGTCGCACTCACACCTATCGTGATGAAATGCTTCGAAAGGCTCGTCATGAGGCACATTAAGACCCTGTTGCCCCCCACACTGGACCCATTACAGTTTGCGTAACATCCAAACCGTTCCATGGCCCTCACACACATGGACAATAACGACACATACGTACGACTGCTGTTCATAGACTTTAGTTCAGCATTTAACACAATCATCCCTCAGTATCTGATCGAGAAGCTGAGCCTGCTGGGCCTGAACACCTCCATCTGCAACTGGATCCTGGACTTTCTGACAGGAAGACCTCAGTCAGTCCGGATTGGAAGCAACATCTCCAGCACCACCACACTGAGCACTGGGGCCCCGCAGGGCTGCGTGCTGAGTCCACTGCTGTTTACTCTGCTGAACAGCTAACCGCTTGGTGTAAAGCCAACAACCTGTCTCTGAACGTTGACAAGACTAAGGAGATAGCTGTTGACTTCAGGAAAACAAAGAGCGACCACTCTCTGCTGAACATCGACGGCTTCTCAGTAGAGATCATCAAGGACACTAAATTTCTTGGTGTCCACCTGACGGAGAACCTCACCTGGTCACCCAACACCAGCTCCATTAGCAAAAAAGCTCAGCAGCGCCTCTACTTCCTGCGAAGACTTCTACCTCCCATCCTGACAATGTTCTACAGAGGGACCATAGAAAGCATTCTGAGCAGCTGCATCACTGCCTGGTTTCGGATCGCAAGACCCTGCAGAGGACAGTGAGAACAGCTGAGAAGATCATCGGAGTCTCTCTTCCCTCTATAACGGACATCTACACAAGACGCTGCATCCGCAAAGCTAACAGCATTGTGGAGGACTCCACACACCCCTCACACTCACTCTTCACACTCCTGCCCTCTGGGAAAAGATACCGTAGCATTTGGACCCTTACAACCCGAATGTGTAACAGTTTCTTTCCTCAAGCCATCAGGCTGCTCAACCCACCGAACTGATCTACCTTAACCCACACATACGCACACACACTCGAACATTTTTTGTAAGCATACTCACTTTACAATGCTATTTGCACAGTACCGTTGTAATTTGCACATTTCGTTCTACAGTATGGTTGGCGCTATGTCCCGTCCTCTACTGTCTTTTTGCACTGTCCTTGTTATGTTTGTATTGTTTATTGCACTGTCTGTTTCTGCACTGTCTGCACTGAAATGCACTTTATGTCTATCCTGTTTAGTGGCTCTTTGTTGTTTTGTAAATTCTATGTTTTGTGTAGCACCAGGGGGTCCTGGAGAAACGTTATTTCATCTCACTGTTTACTGCATCTGCTATATATGGTTGACATGACAATAAAGCTCCTTGAACCTTGAACTTGAACCTTGAAATTTCAAGTAAAAAAGTCAAATTATTAAAATAAAGATATAAAAGCTTTATGATCATATTTAACAATAACATTTTTCATTGTAATATTTACTTAATGATTTAGCAGATTTTTATTTTTTTCTTAAGGTTTACGAATAATTGTATTAATTATTTGTAAACCTTAAGAAAAATTAATACAATTATTCGTAAACCTTAAGAAAAATAATTATATTAAAATAATTGTATTAATTCTTCATTTATTAGTATTTTGATCTACCCTTTTACCTTTTTGCCTTCCTCCTTTCTTTTCCTTCTTTGTGAATTTTTAATCTATAAAAATTCCAGTGCGTTTTTCTTTCGCTTGTCTTTCCTGTCTTTCTTTGCTTTACATCATTTAATTTTAATGAATAACAGCATTTTCTGCATTGCTTTCCTTTTATAATATCAGAGGATGGGGGTTTTTCTCCAATTGCTCTCTCAGTGCGCTCTCCGGCCAAAAGGTGGCGGTATAAACCCGCCTCTTTCACTCAGTCTCGCGTTGTGTAAGCAGAGGAAGTAAAGTTATAAAACCATCAACACATGTCCACAGCAGCTGAGAGTAAACAGTGTTGCATTAGGGGATGCTAAAGTCATTTGTGATTAAATCACAGAAACTATTTATACACGGTGTATTAACATCAGAACTAACTGCACTTTTAGATAAATCCGTAGGAATCAGACAGGTTTGGTGAACAAGAAACACATTTTTTGACATGGAGAAGCACAACATCGGACAGATTTTAGTTGTGTTTTTGTCTTTGTTGGTTTATATCACTGCTTTGGCCATCAACGCGTTGGCTGGATCAGGAAAAGGTTGGTTAAATTGTAGGATTATTTGCTATTTATCAGGTTTTTAAAAAAAATAAATAAAATCCCGCCTCTTGTGTAGTGATTGGATAACGAAGTAACTCTTGTTATCTGTCAGCCAACCAGAGCTCACAAAAGCCACAAGACCTTTCAATGTAAATTTAACATACCTGATGTGCCATTTTCCACACATCTAGCAAGTTTTAGTGTTTGTTTCTAAGTTTATAATTCAAAAGTTTGATCATTTTAACTTATTAGACATCACATGTTTACTCTTTGAGTTTAAATACAACATTGCTGCTGTCATGTTATTCCTATGCATTATAATCCTATTATTGTTATTAGTTGTATTGACAACACAAGAAAGAAACTTTTCTCTAAATTTTATAACATCAAAAAAAGGATACAGACCAGTATATCATTTGACGGTGATGCTTATTTCATGCTTTTCACTCTAGATCATTTAAAATAAAGAACAGAGAGTCTGTTTTTCAAGCTATGAATATGATTGTGTTGTAATTGCAGTAGATTCTAATCAGATTTCAAATACTTGGAAATATTAGACACCTTACATGTGTTTGGTTGTTTTTCAGGACCATTTTTGCACAGTACAGGAAACGTGTCAGCTCTGTATGAGACAGAAATCACTCCCGCCGGCTGGACTTTCTCCATATGGGGGATTATTTACAGCTGGCTTCTGCTGATGAACCTGTATTTTCTGAGCTGCATTTGCAGACGGTAATGACAAACACATGAGTAATTAAATACACTAGAATCACCAGTCTAAACAAGTGCATTGCCAATGATAAAAGGTAATAATCCAAAAAATCTTTAATACATTCGAATTATCAGCAGATCCTGAGGCCTTTTTTAACAGCAATTTAAAGAAAACTAATTTTTATTTGTTCAATAAAGATGCATCTTGTGTATAGCTTATGGCAGCTATAAACCGTTCCCTGACCCCTCTGAAGGTTTTCCCTCTAAATATTTTTGGAGACTACTTCTATTAAGTAACACCTTCACCATACTTTTGATAGTACATTTTTATCTGTCTTTTTTCAGTCTTGTGTTTTTATCAGGACCAGCCCTAGCCTTTAGGGGGCTCTGAGCAAAATTATATTTGGGGGCAGCTTGGTGCAACCAATATGAGTAATTATCCTTAGTAATTATCGTCAATCCTTGATTATTCCCATACCATAAATCGAACACCCCTATTATTTATTTAATTGGTTGGAACTGTGTTGCTTAGATCATATTAATGTTTTTACCCTTCTACAATTTTTAATTGTAACAGTAGCAAACCAACAAAAGTGCTCAGGTGTTCATTTGCACTTTAATATTCAAAGCCTTGCATCACTAAGTGATATACTTAATAATGTGTACTGAAAAGTAGCTAAATAAACTAATAAAGTGCCAGACAATATCTGGTAGTTTGATCAACTTCAATAACGCAAACTCTGGCTGTGCAGGCATACTGCATTCCCCTCAATATAACATTTTGTTGTAGTTTTATTAAATATTACAGTTTTGTATAAATAAATGCAATGTTATTTCACGTACTCTTTAGGGCCCCCTGTTGGCCACAGTAGCCCTAAGCAGCCTTTTGGCAACGGATAAATATATAAACGGTTTAACCAAGCCTGTTTTGTATAAAGGACTACCACCGGATGGATGTATCGCAGTCCCGCTGTACTTCCTTACGGCTTTTTCTTCTCTTGGATAATTAACATGCTTCTAAACATCACCTGGCTTCTGCTCTGGGACCGAGAGTAAGTACAGATCTGTGTGGTGATCCAAAGAATAGACTGTAGTGAGTTCATATATTATATTTGTGTGTGTGTTTTCTGCAGGTTGATGATTCCAGCATTGATATGTTTAGCTCTAATTGCGTTCACCAGCTACCTCCTGATCTACTTCTCCTGTGTTGGTTTGCGAGCTCACGGAGCCTGGATCAAACAGAATCATCCCACAGAGCTGTGCTGGATTTATGTGCTGGTGTGTGTGTGTGTATATTGTCTTGTTGCATGTCTATAAATAACCTCAGTACTATTGGTGGAGTCATATGAAAAAATATGATTACATTAACACTGCAAATACTAATATATAATTTAATTTATAATGATGTTTTTTTAAAATTACTATGTAGTTAAATCTAGCATTTGTAAATGATTCGACATTTATAAATAATATAAAATTGTACTTTAATTAAACCTTTTTAGTATTTAAAGAAATGTAGGCTCAAGGAATTAATAAAAAATAATAATAATTATAACACAAAATATATTTTTTTCTTTTTATGCTTTAAATATGCCCTAATGTCTTCTAAGTATTTTTATTATGCCATCTTAAATGTAAATATATATTTAAATAGGATGCTAATTTAAGAGAATTGTGGCATATTTATATTATACTTTTTTACTTGTTTACTTGATGTACTGTAAACGTACATCCAGAAATAAAGTTTTCTACATTAATCTATAACATAATGCTGAGCTAAATTTTTGTGTACAGGTTCAGAACAGTATTGCCACCTATGCAACATGGACGAGCATTGCTACACTGCTAAACTTGGTTGTTGTGCTGGGTATTAAAGCTATGTCCCCTATGAATGCCGCCACAGTTGCTCTGTGTCTTCTGCTTTTGGAAGTGATTATATGGTTAGTCATGAAACACTATCCAATGTTTTTTTTCATGGCTGTATAGCTAATTGTTTTTTGTTTGTTTTTTGACACCAACATTTCTGCATGTGCAGGTTTGCTGTTGAGAACTTTGTGATTGAGAAGCATGTGCGCTACATTCTGACTGTCTACCCTGTCATCATCTTTGCTCTCAGTGGAAGCCTGAACAAGCATTATAACCCAGCAGATCCAGGCAGAAATGCTGTGTTTTCAGGTAAGACTGTGACAGGAAGTTAGGTTATTATTAGATTTTCTATTCGATGAATTTGACTAGGATTCATAATAAACAATTTGCTCTTTATGAGCTGCCACTGTTGTAGCATGGCCATGATATGGTATAATAGTTATATGATGCAATGGAATTCAGTATCATGCTAACAGTTTTTAACTGAAAAAGCCACA
Organism: Bagarius yarrelli; assembly: GCA_005784505.1. Lineage (NCBI taxonomy): Eukaryota > Metazoa > Chordata > Actinopteri > Siluriformes > Sisoridae > Bagarius > Bagarius yarrelli. Next base: position 153,486 of record VCAZ01000063.1, on the reverse strand, counting down.
CCTTCTTCACTACAATGGACAAAGCCACACCTCCTTTACTACAATGGACCTAGAAGCCACACCTCCTTCACTACAATAAAATAAGAGATCACACCTCCTTCACTAAAGTGGGCTAATTCACACCTCCTACATTACAATAGATTAAGAAGCCACACCTCTTTCATGACAATGGACTATGCCACACCTCACCTAAAATAGACAAAGCCTTCACAACCAGAAGCCCAACTCTCTTCAATAATTCAGTGAGACATACAAGCCACGCCTTCTTCACTAGGACAGACAGGCAAAGAGGTCATCTCCATGTTTCAGTGATTTACATCTTTCCATAGGGCGCTTTTTAGTTTTCCCTAAAAGGACTTTACAATGCTATGTAGTTTTAGGGTGAGCATCGTAGAGGCAGTGCTGGAATCTATCTTGTTACAGAATTGCAGCTTGCGTCTTTAGGATAGCATTTTAAATAAGGCAGAATAATAATAATACGGACAAGAAAATATATAGTTTTAAGATATTTTCAGCCATTTTCATTCATATCTATTCTTTAGTTTGGTTTTGTGTAAAAGACTTAGGATGTTTAGAGCATCTTTCTTTTTCAGTTTTAAATGTTTTTCTCATCTCCTCTTTGTTTACTTTTCCTTTGCAGCTGTTCTACTGGCACTGGCCTGCGTTCTCTTCGTGATTCGACTTCTTCTCGTGGTTTGGAGGCATCGTACTGATCCTCTCTTCCAAGATGTGAACATTGATGGGCTAATGACTGCTGTCAACATCGTAGAAAAGTAGCAGCATGGATTTGAAGTTAATAGATTAAAGCCCAAAACCTGTAAAGGGAATCTGTTCAACTGTAAAGAAACACCGATGTTAACACTAATATATGATGCGCCATGTCGATGATGCATGTGTCCTATTCCTTTTTAATGTGCATTAACCCTGTACATCTGAAGCTGCTTTGATAGACCGCCAAAACATACATTCATACAGCGCCATGAGAAAATATTTGCTCAGACTTATTTTCAGCATTTTTACTAACATTCCCACACTGAGTTTCTCTGCATCATTTGGTTCAGTCGTTGCAATGAGGAGAAGATTAACGAAGAGAACGTATTTTTAGCCTGGCTGATTTTATGTGAAATCAAGTAGGCTCAACTAGCAATTCTCTTCTATGTGCATATCGTCGTTTAGATATATTATGTTATGCTTGAGCCAGGACGTCAACCTGATTAATTGTTAATTTTATCAAAAACTGTTCATTTGGATTCACTTGGCAGGACATGCTTGTTTTCACTCCAAAACTCTGAACAATAATCAAGGCGTAGAGCATAACGTCTTCGATTAGGAGTCCAACAATGACTTTTTGGCAGAGAACAGATTTTCAGTAACTGTGGAAACAAATTAATCAAAGTTGTTTTTCTTTGAAATGTCCTCATGGATATCTAAACGAGTGTCGCAATGCTTCATGAAGATTCAATTGAATCCAATGTGAAAGGCAAAATTAATTCTCTAATAAACTGAAGGCACAGGGGATTTGTGGTTAGTCTCACACCTCGATACCCAGCATGTTTTTCCCCTGGGTTCTTCTGTTTTCTCTAGACATGCATTGCAGGCTAATTAGCATCTCTAAATGGGTGAATAAGTGTGTGTTATGATGTACTGTTTCTTTTAATAGTACATCTATTGTGTAGTTGTTTGTAGTGGTTTGAAAAGAAAAAGATCAATGAATATTAACATCAACTCTCTTATGTATTTGTATGTTTGTTGTATCTAATCCTTTTTATATAAAACACTTAAAAGTTACACAAAGTGCCGATACGGGAAATTCATTCCATAAACATGAAGACTGTCTCACTGTTTACAGTTACACATGTTGTTAATCTGTTATTACTAATGTATTACAACAAGCTTATTAATATTAGCCAGATACTTGCACTTTTTACACCACTGAAGTTTGCTTGAATTCCTTTATTTATATTTGTCTAATATTACTTTATAAGCCTTTGAATAAAAATAATCCAATATTTATGGTTTCACTGTTTTTCCTGTTTGTTAACTACAGAAATCACTTGAATATAAAAAAAAAGATTGTGCCTTGTGCATTTTTTTTACATAGCAGAAGTTGAACATGATTTACCTCAGAGACCTTCAAGGGCAGCTGTCAGGTTCATCAGAACAGATGAGAATCCTCAGTGATCCATGAGTCTAAAAAAAGCTTGTTTTGCGTTCAGTACTGTTCAGTTTTTAACTGTTGTCTCATCTATAAAGTGTAAAAAAATATTGGTGCTTTAAATAAATATGTCCCTCCTTTACTCAGAAATTCAGCGCTTATACAAATTCTCCATGTTTTAACTGATCAGTGCTTTTATTGCTTTTGCTCTTGGTTTTGCGTCAAGCCTTAGGAATGTGTGTGTGTGTGTGTGCCCACATTGGACATGGGTTTAACCCTCTTCTCATTCATTAATAGAAAACAGGTCTAATCTCCTGACGACTGATGTGTTTGCTGATGTACGTGAACTTCTTTTAGAACGTCTCACGTGATTTATTGTAATAGATTTTGCTAACAGTCTGCACTTCTCAGAGGATAAGAGTCTCATGGCAGCTTTCACAGATGAAAACAAAGTGTATCCTGAATAAAAAAAAACAAAGCTTGTGAGTAATATTAGTCTGTATAATAAGTGTTTCTGAGATTTTAGTTAAAAATCTGTCTTTTCAGATATGATAAGAGAAAAGGGGAACCCTTTAGGAACACACATGGCTTCATTTATAGTATGCATTAGCGTGATCATTTCTGGCAGGACACTGATATTTATCTTATCTTTCTCGTGTTAATGTTTAAATAAAACTTAACATAGAAATATAATAAATGCAATTTTTTAAAGGAATCTTATATAATAGGTTTCTCTTTGCTGTACACACTGCCTGGTTAGATGATGACCAATTTTTTTTTTTTGCCTTGCTCTTTTACAGACCTGCAACTCGAACTCAGTTCACTGACGATCTGTATCCAAGCTCTGCCTCATTAATAACTCACAAAGCATCAAATAATTCATAGTCATTACGTTTTCAAAAATTCTGCACAGATTAATCTTTATTAACAGACCATAATAACAGAAAGGGAAAATCCACTACATTGCCAAACATTTATGGACACCTGACCATCAAAACCTGTAAACATATGTGATTTTTAAATATCTTATTTCAGATTTACTCCCCAATTTGCTGTTTGATTAAGCTTCACTTTTCCAATAGGTCTGGGGTGCAGTCAGCATTTCAGTTCATACCAAAGGTGTTCAGAAGTGTTAGGTTAGAAGGTTAGAAGGTCACATTTCCTCTCCAATCTTAAAACACCATGTCTTAATAGAGCTCAGGGGCATTGTCATGCTGGAACAGTGTCCAATGAAGGGAAAATGGAATGATACAACATACAAAGACATTCTAGACAACTGTTTGTCTCCAAATTTGCCCCAAACATTTGATGGTGAGGGGTCTACAAACACTTTATATAAAATTATAGTTCATACTAATGTAGTCAGGAGATCAAACAAACAACAGATAGAGTGAAGGATACATAAAGCAATAAAACAACCGAAGGTTAATCGTGTGACATAATCTAGTTGATAGAAAGTCATCATTAGAGCAATTCTTGGAAAAAAACATGGTGGTCTCATGGTGTTGAATTTGTGGCTGTGGTCAATGTTTTGCTGTAATATGTTTTTATCGGAATTTTACCTGGGGGGAAGTGGTGGGGAAGTGGTTAAGGTGTCGGACTGATACTGGAAAGACCAGGGTTCGATTACCAAGCCACCATCCCGGACCCCTGAGCAAGGCCCTTAACCCCCAGCTGCTCAGCTGTAAATGAGATAAATGTAAGTTGCTCTGGATAAGGGTGTCTGACAAATGCTGTAAATGTACCCAGAATCTCTCTATAGTTTACCTGTTTCTGCAGATGAGAAACATCACAACATTATGATTTAATCACTGTTGTTGTGTGTCTGGTGTGTTTGAATTTATCAGTCCAAACCTGCTTTCATGTGACCACTTTTTTATATATCCTGCAGCTGTCTTTGTTCAATCTGTTCAAAGGGCTTAGGGGTCTTTCTGTGTGGAGTTTGTATGTTCTCCCTGTGCTTGCGTGGGTTTACTCCGGGTTCTCCTGTTTCCTCCCACAGTCCAAAAACACGTATGTTAGATTAATTGGTCATTCTAAATTGCCCATAGGAGTGAGTGTGAGTGTGTGTGTGGCCCTGTGATGGACTAGCGACCTATCCAGGGTGTATCCCCTCCTGCCTTTCACCCTTTCACAGACGGCTGAGATAGACTCCAGCAGATCCCTGTGACTCTGAATTAGGGAATAAGCAGGTATAAAGAGATGAATAAACAAATGAATGAATCTGTTCAAAACATGGAAAATGCTAATTTCAAATACAATTCTCATGTCTGTACATATAACTATTTATATCCATTATTTCCTTATTATCTCTGCTGCCTTAACTGCATGTACAGGCACTGTAACCTTGACATAACCCTGAAGTGAGATGTTTTTAGTTCCCAATTCAGTAGAGCTGTTTGTAAAGGTAAACCCCTGGGAAAACGGCTTGCTGTAAAGCCCTCCAGGCACCCCTAGCTGCAAACCAGAGAGTGAAGCTGTTCAGCTCTCGGTGACAGAGCTATAAATATATCATGCTACTCAAACGATAAATTCTTAAAAAAAATCTTTATATGTGCTGCCTGTAATCCAGCGATTTAATAAATGCAGTAAAACTGATTGCTAAAGTGTTCTAAAGGTGCAGTCCGTGATTATTGTTTATTGTTAAAGATGCAGTCATGAATATTTCAAACCAGGAATATATTACCCATAATACATAGGCATCTGAAAACAAGAGGACATTTAAATTAACATCGACATCAACGTTCAATGTTTGTCCTGTGCTTCAGGGGTCCACTCCAAGGTCTCTGATTTCCTTTTACAGTTCAAAAACAATGTTTTATTTAGCATATCTAATGTGTGATTAGGTGTGTGTGCTGGCACCTCGTGATGTGGTGGCACCACATCCAGGAGAAACAGATGAGTGCTACAAAAAAGGGCTTGATAATACTAATAATATTTTTTAATAACAATGATAAATAAGTTACAAACAAATGTATTTACTAGGGTAGTTAATAAGTTTTCGGGGGGGGGAGGCTATTAACTAAAAAAATAAATAAAATACATCTTTACATCTTTATTTTCTTTACAAAAAATACCATATTTATTACTACACTATTTTTTATCGGTGTATGTGGGGCTCGCTGCTAAACATACAGAAACGATAACGTATGAGATTAAGATGGCAGTACATTTTGACCAATCAGAATTGAGAATTAACTACATTTAAATAGTTCCGTCTTGTGATGTTAGGTAATTCCTTCTCCTTGCCAGTTGGAAAGCTGATGTGTTTGACCCTTTATCCTTTGTTAAACAGCGTCGAATTGTAAAGCTTTGCTTCTATTCGGAACAAGACAAAATGATTGGTTTACTCATTAGCTTCACCCAGAGCACTCTGTAACTCTAAGCCAGGACTTTTGTCCCTGATCTTTCCTTCACTTACGCTGGAATTGAGATTTAACCCGATCTGATGTTTGCTTTAGTGTGGTCAGGAAGGTGAGTGAGGTAGGCTGTTTGGAAATTGAGGTGCATAAGCCACCCTGCAGCATCGACTCAAAACTGATTAGGCTTTTGTGCTTTAATAGAATTTCTTAGCGCTCAATCACATCACCTCAACATTTAATTATTCTCCTCCACAAAAAGCAGCGTTAATGATGCATTCCTTTTATTAGGGCACTGCTGACGGCTGCTTGGGAACAATGTGTTCATATTGAAGATTTCCTAGAATTAATTTTTTATCTGAATTCAGGATTTAAAGATGCTGTGTTAATTAATGCGCTCGTGTAATATATTGTATAATTTTAGAACCGCTTACACAAATACTGACATGCCTAATAAATAAATTATTAATCT